>CAWUFW010008139.1:0-600000 GCA_963921515.1 Calotriton arnoldi | reverse complement strand
TTTTAATATATATATATATATATATATATATATATATAAAGTGTAACATAATTAATATAAATATTTATTTTACATAACTATATTGTTTTTAATATCTTACACGTATTACTATAAAAACCATATATATTTTATATATATATGTATATATATATACATGTTTTTAATCCCATTGTCTTTTAACTTTATAGTTTCTTTGCACTAGCACTTTATAGCTTGGTCGGGCGGCTGCCCTCCCAAGGTAACAGCACTTGGTTATGCACTTAATTTTGCACTTTATACATAAAGCGATCTATGCTCTAGCTTTCATCAGAAGACATCCCCAGTGTATATAGTTGTTACAATAGTTTAGACAGGTGACCAGTATGAACTAATGGGGCTATAATAGGTTACAGCATTAATGCAGTAATAGGAGTTTTACTCCGTACAACAGTCCCCCACACTATGTCCAAATGTTTAAATATGAAGAACTATTGTGATGTCAGGTGGGTCTTTGCACAGTTCAGTCGATTAACCAATATTAAATGTTTTAAATGTTTTAAACTGCATTCATGCAGCAATATAACTGCTTTACACTGTATATCTATTATTTATCATTCAATTAATTGTATAAATATTTAAATATATATATTTATTTATTTATTGAACTTAGATAAATATGAATGTAACGATTGAACCAATGCTTAATTTATGCAATAATTTACTTGTATTTATGCAGTTATAAAAAGCATGCTAGACTCATTGAAATGTCGCCTGCTGAAAACACATCTACAGCACATTGGAAATTACAATTGCCTGATTCATAGAGCATATAGATCGGAAAACAGACTATGTGAGATATTGTAACATAGTATGCTGCTTAAGTCCATCTATCACGTGACATGGGGGAAGTATAACACAACAGTATAAAAATGTAGGCGGACTGCGTTTCCGCATGTGATCAAGGACACTCTGATGTCCGAAACGCGCCATATGGCTTTGTGAGAAATAAAGACCTGTTTTTGCCATGCATTATTGGAGTCCGTGACTCTCTCTTCGCCGGCTGGAAGTGGGGAGAGCCAGTATCCTGTTCGATATACATATATATATATACATGTATATATATAATATATATATAAAATATATATGGTTTTTATAGTAATACATGTAAGATATTAAAAACAATATAGTAATGTAAAATAAATATTTATATTAATTATGTTACACTATATATAAATACACACACACACACATATATATATATGAAGACCTCCTTCCACGTTCATCCCAATGATGCCAAGGGATGCAATTGATGTATTTAGTGATTGTATGGTTGAAGATCTCAAAAAATTGAATTGTGCTGTTATGAAACGAAATAGACAGCGCAATTATTCAGAAATTCAGTACTCTAAACTCATCCGTAAATTACAAGAACATACAGAGGTGATCATTAACAAAGCAGACAAAGGTGGGAACATGGTGCTGTGGCCGAGAGCCATGTATATGGAAGAGGCAGAAGTACATCTGAAAGATATCAACTGTTATAGGAAAGCCAGTTTCCAGGAGTTAAGACAAAACAAAGAATATGTCTTCAGTGAACTGGCACAGTGGAGGCGTATGGGCTTACTTTCTAAAAATGAATACAGTTTTCTCAAAAATGATCATCCTATGACTCCCTTTTATACTTCATTCCTAAAGTACATAAAAATGTGGTACCAGTCCCTGGTAGACCGATTATTTCGGCACAGAAAAGCTTATTGGAAGCAATGTCGAAGTATGTTGATCACTTCTTGCATGAATTTGTGGAAAACTTACCTTCGTTTATCAGGGACACTGGTCACTTTTTAACTAAATTGAGAAAAGTCAAATGGGAGGAAGATTGTCACTTAATAGTGATGGACATCAGTTCATTGTACACTAGTATTCACCATAATGATGGCATTAATGCAATTCGTTTTTATTTGGAGAATCGTGATATACAGATGTATGAACATAACAAGATGTTGGTTAAAATGATTGAGATCTGTCTGACCCACAATTATTTCTTATTTAATAAGGAAATATTCCAACAGTTACGTGGAGTGGCCATGGGGGCATGCTTCTCCCCTAGCTACGCGTGTTTACACGTGGGCTGGTGGGAGGAGCATGTCCTGCGGTCCACCCACAAAGAGATTGTGAACAAGCATGTTCTCCATTGGTGGAGATTTATTGATGATATTTTTCTGATATGGAAAGGTTCCTATGAAACAGCTAAAGATTTTGTCGAGGTTTTAAATGTTAATGAGTTAAATCTCAAGTTCACATCTGATATCAGTAAAGAGCAAGTACAATTTTGGATGTGGAAGTATATACGAGGAAAATAAGATCCATACTAGATTGCATAGGAAGGTGACTGCGGGAAACTCTGTGCTTCATGCTTATAGTTCACATCCCCGGCACCTCATAAAAAGTATCCCTTATGGAGAATTTTTAAGAATTAAACGCATATGTAGCCATGAAAGTGACCTCCAAAAATGTCAGAGCGAATCATTTGAAAGATTTTTAAATAGAGGATATAAATTTAGAGATCTAATAATAGCTCGAGACAAGGCAAACAGCATCAATGAAGATGGTCATTTGAACATAATCCCTGAAACCCTGACAATTTGTAGGCAGACTAAAGGTAAGACTAACACTACTTGTGCTGAAACAGTTGACAACATAAGACTGATAACCAGTTTCTGTAGACAGGAGAGACAAGTTCGCAAGATCCTTTATAAAAATTGGCCGATTATTCGGTCAGACATAACAATGTCACGGATCTTGCCAGAACTTCCTAGTCTTACGTTCAGAAGGGCACCCTCGATGAGGGATGCTCTGGTAAAGAATAGTCCTGAGGTTACAACTTCTAATTCTTGGTTATCAGCGAGATCAGGGTTTTTAAATGCAGTTCATGCCGTGCATGCAAATTTGGTAAAAATGTTTCAGAATATATCACTGCGTTTAGTCAAGAACCTGTCAAAATAAAAGGACATTTGACTTGTAGAACAGATTATGCTGTATATATTTTAGAATGTACATGCCATCTTTTATACGTAGGTAGTACCAAATTGCAAGTTTACAACAGGATATTGCAACATCTTAGAGCAGTGGTTAACTCGGACCCTAACTATCCCGTGGCACGGCATTTTAAACTAGTACACAAAAATAATCTTAATGATCTCAAATATTTTGTTATCAGCTCAGTGCCCAAAAACATCAGAGGAGGCAATAGAGAAAAAGATTGAGACAAGTGGAATCAGAATTTATTATGTTACTCGATACCAAAATGCCGAATGGCCTCAACAATAGCGATGATTTACATAATTTTCTTTGAATTTTGTTAAAGTTAGGGTCCATATTTGATAATATTTCCAGATTGGTTTCTTAGATTGGTTTTGTCCCTTGGCTTTTACTGGTTTTTAATCTGGGTTTCCTAGATTTTAATCTGGTTTTAGTGGGGGATATTGCTGGTTTTTGAGTCCTGGGATTTTATCTTTAACTTTTAATATTGGTTAATACTGAATACAATTGGAAGAATTTGAAAAAGTGATAATTTTGAGTATATGGTTGTTTAACTTATTGACTGCGTTAAGAATTGTAAATCATATGCACCTTTAAAAATTTTGATTGCTGCTATTATACACACTATATATATATATATATCCATATTGAGGATGCTTGTATGTATTTTAAGTTTACTTGTGAACTGATTGGTTGATGATTTTAATCGGTGATATCTCGTCTTTGCTAGGTTTTATCTGAGAATTCTCGGTTTTACTTGGTTTTACGGGATTTTTGCTGGTTTTATGCATCGACAAATTGGTTTTACATTTAATTTACCTGGGATTTTATTTATTTATTTATTACATATTTTTCATTTTTTAATGGGGTTCAAATCCGGTCCTAGATAACTGACAACTAGATTGTTGTTGATTTGTTAATATTTGTATAGCAATAATGAGATAACATACAAAACAATGATTGTATTTCTTTTCTATTAGATGTAACTAATGGGATAAACTGGAGATTGGAAATGGACCAAACTAAATTAAGAAAAAGAATAGGAGATTCTAGCTAAGAAATGACACTGGGGACGTCTGCATAAGAATGCTGCATCATATTTAACTGTATATATTTATTTTTGTATTTTGTACTAAGCACTTTTGCACTTTTTAGCACATTTTGCACATTGTCGTTATTCAATTTAGTGAATGATTAGACTAATATTATGATTATTATATACAATAATGT
Source organism: Calotriton arnoldi (assembly GCA_963921515.1). NCBI lineage: Eukaryota > Metazoa > Chordata > Amphibia > Caudata > Salamandridae > Calotriton > Calotriton arnoldi. The sequence goes on along the minus strand of CAWUFW010008139.1, from coordinate 595,752 downwards.
ATGAGGCCAGAATTAAGGTACCTGCAGTTTAGAACTAAGACTTTTTAAAATTTTAACACTATGCTATTAATTTGGTTTAAAGAATTAGTTTCAATTAAATTACAGATGTTTAGCCCTTGATTAAATATATGACATCAATTAGAAGCACTAAGCTTATATAAGTAAATGTTCATGGGATAAAAAAGTAAACGTTTGGTAATTAAGTGAGTGTTATCATGTACGCACAGCTGCCTCTTTTAATGCTTAAACTTAGTCTATTAACTGATTGGACGAAATGCAGCATGTGCTTTTTAAGCTTTTTTCTATATATACTCACTGATAGGTCCAGCGCGTCATGTGATCAAGACTGCCGTTGGGCAGTCGAAACGCGTCATGCTGGGCACTCGCTTTTAAGAACTATGCACTGACACTTTGTTAAATCTGCACTGAATAAAGGAAAACTTTTCACCGCATTTGTGGTCCGTACCTGCTTTTTTCGACCAGGATTATGATCGTTCCAGGACTGTGGCTGTTATATATATATATATATATATATATATATATATATATATGCCACAAAACAACCTCACATATCAGTGAAGAGACAGCACTCAGGAACAGTGCTAAATAGTCATGTTTATTCCATCACGGCACACCGGACAAACAGGACGCGTTTCGGCTGCCCAGCAGCCTTGATCACCTGATCTGCGCCATTTTATAGGAGGTATTTATAGTCATTAAAAGCATGAACATAGAAAAAATACACACTTAAGTTCATCTTCAAGCAACATAACATAACATATTCTTACTCGGGATTAAAAGGCAAATGCCTAGACAAATGGTTCAAAATGCATTAACCCTGTGCCGAAAGGTAACAATTTAAATCAAGTACAGTTCTAACTCAGTAGTTTATAGTAGTTTGTCAAGCATAAAAAAGCATGAAAAACATTTTGTTATATAACACGTTTGCACAAAAAATAAATGCTATTTAAATCAGCACTCGGGAACTAAATTATTCATAGTGGCTTCTAGCCCTCTATAGGTTCTTTGTCCCGTTAAATGTCCGTGTTTTCAATTCACTTCGTGCTGAAAATAAGCTCCAATATGCTTGGCATTAACTATCTTTTCTTCAGTTCATTTGAAATCGGCCATGTAAAGATGCACTTCTATATTGTAATACACCCGAAAGCACCACAAAAATGATTGTAGTTCATTGTTGCCGAGTCCTTATCACTTGCAATATAAAAAAACGGCAAATGGCGGAAAATACATGCAGCCTTTAAATATGGTTAATGATAATGTCTTTTTCAAAATGTCACAGGATAACCACTCTTATTTTCGTTTCCTCCCACTGGAGAGAACTGCAGGTTTCCGCTGTTTAACAGCTCCGGTGTCGCCTAGTTGCACAAACCAGAATATAAGGGGGTCATTATGATGGCGGGCGGACAAAGTCCGCCCGCCATCGCAACGAAAAAAGGGACCGCCCGCAAGAGGTGCGGCGGTCCCGCTGTGCGAATTATGATGCGACCGCGGCGGTGGCATCCTCCATTCCCAGCATTGTGGCGGGCGGTGCTCACAGCACAGCCCGCCACAATGCTGGGAATGCACTGTGTGCATCGTCATGCACAAGGTGACAGGCACCGCGAGGTGCCTGCCACCATGTCCATGACAATGCAGGGGGGTACCATAGGTACCCCCCATGTGCACCCTCCACCCTCCCAATACCCTGGGGGCCCGCAACGGGCCCCCTAAAGCAAACTCCGCCTGGCTTTCCATGGCGGGGTCTCCGCCATGTAAAGCCCTGCACCGCTGCCCATGATAATATGGATGGCGGTGTCTAGCAGACACCGCCACCATATCCAGCCCCTTTTCTGCCCTGTCGACTGGTCGACCGGCGGCAAACTGGCGGACGGACTTGCCGTCCGCCTGGGTCCCCACCGCCATACTAATATGGCGGTGGGGAAATGTGAGGCAGGCGGTGGGAAATAGCGGGCGGATCGCTACCGCCATATGGGCGGTGGCGATCCGCCCGCTATCCTAATGACCCCCTAAGTTCCTGTTTCTCACCGCGTTGTTGATACTGCGGCGCCCAGCTCCGAATTCCATGTTTATCTGGTCAAGGGGCCTGCTTGCAGGAAAAAAGGTCACGCCGGGTGCACACAAGGGCACTCCACGCTAAACCTTCACTCCGACTCACCGGCCACCAAGCCGCCAGCCAATCCAATGATTCGGGGGCTCACCAACTATTGCTGCAAAGCCATTTACAAGATTGCGGTTATGTCGGTGTGCACCAAACTGCTGGTGGTGCACGTTAAAGCGCTACCGCTTGTTTAAATGCCACAAAACAACCTCACATATCAGTGAAGAGACGGCACTCAGGAACAGTGCTAAATAGTCATGTTTATTACATCACGGCACACCGGACAAACAGGACGCGTTTCAGCTGCCCAGCAGCCTTGATCACCTGATCTGCGCCATTTTATAGGAGGTATTTATAGTCATTAAAAGCATGAACATAGAAAAAATACACACTTAAGTTCATCTTCAAGCAACATAACATAACATATTCTCACTCGGGATATATATATATATATTCACTGAAAAAACCATAGGTTTTAGGGACAGTTATAGTTAGTTGGACATTGCACTCGTACAAAACCCGTGGAAATTCCCCATTATAGTTAGTTCAGCTAACTATAACTCGTGCCCCGCAATGCACTGCTGATGACGTCACATATTACATCACTCATGACATGGTCAGTGACATCACTGATGACATCACTGATGACATCTCAAATGACATCACTGATGACATCACTGATTACATCATCCATGTGATAATTTGATGCATCTTCTCACACCCTAATATAACTTTTGATACACCCACTGTAAATTACAGACTGCCATTGTCAAAACCATAGACACTCCAACACCAATTACTATATACACACTCACTGATTCTTAGGTCTACACACACACATCTACTCACTCACCCGTACAGTCACTCATACTTATAGTCACTCAGTACAGGACTATTATATGCACTCATACACCTATATAAACACTCACACACCGCCACTCATCCATAGAGGTACTCACACACCTAATCAGTCATGCAAAAAATTAAGCACACACCCATTTACTCACCTATACAGTTATACACACACCAACTCACTTACTCATACAAATACTAGCACATTCTTCAGTGATGTCATCAGTGATGTCACTGACCATGTCATGAGTGATGTAATATGTGACGTCATCAGCAGTGCATTGCGGGGGCGCGAGTTATAGTTAGCTGAACTAACTATAACGGGGGAATTTCACGGGTTTTGTACGAGTGCAATGTCCAACTAACTATAACTGTCCCTAAAACCTATGGTTTTTTCAGTGAATTTCAAAGGTTTTTAAATGCTAATTTCTAACTATAACGTGTCTGAAACCTATGGTTTTTTCAGTGAATTTCAAAGGTTTTTTAAATGCTAATTTCTAACTATAACGTGCCTGAAACCTATGGTTTTTTAAGTGAATTTCAAAGGTTTTTAAATGCTAATTTCTAACAATAACGTGCCCCGCCCCTCCCTTCACCACTGTGCAAACGCGCCCGTGGCGCGTTTTAAGTTGGGGGATTAAGTCCCCTTGAATCATGAGGGTCCCTTGGGTCCAACTAGCCCACCCTGTACCTCCAGTATGCGCCAGGAGCTGCGTTGCAGAGAGGTGTTCAGAGGCCACACCCCTTTTACACCTCTCTGCAACGCAGCTCTGTGGCGCTTTCTGGACGTACCTGGTGGGCTAGTTGGCCCCAGGACCCTCAGGATTGAAGAGGATTTAATTCACCATCTTAAAACGTGCCACGGGCCTGTTTGCACACATGTCACCTGAAGCCCCGCCCCCTCCCTTCACCACTGTGCAAACACGCCCCGTGGCGCGTTTTAAGTTGGGGGATTAAGTCCCCTTGAATACTGAGGGTCCCTGGATTCCAACTAGCCCACCATGTATCTCCAAAAAGCGCCGCAGAGCTGCGTTGCAGAGAGGTGTAAAAAGGGGCGTGGCCTCTGTACACCTCTCTGCAGCGCAGCTCCCTGGCGCATACTGGAGGTTCCTGGTGGGCTAGTTGGCCCCCAGGGACCCCCAATATTCAAGGGGAATTACTTCCCCTTCTCAAAACGCGCCAGGGGGCGCATTTGCAGACTGCTGCAGGGAGGGGGCGGGGCCTCCGGCACAATGCCGGTCTTTTTTTTTTCTCTGTCTTTTTTTTTTTTATGGGAGGGGGCTGTGTGGCCCCCCTTCCTTCGGACACTTTTGGCCCCGGGGACCCCATCCCCCGGGGCCTCAGCATGTTCTTTTTTTTTTTTGTAAAATAAAAAAAACGGGAAGGGTGCCGCGTGGCCCCCCTTCCCTGGGCCTCTATTGGCCCCGGGGACCCCATCCCCCGGGGCATGGCCACTGTTTTTTTTTAATACAATATTCGGAGGGGGCTGCGTGGCCCCCTCCTCAGGCCATTTAAGGCCCCGGGACCCCTTCCCAGGGCCGGCCTTTGCCTTTTTTTTTTTTTTAAATCCTTTTATTGGGAGGGGGCTGCGTGGCCCCCTCCCGGAGTCACTAATGGCCCCGGGGACCCCATCCCCCGGGGCCTGGCCACTGGTTGGGGACCGTGGGGGTCCCCAATCCCCACACGGTCCAGCCGGCTCCCCGCGTCCTGCAGGAGCCGGCATTGCTTTTCCATAAGGGGAGCTGCTGACATGCAGCTCCCCTTATGGAAAAGCAATCTGCTTTGCTTCATTGAAGCGAGAGCAGGTTTCTGCTCTCGCTTCAATGAAGCAATGCAAGTTTGCAATGACAGGGCGGGAGCCACGAGGCTCCCGTCCTGCCATTGCAAACAGCAGTGTCCCGGGGGTAGGCACCCCGGGACACTGCAGGAGCCGGCCCTGGGGGGTGGCGGTCCCCAGGGCCACCTCAGGCTCCAGGAGGGGGCCGTGTGGCCCCCTCCCTTCAATTGCACAGCCCCGGGGAGGTGGTGGTCCCCGGGCTTCGGGGTCCAAAACGGACCCCCAAATTTATTTTCTAAGTGCCCCGGGGAGGTGGCAATCCCCGGGGCGTGTTTGGGGGGCTGGAGCCCCCCCATACAGGTTATTAAAATTTTAAAAAAGAAGCCCCGGGGGGTGGCGGCTTTTTTCTGCCCAGGGGGTCCTTGTGGGACCCCCTGAGAAGACCTAGGGGGCCAGGGTGTTTCTAACCTGCCCCCTTTGTGCGTTTTGCGCACTTGTTTCTTTTGCCTCGGTTCTACCGAGGAACAAGATGGCTGCCAACACTTCCTGGTTTGGAGTGTTGACAGCCAATTAGCATGCAGCTCGTGGTCGGGAGGGTGCGCGGATCCACCGCGGCCATAAATATCGAAACCTTTATTTTGGATTTTCTCAGCAACTCCTGAACGGATTTACACCATTTTTAAAAGGGTGCTTTCTGAACCAAGCACTACCTTTTTGCCAAATGTGGTGTAATTCCGTTCAGCAGTTTTTGCTGTAGCCTTGCATAAAGTTTCCTATGGGAAATTGATTTTTCACTCTTATTTTTTGAATTTCTCCGCAACTACTGAACGGATTTACACCATTTAAAAAAAAGGTCGCTTTCTGAACAAAGCGCTACCTTTTTGCAAAATTTGGTGTAATTCCATTCAGCAGTTCGGGCTGTAGCCGTGTCTAAAATTTCCTATGGGAATTAACATGGAGAAAACACGTTTTGGGACCCCCCTTTTTTCTCGGCCCCCGCTTGATGAATCACCCCGAAACTTTCGAGACAGGAGCGGACCGGAGCGCCCCACGAGTTTTGAAAATTTTGCGATGATTCGTCAAACGACGCCAAAGTTATTGGGAATAGAATGTTACGAATTTCCTATGGATAATAGGTCCTAACTATAACTATCTACTGGCGACCGCCAGTAGATAATGTGTGTGTGTATATACATATTGTATGCACAAAGGCAATAACAGTGCACTTCCAGAAGCTTTACTTGGCAATATCCTTTTAATGACAAACAGCATACAGCAGGACACCACAACGCGCTTCAACATCCGTCTTTGTCAAGTGGTTTCAGTCTGTTCAAACGTTGCTTTCCCTGCCACACCTTTTATGTACTAAAAGGCATTGTGGGAGATGTAGTTCATTTATTTACACACCTGGCAGCTTTTTGTTCTTTTTGAAAAGTTCAACTGCAAGCATTTAGTATCGCAATGAAACTGCTTCCATCCATTTAATTCAAAGATATTTTTGCCACATATCCCCATCAATTCGGCAATTTTTTATAATGCTGTTCAGTTATAAAGTGTTGCTCGCTCCCGGACCCTTCTTCCCACAAAATTACCGGTTGCATCAGTGTTTTGAGTACAGGAGGACATGTACTTACCATGTACTGCTGAGAGTGTCCCCACATGCCAAATCGCACCAAGCGAGTAAGGAGTCCAGACCTCCGGTCTTTGTCTTCCTTTGTTAAGTACACATGCGCCGTAGATTAATATCTCCCCACCGACTTGTTGATCTTGCCGAATTGATGGGGAAATGTGGCAATGATATCTTTGATTTAAATGGATGGAAGCAGTTTCATTCTGATACTAATTGCTGAGCAGAATCGCAACTTAATTAACTTTCCACCCTACACCCCTACAAACCCATCAACCCTCAACTAAAATATAACTTACTATATCTAGTAATGAAGCTAAATTAAAAATTTAAATGAAATTTTTGATTAAAATATTTGCATAATTAACAATCAATGAAAAAATTATTACAAATGAAACATAAATAAACACTATATTAAACATATTTATAATTTTAATAACTTTCCGTCTGATCCCCCTAGAAATGCAACAACCTGCTACGAACTAATAGCATTAAAATAAAAAAAGAAATTACTTAAAATTACAATCTGCATTTTAAAAAATTTATAACAATTAAATCAACAATACTAACAGCTAAAATTAATATAACTAAAACTCATTAAAATAATTAAAAAAATATTTTATACTACTATATTCTTGAACACGATAATAAAAACAACATTCCTAAAAACGATATTACTTACCAAAAAGTCATTATTCTAGAAAACAATATTCAATACCACAATATATTTGCATCACAATATTTTTTCCGATATTTGGGAGTTCCGATATTTTAAACTCAATATTTTGTCCACTCATCATACTTAGACATGTCCTTTATTAAATCCAAATCTTCATGTTGCTCATTTAAGGGTGTTGTACTCAAACCAGTACTTTTGTTTACTTCAAAATGAAATTAAGCAGCACAAAGTGGGTGATTTACTGCTTCTGGTTCAGTGAAAGTAACAGAAATTGTACTCTGCCTTTTCCAGATCTCTTCTTCTAAACCTTCTCTTTATTGTGTTTGGATATTTAATCCAGATCTTGAATTAAAAAAAGGTCCTTTGTTAAATCCCCTTAAAGTCAAAGAATTTAGAGAACTGAAGCTTCCTTGAATATTTCTTATTTTCTCATAAATTAGTATTTGTTTCTGTGCAGAGAATAGGAGCTTCCATAAGCATTTATGGTGATAGAATAGGGATGCTCGATGTTGACCCATGAGGGCGATATCTTTGACAAATATTCTGGACAACAAAATACTATGTAAATTATCCTTTCTTGTATTCAATTTAGGTCAGTTATCACCTGTGGATATCCTAAAACCTTGCATGGATGCTGCATTTGTGGATGAATGTCAGCCAATTCTATAATCGAAGATCTAAATTAAAACCTTTCATCAACATGGAGACGAGGACCGGGTCAGTTGGCAGAAGGGATTTAGGAAAGTTGGGTATTGCTGCATCTAATTATCTCCAAATGTTATCGCTTGATATATTGCTTTTTGTAATTGGAAATAGAAATAATGCCAAATTATAATGACTATTCTGATTCAGATTCATTAGGCAGAGTTAAAAGATCTTGGATTTTTTTCCTGATACATATATTATGGCTATCCAGTTATTTAGTTTATTGGTAGAACATTGAGCAACGGGAAATGTCAAAGGTGACATAGTCTGAAAAAGTGATGAAGTATACACATTAAGGGCCTGATTACGAGTAAGGGTGGGCTGAGTTCTCAAAATAACCCTGTCACGCTATGCAGAGTTCTGCAAGTGGGTGGAGTTCCTTGTGCTGCCGGTTCGCGTGACGTTTCCACAGTACAGCAAAATGGATTGCGTGTTCGAGCGGAAATATTACGCAAACTTCACCACGCGGTCGTGCATGGGAGAAGCCATCTTGTTTCTTACTCTGTTTATGGTGCTGGGGCCTACTTTTTGATCTTTATTCAATCCTCGCTTTCTATTATCTTCCCCTTTGTCTTTCTAAGTGTGTATTTTGTGTTTTTTTCTACTTTTTTGTGCGTTTTTGGTGAGTTTTGTACTTTATTTTTTCTCTTTACTTCCTTCCTATTTTTTTTTTTTACTTCCTTCCCTCTTATTCCTGTTTTTCATACTTTCTACATTTTCTCTCTTCCGCACCCCCCCCCCAGCATCATGGCAGGTAAGGGTGCCCCAAAAAATGTGGCAACAAGGAGCCGCCTTCCTTGCGGAAGGCGGCGCCAGGGTGCAGCCCTGGGCCATGTTTTCTGAGGTAGAGGTGGAAGTGCTGGTTCTTTATGTCCAGCGCCACCTCCCCTCCACCTGGCAGCAGGCGGCAGGCTTGGGTCCGGGTACGGACTCCGGGAGCACCAGCAGCGATAGGCAAGGGTGCTCTGGGCAGTGTATCGCTGCTCTGGGATCCGGCACACCCCTAATCAGCTTACACACCGGTGGTCCGACATCCTGGAGCAAGAGCAGGACCTGCTGGACCTGCTAGGGGTTGAGGTCGTGGGGCTCGGTGAGTAGCTATTTATTAATATTATTATTACTAGTTTGTTTTATGCGATTGCTAATATTTTTTTCCCAAATAGCAAGCATGCTGCTCATATGCAGGTAAGTTAAATTTACAAATATTATATTATGTGATCATTATTCTAGACAGGTGCTACCTAATCACACTAAGATAGTGGTAGTTTGTATTAGTAATTTTGCGGCACGTGCCCTCTCACTTCACTCATTAGAACCTTTTTTGTAGCTCGTACAGTGACAAGCAACCAACGAATTGGTGATGCATGTGTCCATCTATGCATTTAAAGACAAAATGCAGACTTAGGGGCCGATTACGATGGCGGTCGGTGTCAGTACTGCGGTGCCGACGGTGCGGAAAAATGCCTCTTACCGCCCGCCAGCAGCAGTCCTCACGGCCGCCATATTATGAAGGGCAAATATGGCCCATTTCCCGACCTCCGCAGTGCAACGCCGACCGCCATGAAATTGCGCCCGCCACCGCGCCGGTGTGAGCCAATGGAGACTCACCGCCGTGCGGAATGACGTCCCGTCCGCTCAACAAATTAGGATGCGCCAAACAACCCGTCGAACCGCAGGGGAGAAACCGCCCATCCAGACACGGCGGAATCTCGACAGCGGAGCGTGAAACGAGACTCCGGAGCCCTCCACTTGGAGCCGAACGCCATGGATCCAGCACTACACGTCCTCCCGGTGCTGTACGTGATACATCACCAGGCCAACATCGCCCGCCGCGGACGCCGCCGCAGGTACGTAAACAAAACACAATACAGCACAAAACAGAACACAAATTCCACGGGCTGAAACAGGGCACCTGGCCACACCAGACACACTGGTGTGGACAGGAACACATCCATCAGTGTACCCACACATGTCTCAGCTGGCACCAATTCACACCCTGCATCAAGCCCACCAAAGTACCGCGAACATAATGTAATGTGTAGCTGACGACACCGCAGCGGTGAGCATGCGGGAAATCCATTGCACAAAGCAGAATGCATGTACAGCAACGGACAGGCCAGAAAGACCCCAGGCCACCACCACCACCCACCACCCACAGCTCCGCCGCACACAGCAAGAAACATGCCAATCCCCCCTGTGCACCCCCATGTCCAACACCAAGCGACCTAAATCCACACCCAGCAGCACACAACTAACACCTAGGGAGACAGACACAGCAGCATTTGGTGTAGATTAACACACAGCACAGAGGCACAGGCCCAGGGCAACACACACACACACCACAACACCACATACATGGCAAGAAAGCAGAAGACAAGCACAAAATGAACATACACACAAGGAACATACAGACTACTGGACACACACCCTGCCAACTCACACAGACATACCCCACACCGACACACAGCCACATACACAGACTACATGCCACCAGCAATGGAGCACAACATAGAGGAAAGCATGAATGATGTGAACACAAATGGGAGGCCAAGGAGACAACCAACAACCAGGTGAACAGACACATGCAGGACAAGGAACCCAGAACAACATCCACACCCCATCCAAGCACATGGCTGGCACAGTGAGTGAAGTCAAACAACAGTCACCTCAGTGCAACAACTCAGGGAGACAGCAAGGTAACCCATGCATAGGGACAGGGATGAAAGGAAGGACCTCAAGTCAAACAGAGAACAGCAAGTACACATGAGTATCACACAGGGCACATTGGCACACTCAATGACTGCCAAACACAAGTAGGAGTCCCCAAACATACCCCCTCATATCTGCAGCACACAATCCCAATGCCAGACACACAGAAGGGCCTACATAATGTCCAGACAAGATACAAACAAACAATCAAACCCCCTGGGGGCATCCACAAACATCACACACACACAGGGATTACAGTACCAACGTCTGCACCAAAACAAAAATGGCAAACACAATTCTAAACAGAAACACATACAGAACCACAAAAATAACACACAGCACCTGTGCAGCCAAACTAGGGGAAGGCAATGGGAGCACACACACAACAGGAGTGCACCACCTCATCAGTCAGGAAAAATGCAGGGGCTACATACCACAACACAGACAAGAAGTGCACCATCACAGAACAACACAGACACATCAAACACACAACAGATGCACAACACCACAAAACACATAGCAAACACAGCAGTACATCAGGGGATGTATACTAGGACAGCACAAGGCAACATACACCCACAGCACTGAATGCACAACAAGCAGTGTGTGCACACAAACACACAACAGTCCCACACAGCCATGAGTCACACGCCAGTAACACACACATCAACACACACGACAAAGCCACAACCAACACACCGTACAACCCTTGACCACCCAAATGCACACCATGCAAGTAACCGTTGTGACTAGGATGACTGCCCATCACAACATGACTACACATCTACACTGCTAGGCATACATGAAAGCAAGAACGCACATACATGTTGAGCCTGGTCAGCCTGCCTGCAATCCCGTGTATATGACCCCTCTATGTGTTTGCAGTGCCCACATACCAGGATGCAGTAAAACATAGCCAACAGCAACAAGGAAGGAACATGAGTCTGGTATGTCACCGAAAACAACATCAATGACCCCACAAGTATCCGAGTTATGAAGAACTGAAGTCCCCGTCACCCCTGTAAAATAAATGATAAGTCAAACAAGCCAGTGGCACAGTTGAAGTGGCACACAGAGCATGTGGCACAGTAAATGTTAGACATACAGGAAAAGCCTAATCCAGTAAGGACAATGACACAACTGACAACATGAGCAACTGTTTTTATTCACAAATAGCACTGATAGGCAACAATATCAGACAGGACCAAGGCACAAGATGCAGAGCCTGAACATGAGAAGCTGCACAGGCAGGGGGCAAACTGCAAGGCCAGTGGCCAGTCCAAGGTGCTGACAGAGACAATGAGAAGCTGCACAGGCAGGGGGCAAACTGCAAGGCCAGTGGCCAGTCCAAGGTGCTGACAGAGACAATGAGAAGCTGCACAGGCAGGGGGCAAACTGCAAGGCCAGTGGCCAGTCCAAGGTGCTGACAGAGACAATGAGAAGCTGCACAGGCAGGGGGCAAACTGCAAGGCCAGTGGCCAGTCCAAGGTGCTGACAGAGACAATGAGAAGCTGCACAGGCAGGGGGCAAACTGCAAGGCCAGTGGCCAGTCCAAGGTGCTGACAGAGACAATGAGAAGCTGCACAGGCAGGGGGCAAACTGCAAGGCCAGTGGCCAGTCCAAGGTGCTGACAGAGACAATGAGAAGCTGCACAGGCAGGGGGCAAACTGCAAGGCCAGTGGCCAGTCCAAGGTGCTGACAGAGACAATGAGAAGCTGCACAGGGAATGTGTGTCACCAAACTCCGCCATGGTCAGCAACACAGTCTGGTGTGACACGATGGGCAGCACAGGTACCGGTGTGGGAGAGACAGGTCTGTGACATTGATCAACATTCAGACCTGGCTGTCAGTCTGACTGGGAGCTGACTGTGTGTCGGGCACAGTTGGACCACTTGACTGGGGAGTGAGACGCCCAGCTGAGGAAGAGCTATCAGTGGCCTTGGACGCTGGAGGGCTGCTTGGACCAGGTGGTGTAGTGGCACGTGGAGGTGGACTCAGGCCGACGTGGGACACAGTGTGGGAGGGAGACAGTGGAGGGGTGCCTTTCCACTTCTTGGGGATTCTAAATGGCTTGCCTGTCTTCGTATCAATGGGAAGTGGTGTGGACACAAACGGCACACTCAGCACCAAGGCTGCCGCAGGTGCACACGCTGGACCTCCCTTTGGGGATGTGCTGGATCCAGAAGGACGCTTAGCCTGGCATTGCCTCTGCCCCTCCATCCCCTCTTTACCCTGTGTGCCCCCTACAGTGCCCTCCTGTCCCTGCTTCACTGGACTTGGAATGGGAGTAGAGGTAGTTGGTGAAACAGCCTTGGATACCTTACTATGTGTAGCCTTGCCAGGCCCCACCTTCACAGTGGGCATGGAGAGTGTCTGCATGCCTTTGCGAGACGTTTTTGGGACCACAGAGTCTGTGGCCGGGGATTGCTCTGAGGCTTGTGACCCTGAGTACTTCCTCCTTGAATCATGTGCCTTTGCAACGCCTGACGGACTCTTCCCTTTGCGCTCTGGGGTTGTATTTCTCTTTGTAGGGGAAGGTGTCTGTGACCTTGACCGCTTGGGCTGCTGCTGCTGTGTGCTACGTGTGCAGTATCGTGACGTTGAGGTGTGTGAAGCGTGGTCACCGTCGTCAGACATAGCCACTGGCATGGGGGTGGCCAAAGGGACTGGAATTGGACTACGAGATTGAGCCAGTTGAAGTGCAGCCGCCATTGTGGAGGACATTGTCTGGACAGTGCGGTGCAGCCCACCCACGTCTGAATGGATGCCCTCCATGAAAGCTAACACCTGTGCCAATTTGCGGTCGTGGTCTGACAATGCATTGAGGAGCCCTGTCTGCCCCACACACAGCTGGCGCATAAGGTCCACACACTCTGCACTGATGGCAGCAGGGGGCACAGGGGCAGCGGTGCCTGGAATGAAGGACACTCTACCCCTCTTTGTGGTGCGAACACGGGCAGCAACAGAGGAAGTGGCTGGGAGGGTGGGCACTGCACGCTGTGTGCTGGAAGATGTAGCAGACTCTCCGTTCCCTGTGTCCTCCAAGATGTCTGCACCACCGCCGTCATCAGATGATGTTGAACTTTGCGTCTCGGGCTGTGATTCCTCCAGCATACTCCTATCCCCCTCCGAGGCGCTGGTCACATCTGTGTCACTGGGATCCTGTGCAGCTGTTGTGCTTGTCTCACCACCACTGGTGTCCGTCCCCTGTCCCTCCGTGCCCACGGGAGATGCTGCATAACAGAGAGACATGTAGGGTCAGCAAAGTGACAGCAACAGGACAAACATATTCAAGCAAAGCAACACTGAGGATGACAAAGTCTACATGTTGCAGGCCACCCCGTGCATTCACACCATGCAGACACACATCACTACCTCAAACAGTGCGTACAAACATCTAAACACGGCACAGCTGAGCCATGTGATGGGCAGACAGCACAACATCATGCATGTTGGGGCGTACAAACACTAACACCAATGGACCAGGCCTGCAGCACACCACCCACAATGCCATTGAAATTCCCAGGACTGCAAAACATCAGTAAGTGCATGTATGTAATATCCGTGACTGCCACACCCAGCACAGGGGCCACTTACAACCCACTGCATCACAGTAACCACATCACGTACACCAGCGCAGGTACAGGCATGGTACACATGCAGCCACTCACAGACAAAATCAACCTTCACAGAATACTCACCCCTAGCTTGCTGTTGATGCTCCTTCAAACGTGTGTCCAGCTCAGGCTGTGTCACAGCCAAGATGCGGCACATCAGTGGTGTCAAGCTGCGTCGTGACAACCTGCCACTGCGAGGGAGTATCCCCAGTGTCATCTCGGCAACGTTCTTTGCCAGTCGTGATATGTCGTCCCACCTCTTGTGGCAGTGGGTGCGCCGGCGGTTCGACACTCCCAGAGCCTGCACCTTGGTTGCAATGGACCTCCACACGGCCTTACGCTGGTGTACCTTGAGCTGCAGGTGTGGGAGACAAGAGGGGGAAAACATCAGTGACACACTCTCATGGTAAAACCTCTCCCTCTGAACAGTGGCATGACACAGACTCAACTCCACACGGCAGATATGGGTCATTGATGTACACTCATGCGAACCACACACGTATCACACTCTGTACAGTCAGTGATGTGTCCTTGTCACATTGGGCGTGGACAGTCCATGTCAGGTAGAATCACACAGAGATGGACAACGAGGACCCACACAAACAGTCACATGAACAATAACTGTCCAGAAACATGCATCACCAGATAGCTGTCACACCATATGGATGTGTACACAACACATGTCCATCCACCCTTCATGTCCATGCATTTAATGTGTGGGTTGCATACACCCCCTTAACAACTAGGAAACAGCATGTCAGCCAGTGCATTACACAACCCCACACTCTCAGGCACATACACCATCTGATCAACTACATGTGTGCCCCCCTTGCACTCACACCCCCACTGTTGGAGACTTACCACAACATTTGGGCCACCATATAGCCGTGGGTACTGTGTCAGCACCTCGTCCACCAGGACATCCAGCTCCTCGCTTGTAAATGGACTGGCACGGATCTTCTCCGTCCTAGCCATCACTGTGGACATGAGACATCAGCAGCGGCAGTGGGCGGTGAGGGGTCTCAGGCAGCAGTCCCTGGAGGCAGCAGCAGGTGAGGGGTCTCAGGCAGCAGTCCCTGGAGGCAGCAGCAGGTGAGGGGTCCCAGGCAGCAGTCCCTGGAGGCAGCAGCAGGTGAGGGGTCTCAGGCAGCAGTCCCTGGAGGCAGCAGCAGGTGAGGGGTCCCAGGCAGCAGTCCCTGGAGGCAGCAGCAGGTGAGGGGTCCCAGGCAGCAGTCCCTGGAGGCAGCAGCAGGTGAGGGGTCCCAGGCAGCAGGCTCTGTGAGCAGTGGAAATGTGGTGCTCCCTTCCACACATATATAGGGCCCTGGACTCGTTTCAGTGGTCATAGTCTTCTGCCATTGGTGTTCCAGGTCAGCCTTTTTCAAAAGCATCCAATGACCGCCTCCGCGGGGTGGAGCACGCCCACCGCGATATTAGAATCTGCATCATGCCACCGCGATAGCGGTCCCCATTGGCTGCAAGGGCATGGTTCATGGCGGTGTCACACCGCGGGGTCCTGGCCGGCGCTACCGCGGTGGTGCATCTTACAAATGCATCCTATCTCCGCATCCGCTGGGGCGGAGCACGCCCACCGCGATATTTGAATCTGCATCATGCCACCGCGATAGCGGTCCCCATTGGCTGCAAGGGCATGGTTCATGGCGTTGTCACACCGCGGGGTCCTGGCCGGCGCTACCGCGGTGGTGCATCTTACAAATGCATCCTATCTCCGCATCCGCTGGGGCGGAGCACGCCCACCGCGATTTTTGAATCTGCATCATGCCACCGCGATAGCGGTCCCCATTGGCTGCAAGGGCATGGTTCATGGCGGTGTCACACCGCGGGGTCCTGGCCGGCGCTACCGCTGTTTGATTGCCATAGAGTGACATGGGTGACCGGGATGTGGCTGGTGGAGCATGACAAACGCCATCTGCAGCTATGTGGAGGGCCATCACTGACACCAATGTGTCATGTGCAGCACATGACACACTTGCGTCAGTGGTGGGCATCGACACAGGTACAAATGGTGGTTGGCATGCTCCGCCACCCAATTCACGGACAGTATGTGCGTCCGCCATGGGGAATATGCAGCACAACATCGTACACTCTGTGTGTCATTGTGTTTATGGGGCACGTTTGAGGCACCTACGGACAGTTCTTGTTGTGTGTGGATCAATGGGCATTACTGTGCTACACACAGTGGATACGTACAGTGGCACATGGCACTGGATAACATTGATATGGTCTCCTGTCACAAATGTCAGCCACTGTGTAACGTCTCACACCAAATGGAACACTGTACTCCATCATGTTGATCAATATTTACACACAATGTCGTATCTGCCACCCATGCTGACCACTATCTCACACCTGAGCCCATGTGTTACACTGAAAACCCAGATGAACTCATTCATTCAGCATGACTGTCATCATTGGAAACAGATGTCACCCTGTTGTGTTATTGCTAGGACCAATTACATGCCACATGTTATGTCTTTGTACACACTGGCAACTCCTGCAGTGTATGTCCACATGTACAGGGGGGCTCGACCCGCTAAAGCATGACGAGTACTTCAGCACCACACCTGGCATCCGTTGCATTATTATTGTTTGTCACTTGGGTAGACGGCCAGAGCAGATGTCTTTGCTACATGTCTGCCACCTGTAACCACAGGGACCTATGTGGTAGTGTCAGGTCTGTGCTCATGTTGTTTGGACTGTTGTATGTGAATCAGTGACATGTACATTTCAACAATGGTGCTTAGCTACACTATGTTTTTGAGTGTTGTGCTGTGTCCCGGTGGTACTCACCTGCCACCAGTGCATGTCCATTGTTCACATCAGGAATGTAGCGTTGGCAGATGGACTGCATGCACGGTTGTGGATTGTGCTAACTGTATGGAATATAGTATGCGACATTTGTCCACAGGCTATGGGTGTCCAGTTTTGCCCGTGCAATGTGTGTGCACTGATTAGCGGGAATTGTCTGCAATGTTGGATGGTCAGCACAAGTGGCACACGTGTGCAGTGTGTTGCCACCAACACTAGTGTATGTGCATGCTATGGGGTGCTAGCCATCCTTGCTCACCATCTATTCCAGCACTGTGTGGGTGGATCACATCTGCTGGTGTATCAGGATGGTGTGGGCACCCAAGACAGGTGAGATGTACCTTGACTGTTGTGCCTGTGACACTCATCCAACTCTGACATTTGGTCAATGTGAGGTACCAGTGTCCCACTACCCATGCACAGCCAGCATGTTTGTTAGATGTGGGATGTTGATTGTATGCTGTGTTGGGCCTGACAGCCTGTGTGGAATGAGGGTCAGGATGCATGTCCTTTGGGACATGTGGTGTAAAATTACATCCACTGGTGTCAGGTGTCTGAGCCAGTAGTCCATATGTCATGCATACAGTATGTTCATGCGTGGTCTTGTTGGCATACTGGCTTGGCGTTGTCCATGTAGTGTTGTATGTTTGTGTTGTGGCACTGTTGTGTCTTGAAACAGCTGGATGTGTATCACCAAGGTATGTGTTGTGGTGCACATGTGTCCTTGGGCAGTCCCTCCTTGATGCTGCATGTAAATGTCCAAAATGGGGGAAGATTAAGGGTGCATACAGGCCCTGCTGATCACGTCCCTCATCTATTGTTAATGTGTGCCACATTGGCTATCTGTGTGCTTGTAGAGAGTATTGGGCAGTGGGGTAATGGTGGCCTGTTACAGTGGTACACATACTCTGCACAGGCGTGACATCATCTGTCACTGTCCGACTTTGTATTCAAGTCAGCAGCAGATATGGCCTGTGTACTGATGACATTGGCACATGTATGGGTTTGGGATGTGAATGTCATTGAATTTGAGTGTGTTCGAAGTGGCACTGAGTACAAAGACAATCCCAATGATCCATCCACATTGTGTTGTTGATGTGTCCCCTGCAATTATTGTCCAAGGAGGTGTGGCAGGTACAGCAGCAACGTGGAAGCCAGCAGTGTCTCTGCTTCACACATGTCCTGTGTCATGTACACCCAAGGCTGAGTCCACCTCAGCTCGATATGTGACTCTTGGCATTCACATAGACAGTGTTCGTATTGTGTCCACTGACTGTGCACATCCATGACAGTTGTACAATTAATCTGTCTCATGTTGGGACAACACTGAATTGCACAGTGTGCTTTCAGGGATGACAGTCAATGTTAGCGCCGTGACAGGACAGACTTTATGAATTTGTGCACATCCTAATTTATGTTGCTATGACGTGTCCCCTTTCATCTCACCTAGGAGGCGACCTAATGTGTTTCGTACCTTCACCCTGCTGGCTAACATGGAGGATACCGACATCATAAGGCGATTCCGTCTGGATCGGACAAACCTCCTGGAACTTTGTGCACTATTGGAGCCACACCTGCTTCCACGCAGGACATACCCAACAGCACTCACGCCAACGGCAAAGGTGATGGCATTCCTACATTTCGTGGCTACGGGATCCTTCCAGCAAACTGTGGGCATTGCAGGGGGATGTCCCAACCAACATTCAGCATGGTGCTACGTGATGTCCTGTTGGCTATGATGCAACACAGGGACTAATTCATACATTTCCCCAGGCGGCATGAGTTGGCGGATGTGAAGGGCGAATTTTATGCACTTGGACACGTTCCTAATGTAGTTGGTGCAATAGATGGCACACATGTTTCCCTGATTCCACCCCAAGCACGGGAGCATATTTACCGAAATAGGAAACATTATCATTCCATCAATGTGCAGGTGGTGTGCCAGGCAGATATGGTCATCTCACACATCTGTGCAAAGTTTCCAGGATCAGCCCACGATTCACACATAATGCGCAACAGCATTTTACCACAGCTGATGGCCAATCTGGCACCGGAGCGGGCATGGATTGTGGGTGAGTACAAAGGGTCGAGTCGTGTGCTGTTTGTGTGCCATGCTGTCCTCGGACACATGTCAGACACTCAATCTGTATGTGTCTTTCACACTTAGGTGACTCTGCATATCCCAACGGACCTTGGTTGCTGAGTCCACTTCGCAATCCCAGGACACCAGCTGAAGTGCGCTACAACAATGCCCATGGGAGGACACGTCGGGTCATTGAGCGAACATTTGGACTCCTGAAATCGTGTTTTCGATGCCTCGACAAGACCGGAGGGGCTCTGCAGTACTCACCCGTCAAGGTGTGTCAGATAGTGGTAGCATGCTGCATGCTACACAACCTGGCCGTGCGGAAGGGGATCCCCTTAATCCAGGATGATGATGACCAGCCACAGCCCCCACCTGCAAACACCCAAACGTCAAGTGACGAGGATAGTGGAGAGGAGGAAGGTGTTGGACAGCGTCAGCAGCTCATCAACAACTACTTCACTTGATGGTCAGTGGCAATGTCAATACTGGCTGTTGTCTGATGATGTTGTGCTTGGTGAATATGTGTATGTGAGTTTTGTGACTACAGCATGTTGCAGAGTCAGTGCTGGCTGCAGGTGTGTATGGCAATGGATCTTTTGACACAGCTACTTGATGTCTATGTTGGTACAGTTGCTCCTTGTGACATGTGCAGATTGTCGTACCTTGATGTGCTGTGTTGTGAGATGGTTGTTAGTCCGCCACCTGAGTAGCAACTGATGTTCTGTTGTGTTTTCCTAGGTCCCTTCAGCCTCTACTTGCCTGCGGAGTATCCCTGCTCCTGTGACATTGTAATCATGGGTGTGAGTTAACATACTGTGATGAACATGGAACAGTGACAACTACATTGGTGCGTTATTAGTGTTTATTTACAGTGGATACATGTGATGTAGATGTGGATATTGACAGATTTGTGAATGGTGAATAACAGATTTGTCAGTGATGGTAGATGAGACAATAGAGTATACACTAGATCAGTATGGCAACACAGTCCAACAGTCATTTGCCATTCCCACGCCATTGTGTGTGGGGACAGTCTGCAGGGTACACAGCAGGGTGTAGAGGGGTGCCATCAATACTGGCTACTTGACTGGCTTTTGCCAGGTGCTTTGCCACGGGATGCTCCCAATGATTTTTTCGGGCGGCCCCTTGCTCTTTTGGCAGG
Organism: Calotriton arnoldi; assembly: GCA_963921515.1. Lineage (NCBI taxonomy): Eukaryota > Metazoa > Chordata > Amphibia > Caudata > Salamandridae > Calotriton > Calotriton arnoldi. Next base: position 575,590 of record CAWUFW010008139.1, on the reverse strand, counting down.
GGGGACACAGGTGCATGGCCAGTGGTGTCTGATGAGTCCCCATGCTCGCTGGACGCAGGGGAGGGTGGGGGTCTGTCATCCTGCGGCACAACGGAGGGAGCTGTAGGTGTTGGCGGTGCCGCATGCCTGTCCCTGAGGACCCCCACTAGCTGGCCCAGGAGATCCCTGATTTGGCCCATGCAGGCCACGAGTTGGCCCATGCGGTTGTCAATTGAGCGCAGCATCTGTTGTTGCTCACGGGCATCCTGCTGAGCCTGCCTCAACTGTCCCTGGGCGTGTTCATAGGCCCCCACAACTCTGTGAATGTGTTCCAGTGATTCAGTGGCAGGGTCTTCTTCCCTTTGGGTCAGCCTTGTCCTCACACCTGGCCTGCTGTCACGGCCCTGTTGCCTCCCTCCTGTGGGCACCGGCCTACTCTCCCGTACCTCCGCAGTTGTTGTGGTCTGGTTGGCCTGTGGAGCAGGGCGAGTGTTGCAGGCAGCAGTGGTAGTGGTTGTGGTGGTGGAGGTGGTGGTGGTGGCACAGGTCGTTGCAGCAGGGCTCTGCGTTGATGTTGTTGCTGAGGGTGGTGGGGCTGTGGGGTCCTGGGACACATTACGCCCTGCCACACCAGATGGTCCGGGTTGGTCCTCCTCCTCCTCATTATCCAGGGAGTCTGTATCTGAGGGGAGATGTTCGGGAGCTGGTGACTGGCTGTGCTGGTTGAGGTTGTCGTCCTCTGCAGTCAGTTGTTGGTCAACTGTGGGACAGGAAGTAGATGGTAATTGCCTTACACACCTCAGGGTTGCTGTGTTTGATGTCTCTTATTTACATGTTATGCTACACACAGTTGCCTTTTTCACACATTGTATGTCTGCACAGTGATGTGCCTCATGCCATGAAGTGGAGTTACATTCATCATTTCATAATGGTGTGACCTGTGATTGGTTAGCATGCCACACGTCTAGTATTGGTGATATCAATGTGAGGTTGTCATCTGACAACTGGCATGACTACAAGTTGATGTTCAGCATCTTTGCTGATCACTCTGCCTGGCAGACATTACCTGTGTGCATGGACTAGCCATTGTCATCACATGCATACCGTTGACATGTCCTGTGCTTGTATTTCTTTATACAGCAGACCATGCTAGTTTGGTTTTCCCATGGTCCTTCATAATCAGCTCCCATGTACGCTACAGAGGGAAGTCTGGGTGATGCATGTCAGAGGCCCGTTTACTTGGACATATTTGTTGAGAGTCACAATTCTGTTTCTGTCACAGTTACGTACGCTGAGCTGTCTGCATCCTGTCAATGGCTGTGCTTTACTTTTCTATTTTTGGGTGAAGTAGAGCCTCATGTTGTCATGTCTCCCAATGCTTTTGTTGAGTGATGGTGGTGTACATGCACTGTCTGATTACCTGTGCAGTGTCACTTTGGTTTTTACTTACAGACACATGCTTCTGGGTGGGGTGCTCCATCCTGCTGAGGGGTGGGAGAGGGGGGCCTGTTGGGAGTTGTAGTGCTGCCTCCAGATACACATTCCCCAACCCTGTGAAGATGGCTACCTACCTGTTAGGTGGTGGGGGTGCATTCAATGGCTGACACATGCTTCTGGGTGGTGTGCTCCATCCTGCTGAGGGGTGGGAGAGGGGGCCTGTTGGGAGTTGTAGTGCTGCCTCCAGATACACATTCCCCATCCCTGTGAAGATGGCTACCTACCTGTTAGGTGGTGGGGGTGCATTCAATGGCTGACACATGCTTCTGGGTGGGGTGCTCCATCCTGCTGAGGGGTGGGAGAGGGGGCCTGTTGGGAGTTGTAGTGCTGCCTCCAGATACACATTCCCCATCCCTGTGAAGATGGCTACCTACCTGTTAGGTGGTGGGGGTGCGTTCAATGGCTGACACATGCTTCTGGGTGGGGTGCTCCATCCTGCTGAGGGGTGGGAGAGGGGGCCTGTTGGGAGTTGTAGTGCTGCCTCCAGATGCACATTCCCCATCCCTGTGAAGATGGCTACCTACCTGTTAGGTGGTGGGGGTGCATTCAATGGCTGACACATGCTTCTGGGTGGGGTGCTCCATCCTGCTGAGGGGTGGGAGAGGGGGCCTGTTGGGAGTTGTAGTGCTGCCTCCAGATACACATTCCCCATCCCTGTGAAGATGGCTACCTACCTGTTAGGTGGTGGGGGTGCATTCAATGGCTGACACATGCTTCTGGGTGGGGTGCTCCATCCTGCTGAGGGGTGGGAGAGGGGGCCTGTTGGGAGTTGTAGTGCTGCCTCCAGATACACATTCCCCATCCCTGTGAAGATGGCTACCTACCTGTTAGGTGGTGGGGGTGCATTCAATGGCTGACACATGCTTCTGGGTGGGGTGCTCCATCCTGCTGAGGGGTGGGAGAGGGGGCCTGTTGGGAGTTGTAGTGCTGCCTCCAGATACACATTCCCCATCCCTGTGAAGATGGCTACCTACCTGTTAGGTGGTGGGGGTGCGTTCAATGGCTGACACATGCTTCTGGGTGGGGTGCTCCATCCTGCTGAGGGGTGGGAGAGGGGGCCTGTTGGGAGTTGTAGTGCTGCCTCCAGATACACATTCCCCATCCCTGTGAAGATGGCTACCTACCTGTTAGGTGGTGGGGGTGCGTTCAATGGCTGACACATGCTTCTGGGTGGGGTGCTCCATCCTGCTGAGGGGTGGGAGAGGGGGCCTGTTGGGAGTTGTAGTGCTGCCTCCAGATACACATTCCCCATCCCTGTGAAGATGGCTACCTACCTGTTAGGTGGTGGGGGTGCATTCAATGGCTGACACATGCTTCTGGGTGGGGTGCTCCATCCTGCTGAGGGGTGGGAGAGGGGGGCCTGTTGGGAGTTGTAGTGCTTTTTGTCTGTACACATGCATCCCAGTTGGTTTTGTTTAGCTTTGTGCTTTTTCAGGTTTAGTGGTGCTTACATCTGTGTGACCTGTTTTGGGTATTGTGGGTCAGACGAATGTCCTTTGGCCTAGGGGTTGTAGGTTTGAATTTGTGCAAGACGGTACATGGCAATGTGATGATATTCATTGGTTTGTACTTACCAGCTTCCAGTCCCCCGCGGATTCCTTCAAGACTCTCTGGATGTAGGATTCCAAGGACCTTCTCCTCCCACGGACTGTATGGTTTGGGTGGGATGGGAGTGCCTCCACCAGTCCCGTCAGCCAGCTGACGGTTCTTGGCCCTCTTCCTCTTCACCACGGTCTTCAGGTCATGCCACCGCTTCTGTATTTCCTGCTTGTTGCGGGGGGTGGTCCCTACTGCATTGACCTTATTGACTATCCTCACCCACATTTGGGTTCTTATGGCTAATGGGTTGTGTTGGACCATGTTGCCATAGAGTTGTGGTTCAACTCTTATTATCTCATCTACCATGACTGCAAGCTCTGCATCAGTGAATTTTGGCATTTTGTGTGGTGCCATGGTGTGTGCTGTGCAGATGTTCTGTGGTGCAGTTGTGTGGGTGTTGTGGGTGGTGTAGGTGGTGTGTGTGTTGTGGTGGTGCTGTGTGCAGGTTTGCCTCTCCTTTGTTCTCTGGGGTTGGGACCTTCAGTTGTGGAGTGTAGCAAAGGATTGTGGTCAGGGAGGGGCTAGTTTTATGCTCGGCTATGGGGGTGTGGCAAGCTGGTATGTTGCTGTCAGGTGTGTTGTGTGTGTTGTCCTGTGATTGGTTATTTTGAACTTTCTGTGGCTGTTGTCATTGGGCACTTTTGGTTTGTGTTGGGACAGGTCTACTTCAGTGTGTGCATTGTTTGGGGGTTTTTTTCGGTTTTTTTCAACGTCTGCCATTTTTTTTGCGGTTCCTCCGCAGCGGTTCCTCGGCAGCGGTGGCTATGCTGCAGCCCTTCCGCCGCCTATCGGATTCATCGCAGTTCGCGCACGATGCGGTCGGATTCACAGGTGGGTACCATGGTGGTGGCGGGGATGTCATAATGTCACGGGCGGTTACTCCGTGTGCATGGCGGCGGTTCTTGGCTTTTCCGCTGTGTATCCGGCCGTTGCGGTCGGATTTTCAGCTGGTCCGGCGTGTGCGGGCGGTTTTTCGTTGTCTCCTGCCGCCGCGGACGGATTATTGTGGCGGTTCATCGTAATGTGTCCGGCGTTTTTCCCGGTGGCCATGCGGGCGGTTTTTTGCTGCTACCATGGCGGTCGGTATGTTTTTCCGACCGCCATCGTAATCGACCCCTTAGTGAACTGGCCCGTCAAAGGGGGTTGAGAATGATTGCAAATGAGATTGGAACTTCGAAGCAAACATCATTCATTGCAATTTATTAGTGGGCTAGGTAGGTTTATGAAATGTGGAATAGGATAGGACGGTCCGCGATACTAGTCTACTACTAGTCGATCTGATTTAGGAAAGTTCAATATTATTGAGATTGCCTTTACCTGTCAAAAAATAGAATATTTATTTACCACCAATCTTTTTTTGTCTTTAGGTCTTACAACAGCATCCAGGGGCAAGAAGAGGTAATTTGAGGCGGGTGAGGGAGCTGGAGGTGCCTCCCAGGCTGAAGAACGTTCCTCGGCCGATGGCTCTGCTGGCCCCAGTAAGTCCTCCTGTTGTTAATATTATTATATATTTCCCAAACTTTTACCGCTCCTTATTTTGAATAATTTATTTCTACCCATTTCCTAATTTTTTCCCAAATCCTCTTCGATCTATCCATTTCTAAATTCTTGTTATCCTTGCATTATCCTATTTACTTATTTTCTATATTCCTAGTGCCTGCATTTTACCTCAAACTGTCTCTGTACTAGTCAGTCTGTAGCTTCCTTTCTTCTGCTTTGTCAGTCATCTTTCCCTCTCCCCATATATATTTTGTGGACTGCCTAGTGGTGGAACTGTAAGACTCAGAGAACCCATTGGACATGGTCACGTACTACTACTAGTAATACTACTCTGCCATGGAGATTGCATGCCCAAGTAAGGTATTCTACACATTTGTTGAGATGAGAAGGCTTTCTTTTGCTTTCTCATGTTTAATCAGTAAAACAAGAGAGTGGCCATGGTCACGTTGGACACCCCAAAGTTGTGTCTTCTTCTTCTTAGTTAGGCATAGTATTATTAGCAACAGTTGGTGGTGAACTGATAACTGTGCACCATGTCTGGAAGGAAGTATGAGGAGGACGACCCCATTGCATTTGCCAACCGAGACCTTATGTCCAGATGTCCACTAATATTTCTTTTCAAAAACTCAAATTCATCAATAGCTCCAGCCACTCCAGTCCTTTACAGGTTGTCTTGAGAGGCTTTTCAAAAATTGCCACCAGCAAAATGCCCAACCTGATATTTTTGATAGAAGAAATAGTCTGTATCTGAATTGTAGTGATGTGTGTGGTGTATTTTCAATTTTGCTATAAAAAAAATAAATAAATAAGGGGTGGCATATCTAAAAAATGTGTAATGTTTTTTCTAGCCGCAGCGACCACCAGTGCCAGGGCCATCGGTGATGGCAGCGCTAGCCAGTTAGATGTGGCAGCGGTGGGGGGTGAGCCAGCGGTAGTGGCGGGCGGTGGTAAGTCATATTGCTTGCTTATTGACATTTAATGATATACTCACTGCAAGGGTGTACTGTTGAGACTTGTGAACAGTTGAACAAATCCCTCTTTACTTACAATATGCAGCGGGAGTTGAGTAACTAATGGCCTCTTCTATCTTCAACTAGGCAGAGAAAGTTTCATGAAGAGTTAGACCTTGATGGGTTGATGGAAAAGGGAAAGATAGATGGAAGGAGGAAAGACAGGTGTAATGTAATATGACTGGAAGAGAAGGATGCATGGGTGAAAGGATGCATATACTATAGGTGGCTGGTAGGATGCCTGGGTGGGTGAAGGATGGATGAAAGGTGAAAGATGCCTGCCTGGGTGGGTGAAAGTGTATGGGTGAAAGGATGCCTGCCTGGGTGGGTAAAAGGAATCCTCTGGTGGGTTTGATGGGTCAAAGGATGCATGGGTGGGTAAATGACAAATGTATGTTGGTGAAATGTTCGTTGAGAATGAGAGGCATGTTTGGATGGATAAATATATATGGATGGTATTCATAGATGAAGACTGGATGGAGAGAATGTAAAATCTAAACGGTGAGTAGCAAAGCCAAGAGCGAAGAATAAAAATACTAGAAGAACAATGCAATGGTTAATAGAAAAATCCCTGGGAAGAAGAGTAAACAAAGGGCTAGGGTGCTCCTCTGTAGTGGCGTTCTTCTCACCTTCTTTACTTGCTTGGAATATTTTTTTTATGAAGGTTTTTGATTCAAAGGGTTGAGGTGGTATTTCAGACTACTTCCTTGACTCACAGAAGTTTTCAAGCGCAACATATATTATGTATCCTTCCTAGTACCCACCCATAATCTTCAATCACCTCCCTCTGAGTCGCTACCCATGGCATTTCACCAGTGACAGCCATGGGTGACCTATCGGCTGCATGGTTACATCGGCAGCACTGCATTGTTGGCTGTGCAATGTGCGTCTGCCTCAGTTAATGTGTAGGCCCCTTTACAAATGTCATGGCAATGCGAAAAATAAATAGTTGTGTTTCCCTTCACTCCTAGTGCCCACTCATTCACTTCCTAGTAAATGAGTAACTCCTTTCCTAACTTCCTTGTTCTGTCCCAACCTTCCATAAAATTTGAAAAAAACATTATTTGCATGCGCCTCTTTCCTCTGGCCAAGTGATATATTTTATTATTGCTTCCATAATGGATTATGTCAGTTAAAATGTTTCCCTTTCAACAATTGCCGAACACAAGGGACTCGCTACTAGCAAAAGCTTAGGCACTTGATGATGATGATCAGTGAAACATCTACCTATCCGGCCTAATCCCTCTAACTTACCTGCAGTAGGCTAAGTTGATAAAAAATGTCCTTACTGCTAGGCAAATCAGTAAGCAATCTATTTTGTTGGCAAAAAGTAAGGTCAAATGTTGTGACGGAGGGTGAGGTCAGGGAGTAAAGTGGAACTAAGAGTAGGTGACTTTGCATTTTGTGGATGGGATAGTCTGCGATGAATGAGCCAAATTCATTATCCCGCTCCTTAATCCTTTCCCTGTACTGTAGTGCATTGCTTTTCCCATGGGCAGACAGGAGGATGTCTGTCTGCATAATTGTCTTCTTTATAATTAGTAGTACCTCACATGGCGTATATCATTCATAGTAACTATTCATCTGCCTTGTAGCCAGGGTGCAATTGAGGCATATAACAGAGCCTGGCCATGTCAGGAAAAGAGATAATTGTCTAGTACAGCTGCCCCACCTGCAGACATTACAAAGTAACGCGACACGCGTATGTCTGTCTAGGTCACCAGCTCAGCTGGCATGCCTACATTAATTTAGCTCAACAAGAGAGAGAAGAATACTTGTATACTCCATAGTGCATAATGCCTGAAACTCTAATCACATCAAAATCGAATGGCCCAAGGATACGAGCAAATGTACTGCTACTGTGCCACTATATACTTTTATGTGTTTTGCTAAGGGTATTGTTTCCAATTCGTCTTTTTTCTTTCTTGATGAAGCTACTCCTGCCAGTCCGACACTACCTAACAGGCATGAGGTAGCAGCCAGGACCTGGCAGAGGAAGCTGGAGGCCATCAGGGCCAAATATCAGCTGCTGGTGGCCGAGGAGGAGGAGGAGGAGGAGGCGGCAGCAGCTGCAAATGCCCCGGGCCCCAGCCAGGCACCAGTGCCTCCGGTAGTCCGTCTCTGTGGTTCCAAGGCAGCCGCCATTCCACCACTGCTGCTCCCCCTATTTTAGAGGATTTCAGCGCCGCATTCTGCAGAGGCTGGTGCACCTGGAAGCCAGGCAGGAGGAGCATCTGGACACTTTGGAGAGGCATATCAGGAAGCTCATAGCCCACCGCTAGGCCTCTTTTGCCCCTTTTTTAATATTTATTTTGGTGGGTGGGACTTGTTGGGGAGAGGGTGGGAATGTGAGAGTTGAGGCATTTTTGGGATTTTCTTATTGCTTTATGTACAATTTCATTTTTGGACTTTTAAACTACTTTGGACATTGATTGGGGCTAGGGAGAGGGGTGGGCCAGTTGTGGGTTTATTTTTTATATTTGTTAGGGAAATACATTTTTTATAGTTGTACATTATGATTTATCTTTTTTGGAGGGTTACAGTTTTACTTCGCATTGCTGCCTTTGCCACAGCCAGTTTTTAAAATCTGCTGATAGTGCAACAACAACAAAATAGTTATGCAATACCCTCCCTTGTCCTACTACTCTCTCCTCCTAGTCTCTGCAGTCTGCAACTATATTAACCCCTAAGTACTTAGAGGGGGTGGATGTGTGAATTTCCATTGTATATAGAATTATTGCAGTTCAACAATGAATCACCCACAGTTCTTCTCTTACCTGATTAGATGAAGCGATGGCTATATGTTTTCCCAATGGTGCCATGGTGGTGGTAGTAGTAGCAGAATGCTAGTGCACTAATCTAACAGTGGAAGCACCAGATTCAGAATCGATGTCCCACCCCCTCCTAGCCGAACTCAAACTGTAGGATAAGGAATATTCATTGCAGGGAACTAAACAAATTGAAATAAAAACCGAGTTAATGCCGTTAGTATTTGCAAGCTTTAAAAAAAATGAGACAGTCACCAGAGACTAGGCTACTAGTACACAAGAAGAAGAGAGACAATAGAGAAAATATGATAAGCAATGCTAAATTAAAATAATCAGAATGGTGAGCTAGTAAAAGTTACAAAATGAAGTTGACTCGAGCTACGAAGTAGACAAGCGTAACCTTTGACGCAATACAGTGCCTGAAGGATGATGCTGGCAATTATATTCCTCTGAAAAAATATTGAATACTGTGTCTGGGTGGCTAATATAAATATAATATTGCCAGTGTGGGCTATACTTAGAACTGAAGAAGATCCTCACCCTGCACTGAGTTGGTGTAGCTTTTACCACATTGGCCCCACCAAGTGTGTGATCAATTAATGGTGTAAATTTAGTCACACCTCAACAAATCACACAGCCTGGAGGAAGCGGGTTAGGGGTTCAATGAATGGATGGAAAGGGGGATTTACGGGCAAGGTTTGACAAAGACAAACACTACACAAGGACAACATTCATCTTGGCAGCCGACCATCATAAATCTGTAATGGGAGGAAAAGGAAATGGAGGAATGATGAGTAGTACAGGTAAACCAAATCAAATTTTTAGTCTTCCCCCAGAGAGACCCAAGTTACATTTTGTTCTGTGGTACCGAGCTTTGAAAGACAACAAATATATAAAATTAAAATATCTGTAGGAGTCAAGTAAACATTATCAACACACACAGTTCTAATGATTAAAGAGAAAAAATGATACTGTATTGCCAAATTGGGAGTTGCATCTGCATTCCTCTTGCCTGGCGGATGCAGTTCAGTAAGGTAAGTGACGCGTGCAGAAGGTTATATTGCTTTTCCAGTATGGTGCAGGGTAAGAAGGACTGTAGATTGAAAAACAAACATGATATTGAAGACTCAAGGAGAAAAATTTAAATTGCATAAGGAGTGCACGAAGAAGACTCAGAGGCAGCATGGCTAAATGTCTGTTTCCAGTTACCTTCAACAACAGGCCCCCCACCCAACCACCACTTGTCTTCAAATTTGAGCCAGACAGCACTGAGCATACATACACCGAGCAACATAGAATTTTCCCAATCAAGTAAAATTAACGCACCGCTGTCACTCACCACTCACCACCACTACACAGAGTTGTGTAGGTCTGTTGTTTACCTTTAGGCCACTTCAAAGTCATCACCAAATCGGTTTGTTTCAGTGAATTTGAAAACTTCCATCTTCTGTGGCAGTTTTTGAAGTAGTCATGCCCACGCCCTGAATCATTCCATCATTTCTAATCCGCCTGACTCTGACTTCGAGTATGGTGTCCAACTCCGTACCAACTGTGTCCCGAGTCCCAACTCAAATGCAATAGATCGACCTGTAGTACAATTTTGTTGTTGCACAACAAGAAGAGAATCATTGAGTCATTTTTTGTGTAGACTAGATTTGTGTTTGCATTATCTAAGCAACTGGTCGGGTCAGTCTTTGAGGAGTATAAAGCAGAAAACAATAAAACAAAGCAGTGTGGAGTAGACCCGGTGAAGGGATCTCCATATCTCTCAAAGGGTAAGGAAAAAAAATCATCTTCAGGGGAAAATTGATCAGCCGTCGGTAGGCCACCAACATTGTAAATCATCACAAACAAATTTTAAGCGTAATAGTTAGAGATAAGCAAACACCAAGTTTCACACTGCCTGCCACCACATGAATCATCTCTCAACACACATCACAAGTTCACACCAAACAACAATCACTCAGTGTGCAATGCATGCCATTTACCTGTTCTTCCAGCATGCTCACCGTGATCGATCCATGGTACATTGCACAATGCAGATCCATTTGTTCACAAAGCAGAGATTACCCAGTGTAAATCGAATAATGTCACATGTGGGGCAGTCCCTCTTGGGTAGGAAAGGATAGATAGTCACGGCCCAGGGTTGGAGGCAGGCACACATTTGTTTGTATTCTCCATCCAATGCCCTTGAGGGAAAACGGTGTGGGGGGTGGGGGAGACAGGCGGGACTTCTTCATTTTACACAGTTGCAACTCCAATCCAGCAATAAAATGTATCTAAGAGTATGATGGTGGTGATGAATTATTCAGCCAGACACAAACAAATAAAAATAAATAATAATGTTCCCCTAGCTATATCTTTTTTTTTTGTCAAAGAAAGATCGCAGATCAGTGATAGACTAGAGACTAATAGAGAAAATTCTATGGTTGTTGGCTCAGGCCTAGTACTAGTCAAGGAAGTAGAGCTCATCCTCAAACTCTGGTAGTTTGCCCAGAAGTAGGTCATCTAACACACCACTTCCATGACCTGAGTCTCCCTCATCTTCCTCCTGTCATACTTCAGGTATGGAGGAAAACGGTGGTATAAAGTGCTGATTAATTTGGATAATGGTTAATCTCTCCACGTTTTTGAGCGAGAGACTGGTCCTTCTCACTGTGACAACGGCACCAGCAGCACTAAAAACACGCTCAGCAGAGACACTGGCCACTGGGCAAGCCAGATAGTTTATTGCCAGACTGTTGAGCACTGGTCATTGGCACCTCTTCCCATACCAATCCACCAATGGGTTTTGATCAAGGTAGACCACTGTTGCATCATCCGGATCGGCCTGGACCATCCACTCAATGGTCATTGCTGGTGCTCCACCTTGCGTGACCTCTTTTGCCTTCGCCTCTGCAGTGGACTTAAGCCCTGTGAGTAGAAACCACTCAGTTGCAGATCTTGGGGCTGATGCTCCTGGTCTTATTGTTGATGGTGTTCTTTTTGTTGGTTTTGGCTGCTGTGAGCCAACAGCACCTCTCTCAGGCTTGGAACTTGAAGGCTGCCCCGCAGGACTTGTGCCCTAGAGGAGTGGGCCTCTAATTCCCTTCTGTTCTTTTTCAAGCTCACTGCCTTGCTCAGCTATCCATGTTTTGTATTTTCTAGCATCCCGGTCTGAAAAAAGAATGAAAGTGGACAGTAATGGTTTGTACTGTGGATCAAGAATTGTGGCACAGATGTAATGTTTGGATGACACAATGTCTCTTTGCACCCTTGTATTAGCAGACAAGCGAAGGATTAAGCTCTTCACCAAGTCATGCGCATCTTTTTTTCCTCTACACCTGTGTACATTGCAGACACCTCCTTTTGCTGTTCCTGTAACATGTGCAACAACATGATAGCTTGGCCCATGGTACTGTCCTCTTTGCTGACTTCCAGTGTGAACACCTCAAAAGGAAGCAGCATATCTGTCAGGCATGTGACTAGACCCCATTGGTCCATCTCAATGATCATGCCTTTCACAGTTGCATTCCCTCTTTGCATGACATATTCGTTGATAGGTCTGTACTACTCAAACAGGCATTCAAGCATGTAATAAGTGGAGTTCCAATGTGGTGGCACCTCCTGTATGAGTGCTTTAACTGGCATTCTATTATCATGCTGAATGTCCCTCAGCTGTTTCCGGGCTTTAAATGAATGGCTGAAGTGAGTGCAGATTCTTCTGCAGGTTGACAGTATGTTGCTTATGTGGTCTTCTTTTTTTAGAAAGTCCTGTACAATGATGTTGATGCAGTGCGCCAAACTCAGGACCCTGAAATAGCCACCATTGGCCATGGCCGTAACTATATTACTGCCAAAAACAAATCCAATCTTAAGTCCCCTTGGTCGCAGCCATTCAAAGACCTTGTTGTTAAAGTCTTCCAAAATGTTTCCAGCTGTATGGGATTTCTCCATGGCAAACATGGCTACTGTCGCATGCTTCCGAGCAGCATTAAAAGTCTCAGCAGTGTCAACACCTACAGATATCTTTTCTCTAGCACCCACAAAAGAGATCCAGTGTGCAGTGATGCACATGTAATCAGTGGCTTGGCAACTGGTTCACATGTCTGTTGTCAGGTGGATACTGTGAACAGCACTGTGCTGCAATTCCAGCACATCGTGATGTAGCGCTGGAACAGCAACTCTGGCGAAAAAGGACCAGCAGGGAACCTTCCATTTCGGACAGGTGGCTGCCACAAATTCAAGAAAACTCACCACTTCCACAAAAGAAAAAGGGAGGAGGTCCAGCGGTAACATTTTAGCCAGCTTTGCGTTGTACAAACATGCCGTTGGGTTGTTGCATTCTTACTGCCCCTCCGGCCTAAACATAGCTGGAATAGTAGCCTGAAGTTTTTTCTTTTCTGATGCTACTGATGCAAGTGACTTCTTGAGAGCAGGCGGTGGTAGGCTCAATGTGCTTTTCAGCGGGGCAGTCACTGTCCTCTGTTGCCTTGGTGTCTTGACCTGAGTCTTGTGCCATTGCGATGTTGCTGATGTGGGGGATACTACTGCATTGCTGGGGAGAGGGCTGCTTGGTGTAACGAAGATGTCTTCCTCACCTTTCACCCTTCTTTACCTTTCACCGTGTTCGGATCGGGTTCGGATTCCCTGCTCAGCCGGCTTTCACCCCCTTGACCAACAAAACTTGCAGTTTTTTGGCCGCTAAGGTCCGCCTCCCAACGGATAGCATGGTACTTTCTCATATGGATTGTTTGTCCCCCGGTACCATAGGTTGTACCAAGCTTACCCTGACTAGCACTTGCTCCGCAAAGGGAGCATATGGCAATGCTCACCTCCTTCTGGCTAACCAAAAAGAAGTCCTAAACTGAGGAGCTCAACTTTCTGATGCTAGCGCCACTGCCAATGTCGGATGAACTGATGGTAGTTGGGTATTTTGGCATTTAACTCTCTGCAGTTCCTACTTCTACTGAGGTGTTTGTGGATGCAGTCACTGCTGGGACTTTGCAAATATGGCAGCTGGCGATGGTTGGATCTGTGGTGCCACTGCCACATCCCCACCAGGAAGTTGGAATTGAGTAATGTCGGTCTCCACTGGGGCTGGGCTAACATCCATGATGTCTGGCTCATCGTCATCCTCCTCTTCTACATCTGCCTCCAAAACTCTAAGGCTTTCTGGAACCTTCGTTTTCCCTAGCTTCGTCTGGTGGCTTGTCTCTTTCTCAGACTGAGCGGGATCAAAGTGGTGTTTAGATCATCAGAAGGGGGGCTTGAAGAAGAAGATGATGCACCACCAACCCTCCTTTTTCTAGCTGGAGATCTGGAAGTCAATGGATCTTCTGAAAGAACAGATTGCTCTACTTCTTCAGCATGAAGCTCAATCTCTTAAACTGCTTTTACTTCGGGAGGAACTACTATTGGTGGTTGTGGCTGTTGTTGTTGTTGCCCACTTCTCTGAGTTTCCTGCAACGATTGGGTACTACTTTGCGATAAGACAATTTCAACATCACTGCTCGTCGGCGTTGCAGTGATTAGACTGACTGCCTCTGTGACAGACATGGGATTGGACCTAGATTGTGGTGGGTCCACTGATGTGGGGGTACTGCTCCCAGCTTGCTCCCCAGAGGCGGGTGCGGCAGGCACAGTTTTTTTTTCCCAAAAAGATCTGGGGCGACATACCAGCTGTGGTAAGCTCCTTCTTCTCACTGGCCACTTTCTTGGTAGATCCTTTCTTTAGGGCCATCTTGAAGCTGTCAGCAGTGGCACTTAGCTTCACAAGTTGAAGAGATGTCTGTGATGTGTGGGTCACGCGTCACGTCATGCACAGGCCTTCTTTCTGGCAGTACTGTGAGTGATGTTGCCTGTTGTGCACCTAAAAGAAAAGAAGCAAGAAGGACATCAGTGAAACGTGGCATACCAATACAGTGTATCTATTCGTAAAATGGAAAACCACACCAACATATTTCATGGTGACTGACTGCACACTCAGGAAGGATAAGAGAGAGCAAAAACAACAACAACATAAACATGTAACTGTTTGCTTTATGTGCGTCACGTGACATCACTCATGTGTGATGTGGCACTCAGGGAGGTGCAGCTAACAAATGACAATGGAAGGAATAATCCCTAGACAATGAATGCTGTTGTGCACCTATAGCAGAGATGGGGTTGATTGATGCCATATGTAGTGAAAATGATATGAACAAAAAAGAAAAAAACTAAAAATTAAAAAATTAACAAAAAATGTAAAATAATTTGAATATATATATATATATATAATTTACCAATTAATAAAACAATGAAAAAAAATTAAATTAAAAAAATTAAACATAAGTGAAGTTATCCTCAAAGATATAATAATAATAAGTTATTAAACTGCTATCTCATTGCTCAGCTATCCATGCAGCCTATGGGAAAGGGCCATACTGGCTGGATGCACAAAATGGCTGCCAGCCAGTGCCACATTGTCATCAACAACAACCAAACTGAGCAGGAAGGCATTGGTAACAAAGAGAAGACATACAGGCCCATGGGAAAAGCACACAGGATGCCTATACAAAATGGCCACTGACCATATGGTCACAAGAGAACACATGTAGGCCTATGGGGAAAGCACACTGGCTGGCTAGTGGTAACACAAAATGGCCATCAGTCACATGGTCACAACAACAAGAGGCAGGAGGGCGAGGCCTGGAAAACAAAGAACACATGCAGGCCCATGGACACTGACTGTATACGTAATGGCCCCTGGACACATGACATGTGGAACAAAGGCAAATGGTGGACTATGGCATACAAATACACACTGGGCAGACAAAGGAGGCATGGTAAAACTGAGAACACAGCATTAATTCAGCAATGCCAAAAACGAAAATTAACAGGGCTAAAAAATTGTTTTACAACAACACACATACTTCAAAGGCATTACTCCATCTATACACTGTTTGCAGGGGGAAAACAATGTGAAATACCACAGAAAAAAACACATTTTGTATTTCAATCCAAATCCATCCATGGCCTAAATGATGTTTCTAATTCAACAGACACCACAGAAACAGTTGTTTCAAGTACCCATGACCTACTGGCTGGAAGGCCAATTGGCAGACTAGGCCACATAGTGAATTAAATCAATATTGCAAATGTATTAAAAAAAACATAGAGAAAATGTAGTAAACTGTGCAACATTTTCCCTTTACAAAAGAAGAAAAATGAAATGCAAAGAAATCACTAGGCCCCTACTGAAACAACAGGTCACCCACCACAATAAATTTTAAAAGTACAAATAAATCCAGGTGCATGACCCCAATCAAACAAACAACACCAGTTTTTCAACTTACTTGTGAAATCTCAAATACAAGTCCTTAAAGCCAATTGGATATGCAGCAGACACAAAGAGTGATCCTTCCAGCTCCAAATCCAAATAAAAAGGGACCAGGAGATGGACAAAACACTGGGAGGGGCCTGCTGGACAGGAACAGGAAGTTGGAGACTCTGGGGCACTTCCTTCCAGTTGGACAAAAAACCAACTCCAAATGTCCATTTGAGGAGATTTTTAACTTCAAATCATTATTTTGGGAAGATTTTGATGCTTCTTGAGGAGAGAATCTTCCCCAGATTTCTGCTGCGGTAGATCCTGCACTTTCGGATTCATGTACGGCAGAAAACATCCGCCGTACGTCGCTGGTGCTCCCGAATGACGTGTTGGCGACTGCAAAATCTCGCGGGATTATGCGGCCGGCTAGCAAATCTCGTGGCTGCCGCGAACGGCCCTGAAAATCTTGTGGACGATTGCGAGCGCCCAGCAAGTCGCTCCCGCGCACGCGAAAGGACATTTCGAGCACGCAAAAAAAGAAACTCCGCTCTGTTGGGGAGTGCAGAGCTTAATGGCAACTCAGCGTTCTCCGCGGAACGTGGAGTTGCCGTATTCTGCAAACTCCGCAAGTGGAGCAGAATTTGTATGCCCAGGTTTAATTACAAGATTGGGGGAGCGGTAGCGGCACACCGCCCACCAGATTGTGACTTTTTCAGTTACTAGTGGGTGGTTCTTTGGCGGTCATGCCAAGCATATTGCAGCCTCAAGACTGCCGCGCCACCACCAGGGATCTCTGATCCCTGGCGGTTGCAGTGGTGGACTGCCAGACTCGTAATCAGGCCCTAAGTGAAAGGAAGTAACTTGGTACTATTTGCTCATGCATTAATAAAAGCATATTGTCTATTAATGGTACTTTGCTTGCCATATCATAAGATAATATACATCATACCAGGATCCCCTTTTCAAGGTTTTAGACCATTTAGTTACTCTATTTGAGGGGTTTGCTTTAGGTATTTCTCTATTAGTTTTTCCAATCCGTTAACTAAGCAGTGTTTCTGTAACCTTTATTCAAAAAAGACATGTTAGTGCTTTTCTGTAATTTTCTTCTCATGAGACAATTGTTAGATTGGATTTGTGCGGGTGCATTGCACTTAAATTATCCATAGTTGTTGCTTTGGAAGATTTTGAGTAATCATGGTTACGTATTGATTGAGTTGACAGTATTCTGCTTACATTATTTAGGAATGTTTGGTGTACTGTATTTTGTTTTAGGGTGATCTGTGTAAGATTTGGTAATCATTAGAATCAGCTGGGATTACTTATTGTGTTAGCAATGACAATGTATTTCCTTATTTCCTTATTGTGAACCTCTGCCTCTTGGGAGCAATTTCACAACAGGTTTTGTGCATGTAAATAAAGCTTTGAAGCTCACAAATTGGTAACTGAAATTGCAATTGTCAGATCTCCAGGACTGGCAACATTTTCCATCCACAGATTCCAGGTAGGACTGCAAAATATCTGCCACGGAGGTCAGGTTTTCTGCAATTATAACGGTAGGTCAAGGGTTCAAAATAGATGTTCCAATAGAATTCTTACAGAGGTATATAGTGTAAATGTGATGAACACTTGCAAGGTATTCTCAAGCAAGTAAATTTATTTTCCCACACTCAATGCACTTCTGATACCCACTTCAGAACGGCATACGTAGTGCATTAGGTATTGGAAAGTTATCAAATGATACCTGTTTAGCATGACCAATGAAAAATGTATATATGGACATATGGATGTTAGGGACACCAAAAAATGAAAGAAAATAGAGGGAACTTGGATAAGTAAATGTATGTATACATATTATGTGTGATTTCTTCACTACCTATGACAGGATAAGCTGAATTAATTATTGCACGGGCTGGACATACATGGTTCATGGGCCTATGCACACGTGATTTATAATTCATGTTGTATAAACATCTTTGTCACTACATGTACAAAGCAAATCACCCTGAGCTAACGTTTGAAATTATGTGTATCTCATGAGGAAAAAACAATAATGGTGTCTTATAAAATGTCTCTTTAGGTGGCTTATGAATGGGATTTCTTCCTATGGGAAAAAAGTATAGTGAAGAAGTAAGAGAAAAAAAATATATGTACTATTGCATATTTACACTAAATTTATGCAAGCCCTACAACAGACAATAGTTGTAAATCTGCACATACAGAAGTACTTCTAAGCATGGGTGCAGATCTACAACTTTTACTATTCACAAATCTTTGCAGGAGTGTCTAGAAAGGTGCACCAGTCTCAGGTTTTCAGAAGTTGTTCTTGGAACATTTTGTGCATACAGTTTTATGTACAGGTCCTGATATTGGCTCAATTTGGAATTGAATGTAGGGTACAATTGCACTTTCAAATGGAAGGGACTATGTGCAACAGCACACATGTTTTTTTAAAACTTTTTTTCTACAAGGTAAAACATTTTTACACAGGAAGAAACCATCTTCTATGCACTCTGACAAAGCTTGGAGGTGTTCTGCTTCCCTTCCCACATTAGAAATGGGGACGGGAAAGGGTTGGAAGTATTTGTACATTTTAGAGGTATATCATGCATATATATAGATATATCAGTGTTAACAAGCCATCACTCGCGTGGTATTCACTACCTCTGTATATTATCTAAAACTGGGTATAAGCCTGTGGAATTAAAATCATTTATGAATGCTGTTAGACCTGATATCCTTGGCGAGGTATTCCCCCAAACTTTTTCTCTTCACTTCTCCTGTTTGCTGATTTGTTTTGTTGGCTTTATGACTCTGTGCTAGCCAGTGCTAAAGTGCTTGTGCTCTCTCCCTAAGACATGGTAAAATTGGCCTATGGCTAATTGGTACCTTTAATTTACTTGTACTCCCTGGTAAAGGGTACTACCTGTACCCAGGGACTGTAAATTAAATGCTACTAGTGGGCCTGTAGCACGCATTATGCCGTCAACTATAGCAGCACTGAAAAACATGCCTCAGGCCTGCCACTGCAGCCTGTAGTGCAGTGTTAAACTGTAATTTCGCCCAGGCAAAATAAATCTTTTGCAGATTCAAACCTTCCATTTTAATACTTATAAGTCATCCCTAAGGTAGGCTCTGACCACTCAGATGGCAGGGTGCTTAGTATTTAAAATGAGGACATGTGGGTTTAAGTTTTACATGCCCTGGTAGTGAATAACTCCTAAAGTCGTTTTTAACTGTTGTAAGGCCTATCTCTCCCACTGACTAACAACGGGTTACCATATTACATTTCATATGTGCTAACTTTGGATTGGGAGGAGATAGAGATATGCTGTTTAGACTCATATGAAGTGTAATTTAAAATCCTCTTTAATGGTAAAGATGGATTTTAGTCACAATTCTGAAAATGTACTTTCTTGTCTTAACTATTTGCGCCTTCTGACAGTATCCCGGGTCACATGACAGTGACTGGCTCTTCTGTTGGGGTTTGTGCATTCTTTCCCGGCAGTGACACAAAGGAGGCTTAGGTGGGGACAGTATGGTTGGAGAAGGAGTTGTACCCAGCCTCACTTATACTTCAAAGGGCTTTACCTCTTGCACCTATAAAGGAATCTGACATCAGGCATCCCTGCCTTTTGTCACAGTCAGACAGTTTGGAGCCTTTCCAGATTGTTTGAAGCCTTTCCAGAACAAGATGTGGGAATTGGTTAGGAAGTACTCCCACACACAAAGGCTGGTGCCAGGTATAAATATTTGGCTTCCAGAGCCACTCTTCAGAACACTCCTGGACCTGTGGACATTAGAGAAGAAGGACTGCCCTGCTGCCAGAGGACTGCCCTGATGATTGGGGACTGCCATGCTGTCTGAGAAGGGAAACTGAACCTGCTTACAGACTAGCCCAGAGTGACTCCAGATGTCAGTTGGCTGAACTCTTATTTGAGATACAGGGACACAACAAGCTCCAGAGGCCTCACTGCAACTGCCCAGCTGACCTGCTGCAACTGGACCCACCTGGAACTGCAAAAGAACCGGCCTGAGCCATGCTGGCCTCTGCTAAAGTGAGTTCCTGATCCCCAAAAGGTGCCCCCCACAACCCGGGCCCTTGGTTGGCATCAGTTTGAGCACCTCCAAAGAAGAAAAGTTGAAAACCTGAAGTTTGGCCTATTTGGAACCACAAACGGAAAAGTTTGTGCCAATACTCTGGCACCTGCGACAACCGCCAACGCGAAGCTCCGTTGAGGCCTACTTTTTGTGCTACAGCAACCACCAGCGATGACCAGTAACGCGAGAACTGCACTTCGTGCTACAGCAACAACAACCAGCAGTGACTGCCAACTTGAACCTCCAGTATCGACCGTCTGTGACCATGACCGGCTTGTGCTTCAACGATGAACGTCAGAGACGCCATGCCTGCACTTCGCACTACAGCGATGACCATCTGCTATGCTCTCCCGGCTCCTCGCGGCCTCCTCCATCACAAACAGAAGTCTTCACTCCATACTTAGAAGATAACTTTTCAGTAGGACTAACCTGTTCCCTGCACACTATCCACGCTCCATTGCAGTCGAACTAAATTTGTGCCTGTCCCCCGGTCTAGTGTACCAGATGGCCGTGTGTGGCGCTTTGTGCTTTTAGGCGGTATTTTTCACTAAAAACGTTAAAATCAAATATCTCCAGTCCTACTGATTAGATTATTGTCATTCTGGTATCATTTTTTTTTAAATTTATTCTATTTTTTCTAAATTGCTTTGGGATTTTTGTTGTGTTGTTTTCACTTTATTTCTGTTTGTGTGCTACATAAATAGTTTACCCTTTGCCTCTAAGTTACGCCTGACTGCTTTGTGCCAAGCTACCAGAGGGTTAAGCACAGGTTAATTTAGTGACTTGTGGTTCAACCAGAGAAGGATTGTGGCTGTTGCTTGAGTAGGGCTTCCATCGCCTTCAACCAATAACCCAATTTACTACAAATTAAAGTTCTTCATTTATGAATACTTTGAAAGTATGAATCCAGCCATTTATACTCATAATGAGGATTTATGAGTGCAAACGTTTTTCGGACTACTTAGACTGCAGAAATCTACTAAATCATTGGCAAACATCAACATTCTTGTGGACCTACACTTTTTACCTTACCATACCTCTTCTGCAGTCCAGCGCTCACAATTCATGTGTATGTTAGAATATAAGGTAATATATATCAATCTAAACTGACTACTACTATATATTCAAGTTAGACATATATAGGTAAGTATATATTTACTATTCATAATTACACATTTAGATACCTTGAAGATATTGTCAGAGTAAGTAGATACGGAGGTAACTGTTTCAAATCTATACCTGCTCATTTATACTTACCTTGCTGATATAGTGATAGTCAATATCCTTGTGTTGATTTTTTTCTAGGTTGATAGCAAAAACTCAATATTATAGCAATCCACCTGCAATTCACATCTTCCAAATGTTGAATGAGACCTACTTTTCATTTTCCTATAACCATGAGGGTAATTTTGCTGGTTTTCCGTCACTCAAGCAACAGAATTGATAAAGTCAGGAATAATTGTAGCAAATCTGAAAGGTCACAGGAGAAACAATAACCATAATAATCAAAATATGTAAACATCAAATAGAGATGTCTGTCAACAAAGTATGAGAACAAACGAGCAAAATCATAAGCATAAGAAAATCCTACCATTCTAACTCTCCACGCCACAGAAAATTCAGATTAGGAGGCCACATGATACACCTCTGTAAAAAAATTGTTGTCCAGATATTTTCATTTTTGATTTGTGTTTTTGTATCATTAGAGAAGCAATTTAGCCTGGGTAGACATTGCTTATCCGGGCCAAATATTTCTGGATGACATTTTTAAAAATGGCGGATGTGTTGCAGTGATGATGTAATATTTCAGGAACCATGAGACCTATATACTTCATTTTGGTGTCAAAACATAGGTTTTGGGGGTAAAGTAGTCTTATAGAGACAGAAAATACCACCTCAAAGCAACGCTTCTGCCATTTTCAAAAATGGCGGCTCCATAATGATGTGTTTAGCCATCATATTGGTAATTCATTTTAATATTGGTTTTGTTTCAGGTTTTCTGTTGCTTCAAATTTGTAAACATGAGCAAAACAGTGGTAGCAGAGGATCTTTACCTCCTGACAGAGTGTTGCTAACTACAAAATCTGAGGACCCCTTCAACAAAGAAAAATGCGTCATATGCCAAACTAATCCGAAGGATAAGCTAACATCAACTGCAGCTGGACAGAATAGAGTTTAAGATGCTGCAGAAATACGGCAAGGCGAAGTTCACAAAAGATTGGAACTGATGGGTGAAGACAATAAAATATTTTATCATTGTAACAGCAGGAGCTACACGTCGTATACAATGGAAAAAAGCCTGGGAAAAATGTGTCAAAAAATAGCAGAAACCAGTGAATCACAAATAGAATCAAAGTCTTCTGAGAAAGCAACGACCAAACCTGATACCCATCCACTTAGAAGATCGATGGCTACCACTCGTCCACCTCTAACAACTGATCAGAAAGCTGAGGATCTTCAATGTGTTATCTGTGGTTTTAGCCAGAACAAGGGTCAAAGGGATTGACGAAAGAACAAAGCACAGAGTATGTGAGTCTCAAAGGGCAAAAATGTATTTATCTGCAGCTAGTTTCTTCCAAGATGAAGTTTTCAGCCAAGTAGCTGATCTAAACAGCAACGTGAATATATATTTGCAGTGGATTTGTATGCTCACCCGAACTGCATACGTGCATACATTCGAAAATATGAATGTACAATGAGCTCCCAGCAGCAACGTAACCACCAGCCTTCAGTTAATTTGCACTCTTTGAAAAAGCAAATGAAGTTTTAAAGCCACTCTTGAGTGCTGGATACGGGTTCGCACTCAGTAAGAACAGAAAAATAATAGTCAACATTGATGAAACTGTATTGATCCATAATAATGAAATAAAGATTTTTCTGGTGAGAATGTACAATGACAGAATTTGTTTTTGTCAGCCTAACAAAAAGAATCAGCCACTTATGGTGTTCTCAAGTGATTTGACTCTTGACGTTCTTGCTGCCAAAATAAGATCACAGGATGCAGTAAAATCAGCAGGAACCATTTTAAGAAATGTCCTGAAAGATTTAGATTTTGGACTTAATGACAACTTTTGTGATGCCCCCGAGCTCCACAAATCATGGGAGTCAACAAGAATGCCTGATGTTGGCTTAACATTTTTTACACCATTGTTTAATATCAGCAAAGCAAAACTGTTACAAACTAAAGTTCTTGAGAACTGAACAGAAGCTGACAATTTTGATGATGGCTTTGAAAATATAAGCGAAGAAGTGGAAGACAACCCCATGAACCGACAGGCTTATGCTGTGCAGATGTACTGTCTTTTCCAAATCATGTTTTATGAATTACATCACGGCAAAAAGAAAACTCTGCTACACATGATGACTGCCCATGCAATCTATGACAAGTGTAAAAGTAGAGAGCTAATGACTTCAATGAATAGGATTGGTGTATCAACAAGTTATAATAACATTGTACAGGGCAGGAACTTGTTATATGCTCATGCTATAAAATATTGTGAATCTGACTGCACACCACTTCCAAGTCACTTTACCGGGAAAGGATTTATGATTGCTGCTCTTGATAATTTTGATTTTGAAGACAGCTCTTCTTTGTCTGTAACATCCAGCACATGATACTGCTATGGTGCTTTTTCAATACTGTACCAATGAAGTAGCTGCTGGAAAACAAGCTGTGTCAGGTGTAGACATAAACAAACAAAGCTGCAAACCTATAACCCAACTGCCTTGCCAACGTGTGCAAAATCACTACAAGCCATCAACACAGCCCAGTCTACCAGAAAGTTTCAAAATGGCTGAGGACATGGATCTTCTTCTACCTGATGCTGCGATCTGGAAAGCTGATTTAGCTGAATTTATCATATTGCTTATTCAGTGCGGACTGACGGATAAAGAAAAGGCAGTTCCTCTGTAGGCTGGAATTCATGCTCTGATATCCCAGAATACCATCCCACTGAAGAGGCTTGCTTTTCTTTTTACCAGTTTACCATCTCTAGTCGCAAACTACGCAACAGTATACACAGCTCTAAAAAATTTCAAAAATGTGTGTGCTCAGCTTGAAGACCAGCCTATCCTGCCAATTTTCTACGATGAAGGTGCTTTTCATATTGTAGCTGACATTTTTATGATCTTTATCCAATGATGGGCATTTTCCACATAACAAAAGTTGCATTGCAGTGTGCAGAAAGTTATTTCATGGATGTGGCATAGATGATACACTTATTGAGGCTGAAATCTTTGGAAGCAAAACTGTTTAGTCAGTATTTAGCGGAACTCATCATGTTTGTTCGTTTCAAGGAATGCTCATCATATCATACGCTATACAAAACATTGCGTTGGAATGCTTTCTGGAACAAGAATGACTAATTAGGTTCTGCATATCTTATCTCAGAAGTGAAAAGGCACAGGGTGCGCTTCATTCAAGAGGCATAATGCAAAGCCAGGCAGTGTTCAATACACTCAATTCAAAATCAGAAAACCAAGTTTGTAGAGTTTGTCAATGAATGTGAAGAAAAATCAGAACTTTGCAAGTACTGGGAAATGTTTTACACATGATAGCTCTAGTGAAAAACTTGGTACATGCTGATTGGGAAGTGATTGGGAGCTGCACTTGAAGACTTTGGAGTCACTGATTACTGTGTTTCTCAAATTCAACTGCATAAACTACCTAAGATATGGGTCCTGGTATTTGGAAAGAGTGAATAAGCTAGATTTGGAAAAACCATACCTCTACAGAAAATTCATCCAAAGACATTTTGTGGTGAAAGACAGAGAGGGAAGGATCAATGCTGTGGCTCCAGATAAGAAACTGAAACAGAAAATCCAGAGATCTCAGTAAAGCTCCAAGGGAATTGTTGGTCAGACACGTAAAAGTGAATATGTCGCTCAATGACAGCTAGTTTACCATAGAGTCCTTTCTATTTGCAATGTTTTCAGAGAGATGGCAAATTCAAAATGAATGGACCATAATGAAACTGTTCCGCACCACAAACTTGTGGGAAAGAGAGGGGATTGTTTTAATAAACATGTTGACAGTCTTCTTCATTTCATGCAGCAGCAAGGAAACCCCTTTGAAATGACTGAGCCTGTGCTACTACACAACTTCGTGACCAAAGAATATGTGGATAACGATATAAAGACACGTCTACTGGATGTCCTGGAACATGGATCTAAACCATTTGCAGAACTGAAACAGGAGAGATTTGTATTAAAAGAGAAAAAGTTGTTTGACATAGTCACTAAAGCTAAACTTCCATGCTTTATTTGCCATAATAAGAGTTTCGTCCAACCAACCACTACAAAATAGGTTACAAAAAAATCTACTTTGGCAAACAAGTGGAGAGATGGATGTAGCAAAAGAAAGGGGTGAATTTATCAAGGACATTCTGTCTCATGATCTTCTTCTAACAAACACATTATTTGATGAAGATGCTGCAACCAAACCACTGAAGCACAAACTCATACAAGACCCCCAAAATAACCTTTCACCTGAAGAATTTAAATTCAAAAAGATATCCTCATTGAAAACTGCTGTTGTTGTGGACTATATGTCACAATAGCGAATGGTCAAGGTTTCATCCATGCAAAACTTAGGAGAGGTCGTTCAGATTGTTATACAGATATCAAAGTCAGTGTGCACCTTGCAAGAACTGCATATTGTCTTTGACAGTTATCTTGAACTACCTGTCAAAGAATGTGAGAGAATCAGACGAATGTCTACAAGTGGAAAAATTGACCTTGCCTGCATCAAAAAGTCGACACCTATACCTGTACAACTTGATAAATATAATAGAGGAAGAAGAGACATATATAGCAATGAAACAAATAATAATGGTTTTTAATCCTTTTGTGTATAAACCAAATAATGTTTATGATCTGAATATGAAAAAAATAATGTATATCACTCCTGTTTTAGACACATATTCATAGTTCACTTTATTTATTTGTTTCGGGATTAGTTAGCATTCACACTTTTTGTAGTTTATTTCCTATCAAAATAAAATACAGAATTATGATTATCAACTGGATAAGGGATTTCAGCATCACCACTACTTAGGATTTCTTAACTGAAGCTATCTTTGAACCAAACAGATTTCTCTGAATTAAATCTACAGTTGAAGAATATATGGAGCTTTTCACCCAAAAGCCCAAGTAGAACACAGATAGGGACATTTTTGCACACCCGAAAAAGCATATGACCCGATTTACAAAGTCAAGTTAAATTTATGACTGTTATATTACAAGTGCCTGATTTAGAGTTGGGTAAATCGGTTACTCAATCACAAATGTGAGGGATATTCAGTCCGCTTTTTTATGAGTGTACTATATATTATGGTACTTGTATTAACGCAAACAAGATTATCTGTCAGGTTTGTGACAGAGTAACCAATCCGCCAATCATGCCCTAAATCTTGTTTTAAATTACGCCTGTTGGCCATATTCACAAATCTTCCCTTCCCAAACAAACACAATTTACAACTATGTTAATGAACAGTCCTAAATGAGCTAAATTTATTTAAAAAAGACACCTAAGATATTTTTCATATCCATATATTCCAGTATTTAATTAATACTCATAAAATACACCAGATTAGGTTCAGAAAGTCACATTTTTTTTAAGCAACTTTATAAATCGTTGCTTCACTCACTTAAAAACATTTTCCATCTCATGTCATTTCTTCTTCCAGGACGCAGACAATTAAGGTGATTGTTAATCCTTCCTTTGCTTTCTCAAGCACTTAAGTCAGGGTCTTCCAGTGTTAGCTTAAGTGTGCAGATAAGTGTGAGTGATACACTGAACAATATTTGTGAAAATTAACAAAGTTGCACCTGAGTGGCTGTGGACCACATTTTTATAGGATTTCCTTAACTACTCTCCTGACACACCCCTGTGCACACCCAAACATGGAACTCCACCCGTAGCTAAATTAGCTAAACCCTCTTAATTCACTGACTCACACCATTTCATGAATATAGTGTAATAATTTACAGAAAAGTAAGTTACACCTATTTAAATGTGTATGTCATTAGTCAGAAAGATTTCTTTATAAAGTGGCCCATAGTTTCTTCACCCAGCCATTGTGCCATGGTTCCATGAGTGGTGTTCAGGTTTACCGGGTGGGTGTTTTAAACCAGTATCACATGCAAGTTTAGGCCCGCAGCACCGAAAAGGTACCAGCAATGTTTCCATAAACTACCAACATGGCCACTACAATGTCTTGTGATGAGTGGGTGAGTGTGACGGGGGGGGGGTGCTCTTGGAGTCCATCCCTACTACAAACACCAATTACAGTCCACTTAACAGAATCATATGGTTCCCTTGGTAATTGTCTCAGAGATTCTGCCGTTCCTATAAGTAGTATGCTGACTGAGCAGTAAAGCCTGGATGTAATTGAGCTGTTGGCTTGATGCCAGCGGTACACCCTGGGGCCTCAAGGTATGACAATTAAGGTGCCCTAAAATTAAGAAATCAATGCACGGAAGCTCATGCAAGCTGTAATGCTGCAGGCTTGAATCTTAACTCAACATCTACAATCCTTAACGTATTCCAAAATAAAATTGCCCAGAGTTAATGTACAAAAAAGTTGGCAGAAATAGACATGTATCGCAGAGGAAATCTGAAATGCAATTTGTATCCAAAATATTAGACAGTGCTCTGGCAAGAACCCAGACCCTCAGCGTCTGCAGAGAATCACAAACCACACCTGCCTGCTCGTGATGCAGCCGAGTAACAACATTCACCTACGTGTGAATCTACTAGCAATGTATGTGGCAGATTTTGTAGTATCTCCTGATCCACTGAAGTGGCTCAATGAAGCTTTGATACTTCAGTGTCATGGGTTGTGATGGCAGCAGAATTCTCATTTCAGCTCTGGTGACTGCTGTCTTCAGGTAGGGTACAAGAAGGATTGTTCACCTCAAAACACTTTGGGGCATATTCACAAGGACTTATCGCCGATTTATCGCCACCTTAACGCATCAAAAGTGGAGATAGATTTAACGCCCCATTCACAAGCGGGTGCAAACAGCAGACATCGCCAGTATTCCCGCGATAACTGCCCCAAAATTTATCTCCACCAACTAACCCTAATGAGATGCAGCGTAGGCGTTCCTGTGCAAAAACTCACGAAAAAACCACAACACCACTTTCACAACGAACTGCCAGATCTGCGATGTGAACCAAAAACAGGCGATAAGCCGCGGTAGCAGCAGGGATTTAACACCTGCCTTATGCTGGTGTTAAGCAGGACGACTACCTGCAGCACTAAAGGGAGCCCAGCCCAGAGCCACATCGGAAGACCCACAGATGCCATGGAGCCAATGATCATGCAGCTCGGGGACCCAAGAGGGCCACAACCCCCACCGCCACCACTCCCAGGCCCTCCCCCGGATCCCTCTCCCCGGACAAACACATACCGTGCACGACACAAGAGCCACAAAAAGCGCATGATGTCGCACAATGACAAAAAGAAACACACATGTGTGGTCAGAAGAACGAGAAACAGTCACACATCATTGAAGTAACAACCAAAAACTTTATTGAAATACAACACAAAACACCAATGCGGAAGACTCCTGTCGGGTCCGTCCGGGACAATCTTGATGTCACAGCCTGGAAAATAAAGCACAAAATCAGAACATGTGTCATGCGCACATCAAAGGAGCGAGACACAGAGAAACAGAGAATGAAAGAAAGGCTGAGAGAGAATGAGAGAGAAGGAAAGGAAGTGAGAGAGAGAGTGAGAGAGAAGGAAAGGAAGGGAGAGAGAGAGAGAGTGATAGAGAAGGAAAGGAAGGGAGAGAGAGAGAGAGTGAGAGAGAAGGAAAGGAAGGGAGAGAGAGAGAGAGAGTGAGAGAGAAGGAAAGGAAGGAGGGAGAGAGAGAGAGAGAGGGAAGGGAAGGAAGGGAGAGAGAGAGAGAGAGAGAGAGAAGGAAAGGAAGGGAGAGAGAGAGAGAGACAGAGGGAGGGACACTGCCGCCCCCCCGCACCCATTCCCCACTGCTCACCTGCTGCCACCGGTGTGTCTCCAACCACATGCCGGTATACACTGCAAGCCACCAGGTCTGCAATCTGTAATCGAGGCCAGAGTCAATCATGGCAGAGTCCATCTCACTGCACACGGCAACAACGCCTGTCCATCCCTGCGCACCCATGCAGCCGCACCCTTTCCCCTCCCACCAGCCAGCGCTAGCTGTCCGCACTTGCGCACCCAGGCCCTACTGCTCACCTGCCGCCAACGGTGTGTCCACCAGTGGGCACACCAAGTGCCCGTGCAAGCTCCAGGCCCTGGTCCCGCCATCATGGCATGGTCCACATCATGCAGACCCGCACCGCGGCCCTGCAGGTCCCACACATGACGCTGAGTCCTGAGGCATCAATGGCAGAGACCACATCAGTGCACACGTCATCATCGCAGGCTGCACACCTGCTCAGCAATTTTGGTGCCACTAACCCTGTGCAACCCCAGTCAGCGCCACGTGGTGGTAGGCCCGCGACGGCCGCAAGGCTTCGGGTGCGACCAACCCTGTGCGCAACAACTCATGGGCCCTTTATGATTGAGAACCGTGGAGCGTCCGTCATCCAGTCACCACCGGCAGTGGGGAATGTGACGTTGTCTGCCCCTTATATTGGTGGGGTCACATGGCCTGTGACACCTGTGCCTGATGGGTGTGGTGTGTGTGTAAACCTGCCCTCAGGGAGTGGCCGTGACATGCTGACAACTAGACCAGTGACCTGCAGACCACTAGCGTGTACGCCTGCGACATGTAGCTATGTGTGCCCCCCCCTCAGAGCGTAAGCGGAGTGGTCTGGCCTGGCGTACGCCGGACCAGCGCAGGGCTTGCAACAATGACTCGGGGGCTCTGGGCGTGGTTCAGTCCGTGTCCGGACAAGGAAGTGACTAATGCGTGTGTCCCTGTTGTAGTGTCTACGGCACCTGGAACGCAATCGGCAATGTAGCACACTGTGACTGGAATCCCACTAGATGAGCATCATTGACGTTAGGGGGAATCACTGTCCCTACATTCATCCACACATTTATACATGAATGATGTAAGACATGACACAGCAGTGCGTTTCTGAATGTTTAATGCACATCCAGTGGAGTTTTGCAGCTGGAGCAGTACAGGGCCATGCCAACCCCACTTCGCAATATGGGCCCGTGGAGGGCCAGCCAGAGTCCATCCGGGAATGACAAGTACTGAGGAAGAGGAAGGGTACAGTCCGCAGTCTGGTCGCCGTGTCATTGGTCATCAAACAGGATATGGCAGTCCATGTCGCGGTCCAAGGTGAGTGCAGCGGAGTGTATCGGGGGTCAGTGGAAGGTCATGGGGCTATGTGCGGCACCAAGCAGAAACAGGCCAGGTGGTGGAAATGAATGCTAGTGCCTCCTTCTGATCTCAATCCCATCCACGTCCTCATCCTCGGATGTGTGCTCTGCCCCACCTGTGGGTGTTGCAGTTCCGGCTGCGGCACTGTGTGCCACTGACACATCAGGGGCTGGAGGTGGATTGTGGGCCGCACTGTGTGGCAGTGACACATCAGGTGCCGGAGAGGAGACGCCTGCCGCACTGGGAGGCACTGACACACCAGGGGGCGGAGATGTGGATGGTGTGGGGGCAGCAGCACTCATCTGCGCCACGCCTTGTGGCAGCAATGCCATGATGAGGATCTGCAGGGCATGGTAGATCCCAGCTACATTTTGCTGATGTGCAGCGGTGGCTGCCATCCTTTCCGCCTCCATCCGCACCATGTCCTCCATGTCATCCAGCTCCAGCTGTGGCGCTGGGCTCCCACCTCCAGTCTGCATTGCTGCCTTCTGGTTGCCTGCGAGTTTCTCCTTGGTTTTGCGCTTGATGTCAATAAATCGCCTCTTGACCTCGTCCATTGACCTCTTGTGCTCTCCGACGGCATTCACCTTGTCCACGATGGCCCACCATATTCCATTTTTGGTGCCCAATGACACGTTGGAGGTGATGAACAGTTGTTGATGGTGTTCCATCTCCTCCATGACCAGGATCCTGTTTTCCTGCGGACTGAACTTCGTCTTCCTCTTCTTCTTGTCCTTGCCCTTCCCTGTCCCCGAAGTCCCAGGCTGGACGTCCGGGGCGCTTGGGGGGTTCCGCTCGTCCTCTGCGCCTGCTCCGGCTGCCTCCATGGTGCTTCGGTGTTGGTCATTTTGTGTTTGTGTGTTTTTTCTACTTTTGTAGTGATTTTCACGCCTGCCGTGTGTGTATTGAAGGCCTGGCGCTGCTTATCGCTGATTTCCTCATCGCGGTTTGGCCCATCGCATGTTTTTTTGCGTTGAGGTTTGTGTTTTTATCACCGCCGCGGTTGTTGTATCGCGGACATTGTCCGCGGTTTCGGGAGGCTATCGCATGGTACCGCCGTGTTGTGAATTCCACGTTGACACGGGGTTATTTTCCCGCAATAGTCTGCGATGTGTAAAGTTGCATTAACATTTTTTTGATATGTTTAGCACACGTTCTTGTGAATATACCCCCTTGACAGATGAGATGCAATTATGAACGCTTCCAACGGTTAGGCTTTGAAATACAAATATTTTGATGTACAAACGTCCAGCAAGTCAATTCAGTAACACTTTGAAAGAGAGATTGAGATTAATATATGGTTGTAATGCCAAAAACAATATTCTGAAAAATATGCAAAAGAACCTGAGAACGTTATCCAGTCCTTTTGTGGATATTCAGGAGGTGCCTATCCATCTATTATAGGAACAAAATGCACGTTTGAGGCTGAAACTCTTTTTGAGATTCAGGTTCCTTTTCCTCTTTCCCTCTACATGAGTATGTTTAGGAAGGTTTTCATTGTGGGAACCTACCAACAAAGGGTTAATGAATATCAACATACTTTAGAGGTTGTATGCACTCACAGCCTAAGCTAGATAGATCAACCCAGCGCAACCACAAACTCGTCCTAGGGGCAGTGGCGGCTGGTGTAATTTGAAACTGGTGCGGCGTATGCAGAGCGAATCAACGCATGCGAGCGAGCGCAGCGAGCGAGGCCGACGGCAATAAGGGGGGTTCGGGGGGGTTCTCCCCCGTGAAGAAATTTTTAAAAAATTGGCATCTTTTTGGTGCGATTTTCAGCACTATATCTGTGATAAATGGACTAAAAATTCAGTAGTTCTAGGCATTCATAAAAGAAAACTCAAACATTATTTCTGAGAATTTCTGGGTTGCCAAGCAAGTCTGACTTCTGAAGAGGGTTAGGGTATTAAGCAAGACTGCTTTGGCTCTACCCTTTCCAATAGAAAACACTAGTTAGTGATGTGAACAAGTTCAATGGACAAACCTGGGGTCTAGGGAGAGTCTCTCTCCTGAGAAAGAAATTTAAAAAGATTGGCAAATGGTGCATTTTAAAGCAAATGAATGCAGCGATAAAGCAAGGCTTATTAAGCAGTGGGAACGTATAGTCTTGAAATATTAAACACATTAAAAACTGCCCCGTATCTTCTTGCATTAATTTGTTCAACAGTTACTGTAATAGGTAAATTGTTCTGCATGACAACTTTAGCCCTTTAAAATGTATGCTTAGCTTGCCCAGTGTCTTGCACTGCATGCAGCATTAACTTTGGAAAAATATACTCTAACCAGACTTCGGGAAGCACCCACAGCTGCTGGCTGTAACCAGTCATATAGAAATATGTGCAGACAGGTCTTTAAGTGAGATGGAAAAAGTGTGTGCTCCCTATAAAGGAACATGCCAAATACATTTCTGTGATTCCCATAGTGTGCCATCAGACCGGTATTTTAGTTTCTCTTTGAGATGTAATTTTATCCAGATAAATGGCACAGCAACTGACATACGCCTAAAGCCTGTCAGTATGATTGGCTTTGTCACTGGGTGTTAGCTGTGTAAGATAAATGAGTAACAACAATGATTTCTTATAAATAATTAACATTGAAAATGTTTAAATTCTGAAATAGTGAGTCTGGGAATTAAATAGCATTGAGGCCTTTGGAAGGAGTTTTGGCCTTCAATTATGTTTGCTTTATGTTAGATATGTATCCTCTTTTTCTCTGCATATCTTGTCCATCTGCACATCGTCAAACCCCTCTCTTTCCTCTTCAGCATCCTCTTTTCACTCTTCCCCGAATGCCCTTCCTCACATCTGTCACTTCACCGCCACCCAACATGCACTGCACTCCCTCAAATATAAGCACCTTAATTTCTCTTACTTTTGCCTTGCAAATATTTTGACATCAGTGTACCCCCTTCACACACATTTCCACAGAATTTCAGTTGCAAATGGAATACACAAACATTGTTCTGTGTGCTCTGCAGAGAGGCCAACCCACTTTGTTTGGCTTTAGCCTTAGCGCCTGCATGCTCAATCAAAGTCCCTCATAAACACCTGGCATGGCTCAAGCCTCAAAGTATGCACAGAAAAAAATACAGATAAACAACAACATTATAAAATAGCTAACTCGTGGGGAATGCAAAATTAAGTAAACATGTAAAGTAAGAGAGGAACTAAATCGCTAAAATGCATTCCCTCGACGTTTTTAACATTCATTGTTTGCAAGTCAATCTAAGTTTTTGGCATCAGTGTTAACTTAGGGGCATGTACACAGGGCCAGTTTTAATGCCATACATCAGAGGACGGGCCACTGTAAGCACGTTACACAGTGCTGATCTGCCGCTGATGGAACCGTGAGCCCCCGGGCAATAGAAGATGGGAAAGTCCTGTTGGGAGTGCATCTTGCCCAGCCCTAAAATCAAAGGAGGCCACTTGACATACCTTTTACTACCTCCACCATGAGACGCATACACACACAGCAAGAGTGCACCATGGTATAGTGGGGCCGGCGCTGCAACATATATCCTGGCGGACATTATGCAAATACTCCTGCAATCAACCCATCATGTGGCTAAAACCTCAGTATGTACAGATTTCTACTATAAAGTCCTGCTCATAACTACAGTGACACCGGAACAGGCAGGTGTGCCGTGCGACAGCCAAACAAAGACATCGCATAAAAATACATAAGGACAACAGGACACATTACAGTGTGTGCAAATACGTGGCATGTCAAAGGAGAGAGTCCAACAACTGCCCCTCCATCAAAACATTCGTCAAACTATGGGGGTTGAGGAGAGGAGCAGTCATTTTGAACACAGGCCATATGGTAGCCCAATCATGCGGGGTCTAAAAATATGTTTTGTCGCAGCTTTATAACTAGCGCTATCCCCCTCGACTGAAATCAAAGTAGAAGGGAAAGAGCTTTGGAATATTATTAAAAGTTGCTTTCACTCTAGCAATCTTTTAGCAGTAAGCCCCGCTCTTCCTTTTGATGTAAGCTCTTCTCAAGTAGTAAATGACAAGGAGAGTCTTCGGTCATTGCCAAGACATCTACAAGTTGTAGATGTCTTGGCAATGACCGAATACAAGATTACAGATAAGCTCCTCCTCATGGATGCTTTTTAACACCTCCATTCATCAAATATAGTCAGAGCAAAGGGCAAAAGTACAACTGTTAGTAAAACACAGAATAGGCACCAGATTTTAAACACCCCACTTAACATCTTTAAAACAGAACACACATAAAAAGGACGCAAGGAATTCCAGAAAACTTAACTTACATGCAAAACCCATCTCAGGCACACGCTGCTGTGGTTCATTACGCTGAGAGCAAGTTTTGTGGGGTGATTAACTCTCAGCTTTGTATTGATGTCTGGGGCCGTGTGTGCTAACGAAAGCAACTTAAATAGCATGCTTTGGGAAGCCGGAAGTCAATGCAGTATTGGCGTTGTTGGAACAATATGGTCTCTTTTGGCGATTCCTGCTACAATCTTTGTGGACGTGTTTTCAGAGACCATTAAGCACTGTAGCCATTATTAGCACTCAAAGCCTCGCTCTAATCTAGCCCGGAAAAGACCCATATGCGCGCCAGTGTGTCCCTCACACAAAAGGAGCAGTCCATGTGTAACTGCCGGACCATGTCTCCTCTGCATGAGACGATAATCAGCTGCCGATGCGTTTCATCAGCGCGGTGAGGCTTGAGTCTGCAGGAGCAGCGTGCACCGGCAGCGACGGACCCACGCCCCTGAACACATTGTGCCAGTCGCGGCTCGCAGTACTCGCGGGGGGGGCGACCGAGGGAAAATAAAATTTTGAAAACTTACCTGACCGCCTCTGCTCCTGGTCCGCGTTGGCGCCTCTTCAGGAACAGCAATGGAGTGGCAACCCCTCAGCCAATCCTGGCGCAGCTGCAGCGCCAGGATTGGCTTAGGGCACGGTTATTCTTCGCCCGCCACCTGCCCATTAGGAGACCGAGGGGCTCCTAATGGGCATGCGCAAGCCAGTGCAAACACAAGTGCGCATGACTGGGCACGGGCGAAAAATTCGCTCACCTTCCCCACTCATGCGCACTTGTGTTGCTGACGTCCCTGGCTGGTCTGACAATGCATGTAAGTCAACATGACGCCGGACCGCCCACCCCCTTCAGACTCTGAAGGGGGTGGGCGGTCCGGCGTCATGTTGACTGACATGCATTGTCAGTTCTCCCTCGGCGTCTCTGAACTTAAGTAAACTGAGTCAGAGACGCCGAGGGAGCTGCGGGCGCGGGCGGGAGGGGGGGCAACGCCCCAACGCCCCAACGCCCCAATGGACGCACCACGCCTGCCTAGGGGGCAGATCTGCTTACCTGAAATTCTGACATACTGATGCAATTTCTGTGTGGGCAAAACCCGTTTCCCCTCATAAATGCAGTTATTTGCTCACTTGAACTGAATGTGGTTGTGCAAACAGCTTTGTGGATCAGGCCGTAACAGCAGGTCACTTGCTTTCCTCATGTTATGCTACAGTACTGTTTTGGCTATGACGTTGCAGTCTGCAGTAAAACAGATCAGGGGCGTAAAGCAAAATGTGGGGCCCCCCAGCAGAATGTGGTCAGGTGTCCCCGTATCCTCCATATCTCACAGGCATTCATTGATCTTGTGCTGAATGGGGCCCCTCGAAGAGTTGGGAGCCACATGGAGCGTTGCCCCCCCCCTGCGCCGCAGGGGCTGCAAGGGCCTGTGTTACGCCCCTGAAATGGAGCCAGATGGTATAAAAACATATACCACATTCCTTCCCTTATTCTTAATGTTTATGGCAAACACTTTGTGATACAGAAGCTGAACGCTGTCTTTGGTATGTCTCCACATCGGTTTCCCAAACTGTCCATGCAACAGGGTCTCTTTGAGCTAAAAGAAACCTTGTGATTTTTAGGAAAATTGACCTTGAACTACACCTGCGCCAGATTTCTTGAGACATACTTATGTGGGGACGTGGGCTATGGGTAGAGGTATTTGATAGAGAAATCTGGATAAGTTAGAAGGCTGGATAGCTTACATCATGACCAACATGAAGATAGGCAAGACAAATTGTGATTATATGCACATGGTACATTATGCAGCGTCTTCTTACCCATATAAATGTGACAAATGTAGGAAACACATTCCCTCAATCAGCCTTATTTCATGAATTAGAGCCTCCTTTAACTATTGGCTGTCTAGCAGTCCAGCCACCTGTGTGGTGCATGGAACACCTCCACTACACACGGACAGAGAATGCTTTGCATTATTTTGATACCTTCGACTGTGTCACAGGCGTTTTTTTACCTGAGGTGACTCCTCTCAAAGCAAGGCAGGAGCCTTCCAGGAGAATAAAAGTATGTGACGTGTATTCCACCATGTCTTCATGGCATGGTGGAATTTAATCAGAAATGTGGGAGGTGTACCCCTAAGCTGCAGGTATTTTCAGTACCCACATTAAAGACGTCTTTGATGAGGTAGCCGTTCTATGTGACTTTTGTGAAGGGCTTCTTTGTTTTACCTGGCAACTTTGCACAAAGGTGACACCGGAACATGATTGACGACCCACTGCCCTAAACTGAGCAGACAATAATTTCCAGCAGAATCATGTCAAATCTCTCTCTCCCTGCAGTAGCGAGTGGCAGGGAATGAGGGTGGGGGAGGCAAAATAAAAATACCACTTACCTCTCCGCCGGCCGCGTCTCTCCTCCGTTTCTCCGCAAGTCTGGAACAAGGAAGCACCCAGGCTCCCTATAGCCAATCACAACGCGATTGGTCTGAGCGCTGTGGATCTGCGCTCAGATGTGGACTGGGGGCCTGAGCATACTCCCCACCAGGCTGAGTAACGCAGCCTGATGGGTAACATGCAAAGTGCGCATGACTGTTTGGCCGGCCCGAGATGGCCTGCCAAGCAGTCATGCTCACTTGGAGTGTGCAAACCACTCCGCCCTCCCCCTGTGCCTCCAGCTCCGCCTCACCCTAACTCAGTCCCAAACGTGTGAAAGAGAAAATGAGAATAACTGCCTTATAATAATTATTTTTTTCCTGCTCTAAGAGCAGTGGGGCGACGCTCTGCTGCCTTAGCAGACGAGCCGTGACTCAGATCATTGCCTCTGCCAACACACCATGGAGCCAAGGGATTGCAGAGGAACATTTGAGAGACATCTGACGTTTTTTAAAAACGTTTGTTACCACCCTCCTGTATATCAAACTGTTAATTTCAAAGCAGTATTTTTACGAGGATGCTGTGGTGTTACAGATATTATAGTCAGTAATGGCTGAATTACATCACCTAATCTTGCCAAAGGCTAGGTTAACTTTGGCTGGCAATGGTCATACTACTGCAGATTTTACAGTAACCCAGCTACCCAGATCCATGTTCCCCGGAACCAAATCCCCTCTTTAACTTCACTCTCATCAAGACCGTCTCTGTCGAAAAACATGACCTGGAAATACAGGACTTCCTATTTGAGTTTAGCTGTCGTCTTCTTGGGCTGATAGACACCTGAACTGATGATCATTCGATCACCTCCCATCCCCCAGGGTATAACCATCAATTTCTGTAAGAATAACTTGAAATGGACTTACATGTCCAAACAATCGAAACAAAAAATGAATGGTGGGTGGCTTCAACTATCCTGTGGTAGAAAGCCTAGTTAGAAAGCCTGACTGAGGACAGTAACTCATTAAACTTTTTGCAAATGGTGCAATTCGATGCCCGCATTTGTTAGGGATGCTTTGGTGTGGACATGTGACAGAAGGCCTCGGTTCTACATGAGCGGGGTTCAGTCATGAAAGAGACAGTCACCACTCAAAATGGAGGCAGACCAGGAAACCTAAATTGTGCAGCTGTAAAACACTTGCTTTTGTTGTCCCTCTCTCGCATACATGATTTCAGGTTGTTGGCTTGGTGACGTCTCCACCACTGGGTCAACAGACCTTCACCCACCCTCGAAATGAAGCAGGGGAACACAGGGGTTGGATGATGGGATAGATGCTTATTTTGTGGTGGATTTCACCTACCACCCTTCTCTATATCAGTCCCTCGGAGTGAATGGATGATCTTGAACCACTATCAGATGTGGGCTCTTTTATTAAGAAGTCAGTATTTCTATACATTTTAAACTTCACTGCATACAAATGATTAGACACTGCACATATGTACACTATTGTATTTGTTCTCATATCATGCAAACTTTGGTTTATTGATCTGGGTCACTGCACTAGTTGACGACCTGAGGAATAAAAGAGGGAAAATACCTCCAGCGCTTATGGAAGCAAGTTTATTAATAACCTTTAGTAAAGTAAAGGTCGGGATTCAAATTCTTTTAAGACAGGAAATTAAAAGCCAGGCTAACATGGGAACTTTGTTGCAACATTCATTATTGAATGCAATTTGACTATTACAAAATTAGCAGTGAAATTGCCAACATATCCATTAAAGCAACTGTGCTGTAGCAATTTTTGTCTTTTTTTTTTTAAGTGCCCTCTTCCTGTGGCCAGCCCTATTCATTATTCTGTTTATCGTCAAGGGATGGCTCTGAGAATCTCATTCAAGGTATAACTATTCATAGCTTATACAGCATTTTGTATGCTGTATGTATCTGCCCACACTGCTTGGATGGCTGACAAATCATAAAGGCGCCGGTTCCTTCAACATTTTTTCTTAATTAATCTCCGAGGGACGATGTCCACCGGAATAAGGAAGCCTCTCAAAATTGCTATTTACTCATAAACAGCCGAAAGAAGTGATACTGAGTGGGAGTACACAGTAGTGCTTTGTATTCTATAAGCTTTTAAATTCAGAGCAATAAAAGTCAATCGGAACACACTGCGTTCATTCAACCTCCTTTTTCAGAAATAGCTAACTGTAATGAGAGAGTCCAATAAACAAGCCATTGTGTACATTATATTTTCATGTCATGATAACTTATATTATCTTTCATATATTTGAGTCATACCCTTATAGTTTTGGGTTGGCGCAATAACATTCTGCTAGGGTTTATGACCTTCAGTTTACAGCCCGTGTCTGCATGTTTGTACTGCTAATTAGACTGTGTTGTCCTGAGAGAGTGACTCTCTATTGATTTGAGCTGCATTCCTTCCATCTATTGGTGAGGATTCACAGGTAGTGCTGTCTTTTCGCTATAAATGCAGTCCCCGTCCACAGGATGGCTTAACTCTAATTGTGGGTTGTCATCACAGAAACCTCTGTCAGGGGTGTGGTCTTGAGCATTCCCCCCATCCTCTGTTGGTATGTGGATGTGAGCAATGCATGTTGTGTATGCGATTTTCACGGGTGTGCTGTGCTACTCAGTAGCTTCAGTTTCTTTTTGACTTTCCTCATCTTCACCCATTCCCTTCATTTAGATGGCATAAAGCAGCCACCACTTTTGGTGTAAGTCAGCGAGACTTTCAAGGTGTTTTTATTGTTCTAAGGATTGCCCCCATACATCTAGGCCACTTTAATGGCTGTGCACTATAAAAGAAGGTGCTGAAAACTGCTCAGTATCTACTGGATATGGTTTTCCTTTCAGGTTGCAAGTGTCCTACTTACAGAAAGTCGTTTCTTTCCTGCGGTGGAGCAGTATTTGTTGTGGCCATTGGCGGCTCCTCCTCTAAGGCGGTAGTGCATCGCCGCACTGCAAGGAAGCAGCAAAAGAAAGGAAAAAATAAAATGATAATAATGGAATGTTATTATTTTATTTTGTCCTCCTGCCTCGGCAGTGCGTGAGGGGGCGGGGCTGCAGAGCAGGGGAGGAGTGGTAGAACACTCCTGTGCGCAATGACTGTTTGGTCGGCCCTCTCGGGCTGCCCAAAACAGTCATGAGGAATTTCCCCCTTCTCCATGCAGGCAGCATTACAGCCTGCATTACAGCCTGCATGGAGAACATGCCCACCCCTACAGCCGCTGGCTGAGTGTTGTGTCACCGTGCTCAGACCAATCACATTGCTGCATTGCAGCATTGTGATTGGCTTAGGGGTGGGAGCCTGGCTGCCTGCTTCCTTTTCCGACCTGGAGTCAGACACAGGCGAGCAGGAGAGAAGACACGGGACCTGACGGCGGCAAGGTAAGTGTTATTTTTTATTGTTTTCAATGCAGCCCGCGCCCCCCCTCTCCTATGCGGACCGCCCCCCCCCCCCCACCCGCGAGGCATGCCGGCTGCCCCTGGTTGTGGCATGTGATATGAAGTGGAAAGTGAGCAAGGTGTGTTGCATTGTAAGATGAGCTGTGGGTGCTGATAGAGTGGAGATCTGATCTCCTATTTGTATTTTTCTCAATTGTACGGGTGCATCATAATCACATGTAGAGAGCACCCGCATATAATCATGTCTTGTGTACTTGTAAGTGCTAGAATTGTGAACTGTGTTGACATATCTACGTGACATATTTTAGGTTATTGACAGGTAGTGTGAAGAGTTAACGTAGGAATTAAATGTAATTCGCAGAAAACGCTAACATGAAGAACTGTGTTGTGAAGTTTAATTTTGCTCATGTATTATAAGTGTTTAACAATAATGATAATTCCCTAATTAGGTAAATGTGTTATTTGAAATTTAAATCTAATGATGCAACTTGTAATGCTTAAACAATGTGTTCTTATGTTAGCTAAAGTCGGAGGCCTGAAATGCAGACCCCTGATAACTCTAGTTTAGGATTAACGTTCTAAATTTCAAGTGCACTCTGGAAGTTGTTCCCACGTTTTGCATTGCAGGGGAAAAAGCGTTCTTTTAGGTAGAAAAAACATCTTTGTTTTAGCTGCTAGGCAAGGAGAGAGGAATTTACAATCGTATGACTTGGCCCGATAAAGGAAAGACATTGGTTTCATACGGGAGAAAGCATGGGAGCCAAGATCGAATAGTTGCAAAGGATGTACATGGAAAACACAGTGGAAAAGTATGCTCTTGACTGTACCCAGTGTGGATGGTGTGTGCGAAGTGCACTATGGGAATTCTACCTGTGGATAATTGATTGTTGGAACTAGGGAAATTGCCCCACATCTTTCTTGCCTTTTGGAAAGAGAGCATCCCAGAACAAGCTCTTTCTGGTGATGGTGGCTTTATGCTACTTGGCCCATCTTGACTGTGGAGAGACTTCTTAGGAAGACTCCATGACTGACACCTTTCTTCCTCTTGACTCGAATTGCCTGAATTTAGATTTACTAATAGGGAAATATACCCTAGTAAAGGAAGGGGCGTTACATTTATGCTTTGTAGACCTAACTAGTGCCTTTGACCTAGTTAAACATCAAACACTATGGCAAACACTAAAGGGGCAAGGCACACCCTTAGAAATTATGAACTACCTGTCCCAGATTTACAATTTTTTAACTTCTAGGGTACGTTTTGGAAAAAGAGGAGAATGCACATCAGCCTTTAGAGTTACACGTGGCATAAGACAGGGCTGCGTATTAGCGCCCTTTTTATTCTCTCTTTATATTAATAGTGTAGACTCTTTCCTACAATCACTACCAGTAGATGCCCCAAAAGTTGGTACGCGCCCTACGCCAGTCCTCTTATATGCGGACGACGCTGTCCTAATTTCTAGGACAGCAAATGGGCTGCAACATTTAATCGAAAATGTTGTGTCATTTATGACCGACAAAAGTTTACAGCTAAATTTAAAAAAAACATTTGTGATGACATGCGGAAAAATAGACCTAAGATCAGACAACATCATGCTGGTGGGGTTGTTATAAATAGAGTCTCCACCTTCTCATATTTAGGAATGCTTTTTAGCAAAACTGGCCGATGGAATATGCACATTGAACTGAACAGCATGAAATTTCTAAGAGTGACGGAAAGTATTTTTAGACTTGCCACAAAATTAGGAAATAAGCCCATACGAGAGATTTTAGCCCTGTATCGGAGCAAGTGTATCACTGGGGTTTGAAATGGGGCTGCAATTTGGGGGAGAGCACCTATTGCTACTTTACAAACACAAGAAAATAAATTCCTTAAAAGATTATTAGCGGTCCCTCAAGCTACAGCAAATTGCATAGTACATAAGGAACTAATTGCCCCATACCTAACCGACACGATAAATTTAGCTGGCTTGCTCCTGTGGCAAGGGATATGGTCCAAGGATGAAACTAAATTCTCGAAAGAAATAATAATGGACTGTCTGACACTTGATTTTAACAGGAAAATTCCATGGCTGGAGCATATCTCCAAATTATTAACCTATTGTAAAATTGACTTTGATAAAAAGAATCCTTCGACCATTCAAGAGATTAGCAAAAGGGACCTGAGGGCCAGATATTCCAAACTTGTGGAAAATGATAGAGATAGAGTTGCTAACTTAAAAGAAAGTGTTGTCTCCTACCATGAACGGGTGGCCACGGTTGGCTTACCCTTATACCTTGTATTGGTGAGAAATATCCAGCATAGATTTTACCTAACAAGGTTGAGGATGGATACATTACATCTTTTAGTAGCCTTCCCAAAAATGGAAAAATGGAACCACAAATTACCTAACTGCCCATGTGATGGAAGATCTGCACAATCAACTATGCACTTTATCCTATTTTGTAATTTTTATATAGATATACGGAAATTGTTTTTAAAGTCTCTATTTTTATCTAATAGACTTTTTAATCATAAACATGCTTTCAGTCTTATTTGTAATCTGGAAAATGCGAAAATCATTAATTCCGTTATCAGATATGTACAATGTGCAATTAGAAAAAGAAAAGACTATACTTATCTGGAAGCCTTATCATATGAGAATGTGGATGATATAACTTAGTTGTGTAAATATAAACTTTTATAACTGAAAGATCAACATGTAGAGAGAATTGCAAGCGCCTAAATATTGTATATATCCCATTTTATAAACAAGTATTTGCACTTTATGACAGAAAATTATTAATGAAATATTGTTTTATTATTTTCATATTGTATGAACTGTGATTTTTTATTAATTGATATTGATGTCGTATGAACTTTGTGCTTTTATGGTGACTTTTGTATGCACCGAATAAAGCTGAATTGAATTGAAATTGAATTGACTCGAATTGCTTATCCATTAACAAAGGGATGTCATGTTAGCGATAGTGCAGGGATAGATTTGATGCATTTCATTCACCAACCCTCGATGCAGGGAAATTTGGACTCTTGCTTTCTAATCATCTGTATTCTTTTTCTTGAACTAATTGCTCTGTTCATGTTGCACCGTCTGAATTGGGAGCGTAGATTTGGCTTTATGCTGTTTCCTTTGTATTTCTATACACTCATGTTGAGGCATGTTTATGTTCAATTATTTTTGGCTTTGTAATAAATCAAACTAATCTTTCTAAATTGTCCTTTGGTTATTATGTATTCGGAAGTAGTGTTTTAAATTGATTGTGTGCTAATGATTTTCTTCTCTTCACACTTTCATACTGCTAAAAAGATTCATCAGAAAGTGTCTCTAGACAAGTCCAGAACAAATTTATGGGCCCCCCTTCAGTGCCTTGCTGTGTTGTGTGTGAGACTATGATGAGATGTTTTATGATTTGTGTGTGATAAAGTGTCATTATGTCATTAGGTGTGAAGTGTGAAAGAGAATTATTAGTCATGGATGGTATAAGAAGACTTGGATGGTATGTTGATGTTGTGAAAAACATCTGTTGTGGATAGACAAAGTATCTGTGCTCTGGTCTTCAATTAAGTGTATAATGAAATCTTAAAGAGGGCTGTGAGTTGAGTGTGGTGTTGAAGTGTTTCAGTAGCAGCTTCATTAGCAGGATGGATGAGGTGATTCTGCATTGTACTGTATTGGATATTGTATTGTGTTGCGTTGATGCCAGGGGTGATGCGATGGCAGTTAGGTTGGTGTTAAATAGTGGATGGGCTGATGGTCCAGTCTTCACTAATTGGTAATGGGTGTTTGTTCAGTAGCATGGAGTTATTCATAGTGTGGGATTGTGTTGGTGATAATGGGATATTGAGATGTGCAGTTTTTGAAATTGATCCATTGTTATGCAGGCAGGTGTGCTGTGTTTGATAAAGGGATCTTGGGGTGGTAATATGCTCTTTTGAGTTGGTGATGTGTTTTGATGAGGCTCCCATGATG
Organism: Calotriton arnoldi; assembly: GCA_963921515.1. Taxonomy (NCBI): domain Eukaryota; kingdom Metazoa; phylum Chordata; class Amphibia; order Caudata; family Salamandridae; genus Calotriton; species Calotriton arnoldi. Next base: position 531,471 of record CAWUFW010008139.1, on the reverse strand, counting down.
ATGATTAGGTGTGTCATGGTTGTACTGCATGCTCTAATTTGTCTATTGGAGTGGAAGGCATAGATTGTAGTGTGGTATGAAGTATAGTGTAGCATTGTGTGTTGGCGTATTCCATGGTGCTGTGGAGTTCCCATGCTGTCTTGTGTGTCAGTGTGTTGTTGTGCCCTGTGAAATTTGGGTGGTGGTGTTGAGGAGCGATCTGATTTGTTCTAGTTGAGTTTGCCTGTTCCCGTGTCCCTCGTGGAGTGTAAGCCGTGGCGGCTCCTCCGCTAAGGTGGAAGAGCGTTGCCCCACAGCTTTTAGTAGTGCAAAGGAGGAAAAAAAAATGATAACAACATGATGTTGTTATCATTTTCTTTTTCATGCTGAAGTAGGTTTTGGGGCGGGGTGGGGTGGGACTTGGCTGTCTTCGCAGCCAGCAGGCTGGGAAGGAAATATATGCACTAAGTGCGCATGATGGTGTGGCTGTCCCTACTGGACCGGCCAAACCGGCATGCGCACTTAGCATGTTCCCCACCAGGCTGTAATACTCAGCCTGGTGGGGAACATGCACAGGCTCCCACTACCTGTCTGAGCGCCGAACCACGGCACTCAGACCAATCACAACGCAGCATTGCAGCTTTGTGATTGGCTTAGGGGAGCCTGTTTGTGATTCCTGTTCTGGCCGGACCAAGCAGACGACGATGATGGAGGAGAGTCTGCGGCTTTGTAAGGTAAGTGCTATTTATTTTTTAACACACCCCGCCACTCTCGTTTAGTACCAGCCGCGACTGCGTGTAAGTCTCTCCTTCCGGGCACATGTTTTTGGTACATGTGTCCAGTTTGTATGCTTGTGTATTTGCTCTCATGTTTTGTATTCCTTTATCATGGTAACTTCTAATTTCCATGTGTGAGATGCAGGAAACGAAAAGGAAGGTTACATAGGGAAGGAAGAAAAGGGGAGGATGATGACTAATACATCAATATGGAATGTAGGTGTAAAGGTATATTGTCCGACAAAAATATTGTGTCCTAAAATCTCACTTCATTGATGTCAAGAATAGAAAATGTACACCCAGTGCAATGATAATTTTTGTAAACGATAATTAGGACAAAAAATACTTATATCAGACAATATTTTAGTTAGTGATATTCTGACATAAAACCGGTGAATACATTTGGGAAATAGTGCTACCCAGGGCACTATAATGTCTAGAACTCTGCAACATGCAGCCATATCTCTTACAAAGGGGTTCTAATGTGTGATAAGTTTATCATCAGTTCTGAGGTGAGACTTTCTTTCAAAGTTATGCACACATCTAATTGTGAAAAAAGCTCAATTTCCGCTGGAAAGTCACTGTGTGCATTCTTAGCCTGATTTTACTAATCAGCGCTAATAATGACGAGTAATATGCAAACACTGTATATTTGCCCAAATTGTGCCTGTCTTGCATTTATTTATTTATTTATTTAAAGTTTTGTATAGCGCTGAACGTGACCCAGGTGGGTATCAGAGCGCTTTACATAAGTTTAGGTAGACAAAGGAAAGAAGCAAGGTGATAGAAATCATGGAAAGGGTGGGACAATATACAACGGGAGCAGGATGAAATTGGGGAGTGCAGAGGAAGCAGGATGGGTGAGAGCTACAAATAGGGCAATGTACATTCAAGAGCATCCCCGACAAAACGGTCACTTAGAGTCAATAAAAGACAACATCGGGTTCAGCGCCGTGTTCATTGGAAGTGTTTGTTCAGTAGTAGAGATTTAACTTCTCTTTTGAAGGCAAGAGTAGAGGGAATCAGTCTTGTTTCCACTGGAAGGGAGTTCCAGATTCTCGGGCGATGCCAGAGAATGCACGATTGTAGGTTTTAAGCTTATTAAATTTCTTGGGCTTGAGCAGCAGTGTGCCGGTGCTCCTTGTGGACCTGGAGCCACCCGACAGTTCCAGCTTGTTTGTCAGGTAGAGTGGAGTGTTGAAGTGGAGTGCTCTATGGGTCATACATGCGATCTTCAGTTGTATTCTAGCTTCAAAAGGAAGCCAATTGAGCGATTTAAGGTCCGGTGAAATGTGACTGGACTTTTTAGAACCAGTGATGAGTCTAGTAGCAGCATTTAGAGATGCTCTGATAGGTGCTAAACTGAGTTTCGGCAGACCGCAAAGAGTCGCACTGCCATATTCAAGTCTGGAAATGACAAGGGCTTGCACCGCCGATTTAAAGTCATCTTGGGGAAGGTAGGGTTTGAGTTTTCTTAGGATGCAGAGTTGAAAGTTCGCTCCTTTGGTCGATGATCTGATGTGAGCTTGCATGTTTAGGTTTTTGTCTAGCACAACTCCCAGTGATTTAGTGGAGTCAACGATATGAGGTGTGCAGTTGAGGGCGGACAGGTTACAAAGAAATTGCAGCGCAGTGAGGGTTTGCTTAGCGGGTGCAATGAGGAGGAATTCCGTCTTGAGGGCGTTTAATTTGAGATGGTTGGTGGTTAGCCAATTAAGGGTTTTGAGAAGGGTTCCGTTGAGAGATTTGATGTCCTCGGGGAAGAGATTTTCATGTAGAGTTGGGTGTCGTCCGCATACATGTGATATTGGATGTTGGAGGCTTTAAGAATTACAGTTAGTGGTTCAAGGAAAAGGTTGAAGAGAGTGGGGGAGAGTGAGGATCCTTGGGGGACACCAAGTGTACATGGACTCGGGTTGGAGAGAGACTGGTTGGATTTGATTCTTTGTGTTCTGTTGTTGAGGAAAGAGTCAAACCATTTAAGGACTGTGCCTGATAGCCCCATTCTGCGTTCAAGGAGGAGGAGTAGATTGTCATGTTTGACAGTGTCAAATGCCGATGAGAGATCGAGCAGAATTAAAAGGCAGGTTTCGTTTTGGTCAAGTAAAGTGAGAGCGTCGTCCACAATGTGAGTGATGGCCGTTTCGGTGCTGTGGCCACTGCGGAAACCCGATTGGAATAGGTCGAGAAGCTGGAATTGCTCAATGTGTTTGCGAAGTTGTTCATGAACACATTTCTCCAGAAGTTTCGCCAGGGTCGGTATGTTTGTGATTGGGCGGTAGTTGTTCAGGTCAGCAGGATCAGCCGAGGGTTTTTGAGGATAGGGAGCACTAGGCCCGCCTTCAGGCAGTCCGGGATCTCACCTTGAAGAAGTGAGGCGTTGATGATTTTGGACCAGAGGGGTGCTAGTGAGCCTATCATTTCTTTAAAGAAGTTAGGGGGAGAGGGTCATTAAAGTGATTTGAAGGTTTGAGGGTAGAGAGAATGTTGAGGATCGTAGAGTCATTGAGGGGAGTGAAGTGACTCCATGTAGCATTGTTTTTGAGTGAGAGACCCTGAGGCGAGGGCAGGGGTGGTGTAGAGACAGAGGAGTCAGGAGAGGGCGAGAGAGTGAGAGCAGCAGACCTTAGGTCTGATTCAATTTTGTTCGTCTTTTCGAGGAAGAATTCAGCCACTGCATCGCAGTTTGGTTGCGGGCGAGCGGGGTGATGAGATTGGGTAGCGGTGTTGTTGGATTGTGATTTAATGAGTTCAAAAAGTCGTTTCGGGCGATTTTTGGCTGTGTCAAGTTGGTGTTTGAAAAAGTTGGCTTTCACCGTTCTAATGAGTTTGTTGTATCTACTTCTTTGGGATCTTAGAGTTTTTAGAAGATCTGAGGAGGGAGAGGATCTCCACTTGCGTTCAGCTAGTCTGAGACTGCGTCTGTCCGCATTTAGACTGTCATTGAACCATGGCTTGGATTCTTTTATGGGAATTCTTTTTAGTTGAAGGGGGCCGTATCATTTAAGGCGGATAGCATGGTGTTGTTATAGTGGACAGTGAGGTCATGGACGTCAGTCATGTCAGAAGGCGGCGGGAGAGAGAGATTGCAGCGTTCTATGAGTTCATTAACGCTAGTGTTATGGAGCGGTCTTTTCCAGTGTTTTAGTTTGAGTGGTTGAGAAGATTTGTGGTTCCAACTTTCAGGTATGAGGAAGTTGATGAGATGATGGTCAGACCAGTCACAGGGGAGAATGGATTCGAGATGAATGGAGTTGGGGTTAGAGATGATGAGATCCAGTGTCGAGCCTAAGTTGTGAGTGGGGCTGTCGCAGAATTGGGTGAGAGACAGGTCGGTAAGGAAGTTTTTGAGGGTTGTGACAGCCTGATCGTGGGGGTCATACCAGTGGAGATTGAAGTCACCAAGGAAGATCTGGGGGAGTGTCGGCCCAGGTTGGAGGAGATGGTTTCCATAACTTGTTCAATTAGATGGAGGTTATCTCCTGGGGGGTGGTAGAAGATGTGAAGGCTGCATAGGGGTTTGTGGGAGCTGGTGATATCTATGCACAGGTATTCACAGGAGGAGAGATTAGCTGAAGGGGACTGTTTTGCTGTGAGAGAGTTGCGGAAGATACAGGCAATGCCACCTCCTAGTTTTTTAACTCGGTCAAGTCTGATAATGTTGTGACTAGGAGGGACTAGTAGGTCAAGGATAGGGCCAGAGGAGTCATTGAGCCACGTTTCCGTGAGTATAAGGAGGTCCAGATCTTGGGCGAGGATGAGATCAGCAAGGTCTGTGGCATGTTTCACTGCTGATCTACAGTTAAGTAGCATGCTTTTCAGGTGGGATTTGTGCAGGTTGTCAGAGGGTGCAGGTTGTGTAGTGGGGATCTGCAAGAGGTTATTGATATTTATGGAATTTGTGTTGAGTCTGGGCGTTCTATGGGGGTTGGACGTGATGGTTCGGATGGGATCCGCATTGTCATGTTCAGGGAGTGTCGTGTTGTGTGTAATAAGTGAGGCTGTTGGAGAGCAGGTAGCAGGGCCTGAGAAAGTCGAAGGAGGAGAGGAGTAGTCACGGAGGAGGGAGAGAATATCAGCTTCTGAGTATGGAGAGGTGTACTCAAGGAGGAGGGAGAGGATATCAGGTTCATGATATGGATTTAAGGATCTGGCAGGTCTAGACGAGGCGTTAGGGTAGGGGGTGGTATTCGAATTTTGAGCAGAGGATTTCGAATTTTGAGGAGAGGGTTTTGGGAGGTTCATATGTGAGATTTCTATTGTTGGTAATGTGGAAGAGAGATGAGGGATCCCAAATGTGGACCTGTTGGGAGAGAGATCACGGGCTAGGTCTTCGGTGGCCTTAATGAGATTAAGGATGGCAGTTTTGAGAGTTAGCAGTTCCTGGTTTATAGCCTTGAGTTTAGAAGCAGGATCAGAGTGTGGGTTATGGGACAAGCAGAGGGGGAAGGTAAGTTGGTCAATGGGGAGGTCGTAGGGGAGATCAGGTCAGGTGGGCGGGTGGGGTGGGGGAAGTCCACTAATGGAGAGTTCCCACTCCGAGGTACTGGCGTGGAAGGCGAGTGGGCGATGTAAGGTAGGTTAGGGGTAGGGAGGGTGATTGAGTTCCTGTTGGAAACTGGGCAAGTCAGCTGACTAGTGGAGGAGTTAAGAGGGTAAGGGCAAGAGGGGAGGGGGAAGTGTTGGCGAGGTGGTCGGAGCAAGGGAGAGCAGGTGCACTGTGATTAATGGTCAAAGTCTGGTCAGGTCGTGGAACAGTGGGTGAGTTAGGTGAGCCCGGTGTCGGTGGAGCTATGGTCCAGTGAGTGTTGATTGGGGTAGGTGAGGCAGTCATTAGGCTGGGGTTCGTCACAGAGGGATAGGGGACCTCCTGATAGGGGGTACGGGAAGGTTCATACAAGGATTGAGTAGGGGAGTCGCTAGGGACCAGAGATCTTTTAAAGAGTGCAAACAAGTCATCAAAGATGTTCAGGCTGCGATCTGTGGCCTGAATAAGAATAGTCCCATTGTTGTATATGGAAATAGTGGCATTTGCTCTAAAAAAGGGAGATTTCGTGACCAAAAGGCTCAGACCATGCGGGAATTTTTTTGTTGACGTGATTTTGAGAAGGGAGTGGAACATAGATCTCCACTGAGCTCTTCTTTTAGTGTAGAAAATCAGGTCGCTCGTAAAGGTACCTTTTTTTGGGCAGGGGTAGGGGTCAGAGATGAGAGTTTCTGGATTGGCTTTAAGGAGTCTGTGTTTCAGAGTTTTGGTCGCATTTTTGGAGAGGTTGTCCGGATAGTTAATTGTGTAGCTGTTTGAGCCAGATTTTTCAAGTCTGGAGTCCATGATGCAGTGTGTAAGAGTGGACGAGGAGGAGAGAGCTTGGTATACGTGGTTAGGCAGTGGTGCCGAGGTGTCAAGAACTTAGTATACGTGGTTAGGCAGTGAGTTAGGAGTGCGCAGGAGGCATGCTCAGCCCTGCATTGAAGCTCCAACAAAGGCACTCAATGTGTTGAAAGAAAACTGTCTGCAAGCAAACCTGCAAAGGTATGCAGAGCCTTTCCTGTTTCCTCAGGCACCCTTTATTAGTATAGGCTGCTTATGCGAGTGGGACTGCAGAATAAATTGTTTTTGAAGGTCACTGAATCCCTGCTGATTGCAATCAATGCAGCACAGCAGCTAGGCACAGGGGTGGGGCCATTACACGATGGGAGCCATTGTGTTGTATAGCATGCGCATAGGAGGGGGACACCAGGATGGCAATTGTGAGCTGAGTCGGTAGCCGTTACAAGATGGCTGCCAGTTGTAAGTGCCAATTGTATGTGTCTACCCATACTATATATTTGTGCTGGTTAGTCCTTTATTGCTTTTGTGATTCGTTTGAAAAAGATTCAGCCAATGGGATTATTGGTGGCTAAGAGAGTGATGGCCTGTAATTAAAATGGCAGAGGTTACTTTCCAAAGGCACTCTCCCGGGTCATGGGATGGACCGTGCCCATCTGGCAAGATGTGTGCTGTGCTTGACACATCATTTCCTAGAAGTTAAAATTAAAACTAAAACTCCACCATCGCAAGGCAAGAGTCGATCAAATCAGCAGGGCATCAGGAGAGCTAGCAATGGAGGAGGGGTGGGAGGATCGGGTGATGCGTGGAAAGCGCGCCCGGGCCCAAACTGGGCCGGCACTGAGGTTCTCAGGATGTAGGGGCCGCCTCCGTAGGAGCTACGAGAAGAGATCTGCGCGCATCGTGGGGCTCACCTTGTGACCGATGCAGCGTCTGGAAGAGGTTGTAGCTGCTAGAGACCGCACATGTTCGCTGATGAAGGGGCACCCGCAGGGCTCGCTGATGAAGACGGTCGGCCGAAGGTCCCGTAGCTTTAAAGGGCCGCCAGCACATTTAGTCGGCCGTCCGCATTGCCCGCTGATGAAGGAAGAGGAGGAAAGGTCCGCACGAAGGCCCGCTGATGCCGAGTGCCGCAAGCTCGGCCGAGGGAGAGATGGGGTCAGCCGACTGCAGCTCGCGGCCCGATCAAGATGCAGCGCCCACTCCCTCCGAGAGGCGGTTCACGGTCCGCCACCAGATCCAGAGGCAACACCCCCTGTTCAGCGCGGTAGCTCCCGGGCTGTCGTCGGCACCTGATCAAGCGAACGGTGCCCGACCCAGCCCAGTCCTCGGTCTGCTGGCAGGGGGGGGAAACGGGGGATTGAGGCGTCTCAGAGTGCCAGGCGATTCCGATCCACAGGCAGCTCCCTGGCCTCGTCTCTGCCAGGCGACTCCGACCGACAGGCAACTCCCTGGCCTCGTCTCAATCAGGCATTTCCGACCGTCAGGCAACACCCTGGCCTCGTCTAAGCAGGTGACAGCGAGAACTGAATCGCGGAGAGAAGAGCGTGAGGCCTCAGGAATCTCCAAGGCGACCCTTCTATCCGGTCCCCTCCTCGCAGAGAGGCAACGGCCCGAATCCTTCGCCTCAAGGGTCAAGGGAATCCGGATCAGAGGTAAGGAGCAGCACACAAGTTTCCTTAGTCAGTTGTTTGGTAGGGATGTCTCGATGGGCTGAGTTATGCAGGGATTTACACCGATGGCGATCCCTTAACTCAGGAGCCCGCAGGACGAGTTCCATCTTCGTCGGCCATTTTGGGGACACGTGATAATAACTTACATTTGACATGTTTTGTACTTGCTGTTAGCACCATCTATAATTCAGGGCAAAAAGCCAGCTGAGGAGCCTGTGGTCTGCTGGTAATTGACGGTATTTCACAAATAGCATGTGTGCCTTTCCTGCAAGAGCGACAGGGACTAAATGACATAATAACCTTGAAAGTGTGTGGTTTGAAAGTTGACTGGGTTCTCTGAAGAGCAGGGTGGAGTATGGTGTTATTAAATCATCAGAATACTCTTTGTCTACTTGTCAGCAAGAGCCAATGACCGGGGCCTGCTTGTGTAACCTGACAGGTGACAGCCTGCTGAAATCTGTTTTCCCGTAATTCCACTTGTATGAGTGCCCAGCTCTTTGCTGTGGAGCTCAGTACATAATTACAGTCAGTTCAACCAAGTTCATTTTCATAGTGTCCTTTTGACATTCACAGTGTGTACAATGATTCAGCAGCGGCCCATAGGTCTTTTTACCGACTGTGTCTCTGCTTCTGTTCATGAAAGCTGCACCGGGGGTCATGTCAGTGTTAAAGAAATGATTGGTATCCCCTCATTTCATCGTCTTTAACATCAGTGATACTACAACGTACAGGTACCTGTCTGAGCAAGCCTCCACCAAGGATAAAGAGAGAGTGATAGAACTTAATTTGTGCCGGGGGTTACAGGTGAAGGGCACAGGCTTTCCCAAAACAAGAGCGAGAAAAAAAGAGGAAATATAGGAAAGCAGTAACAAAGGGAGAAATCAGGGAACAAAAAGAAACCCGGAAAAATGAGATAAAGAGACCAGAAGCATAGAGTGGTGGAAGAAAGAGGCATGAAGTGCAATCCAGATTGGGAAGCCTTGTTTTTCAGGAACCCTGGCACTCTGCAGCATAAGTGGCTGGCTCCTAAGAAAATCTTTGGCCCCATACACTTTCTTTATCATTATTATTATTAATAATAATATTAATATTAATATTATTATTATTACTATCATTACCGTTATTATTATTATTATTATTTTAGATTAGGCACTGGAGAGCCAGGACCTCCAGTCAGCAAAGAAAGCAGAACATTGGCAGCTACTTCACCCCTTCCCCCTGAGAGCAAGAGATGGAGCAATAATATGGAGCTACAAGCTACATAGTAGAAGATGAAATGTGAAGTCTGTAGGTGGAAAGTACTGAAATTCAGTATTGGGTAACTGTAAGAAATTAGTTAAGGGGCAGTGATTACCCAGCTTAAGTAATAAACAAAATCCTTGTCAGGGAGAACCACTAAAGTCACTAAATTAACCTGAGCTCAACCCACTGGTTGCTATGACACAGAGCAGACAGGGTTAACTTAGAGGCAATGTGTAGCAAATTTATGCAGTACCAAACAGTAATAACGTCAAAAGACAACACAAAAAAAAATCCCAAACCAAGTTAGGTAAATAGAATACATTTTAATAAATAAAATGATACCAAAGTGTCCCACCCGGTGTCCACTTTAGTTATCAGTTGTTCCCCCAGATTATTTTTAGCGGGTTACCACCAATCAACCCTTATATTTGAGTCATGGTCTCTGTCTATTTAGCACCTAGCTCCTCCTGGCTGGCGCCCTTTGCCCGTCTGGCATGTGTCACCTACTTTGCCAGCATCTGGAACTGGAGCACCTGAGGGGCCACACATGCCACATCTCATCTCCTAGGCGCTGTTGTTCCCTCCATATGTGAGGAAATCAACCATCACTGCCTCCCATGTCTCCAGGTCGTCGAGAAGCTTATCATCTCTTCTGCAAATTCTAAGATGTACCTCCACGGCCAAGGCATCTCCAGCCCACAGCACCCCACTTGGGCCCCCCCACCCCTATCCAGCCTATGGTCATACAGCGCTTTGCTAGCACCAGTGCCAGCTGCAGGAACTTATTCTCCATCTTTTTCCCCTTTGGCTTGGCTATTATGCAGAGCAGACAGTGTTGTGAATGTTCTAGTTGTATTCCCAGAAGCCTCCCTCAGTCGGCTCACAACCATCTCCCAGAACCTCACCACTTCCTGACAAAACCAGGCAAAATGTATGAAGGAGGCCAGCACAATGACACCTGTTGCCACCTGGGGTAGTCTACCGATTTCGTTGGATAGATTTTAGTTAGAGTGATAGGTGTGAGGTATGCATGATGTAGAAAGTTCAAATGGATTCAATTAAATCTCAAGTTACTCAAGAGCTTTTTCACCATCCAGCAGGTCAAAGACCAGTTGTTGTCCCAGAATCGTTCACCCAAACTGCCTTCCAAGCCGTCCTCACCATCAATGATGGTCGTTTCTTGTCTGTATTTAGGGTTTTGTACATCAGCGTGACCATGTGTCTTCTGGCCCCGAACTGTAGAATATTTCCTAGTACGCTAGATGGATTGGGCACATTCAGAAAGCAAGCTCAGATGCCCCTCGCTGTGCTGAAAAGTTTTGCGTTTTGGAGAAATTGCTCCCACTCCCCCCTGAGTGCGTCTCCACTCGGGCTGGAGTGTTGTGTGTTGTTTTAATTGCACTATCTTGCACTGTTTTTAAGAGACTTTTAATTTCCTTGTAAGCACTTATTGCTGGGAGGTGCCTGGCTCCCTCAGTATACCTTTCTCCTTTATTTGGCTTTGCTTTTGCTTTCCTTGTAGCACCCCGGTGTAGCACCTCGGTGCCGGAGTTGCCTGGCTCCACCGCCCCTTACTTACTGCTGCATCGCGCTCTCTCCCAGGCCCTGAATTAATCTAACACTGAGTGTCTCGCACCACGCCCAGCTGCCTCGGATTGGCCTGCTATGGCCACGCCCCCGGAGGAGGTCTTCTTCTTGATGCCCGCAGACGCAGAGTGGATGCGCGCCGCTGACGCGCAAAAGGCGCACCAAACGCAAGCCCGTCTGCACCCGTCCGCGTCCGGACGGGGCCAGGGGCCAGAACCTCTGCCCATTTCATGAATGGTCACCTTTTGAGGTACTCGACGGAGCGCTTAAAAGAATTAGCACCTCCGACTCTGGAATCATGCCGCCCCACCTTATCTGCTGAGTCAGACCAGCTCTGCTGTACGCAGTGTCCATTCAAATCGACCTTGTTGAACGTAGGTCCCAAGAAAGAGTATAAATTGAAGTTTTTACTTAATAATTGCAGGTCACTCAGTAAGCACAAGCTTGAAATCTATGATTGTCTTACTGACAATCAACCTGACGCCATGTTTCTCACGGAAACATGGCTAAATGAGGACTCTGCCCCCGAGATATTACAAACCCTCCCATCCGACTATGGTATCCTTAGACAGGATCGCCCCATCAAGCGCAGAGAAGGGATAGCCATTATTCATAAACTCTCTTTAAAATGCTCCATGAAAGTGGGTAACATAGACATTTGTGAAGCTGCCTTTTTTACTATAGCTATTGATGACTTTGCGCTTAATGGCTTCCTGATTTATTGGCCCCCGGCCCGGCAACCAATTTTATCTCGAGTCTGGTGGAGACGGTGGTCCAACCAGCGATGCGCCACAGTAATCTGATTATTCTGGGCGATCTTAATATACATCCTGACTCCCATTTGAACACCAAAGCGCAATCCCTCTGTCAGGAATTAGCTGCTCTCCAACTAGATCTCAAAACAACCCGACCCACCCATCAGTTGGGTCATATATTAGATACCATATTTTCTAACTGTATGGAGATTGAGGTAGAAGCCCCGCTGGCGGTACCCCGGTCTGACCACCATCTGGTGGCATTTTCCACTCCCTTAGCTAAACCCCCCCCCCCCAGCAAGAACCTGCTTGAACACTGCGTTCAGGAAATGGACCAGATTCAATGCTTCACCCATGCTCTCCAGCAGAGTCACCCCCATATGGGAGAGGATATTAACGCTTCCTACATTGCAGTGGACAAGTGGATCGTTGGAGCACTGGATACAGTAGCTCCTTAGACCACTAGTACCCCTCAGAGACTAACCAAATCAGCGCCTTGGTTCAATGAAGATTTGTTGATAGCCAATAAATCTTGCAAGCGCTAAGAGCGCCAATGGAGGAGAGACTTCTCTGAAAGCAATAAAGCTGCCTATAAGTCAGAACTAAAAAGCAATCATGCCCTCATTAGGAAAACCTGTGCTGCGTATTAATTCCTCTAAAGAATTGTTCTCCATCCTTAAAGATCTATCCTCATTAGAAAGAACAGTGGCCCCGTCCCTAGCTCTCTAGAGTCATGTAACCAGATTGCCGATTTTTTTGCCACGAAAGTAGCTAAAATATATGACTCTTTCACTTATAAGGCTCATAATGGCTCACTCCTCCACCCTGACAGAAATCTCACATTTGAGGGCAGCACCCTCTCTGAGTTTTACCCTCCTATTCTGAAGGAGTTAAAAGGTGTAGCCTTAAGTATTAAATCTGGCTCCCCAGTGGACCCAGCCTCGCCGAAGGTCATCAGGGAAGGACTCAATACAATACTGCCTTATGTTCGGCAGATCCTGGAGCTTTCCTTCCGCCATGGTGTGGTCCAGTGTCAGTGGAAACAGGCGATCGTCCTCCCTTTAAAAAAAAAACAACATCAGCTGACCCTGGTCTATTGGATAATCTACGCCCCATTTCACTCCTGCCTTATTTCTCTAAAATAGCAGAGAAAGTGTTGAACTCTCAATTGGTTGTCCACATCAACCGGAACAACCTATTCCATCCTACGCAATCAGGTATTGGAGCCCCGCACTCTACAGAGTCAGCGCTGCTTCTTGGTACTGAGACACTACGTAGGCGTGCGGATGAGGGTCAGACTGCAGCTCTGGTCTTACTTGACCTCAGCGCAGCCTTTGACACGGTATCCCACAAACAACTCCTACAGCAACTTGGGTTGTGCAGGTTAGAGGGAGTAGCCCTAAAATGGATGACCTCCTTCCTCCAGGATAGCAGTTTTCAAGTTGCAGAGCGTCCACATATCTCTAAAAGCATCCCACTCTCACAAGGGGTTCCGCAGGGCTCAATTTTAAGCCCAACACTTTTTAACCTTTATATCGGACCCTTGGCAGAGATTGTGGAAAAACACAATGTCATCATCGTGTCTTATGCAGATGACATGCAACTTATTGTCACCCTTTCCCAAAACTCGGAGGAAGCAGCCACCCAGTTCTCCTCCTGCCTGAGGGACCTTACCTTGTGGATGTCGAGTAACTGCTTTAAATTGAACGGCAGCAAAACCGAGGTCCTAATCGAAGGAAATCCCCCTCCATTTGGTCCTCAGCTTGGTGGCCCCAGATTCTGGGCCCCACGCCTATCCCAAAGGAGGAAGCAAAAAACCTAGGTGTCTGGCTGGGCCCCAAACTCTCATTAGGAAGGTCACAGGGAAATGTTTCGGAATTCTCAAAATGTTGAGAAAAACCCTGGACATTCTCCCTGTATCGGCCAGAAAAACCCTGGTTCATTCCCTTGTAACTTCCCAGCCAGACTATGGAAACATTCTCTACCTTGGAGCAGCAAAAAAAATTCTCTGCAAGCTGCAACGCATCCAGAAGGCGGCAGCACGTCTGGTCCTCAACCTTCCTAGAAGAGCTTCTGCCTCGAAAGCCCTAGACTCTCTGCACTGGCTACCTATTGAAGAAAGAATTCTCTTTAAATGTTACTGTCATCGGAACCTGCAGGGCAAAGGCCCAAATTATCTCCACCATCTTCTTATCCCCCATCACCCGGCACGTCAACTTAGATCAACCGGAGTCTACTTGGTAAAAGTACCTAAAGTCCAAAGAGCAAGAATGGGTGTGCACTCGTTCGTCTACTTGGCAGCTAAAAACTGGAACGCATTACCTCTCTTTCTTCGAGCTGAGCCCTCGGAAAACATTTACCGGAAAAAAGTAAAAACTTGGCATTTCCAATTGTGAGACCTGTATATTCCTTAGCCAGTTTAGCATTTCTGGCTCTTTCCAGCCTCTTTGGAGAGTAGTTTTTCCAGTGGTGGGACACACCGGTTGGTGTAACCAGGTGCTATATAAGTGGATTTATTATTTTTATTATTCTTATTATTAAGGTGTTTAAACACTGTGGGCCTCAACGGATGGAGTGAGTTCTGAACTGAATACAGGCAGCAGGACAACAGGACCATTTCTGCGAATGCTACTCTCTCCATTACCAAGAGAGGGAGCGTATTCCAGAACCTAATGGAGGCACCAAAACCCTCAAGGACCCTCCCCAAGTTATATTTGTATTGCCTATCTTCCGTGTCAGCCGCCATAATCCCTAGATACCAAAACCTGTCTACTTCCCATCTAATGCCCAGGTCGGGCAAGAGTTCCAGCGTGGGCTGGTCAGTGTCCCATAGTGAAGAGTATTATTGTGCTGCTATTCACCAATCCTGAGACGGTACCGAAGAATTCTAGTAGTTCCAGCAGGTGTTTCAGCAACTCCTGGGGAGACCTAAGGTAAATTGAGACATCATCCACATAGACGGAGATCACCTGTCTGCTCTGCACCACTCTTATTCCCCATTTCTCCATCACTTGTCTCACCCAGATCGCCAATGGTTTGAGTGTCACCGCAAAGAGCAGCGATGAAAGGGGACACCCCTGCCTGGTGCCCCTGCCGATGATCAATGGCTCGAGATCTCCTGGCCCACCACGGCTCCTGCATTAGAGGCTGTGTACAGTAGCTGCACCCAGCCACAGAAGTAGAGGCAAAAGCCCATCACCCCCAGCACCTCCACGAGATTGAGAACTCCAAGGTGTAAAAGGCTTTTTCCAGATTGACCAAGACCAATGCAAGTTTCTCATCTCTCCCTCCCGCCTCATGCAACAAGTACACGAGTCGCCTTATATTCATGGCTGTGCTGCGTCCAGGGATAAACCTGCACTGGTCTTCATAGACCAGGTGATACATCACATTTTTTAATCTGCTGGCCTGCACCTTCCAAAGTATCTTAGTGTCAGAATTTATCATGGTCAGAAGCCTATAAGGGGAGGGATCTGTCACATCCCCACCCTGTTTTCAGCATACAGATGATCCTCTCCCTCATAGTAGGGGGCAGCTCTCCCCACCGCCTGGCCTCCTTAAAGACCTTTAACAGCTGCCCTGTGACCTGCAGAGTGGACATCTGATAATACTCAATGAGAAAGCTGTCTCAATTGGAGTCAGTCCCCTAGGTTCCCCCCAGCCAAATTCAAGCACCAGTGGGGAATGGTCAGAGAAAAATTGACTCAGATGGATCACAGTGATCAGCCTGTCCAGGGCCATGCCAGTCACCAGTAAGCAGTTCAGTTAACTGTACATGTTGTGTGTTAACGAGTGGCAGATATATTCAGACAATCCCTGGTGTAATGTCCTCCAAGTGTCCAGGAAACCCATATTAGCCATTACTTCCCTCAACACGCTCATAATTCCTGGCTTTGTCTCCTGTCTCTGTGGACATCATCCAGGACACAGTTGAAATCCCCTACCAGAGTATGGGTGCATCCACTGTATGTGGTAAAAGAAGTGTCTGCCATCTATATTTGGGGCATAGGTATTCATAATGCACACCTCCCTTCCATCTAATGTGCCCTATAGGAGTAAAAATCGTCCCTTAAGTCGGCTTCCAGATACCTATGTGTGAAAGGCACCCCATGCACTATCCAAATTGAGACCCGCCTAGTGTATGCAGAGAAGGTGGTGGAGTACAGTTGTATCCCTCCCTGTTTTAGCCACTCTGTCCGCCTCTGGGTCTGTGAAGTGGCTCTGATGCAGGCAGGCAATATCGACCTTGTTGTGCCTCAGGAAGGAAATCACCCTGTGTTGCTTGGTGAATCCCCCTAACCCTCTGATATTCCAGGTAATAATCCTGCATCCATCGCTCGTGGGACCAAGTATGTTCATTTTAGTTGAGGGCAGCTACCCCCATCAGTAAGTTCCCATCCTGTTGAGGGGCCCCCCTCAGTGGTGTGGGTCCGGTGAGACAGAAGAGGATGACATGACAATCTATCCTGTATGAGATCTTAACCCAACAATTTAACATTAACATGACCCCTATCCAACCGACCCCGGATAAACATTCTGTAACTAGTAACAAGATGCATGTTTGCCCTCCAGCTCTGCCTGGTGAAATAACTAGTACAGTACCTCCGGCAATAACTAGTGAAACAATTAGCAAATTCCATTTGTTGTCATTCTTGATTAATAATCCTAATAGTGTTCATATGCAGGAGAACTGTTAGCTCCCAGCACTCCATCCGACCATGCACCCTGCCAGACAGAGTAAGTGATGGTTGTCCTCCACCTGCCCTACCACCATGCCAAGGGGCATATTGGCCCAGTGGCTGTAATCTTCTGTTGCATGTCTGCACATCACCTCCCACTGCTAGTGTGAAAGAGTCTCGCTACTCACCCCTTGGCGGAGCTGTGCTCACCGTCCACCCCGTAAGGCATCTTGGGACAAACCAGCTCCCCAGAGGGCAAGCACCAGGGTCCACATTCCCAGTGTATGATCTGAGCCAACAGTTAGTCAAAGTTTCATGTTAATCACGAGAGAAAGGGCCTTTGAGGTCAGTAATAATAGGCTGTACTTCTGTCTCATTGGGAGAATCCTCTATCTCTCCAGTACTTGTATGGGAGATGCCTCCTGCAGTCACCAGTATCCCCTCTTCCACCTCAGGCATCATAGTATCATCCTCCTGGGTGACAATGCGTGGGGTGCTTCTGACGATAGTCCTCCTCGATCAGGATCTTCCCAGGCTTTGCGCCGCCCCCTGCCAGTTCCTGATAGGGTGGCACGCTCCTCCCATCATCCGAGCCTCCCAGAGTCCACTTGTCCCACATTTCCAGCCAGCTCCATACCTCGCCTGTGCGCCCCAAAAAATATGACTAGCCATTGGTCACCAGTCATAATCGTGCCGGGTACAGTAGCATATATTTTAAATTCATGGCCTTGAGTTTCTGCTTTACCTCCAGGAAGGATTTCTGTTGTGTCTGTACTTTATGGTTATAGTCTAGGAACACTGCAATTTTGTGTTTTTCATACTGCATGGCCTCAGACTCCCTCACCATCTTGAGGATGTAATCCCTGTCGTGATAGTTAAGGATCTGAGCTATGAGTGCTCGGGGGCTCTCAGAAGAGGCAGTGGGTTCAAGGCTCTGGGCTCATACTCCATCACGAACACCTGAGATAGACCCTCAGATTTCAGTTCTGTGTGAATCCATTGCTCAAGGAAAAGTTCCGCCGAGCACCCCTCTGCTCTTTCTGGAAACCCGAGCAGCCGGAGATGGTTGCGGCAGGAATGCCCTTCAGCGTCCTTCACTTGATTTTTTAGCATTCTGGTCAGAGTAACCATCTTGGGCATTTGTTATTTAAGGGTACAGACTTCCTGTCTAAGCTCATCAATGGACTCCTCAGCTGCATGCACTTTTTCTGTGACCCTCGCATGTCATCCTTCAACAGATTCAACTCTATTAAGATCGTTTCGATCTTCCCCTCCAGCACGGTCCTGGATCCATTGATCGCGTCCAAAGGTTCTGCCCTGATGGGCTCCCCCGCCGATTCTGGGGGGTCCTGGGATGACTGAGCCCCCACTGCCTGGTGGATCTCTGTGCTAGCGGCTGGGTGTGGTGTAATGGACAATGGTATTGCTCTGTTAAGCTGTTACAGGCCTGTCCTTCCCCATGCTGTTGTCGTGGGCTGCTGCGTTCTGAGTTGCATTCTGAGTCTCTTATTAGACCCGTGCAGATTCAGCGGCTTCCCCGGTCATGCCCCAAGTTCCCGAATCTCCCGCAGGTATGGGCGGCATGTGGTCTACCTCAACCCAGTGGAAACCCACCTACGTCGGATCAGCTTGACAGGTTTGTCTCAGTCCTCTAGAGGTCTTTGAAGCCAAAAAGTTGATATGATCCAGGTTTTCAAGGGTGGTAGGATAAGTCCAGCCAGATGCAGCCAAGGTTTCCAGGACCTCATTAACAGCACTTGTGGGTTAGGACTCACTCCAGCAGAGGCCACCAGCAGAGTCCAGGTCATGTCCAGTTGGAACTGGTCAGGTGGGAATCTTCAGGATAGGCCTCTTGTAGCTTGTTGTGTCCCTTTAACTTGAACAGAAGGCCAGCCTTGTGAACCTTGGAGTCCACTTCTTTGTCCTGGGTATAAGTGGGTACAGGTCCAGTCCTACAGAGCTCCTCTCAGGTCTCAGACAGCAGTCCTCTTCTGATCTTCCTCAAGTCCAGTAATGTTTTGAGGAGGGAACTGGGGATGCTACATTTATGCCTGCCACCAGCTTGGGGTGGGAGTGACACCTGGCCACTCCATTATCAGAGTTAAAAGTTCCCAGAGGTTACTCTAACCACTTTTGCAGCATTTGCTGTGTGCTGTACTGCAACCAATCCCACATTGCCCCTCACTGCCTAAATCTTGGATGCAGAAATCCTTCTCCCCATGTGCAGAACCTGTGTGTCCACCCCAGCAGTGTGATCAGAGAAATGAGCAACCTCTCTTTTGTGTTCACTTCAAACCAGGATTGGTGCCTGCTTGACTTGGGGAACAAAAGAAGGGGCCTGTCCAAATGTCATCTAGCACCTGCTGTAACAGAGGAGGCCCCTTTGAAATAAATTAAATTCCTGGGTACTGCCCAAATGGTCATCCTCGCCAGAGGAACAGAAAACACTTCCACACACTTATGTCTTTGTCTTTGCCCCAGGAGCAGTTTTCACACCTCATTCAGGGCTTGAGCACTCAGAGGGCTGCAGCTGGAGGCTAACACAAATTAGCCTCCAAAGGCTTTAGGCAGGGAGAGGTACTTTTCTAAAAGTACCTCTTCCCTAATATTTATTAAAATCTGATTTGTCAATTGAATTGAGGTTTTAATAAATATTACAAAGAGTTCTTGAAGTTTTTAGTAGTTTCTTAGCCAAATATAGCATTATTAAATTTAATCATGCATCCCAGTGTTTCTCTAGCCTTGCTGCAGTGAAAATACAGATAACAGGTTCTTTGCAAGAACCTGTTTCAAATGGTTTCACTATCGTTATGAAATTCTCCTTGTTACAAAGTCTTTTGGAAAATAATAATTCACCATGAAGAATTACATTTATTTGAAGTTTTGGATGAGTGGAGGTTGCTTGTAATACACCGTTGATAGCAGTGTCTTTACCACACTCCACAGTCATAAAGTTACTATTAAATCAGAGTTTGTGAATATCCAAAAAGATGCAACTTACACAAAAGTGTAAGTTTACCTTTCTGAATCAGGCCCATATTTAACATAGGGCTTTGTGGTAGATGTGACATGATGTCAATTGCTTGTGGGGGCATTTAAAAAAAAAATTACATTGTATTATAGACACACTAATGCTCAATAGAGACCCTCAAGACACTAAAATCTCCAAATGAACTGAAGCGGCAGCCAGCGTGACAAACTGAAAAGGTAGGGAAAGAATAGAATTATAGCCAGTTGTTGAATAGCCAGGTTTTGAATTTTTTTATAGAAAACAGAAGAGAAATGCCATTGTGCAAAGGGGAAAAAGGAAGAGGATTCCTTAATTTTACCCTTGAAACCGCAACTGAATGACCTCCATACCTAGCAGTATGAAATTTAGAAGAATGGATTATAAAAGCAGTGGCAGACCTTAAAGAGCTAGCTGGAGTATGAAACTTGAAAAGGCCTTGAAGGCTTTGAGTGCCTGAACATTAAATAGCTCTGTGAATATGGGAAAGATAGTGGCAGCCAGTAAAAAGACTTCAGTGTAGTTGAAATGGAGCAGTGTCTGGGAAGATGGCTGTGCCCCTAAAGATGCTGCTATTTTACTCTTCTATAGAAATGACCAGAACGTTAGTGCAAAGCCATAGAGGTTTGTGCTAGACAGAGCATGACGTCAATACCACGTGACAGCTTTTTGAAAAATGGCAGAGCCTATATTGTGCATTCCTGTAGAGTGAATTCAAACAATAATGCACAAACTGAAGCTACCTTGCTACATAATTTAATATAAATTAAATGTATGATTTAGATAACAAAACATTTGCCTCTGTGGTGCAACTTACTGGTATTGGTACTGGTAAACTGATATTAGAACTGAAACCCAACCACCAGTGGATTCAATTGACACTATCAGATTTTTCCAGAAGTAAAGTAAAAATCAAGGAAAGGCACAACAGTATGGTCATATGGTTCCCTGGTCATACCTTCCCACCACAAGTCCCCTCTACACACTCTACAAAAATCTTCAAACAACACAGACGTTACAAAATCATGACCAACCACAATAAGCCCCCACACACATATCTCAAAGTGGTAGCCAGCAATCATCCCCTGTCTCCTGTGCCAGTGAGGTCAGCTGGGAGAAGAAGCCGCAGGGGGGACTACACCTCCCATCATTCTAAGCGCCTGGAGGCGCTTGAAAACACTGTTGCCGGCCCGCGGCCGGTGTAGCCAGCAAGCAGCCCCTGTCTCCTGTGCCCGTGAGGTCAGCTGGGAGAAGAAGCGGCAGGGGGGACTACACCTCCCATCATTCTAAGCGCCTGGAGGCGCTTGAAAGTACCGTTGCTGGCCCGCGGCCTGTGTAGCCAGCAAGCAGCCCCTGTCTCCTGTGCCCGTGAGGTCAGCTGGGAGAAGAAGCGGCAAGGGGGACTACACCTCCCATCATTCTAAGCGCCTGGAGGCGCTCAAAAACACCGTTGCCGGCCCGCGGCGCGTGAAGCGCCCGGGCCGCACCTTGGCGAAGCCCAGAGGAGGCTGGGCTGGGCCCCCCCCTCTAACACCAGGACAACGGAAAGTGATTCTTCAGCCCTCAGGTACCGTGGTGTTTTATACCCCTATTGATTGACTATTACTATTCGTGCTTAGATAGGCGTCTTCCTGCCTGATATTTGAATCCACAATGAGCAAGCACAAGGGAGTAGCGGGAACCTTGGATGCCTTTATTACTAGGGCTAAATCAATGCTCAGCCATGAGATCGAGCTGACGGAGCGGCGACTCTCATTAGATCCTCCTACTTTGCAGAGACGCTCTTCATTAGGCTCTTTTACCTTGGGTGGTGTCCCGCAAACCTCCTTGTCTGCTCCCGCGCAAAGTTTGCCTCAGCCCCCCTCTGCACCAGATCTGGATGCACCTTCTATGGATATTCAAAACGGGCCGAGATTGCTAAATCTAAGGGGGATGGTGAACCGGAACAGGGGATAACCCCGCCCTACTCAGCCATGATCAGGCCACACTCCCCTCCCTGCCGGGCGAAGAGGAATTCTGGAAAAGGATGGAGACTATGGTTACAGTCCTATTAAGCCCCCTCCACCTCAAACTCTCAGAAATTGAAGAGAGATTTTCTAAGTTAGAGGGCTTGAGCATATTGGCTAGACCACACATAACACGTGAGACAGAGAGGGTCTCATCAGTGTTAACATCGGCCGAAGATTATCCACCTCACCCACCATCTCACCCACTTCAAATAGAACTTCATCATAATAAGGACACAAACATTCTCTCACCTGCTCCTCAACGGCATGGGCAACCCATCACATTGCAAAGTACTGTTAATCGCTCAAACTCGAGTGAACTGAGACGCTCATCTTTTATCTCTACTAGAAATGCCCTGGGCAGGCCACTAAGTAACTCACAGGCAGCTAGCTTAGAGGGTGGAAATGTTGGCATCGCAACGCAGAGGACTAATACTACGGGGGAGGCCCATGTTCGGTCTCAAACGTTGCATTTACCACCCACAGCGGCTTCTCTCGTATTGGTTCTTGGAAATGTTCCCACCCTGAGGGTGGATCAGATTGAAAATACTACTCAGTTAATCGATAAATCTCTCCACTGGCTGACTGCCCACACAACAGGTTGGACAGGAGGGGGGGTCCTGGCTAGCCAATCATATCATCATGGCAAGAAGGGTATGGTGGGTGGGACTGTCCCTAAAAACTCTGGAGGGCGACTGTGTGGTACTCAGTTTCAATAATACATCAATACTGAGATCTCTTTTGTACCAACTAATGGTACCCAGATCCTAGCACTGACGCTTAGCTACTTCTATTCCCCCCCCCCCCGGGTGGACCGAATGGGCCTGAATCCACCTCTGCTTCATAGGGAGGACTATGCAGATTCGATCCCACTGGGAAATCCAGGTTTACCCCTCACAAACAGATTTGCACCCCTTTCTGGCATGGACCTTTGTGACTGACTACCTCTACGTCCACTTGAGGATCCTTCCCTACCAGAAATCGTACTGACTGAAATTAGTGGACCCCCTAGGTCTTCTAAACGGAAGACGGAGCAGGCTAATTCATTTCTACTAGCAACCTGGAATGTGGCAGGTATAGCAAATAAAGTGGGCAATGATCAATGGGCAAAAATCTGGCTGGAAAGTGATCTAATCTCCCTCCAGGAAACCTGGGCTACGGACCCCATTTTTGTAAATGGCTAGCGTTCCTTCCAATCGAGGGCAGTACCAACGCCATCAGGGAGGGCAAAGGGGGGTTTGTTAACACTGATTCCAAATACTTCGGACCTGAAGATAAAACAGTTCATTGAAAATAGCCTCTTCTTCCATATCCTTATCCTTGAGCTGGCCAAATTAGGTTCTTGGCTTTTAATAAACTTCTACAACAACAATTTTGGGCCCAATATGCACTTGGCCGTAGATGAGGTAAATCAGGAACTGGATGTTATTCTAAAAACACAAAGGCTTAAAGAACCCATACATGTCATCTGGCTTGGAGATTTTAACATCCACCCCTGTAAACACAGTCTAGAGAAAGTGTGTGGTATGACAGATCTCATGGGTAACCCGTTACATCACTTCTCTCACAGCACCTATGGCAATAGTCTGAATCGGACACTCTCGGCTAGGGATATGGTGATTGTGAACAACTATTCTTCTACCACTGAATCCCTACCTAAAATATCCCCACGTTCTGAATACGAAACAACTATAGACTTCCTTCTGATTTCAAACTCCCTCAATGAGAGCTGTACCCACATTGATGCCCAATTTACATCTTTTAGCGATCACGCCATTTTAACTTGTGAGATCCGTTCTGCCCCTAGAGAACTGCCTAGGCAGCAGGAAATAGCTCCACCATTAATCGCAAGGAGAAATGGATATCAATTAAAGTGGGCCCAAATCGATAGTGCCAAAACTCATTTTGAAACGGTCAGTAACTCTTTAGCTAGCATAGAAACATGTTTGGATCCAAATAGCTCCCCCAGGGTAACATTATCAGGTTTCACAAACCTATTGGATAACATAAAAAATGTATTAACAAGGTATAAGTCCGATAGATCCAAAAAGGCCAATGGCTGGTTCGATTCCCCCTGCACAAAATCCAGAAGGCCCTGGTAACAGCACTAAAGACACAACCTAGGGATGCAACACTAATCGCCTCCTTACGTAGGGATTATAAATCATCAAGGAAATCTAGGGAGAGGGTAAGGAGGGAGGAAATCTGGGCCAGCTTAGAGGATGCCTCAGAATCAGGAAACAGCAAAGAGTTCTGGGACATAATTAACGCTCCTTATTTTAAGACCCAAGGAGATCCTGTCTTAGACTCGTACATAGTTGAAGATGATTGGGTGGCACACTACTCAAGCATTTTTTCCCTCACTTCTCCTCACCCCAGTCCTCCCAACTCAGTAGGCCCTAATCCCCAAGAAAATCTAGTATTCACCCTGTTGGAGGCAGAGTGTGGACTAGAGGCCTGTAGCACGGGGAAAGTGCCAGGCCCGGATGGGGTCCCAATAGACTTCTTCCAGACGAATCAAGATCTTTGGGTCCCCTTGCTGACAAATGTTTTTAATAAGATAGCGCTACTGGGCCCCCCGCCATCGTGGAAGACGAGCTTAATTGTTCCAATTTTTAAAAAGGGAGATAAGGGTAATCCCAAAAATTACAGACCCATCTCCCTTATTGACACAACTGCCAAACTGATGGGTCGTCTTCTTTTGTTTAGGCTCGAATTCTGGGCGCGAGATAGGAATCTTTTAATGCAGACCCAGTATGGATTCCAACAGGGGAAGGGCACTGTTGATCAGTGCCTGAATCTCTCTCTTATTATGGATAAATATGTGAGGGCTAAGGGTGGGAAACTATATTTAGCTTTTATGGATTTAACTGCAGCGTTTGACTGCGCCTCCCACCCTAAGCTCTGGTACATTATGGCAGAGATGGGAATAGACCAGCCCCTAATTGACTTCATTCGCCAACTATATTCTAATGCCTCAGCATCTGTTCGGTATGGGAGGAATGGGGAGCGTACCCGCCCCTTTAAGATCTTAAGAGGGGTAAGGCAAGGCTGCGTCCTAGCACCATTTCTATTTTCTATTTATACAAATGGTGTGGAGGATGCCATGGCGGGCGCATCCCTGGATGTTCCCATATTTGATTCCCATCGGCTCCCTATCTTGGCATATGCCGATGATGCCGTACTGCTTTCCAGAACTGGCGTGGGTCTCCAGCGTCTGATAACAGCATATGCGGCTTTTATGAGTACGCTGGACCTAAAGGTTAACCAAGCGAAGTCATTCATACTAATTGCAGGGGCAGGGAAAAAAGATAAAGTACGATATTTTCATATGGACTCAAAAAAAATTGAGGTGGTTAATTCATTTTCATATTTAGGAGTCCTCTTCGACAAGAATCAATCTTGGATACAGTTGGTGGAAGGAAGGGCAATGGCTATGGATAGGAGCTTAGCGGCATTAAAAACATTCACAAGGAGGTTGGGAGCTAGACCTCTTGGCCCCATAAAAAAGATCTATCAGGCCAAAACAGAATCAGCCACGGTGTATGGGGCAGGCGTATGGGGCATGGCCCCCATTGAGCCACTACAGATATTTGAAAAAAAAAAATTAAATCTCTAATCTCCCTTCCACAATCGTACTCAAATTATATTTCTCATATAGAATCGGGCCTTCCTTACATTACTGACTCAATCCGCCTGGCACCACTCATGTTGTGGCTGTCGATTTGGCGTAGGGACACAGTCCCCCTTAACCAAAGGATTATTACAGACCTATTTAAAATGGAGAACCACAGCAGGAGTGGATGGTTAAGCTATGTTGAGCAGGAATTTAGTGCCTTAGGTTTGTTGAATCTTTTTTTTTTTTTTGTGTTCAAAATATTTTATTGAAGACATTTTTTATATATATGAAACACAATACAAAAAATAATACCGAACTCTAGATTATAGAGAAAAACATATAACAATATATAGGAGAAGTACAATTGCAGTACCAACAATGTATAACAGTATAAGCATAATATAAATAATAATAAAACAATATAAGAGGGCTACATTTTAAGCAGAGATTACATTTACAAATAACAATAAATATCCTAAATTGCAGAACATGTACCAATGTAGGAATCCAAACTAGACCACATACTAGATTTAGAAGAGGAGGAGACTTTATGAGAAAGTGGATAGAAAGACTGTCCGCGTCTCAAAAAGATAATCCATTCCCACCATGCATTAACCGAAAGTGCGGTAGCATCCTTCCAATTACAAGTGATAGATTTGAGTGCAGTGGAAATAAGGAAATCGAATAATTTACAATCCATAGGGGATAAAATGGATTTAAAAAGTGAGGATTTAAGAATTAGAACTTGAAATGATAAAGCTGTTTGGATGTTAAGAATCTGTGTAATAAGGTGCCATATTTGTAATAAAAACTGATGTATAATAGGACAGTTGAAAAATAAATGTTGTAAATCACCAATAACAGATTGACAGTGCCAGCAATTTGGATTATCTAGGAGTTTAGCTTTAAATAGCTTATCAGGAGTCCAGAAACATTGATAAAGTAAATAAATATTAGATTGGATAAGGTTGGCAGGGAGATAATTGGCCGTGTTAGAGTTCCAGATATCCTTCCAGGATATATTAAGTGCATGGAGATTTAACTGCAGGGACCATTTTTGAGTCAAACGTGCAAAGGAGAAATTTGAAGTGGTACATTTTTATATACCTTAGATGCTGTATGTCCTGAACGGCTAAACACAGCAATACAAAATTCAATACCAGAAGACTGAGACATAGACAGTAGTTGAGGGTATGCATTAAGAATCGTGTTACATAACAATTCATATTTAGGCAATTCAGACAATGGCAGCTTATAAGTGGCTTGAATAACATCAAACGTGTGAAACATATCATATTGGCAAATATCTGCAACAACGAAAATACCAGCAGCAATCCATAATTTCCAATAAGAAATATTTTTGTGATATTGTAGTTTAGGATTGAACCAAAGAGAAACTTTTTAGTGGAAGATAAAGTAATAGAAAACTTACTATCAAATGATAGAAGGGCAATTTTTGAGGAGGCAAGAATAGGAGAACACTTACCAAAGGAACCATTGGACATGGTAAGAAAAGCAGTTAAAGGGTATGGAGCCAAAATATTTTTTTCCAGGAGAAGCCATTTAGGTGCATTAGAGAGGGGCACAGAATGAAACCATAAGGAACATTGAGCCACAAGGAATGCACAATGATACTTTTTCAAATCTGGGAGGCCAACTCCACCTTCACATTTGGGCAATTGTAGTATCTTAAAACTAATGCGTGCAGGCTTATTATTCCAGAGGAATTTGGTAAATAATTTATATATTTTAGCATAAAAAGTGGACGGGAAGGAGAAGGGTAGCATGGACAATAAGTATAAAATTTGTGGGGTTATAGACATTTTAATTGCTGCTATGCGTCCCCACCAGCTTAAATGAAGATTAGACCACCTATCAAGTTTCTCTTTGGTACTTGTTAAAAGAGCAGAGCAATTGGTATCAACTGTATCTTTAACTGAACCAGTAAAAATTATACCTAAATATTTGAGTTTGTTTGGAGACCAAGTTATATCAGTATTCTCTAACATTGTAGAATTACAAAAGGCATTTAAAGGAAAAAAATTCTGTCTTATTAGTATTCAGGGAGTAACCAGAAACCTCAGCATATTTATGAATAGTATCAAGGATAATAGGTATAGAGGTGGAAGGGTCAGAAACATATAGCAATACATCGTCAGCATATGCCGAGAGTTTAATGGTAGTATCTTTCAGAACCACACCTGTATAAGCATCATTATTACGAAGAGAACATAAAAGGGGTTCTATTGCAATAAGAAAAAGTAAAGGAGAGAGAGGACATCCCTGCCGAGTGCCTCTAAACAACCGAAATGGAGTGGAACACAAACCATTAACTAAAATTGAGGCTGAGGGTGCTGAGTATAAAGCCCTAATCATATTAATAAAAATAGGACCAAAACAGAAAGCCTCCAATGTTTTAAATAAAAATTGCCAATTAACCTTATCAAATGCCTTTTCTGCATCTAAAGCCATTACACCAATAGGTCCACTAGCTTCCTTAGCAAGAGACAAGGTATGACAGAGCAAACGGGTATTATGAGCGGATAATCTACCTTTCATAAAGCCAGTTTGATCAGATTGTATAATTTGGGGTAGCAGGGGTGATAGTCTATTTGCCAGAACCTTTGCATATATCTTACAGTCTTGATTGATGAGAGATATGGGCCGAAAATTGGAGACTAAAGTATGATCTTTATCAGGTTTGGGGAGGACAATTATTGTGGCTTCATTAAAAGATCCTCCCATCATAGAAGTATGTTGAAATTCCGTAAAAAGGGAAAGTAAAAAGGGGATAATTGATCTTGGTGGCATTTATAGAATTCGGCCGGAATTCCATCCGGGCCCGGAGTCTTTTTGGAGCTTAAAGCATTTATTGCTGTAAAAATTTCCTTGATGTCAATAGGATTCTCTAAAGTAGCTCTATCATTATCAGAGAGCTGAGCAAACGGCAGGTATGAAGGAAATCACTAACAACAGTATTATTAGGTGTAAGAGGTTCATGATATAGAGAAGAGTAGAAGGAAAGAAACTCCTTAAGTATGTCCTCAACCTCCGTCACCAATGTACCGCTCTTCGTCTTGATGGCTGGAATTTGAACCCTTTCACGTTTAAGGCGTAAGTAATTAGCTAGCAGATGGCCCGATTTATTAGAGTTGAAATGAAAATTGGACTTTTCTTTTGCGATAAGTAAACCTGCTCTTTTACTGAGCATACAATTATATTCGTAACAATATTTTTGAAGTTGGGATTTATATTGTGGGTCTCTAGATGTAATAAAAAGTCGTTCCGCTGCTGAAATCTGTGTCTCCAATTCATTGAGATGGGAATAAAAGGATTTATTTTCGTGTGCCATAATAGAGATTGCAACTCCACGTATATAATCTTTAAAGGCATCCCAGTGTATAATTTTTGAGGTGTCACAGGACTTATTATTAGAAAAATAATCAGTAATAGCTGAAGCCATTTTCTTAGCATTAGTGGGGTTAAGAACTATTTCCGAGTTCATTCTCCATCTCTTATTAGAAATTGGAGGGTCGGAAATGGAAAAAGAAAAAGAAATCAAAGCATGGTCAGAAATCGTGATGGGGTGAATAACTGATTCACTAATCATGTGACACAGATTACGTGAAGATAATAAATAATCAATTCTAGAAAAAGACGAGTGAGCATTAGAATAAAAAGTAAAATCTTTGTCCGTAGGGTGTTCCAGTCTCCAAAAATCAACCAATTTGGTTACTGAAAGAAAGGATTTCAAAGCAAAAAAGCCTTGTTAGGCCGGAACTTAAACGCAGAAGATCGGTCCAACAAAGGATCTCTAATAAGATTAAAATCACCACCCATTATAAGGGATGTATTGCCAATTTTGAGTGCTTCATCAGAAACATAGGACCAAAAAGCAGGGTCATCAGAGGTAGGGGCATAAATATTAATCAAATTTAAGGTAAATTTATCAATAAGAACCTGAGCAGTAACAAATCTACCATCTGCATCGTGGTGATGTGACAAAATTTGTGCACGAGTTTTGTGTGAGAAAAATATAGCTACTCCATTTTTACGTTTTGCAGCAGGAGATGAGACTATAGACCCTACCCAACCTCTAGACATAGTATGCAATATTTTGTCATTAACATGAGTTTCTAAAAGGAAGAAAAATAACATGACAGAAAAAGAGAGAGAAAAATAGTAGCCCAAATAAAAAGACAAAACAAGACAGACAACATGCAACGAGGTCAGTCACCAAGACCTCATACCAATAAAACATTGGAGACGGAGGTGCGAAGCAAGACAACCACCAATAATGTGTACCTGCAAGAAAAAAGAAGAAAAACCTGCTTTAGGGAAGTAGAGAAAAAAATTATCATAGTCAGCCCGCTGAGCCCGAAGGTTGAGAGTCCATGAGAACAGGGTGATGTTGATCCAGAAATTTTATTAAGTCTGCAGGAGCTGAGAAAGACTTAGAAATGTCGTTTTTCCAGATGCGCATCACTGCAGGGTCAAAGAGACCATATTTGTAACCAGCTTCTCGCAGACGAGGACGAAGATCTGAAAATTGACGTCGTATTTGAACAGTCTCTTTTGCAAAGTCTTGATGAATGAAGACTTTATTTCCTTCAATTAGCAGAGAAGGAATCTCTCGGACAGCCTTACGAATAAAAAGGAGATGGTGATGTCGCAGGACTTTAAAAATGATTTGTCGTGGCTTGGCTTGATTTGGTTTACGAATTGAAGGTATTCTGTGGGCTTTATCGATCTCAAAGCGCTCTGGGAAATTAATATTTAGTAATTTAGGAGAAGATTTTCCAAGAAGAGACGACAACTTTGACCTTCAACTCCTTCAGGAACATTAAAAATGCGCAGATTATACTGTCTATTTCTGTTTTCCAGGTCAAGTAAGGAACGGTGGAGAGAAGCAACCTGAGTAGGAATTGGAGCCATAGCTGTAATGGCTGGAGTATTATCACGAATCCTAATCTCGTTGTCAGCAACTCTCATCGATAAGGAAGCCATATCTCTGTGTAGATTTTTAATATCTGAGGAAATGGAGTCCGTATTTGTTTGGATGGCTTGAATTTCTTCCAATATTTTTGCTAATGAGTCATCTTGGGAGTCAATAGCTTTGGCTTTAGTAGGGGGAGGTGAGACAGTTTGTTTGCGCTTATTGGGCCCCATTTTAGATTCCATATTGATAGGCAGGGAGCTGCCAGTAGTGAAGGAAAAAGAAGCAACAATTCCACAAACAGCAAATGTGGTTTCCTGAGGCAGAAAAAAGTTTATATGGCTGAAAAAGAGTTCTCAAAGACATATAGCAGAGCCACAATAAAGCTTGATAGGGAATAAAAAATGACAAAATCCCTTTAAACTTATGCAGAAATGGAAGTGAAATGGTCTTCTGACAATACAATATAGTTAATAAGGCAAAGAAAACAGCTCCAGAACGTCTTAAATCAGCGTTTCAATAAAGCTTCATGAAGTGTTGAATCTTTTTAAGGTACCAATGACATGCCGGAATTTTTCCAAGCTGAGGTTGGCTGAGATCTTCAAGCTGAGGGCCCAATACGATCGTAGAGAGAAGAATTATGGTGCGCAGATGGTCTGGATGTATCAACTAACACCCCCAATAGTGGAGGGTGAGATTTCACATTTAGCAGAGGTCCCACTCTCTTACCACAAGTTTATCCTCTTGAGATTTCGCCTAAATCTGATCCCGTTGATGTTGGGGTATCCAGGTAGAAGATTTAGGCACTCTGATTTACCTTTGTGCCCTTGTGATTTTAAGTCACCACAAAACGATTTGCATTTGGTATTTTTCTGTAGCAAGTATGCTCAGGAAAGAAAGAAATTTATTTTACCAATCCTAAAGAGACACAAATTTTGTCGATGTCGGGTTGCATTATATTTCCTATAATCTCTCCCGAACCCGTTTGTTTGCTTTGCAGTTGCATCCTTTTTATGGGCATGTGTGCGTAAAAGGAAATATGCGGTCTATTAATGAACTATGAGGATCTTTTACTTGTACACTGTTTTTTTTATTCTTTTAAAATATATACATATATATAATTATATACTTAGTAATTTTTAACTTAATGTATTTACCTAAATGTGTTTTATATGGATATCCATTGTAAACCTGATTAAGGGGGGCTTGTCTATGGAAAGAACTGTGATTGGTTGTGATTTTATAGGCCTGGTTTTTTCTATTTTTCTGTATTTTTATGAGCTGAACAAAAAAAGATCGAATAAAGTTTCTAATGAATGAATCTCAAAGTTCTAATTTCTCTAACCAAACAACCTCCCTTCCACCTCCACCAAAAGCCACACGCACAATACACTCCCAAACCTGCCACATCAAAACATCCTATCTCCCTCCACCTCCACCCTTTCTACAGGACATAAAGAAGAAAGAAACACAACTAAAATTACTACTCTTCAAAGCAAGATCTATGAACAAAAAATGCTTTAACATCCTTGACCTTCTCTCAGAAACAACATCGGTCCTCACCTTCATTACAGAAACATGGCTCTGTGAAGATTCTGCACCCACATGCCACAAAACCATTCCTTCTGATTTTCACCTCACTAACAAAAATAAAAAATTGTATTGGCAAAATTGGAGGATGCCTGACTGTCATCCATACAAAAACACTGCAAATAATAACCATTCGAAACCTTACCATGGATGGCTGTGAATTCTTGATGATATGATGTCACCCGCCTCCAACTATTACTTCTTCCTTCCTCTTAATATAACGATCACCACGCACCAATACCAACTTTAAAGATGCCCTTTTTGATACAGTAACAAACACCTCTGGACCACCCAAACCTATGCATTCTGGGAGACATCAACATAATGTTTGTCAGGAAGAATCATACTACAAAAACAGTTATCATAATTACCCTTGAAGCCTTCAACTTACAATAAATCATTTCTGGCCCAACTCACTGTGCAGGGCACATGCTATCATATTTGCACCCATAGGACAAGTTGCAGTTACAGACAACTCCCCTGTAAGCTAGAGTGACCACAACATCTTCACCTCCGAGATCCGCACACCTATCAATAACAACACTTTGAAGACAACAAAAAAATAACAACAAACACTTATACAGACAATGGAAAACGCTAGACATCCCGCAACTCAACACCCACCTTGAAAGAACCCCAAAGACATACACACCCTCTGCAAATGGATCGTCACTTTACTGAACAAACAGATAATAATGAAAACCAAATTCAGAGTTGACCACAAAAAGAATACCCCATGAGTTAATGGCAACATCAAAAGAAAGAAAACACAACTCAATATTCTACAATGCAAATAGAGAAAATCAGGAGATGAAACAGACAAAATAATTTGGTGCTACTGTAACAGTGTCTACAAACCAGCCATCAGACCCACAAAAAGACTCCTCTGCTCCACGTGCATACCTGAAGCAGACTGCCCTTCCAAAGAACTCCATAAACTTCTAACAGAAGTCCGCAATCCAGAGTGCCTAGGCACAGAGACACCATGATCAGAAGACTTCTGTAGCAAAATCTCCAATGAAATAATCTCGAAAATTACAATTGGGCAAAATCTCCAATTAAATAATTTTGAAAATTACAATGATTGAAAGTTGCCTGAAGGAGAATGTGAACAATACCACAACAACACATAACCGAACCACCACAGAAAGAGACACCAATAAACGTCCACCGATGCATACTTTCAATACCTTGTCAGAAAAAAAAATCCTCAATATTATCATTGAAGTCAGACCATCAGGATCACCATCAGACCGAGCACCATCCAAGGATCTTTAAAGATATACTACGCTCAACCTGTGCAGGAGAGGTAGCCAGATGCTTACTCAACAAGTCCCTGGAACTAGATTCATTCCCTCCTGAGCTCAAAATCTCCTACATCATGCCTCTACTCAAAATGAAAACCCTCAACCTATCTGATCCAGCAAACTCCAGCCCCATATCAAAAGGACCATTCTGAGGGAGAGTTTTTCTGAAAGCAGTGTTTACTCAACTCTCTAACTTTACCAAACATTATGGCTAGGACTCCCGGTTTTCTGGTATTTATTTTTAACATTTTCATCTGTATTTATCAATATTTATTTTTGGGATATCTTATTGGTATTTATCCATATTTATTTTGTGTTTTGAGAATAAGTGGAGCTGTAAAATGGTATATTTCCAAGTTTATTTAACTCTTGGATGTGCACTCATAAATGGATGCCTGTCACGTTTTAACAAATTAAGCAGCCACATATAACAAAACACTGCACTCATAGGTAGGTATATATTAGAGTTATACTATAAATATATGTTAACATATGCCTGTATTTAAGGAAATCTCATCCTGTTTTTTACTCTCCATGCTGTCTATCTGCTCAGCAGTTGCCTGGAATTCATTATAGACAGCATGGAGAGACTCTCACAAGAAGCACCATTTTCAGTATTTTTACGCTTTTAAAAATAAATACAGACAGGAGACACATTGTTTTCTGTTTGTATTCATCTATGAAAATCAGTAAAAACAGAAAACTGGAAACCGTAATTTTGGCTTACTGGCAGACCATTAGTCCGATTTCAGACCAGGCAGATGCACAGATTCAGCCATCATATCTATCTGGGATGATCTAAAACTCACATTGGACAAAAACGGAGTAGCTGTCTTATTACTTCTGGATTTATCAGCTACATTTGACACTGTCTACCACCACACACTACTACAAAGACTTCACAATATCTGAATTTGTGAAAATGCTTTAAAATGGATTGCTTCTTATCTTGCAGACAATGTATAGCCTACCTATCCCTTTTCATATCACCTCCCCACATCCAAAACTGGGGCATTCCTCAGGGTTCCATCATACCCTCTCTGTTACTCAACATCTACCTAAACCCCTTACCAAATCTGATATTAAGAATGGTACTAAGATTATTTCAGAGAATAAATATTTCAATAGGAAGCAAATTTAGATTTTGATACAGTATTATAAAAAACCTGTGTGTCTACTGACTAATCCACTGGATAACGCAATACCAGTTTTTAATCATTTTAATCAAATTGTTCAATAACCAAGAAAATAGGTGACTTGTAAATATTACTAAGGAACCACAAACACGACAAATTTTGGTACCCTGAAATTAGAATGAGAAAAGATGGAACAAGACAGGGCATGTCAATTGCTCAAAGATAAATGTGCAGTGCAATTAAATTTAGACATCTGAAAAGGAGAGAAACGTGAAAATTAAAGGATTATTTGAAATTTTGTTGGAATCGAATTAGACATTCTAATGAAAGATTTATTTACAAGCAGATAATAAAAAGAATTATGGGAGGTAATAGTTTTGGTATGAGTGGCCTTACCACCATGCCTTCAAATTATATTTTGCCAACTGTATGTTGCAAGTCTTCACTGATTTTTCCCTTTCAGTTCATATTGGGGTATATTCACAAGAACGTGTGCTAAACATCTCCAAAAAATGTTAACGCAACTTTACACATCGCAGCCTATCGCGGGAAAATAACACTGTGTTAACGTGGAATTCACAACACGGCGGTACCATGCGATAGTCCGCCAAAAACGCGGCCAATGTCCGCGATACAACCACCGCGACGGAGATAAAAACACAAACCCCAACGCGTAAAAAAACGCGATGTGCCCAAAAGCGATAAGAAAACAGTCACAACCAGCGAGAGGCCAGCAATACCCACGCGTAATGTGGGAAAAAGCACAAGAACAGCATGCGGAAAATGCCACTAAAAACGAAATCAACTGCGGAGTACCACGGATGCACCCTGACCGACTGCAGAGGACAACATGAACCCCACAATACCCACGGAGGACACCCAGGAATACAGGGCTCGTGGAAGGGCAATGAGAAGAGGAAGACGGGGTACAGTCGCCAGGAAAACCCGATCATCGCCACGGATGAGCCAGAACACCACCACCAACTGTACGTCACCTCCAACGTGTCATTGGCAACAAAGAGGCAAAGATGGCACACCACCTCGGACCATGTGAATGCCGTCGCATGGCAGAGGAGGACAATGGAAGAGCACAAGAGGCGCTGGACTGATGTGAATGGCAAAACCAAGCAGAAACTCGCTGCCAACACGAAAGCAGCAACGCACCCCGGAGGAGGGGGGCCAGCAGAACACCAGGAGCTGAATGACATGGAGAAGATGGTGGCCACAGTCACCAGTCGAGAGACGGTGACATGAGTTGGGGATCTGGACACTGCCCAACATGACCCAACA
Organism: Calotriton arnoldi; assembly: GCA_963921515.1. Classification (NCBI taxonomy): domain Eukaryota; kingdom Metazoa; phylum Chordata; class Amphibia; order Caudata; family Salamandridae; genus Calotriton; species Calotriton arnoldi. The sequence goes on along the minus strand of CAWUFW010008139.1, from coordinate 496,560 downwards.
TTACATCAACATGGTGCGTAGCGACCTGGGAGTGGGGGACGGGGGGAGATGGGCACAATGGCACACATGCACAATCAAGCAGGGCACACTGCACACCCACAATGACTCTGGATCATGTCCCTGATCCCACAGGAACACTTCAGCACACACACAAACACCAAGTAGTCCCACGAACACCATGTCCCCAAAGGGGCACCCACCCAACACATCAACATTCACACAACCAACACATGCCCACGTGCGAAACACAGCAAACATGCATATGCGTCAGCCACACTGACAATGCAAGAGACACCACATGACGAGTAGCTTGGCTGCAGTCCTATCATCGTGGCAATGTACACGGCACGACACTGAGGTGGCTGAGTGCGGACAACACCCGAAAATGAGCAGGTCACACTCGGACACAACTACCTGCACAGACAACCCCTGACGTCAACGACACATCTGCGGACAAACCATGCCCAAGAGTCACAACTCGACAAAGAGCACAAGTCACCCAAGTCTGCAACATCCCAGCACCGTGGAAGCACAGAACTGACAGGCACAACCCATGAAACGGATCAGTGGCAGACAAATCAGAGCCGCAGGAGCGATTCACCCACAGTGCAGCATACGCACATAAGTATAAGTGCACCTCGATATTGACAACATCCCGGTACAAACAGCAACACCTCCACCACAGAACACAGGACACAACTGGTGCCGCAAATGTGCACAACATGGCAAATCACATCTGGCACAGCAGGAAACTGTGACATGACAATGTACAAGTACAACCTGTAACCTGCAAATATGTTTTATTCACACATGCTGTGCTTGTGGACATTTTGTACTGTCCCTTGATTGCCAGTGACAGCCACAATGTGACGTTTACATGAGAAGAAATTGGCAATGATGGTGTTCCTACCGGCCATTCCTGCCGCATCTGCAGTGGGATGTGGGCCACCTGCCCCATCGTCCCCATCATCGTCCGGTACTTCTGGAACTGGGATCCATGGGGCATTGGTGCGTACACAGATGTTGTGCAACACACAACATGCAACGATCATCTTGCACACGATGTCCGGGCTGTACAGGAGCTTTCCACCTGTGCCGTCCAGTCACCTGAAACGTGACTTCAACACGCCAAATGTGCGTTCAACGATGCCCCTGGTGCGTATGTGGGCCGCATTGTACTGCCTCTGGGTGGGTGTGTTCGGGTCTCGGAGGGGTGTCATCATCCAAGGGCAGAGTGCATATCCTTGATCACCTGTGACAGTGCAGAGAGAAAAGAGTCAATACTTGGTTCGGCATGATGTGATGGCAGGCCCACTAGTCCAGAGACGACTGTGCTGGCTGTGTGTGGGGTGAGTGTAAGCCAGCCCTCAGGGAGTAGCTGGTGCTGGCAACAACTCCATCAGTCATCAGGCACTCAGAAATGCAATGTCTGAACAACAAGGGAGCATGACTTGAGTCACACAGGGTTAGTGGCCCCGGATGCACAGCGGCCGACATGGGCCTACCCCCACGGGACGCTGACCTGCAGGAGACTGGGCAAGAGTCATGAGGGCAGAGCAGGGTCTCGTATGTATCATAGGTGCCTTCCACGGAGTGTCTCGGGGGAGAATGGGAGGTGTACCCCCAGGGCATGATGCAGAGGGCACATGCCAGCTGTGTCTGGCAACATGGCGGATATGAATGCCACAGACTCATGCCAGACACCAAGTCCGTACCTGCCCGTTGCTGATGACAACCCCCAGGTCACAGGCTCAGACACCAACAATGTTCCGCCGGAGGCTGACGGTCACTCACGGCGCACAGGGTTAGTGGCACCAGGTCAGTCCTTGCTACTGGTTGACCTCCTCCGTAACTGTGATCCGTGTTTCCACTGGACTGTGACGCATCTCCCTCTCAATCCTCCCCCTGCATACACTGGCATGGACCCTGCCATTGATTAAGGATGACTCAGTTCAAGATGTGGGACATGCTGGACTGCAGTGTAGCCCGACTGCAGCGGTGGAGTATGTCAACGAATGGGGACCCATGGGGGCCTGTGTCATGGAGGACAGCGATGGCCTGAGGAGGCCACCAAGGTCGCGGGCATGGGTATTGGAGCTAGCACCGGCACGTGGTGGGCCCTCTTTGACACATGACGGTGTCGGCAGGTGAGCAGTGCGGCCTTGGAGCGCTGGGGCAGGCAGGCCTGGTCTGGGTATCAGCGTCCTGGGGTGCAGCAGGCGCACAGGGTCACAAGCCCTGCTGCTCACGGCGTCGGCCTCGTGGCGGACTGCGATGTGCCGCCCTGGCAGTGACGTTGGCCTTTCCGGGAGAGAACCACGCTCTGCACCACAGGGTTTTTGTCCACACCCCTGCGCAGGCCTGCCGTTCTCCGGGCCAACCCACTACGCTCATGCACACAGGGAACGATGCAGCGAACGACATTTCCGCGATCTGACCCACGGCCTGGGATGACATGGTTGTGTCCACTGTTCACTACTCTCCAGTCACCAGCAGTTGATGTCTGCATGGACATATCTGTGGTTTGCATACCCGGACATATCTGTGGTTTGCATACCCATGTCTGTCCAGCACATCCACGCCTCACTTGTCGTTGTGTACATTCCCATTCACGGGTCACTTGCATCCTTCGCACATGGCTGCATTCCGCATCTCCACACGTTCAGCTGTTGTGTGGCTGTGGTGCCATGATATAGCTGTATTGTGTGCAGGGGAAGCCCAGGATCGCCATGGAGTTGTGTTGTCGTGTCTGGTAGGTGGGCATGTTGATTGACATGTTGTATGTGGTTTGGTCACGTGTGCATTCCCACAGTTGTGCGTTGTGTGATGGTGGCTTTGAGGTGTGTGGTGTGTTGATTTGGCACTTACCAACGAGCAGTCCAGTTCCATAGATGCCATCCTGGAAGCGCTGATTGATGATGGACTGTCGGAAGATGTAGGAATCGTGCACACTGCCGGGGTAGTTTGCGACGACATTGGTGAACATTCCCCGGTGGTCCACTATTGCCTGCACATTCTTGGAATGCGTGTGCTTTCTGTTGCGGTAGTGGTGTGCAGTATCCGCAGGGGACACAAGTGGGACATGTGTGCAGTCAATGGCCCCCAACACGTGTGGGAAGCTAGCAAAGGCGTAGAAGCCTTGCTTGGTCTCCAGCTGTTCCTGCGCAGTGTGGGGGAAGTGAAGGTACTGGGGTATGAAGCTGATGATGGCATCCAGGACAGGTGTGATGAACTTTGATAGGGCTGGCTGTGAGACTCCTCCGACTCTGGCAGTTGTTGGTTGGAAGGTACCAGAGGCCAACAGGTGCAGCACAGCCAGCAGCTTTGTCTGTGGAGGGATGTTGGTTCTCCGCTGGGTTGGGACTGTCAACCTGTGGGCGATGTGGGTCATGATGTGGATGATGGTTGTCCTTTTGAGCCTGTAGTGGGCAATAACTTCCTCGGGCGTTAGGTCTGTGAGACTAGTGCGTTTTCGGTAGATCCGCTGTCTTACTCTGCGCTGTCTCTGTGGTGGTCCGGGGAGGGGGTGCGGGTCCGGGTCCTGGGGGTGGTGGCGGTGGGTGTTGTGGCCCTGTTGGGGCTCCGAGCTGCATGATGTGTAGCTCCATGGCGTTGTTTGTTCTTCGGGTGTGGCTGTGCGCGGGGCTCCATTGCCTACTGCAGGTAGTCGTCCGGCTTTACACCTGCAGGAGGCAGGTGTTAAATACCTCCTGCTACCGCGGCTTATCGCGTGGTTTTGACTCGCATCGCAGATCTGGCAGTTTGTTGTGAAAGTGGTGTTGTGGTGTTTTCGTGTGTTTTTGCACGGGAACGCCTACTCTGCTTCTCATTAGGGTTAGTTGGTGGTGTCCACCGTGGGGATAAGTTTTGGGGCAGTTATCGTGGGAATACTGGCGATGTCTGCAGTTTGCACCCGCTTGTGAATGGGGTGTTAAATCTATCTCCACTTTTGATGCGTTAAGGTGGAGATAAATCGGCGGTAGGTCCTTGTGAATATGCCCCATTGTGTATTGACGATAAGGTTGTTGATGTTTAAATATGTGTACAGAAGTCTAAAAGCACATGGGCTTCCAGCCTACACTGGTTCTCAAATGCTAGTTTGTCCAATCGGTAAAATCAGTGCAGGCACAAACATTTCAATCATTATTTCATTTTGTGGCTGCAAAGACGTTCACGAAAGTCCTGCTCTTTCATCTGCAATTAAGGGTGACATAAATCATTCTGGGACAGGGCCACGCTGGGACCATGATAGCTGAGCATACTTGTATCTCCAAAATGACTGGCAAGTCTTCCACATGTTGCTGCGACCATTGGCAGTCTTGAATGCGATGGTTTGAGATAGTGATTACTGGAAGGTGCAGCAAATTCTGGGAGCCCAAATTAGACATTCAGAACCACTGGAAGACTGTGAGGTGAAGGTCTGATGCCCTCTCGCCTGCCACTGAATGGGGGTTTGCATGTATACAACACCGACTTCGGGACTTTGCTCCCTAGAAGCATCTTCCCAAGGTGGGAGACTAGAGCAGGTTAAGAGCATATGGGGCACCAAGGGAGTCCAAATATATGGTCAATGTTGTGACCCTACATTGTGGTGTGAAGTAATCGGTCTGTGCAATGGACAATGTGGCAACCAGGAACAGTGGGAGGGTTGAGGATTTCACCAAGGGAGGCCAAACTTGTATCCTTGGAGACAAAGATCTGTTTATCACTCAAGATCTCAATAACAGCGCAGGCCATATGTGTGGAACTTGTAATAAGTGAGATATTTGTGTGAGAGCTGATGCTCAACCTTATGCTAGAAAACATAGAAGAAGTTCTTTAGGCCTTTCAGCAGCACTGCAATAAAAGCAGAGAGAAACATCTTTGGATCCAGCAGAGAAAGGCTCATCACTTGTGCTTGGAAGACCCTATTGCAGTCTGTTTAAGTGTTTCGTGAAAATACAGTGGCAAAATCCACTAGAATTGGATGACTGAAAAAGCAGTGAAGGAGAAATTTGACAGCCTGATGGGTAGAGTGCATGGTGTAGAATGTGAACAGCAAGTAGCGGAGTACATAATCTAAATCTAGATGACCAAGTGTTTAGCGTGTCTTCCACCAAATGTTCTTTAAATCCACTGTGATAAAGGGTCCTCGTCAGGCTACAGCCTCGAATTGAAACTTTGATTAATCTACAAAGAGGGCCACTTTTTAACATGCCTGGGATCTACACAAATTTCAGCTGAATCCTTTATAGACGAGATGACCCAAGTGTTCTGGTTCTGCTAAAGTTGCAAGCTGGAGAGATGCAATCTTTAGTGCACTCTGTTTATAGGCTGCAATGATGACTCGAACATGGACAGGACAGTTATGGTAACACTTGTGTCTGCAAAATGAACTGATAGAGTTTGTGAGCAATGCTGGAAAGAAAGTGGTAAAAATGGGCGAAGCTTTCTGGATTTGAATCTTGTGACCTTGGTGAGATAATGATGTCTTTTAGGCATTAAAAAGGAGAGGAGGAGCAAGATGGCGGATTGACGCCGCCACAGAGCACAGCCGAGCGGAGGAGTCTCCCCACACCCTGCTACACTATGTGCTAAACCGGCAAACAACATTTAAATATTCTGTGGAAAAACAATGTGGAATATCAACGGACAATAGTAGGAGTAAGACACTTACCGTACAGCCCGTGAAAAGCCTGCAAAACTGTAGCGAATGTGGATAATTGGCGTGGCTAAGGTCGGGCGTTTGTTGCTCGTGTCTCGGCTTGTGCGTTGGAGCTCTGGATGCAGGTCGGTGTTTTGCCGGTTGGGATTGCTCCTATCGGCGGCTCCGATGCTTGTAGTTAACGGAGACATGGCACCATTAAAAACTGCCCCAAGATCTACACGGGCTGGACGAGCACCTGTAGCCGTCTTAGGAGCTGATACAGATACGGCGGGCGGCAGCGAGCGAAGGATCGACTCATCAACAGTGGGTAAGCCGCTCCTGCGATTGCTTCAATTGGGAAAAGCAGCGGAGCTTCTTTCTATCGGGGGTACTAGCGAGCAATTGACTGGCAGCGGTTTGGTTGAAGCACTATTGGATGCTATCCCTGCTCGCTGCAATTTCGTTGGAGAAACTTCTTTACTAGCAATGGGCGCTAGCAGTGTTGATGACGGCGCTGAGAAGGGCTCACAAGGGAAGGTGCTTACAGACCAGACGCAGGCTCAGGATCAGGCGCTTACGACATTGATGAACGCTGTGAGTCAGCCCCTGGTGGTCAACAAATTAGTGGATTCAACGGAGCGAATAGACACTTTGCACGATGATAATACCTTGGGTTGTATGGTGGATTGTGAAGGCGGTGGAGGGGCTCACTTAAGCACTGTAAGCACTGCAAGGCTGAATAGCGAAGACAATAGCGAAGGTAATATCCAGCGGTCCCTGGCTCTGGCGGATGTGGGCGCAGATGCGGGTGTTGGATCGAGAGCTGATAATTTGACGGCTATGGGTGCAGAGGCAGGTGATGAGGAGAGCGAAGAGCCTGTATCTTTCATTGATAATGAGGAAATAGTAGAGCCTACCGATAAATCCTCTAAAAAATCTCCTGGGAGAAAACCAAAGGCCAAAGTAAAAACAAAGAAAACACCCCAAGGGCCTAACAAACTGCGGCAGAACACGACACGGCAGAATATGGTGTCTATACATGGGAAAGGCAATTCAGATAACAGCCCCCTCCGCATGTGGGTGCAAGCGAAGGGGGGGGGTCAAGACCATGGTAGCTCGAATAACAGGCAATAGCCCAACAGAGAGCTGTATGATAAATGGGCATTCCAGAGAGAATAGGGTGGAGAGTGAAGACAGCTCTAAACAGGGGCATAAACAGGGTGCTTCTGCAGGGGCAGAACAATCTTCGATGCCTGTAGTAAATCCTGCTAAAGCAAGGGACCAGCTAACTAAGCAACCAGTAGCTGGTTCTCTAGCAAGTACTGAACCTTCTCTAGGTTTGATATTACAGTCCTTGAAGGATCAAAGATTAGAAGCACAGGAGCACTATATACAGGTCAGATCAGACAATAATTTGATGCAACAGACACTGCAAGAAATGACAGCAAAAATTGGGGCGCTTACAAGGGATGTTTCAGAGCTGCAACAGAGAGTCGGGGATACTGAGCAATTGGCTACTCACACAGATACTTTGGTACAGAAACATGATACTCATATCTCAAGTATCCTTCGGTTATTCGGCATTCCAGAAGGCACGGAAGGCACAGATCCTAGGACTTACATGGTGCGCCTGTTTCAAAAAGCCTTCCCAGACCTGTCCGACTGGGATTGGGATTCTCAGTTGCAAAGAGTGCATAGACTACCATTGGGTCAGCAAAACCAGGGGGGTCAGTATCCCGTCCGTCCCTGATTTTTTTGGGGAACTTTTTGCTCAGGCAGGCGGTTGCCCTAAAAGCTCGACCTAACGCCCCAGTAACAGTCGAGTCAGTTACTTTTTTTGTCAGATCTGACCTTAGTAAATTAACAATGGATAGGCGTTGGAAACTACGCCAGCTAATTGACCCGCTAAAGACTCTCGGGGTACAAGTTTACCTTCAAGAACCAGCACGTTTAAAGGTTTTCAAAATGGGCGTACTTACTTCTTTACGGACGACCAGGAGGCAAAACAAGTAATCACTAAATGGCAAACTGAAGCTGCTAAGAAGATCTAGCACAAAAGTATATGCTTTATTAGTCTAAGCTTAAAAGAGAACACAGATCTGAATTGGGACTTGGTCAGGAGCAGCTAAGAAGACCTAGTATAAAGAGACAGAATATACTTCATTAGCCCAAACCTAAAAGAGAGTGCTCTCTATACTATTCCCCCCTTTCTATTTTTTATTTTTTTTCTTCTTCCACTGTTTCCACTGTTTTCACTGTGGTTTTAGTATTTAAGGGATTTGATGAGGTGTGGGGTTTGGGTGTGGGGGCGGCCATCGCAGCGGCTATGGCTCTGATGGGCTGCCCAACCAGCGGCAGCAGGTTAAAGGGGAGGATTCCTCCTTTCTGGGACAGGGAGGGGGGTGGGTTTTCAGGTGTCCTTTGGGACAGAGGGAGGTGTGGGAGGTATTTAATGGGGCAAAAAGAAGTCATCATTGGGGCACTTCAGGGTTATGGCACAAGGACAGATTTTAGATTGCGTGTTTTGTATTTCTGCACAAGAGGTCAAATGGTATCATCTAATGTAGGTAAAGGGAACTGGCAGGAGAGGAATAAAGCTTATAATGGCGAGGGTTAAATGCATATCATGGAATGTAGCTGGCCTCAATAGTGCAAATAAACGCCAATTAGTGCGGGAGGAGTTACAAATGTATCAACCACATATAGTCTTAATAACAGAGACTCATTTGGCCTATAAAGATCGAAATCTGCTTAAACATCTGGGATATGAAATAATAATTTGCACTACACAAACTATATCTATAAAAGGAGCTGCTATATTAAAGGATAAGAGGTTCGTTTGTAGAATAGTTAGGACATTGGCTGATCAGAGAGGGCGCTGGGTATTGGCTCAGCTTGAAATATGTGGCCAAAAATATGTATTATGTTCAGTTTATGGGCCTAACTCAGATGACCCTGCCATTTTTGATTCTCTTAATCATGAACTGTTGAATTGGGATGGGGAGCGGCTGATCATGGGAGACTTCAACTGCGTCATGGACTATAACATTGACTCAACAAGAAAGGGGGGCACTCCAAGAAAGCGAAAGACTCGGGCGGCAGTAATAGAAATGGCGAGACTTCAGTCCTTAAAAGACGCATGGAGACAAGTATATCCAGTTATCCCGGGATATACGTACTATTCAGCCCCCCATAAGTCATATTCTAGAATCGATATGGCTTGGGTCTCTGATAACTTAATCTCAGACTTAGACATGGAAATATGCCCCCGGGTCACATCAGACCACAACCCAATTTTACTATCATTTTTGGCCACAGCTGAGCGTAAAGTAGCCAGACCATTCTCTTTTCCTAGATACCTGCTTACAGATAGTGAATATGTGTCTAATGCTCTACAACAGCTAGAGGTATTCTTCAGGGAAAATACTGGGACAGCATCTACACTGATTGTTTGGGATACGTTGAAAGCTTATATCAGAGGCATTACCCAGCAATATATATGGCGGCAGAACAAACAAAGAAAAAGCGATATGGAGTTACTGATCCGCGCCTTACGCGACACCGAAAAACAACATGCTGAGGCTGTAGCACAAGACCAGAGGGTTCAGGACCATTTGCTCTTTTCCCTGATAGATGCAAGAATGGCAGTAAAAAAGTATTTTAGGGAAAAAATAGCGGCTAGATATAACAAATATCGTATAGAGCAATACGAATATGGTGAGCAAATTGGTAAGGTCCTGACTTACCGGGCGGCAGAAGCAAAGGCTAAAACTAAGATAAGCACTATAAAGGGCGCAGATGGCACTATACATACGCATTCTTCAGCTATTTTAGAACAGTTTTCTCTATTTTATCGGGAACTTTATGCACGTACTTTAGTACCTGATAAAGTTGACATAGTACAGTATTTAGTAGATAGTCGCCTCCCAGTTTTGAGTGAGGAGGATGCAGCTGTATTAGATAATATGGTATCACTGGAAGAGATTGAGCTGGCTATATCGGCACTGCCCTCGCGGAAAGCCGCAGGGGAAGATTCCATACCCCTAGAATTTTACAAGGTTTTCAAAAGGGTACTGCTTGGACCATTTAGCATGGTTATACACTATGTTGGCACAAGTGGGAGGACACCAGAGTCATGGAATATGACGCAGATAGTATTTTTTCTCAAAAAAGGCAAACCTCCTACAGAATGTGGATCATACCGACCCATTTCTCTTATAAATGCGGATGCCAAGATTTTTTCGAAAATTTGGCCAATCGCCTCGCCCCAATGATGTCAGGACTAGTATCTGAAAACCAACATGGGTTCATCCCTGACAGAAACACTACTGCCCACGTTAACATGGCCATTGGGGCTTTTGACTTTGCTGAGAAGGAGATGGTAGGTCTTGGTATGATTCTTTTGGACGCCGAAAAGGCCTTTGACAGGGTCGGGTGGGACTTCCTGTGGGACACACTAATTACGCTCGGCTTTGGGGGGCAATTTAGGCAGTGGGTTCAAGCGCTATATTACAAACCTCAAGCTAAACTGTCCTATTCAGGACTTTACTCAACTCCATTTGAAATCTGTCGCGGCACTAGACAGGGTTGCCCCCTCTCCCCACTATTATTTGCTTTGTACATAGAGCCATTCATCTGTATGTTGCAATCTTGTATACATATAAAACCGTTAGTGTCTGAGATAACTAAACTCAAGATTGCAGCATATGCAGATGATATTGCGATTTTTACAATTAATCCAGCCGAGGCCGTAATAGCTATGGAGACAGAAGCAATCAAGTTTGGCGCTGTCTCCGGATACAAATTAAACGCTAATAAAACCCAAGTGCTTGTCAATTTTAAACCCGAATTCCCAATATTGGGGGTTTGTACTACAGCTATGTATCTGGGGGTTAAGATCTCAGCTAAAACTGAACAGATTGTAACCTTAAACTATATGCCATTGCTGAACGATACTATCAAACTGCTAAAGAACTGGCATAAGCTTCCCATCGGGATTCTAGGGCGATGTAACATAATAAAAATGAAAATACTCCCTAAATACTTATATTTGTTTCGCTCAATTCCCCTGCGGGTCCCCAATACTTTTTTTTAAAAACTTGAAGGGGCTCTTAGTAGCTTCATATGGGGGTACAAGAAGCCTAGACGGGCGATTGATTCGCTCAAATCTCCTTATAATCAAGGTGGATTAGGCCTACCAGACTTTAAAATTTATTTTTGGGCTGCATTTGCGGGACGTTTTCGTAGCCTTCTCAGCCTTGATCAGAAAGATTCTTTTTACCGGTTGATTTTAGGAAACGATAGCCAGCTATTTCTATATCGTACTAATGACCCAAACTACTTTAAGCGAGTAAGATTTAAGACAGTAAGGGACAGTATTTACATTTGGCGAGCTATGGCTGCCAGAGGCAAACTATCGTTATTTCATGATAAGCTCCCGCTGTGGGGGAATCCCATGTTTCCTGAGGTTTTCCATGACCAGGCTAGTAAATCCTGGTCTAAATATGGGATTACATTCTTAGGTGATTTGTATGATGGGAGCGGACTTATGTCATTTGAAGGTTTACGACTTAGTTATAAAATACCCGCCCATTTCTTTTTCAAGTACATGCAGATCAGGGATTACCTGTGGAAAAACTTGGCTTTTAACGCGATAACTCACTCTACGATTTGGGACTGCCTGTACAGGGGTGAAAAAACTAAGTCCCTAATTGGCGACATGTATAAACATTTGTGCAATTTTAGAATTGATGGCAGCGAAAAATTGGCGATGCGTTGGAGTCAAGTACTGGGGATAGATATAATACCTGGCATGATAAAACAGGTTTTTGGAAACGTAGGCGATACCGTCCACTCTGTGAGCTTGCAACTACAGCAATTTAGTACGATATGTATGCTGTGCTATACTCCGGAAAAGATAGCCAAATGGGCCCAAGGAAACAACTTTGGTGATAAGACAAAATGCCCTAAATGCGGATTGCATGCTGCTAATCTTATACACATGTTCATAGAGTGCCCAGAATTGAAGGCTTACTGGCAGAAGATAGGCCAGGTGTTACATCTTAAATTATGACTAGATCCCTCATTTACAGTCCCAGAAATAATGTTAGGCTATAAGGGAGACAAACCAGCACTAGCACGACTTTTCTCAATTCTGATGGTCGCCGCTCGATTGGCTATTGCTCTTGCATGGGTCTCCCCGACGCCACCATCTATTGGCGAGTGGTGGACTATCGTTAGGGAAACGTTTGGCTTAGAAACTGGTCTGGCTAAAGCTAGGGGTGTTCGTTCTCTGGTCAAGCTAGAAGCAATATGGGGACCCATGGGGCTGGAGATATCACACTAATTAACTAAATAAGGAGATTTGTATCGTATACATCATGCTAATATTCTGAAATGCTGGGTTCATATGCAATTTCTTCTTGTAAATGATCTTGCCTTTTTTTTGTCTTTTTTTTTCTCTTCTTTTTCTCCTTGATTTGAAAATGCTGTGTTATCTGCTTTTTTCTCCCTTTATGTACATTGCTACCAGCCCTTTATGATGACAATAAAAAATTATTTAAATAAAAAAAAAAAAAAAAGGAGATGATGGCAAAAGGTCTGGTGGCATTTGTGGGCTTTCCAATGTGGCTACATAGGGAACATGATGGTGGCAAGTGCTGCATTTTTATGCAGTAGGAATCAGCATCTGCATTTCTAGAGAACTTGCATTTGGTGTCTCTGTGATAGTCCTTTTGTGCACCAATAATTTTCTTTAAAAAGACCATGGTGCACTGGTACCTGCATTAAAGTTTCAATACAGTTCAGGTTTGACCCAGTTCAGGAATGGGGCCTGAGATTCCAGTAAATATATCAAGCATAAAGTACTCCCAACAACCATAGATTGATCCTACTCATTTAAATTTCAAATCATAAAGAAATGAAATTGACATCACAATATCACAAGAACATATATGTTAAAAAGTGTCCATTAAGTGCTTCTTATTATCGAAAAAACATAGAAAAGTGTCCAAGAAACATTTGCCTTTTCCCTCATATTCTCAAATTCCTTTTATCTTTAGTTTAAGGAACTTAGTAGGCCAAGGGTTGGGGTGTTTACTAGCAGTCTTATCCCATCTATGCTTTCTTGGGACCGGTCACCCTCACTCCCGCTTTTGGATGCCATAGCGTTTCAGCCTTCTTGGGGGTCGTATTTAGATTAAAATCTTCCTCAGGACTCGTAAATTTGATGTATGACAATCAGTTCACTCCATTTACAGGTTCCTAAATGTTTGTGTGAGTTAGGTCTTTGGTGCTATTCTAGAAATGTACTTTGAATATGGGGACAGCGGATGTCCTGATCATTTGATAGCTGTCTTATTGTCTCCAAGGTCTTCTTAAATCCTCTTAAGCAATTGAGGGCCGTCTCAGCGATATCCCCTCACGTTTCTCTTCCCGGGTCTTGTTTCGTCCCCCGGCATGGAGTATTAGTTCAAACACCTGTTCCTGCTTGGGGCCCGATTCCGATCTTGCTAGGAAAGCCCACCGTACGACTCGGATCCGGAGGGCTTTCTGAGCGAGACGTGCTCCGGGAGTCCGAATGAGCGAGTACGATGCTGCCGTATGCTTACGGACTTGGTTCGCTTGGACTCCCGCTGAACTCTATGGGAGCCTGTGTACGTGTCTGTACACAAGCTGTACACAGGCTGTGCACAGAAAAGGGGTGGGTGGGGAAAGGCGTACACTCTGTGGTGGCCACCCCATCATGCCCACCACACTGTGCATGTCTGGATCGGGGGGACCCATGGGCACACACTGTGACAGATTCGGAGTGCCCCGGGTGAAGGGGGGGCCTGCTACGGCCCCTCGAATTACGCTTCTGACAGCCGTTTCGTCTTGCTGAGACCGAGGCGAAGCGGCTGTCCAAATCGTGCATCGTACTCGCTTGGTCAGGATTTGACTCCATAGCGCAGCACGATTCGGCTACGAACGTGTTGTACGGACAGGTTCGGGTCCCGGAAACGATTCGGTTGGCGCGTACGCGATCTTCGCATCGTACTTGGTCGATCTGACCTGTGTACGATTCGGTCGTAAACAAGGGCTACGAATCGGATCCAGGAAAGCCAAACCCGATTCAGAGGCCTTCCAAACGACATCGGAATCGGGCCCCTGGTGTTCCTGCTTGGTGCTGGTAAATAGCCGCCGGGTTCTGCAGGGTGCCTGCATTCACGCTAGGCAGCAAACAGTGCTCCAGCACAAGGAGAGAGCAGAAACGCACCATATCTTTTTAAATATGGAGAATTTCTGCTCTCTCCCTTTCATGCAATGCAGCACAGCAACTTCCCTTCCTGCTCTGTGTTCATTAAATAGTAGTAAATGTGCCCCTGAATATATTCAATGGCTCTCGTGGGCTAACATATTGATCTATACTTTGTGCTCTGTTTGGAGGGAGCATAATTTGAGGGACTTTTGAATAGATCAATGGCAAAAGAGAGTTGGTATCCATATATGTAAGAATTTCTGTTATGATTTTTTTGGAAAACGTGAGGCTGACAACACAGCTAAAGATGGTATTAGGACAGACCTAAAAATGGGCTCACTGTTCTGCCTGCAATGATTCCTGTAGTTCATAGAGTAATTGGGTTAACATGGGCACTGGAGATAGCACAACTTGACTGTTAAAGGGTGCACAGAATTAGTCTGCGTAATGCACCTGTGCAGAGGTGCTTGACGGTACTGGTGAACACACCATGATAGGGCCCCATGATTAGAGTTTTATGTTTGAAAATGACTTGTTTTGCACGCCTCGAAAGTTGGTCCATTGATCTTTGACAAGAGAGAAGTGACTGAAAAGAAACAAGAAAAAGGGATATAAAGTTCATTTTGTAACAATATGTAAATGATTGTTACAAATAATGGACACATATGGTAGATCATTGATTTTTGTAGATGTATATTTCTTAACTCCTCACTGCAGTATTTTCACAATAGAAATATTTGAAATGCAACACACAAGATCGAAGTGATGGCTGAAAAGATAAAAAACATGAGAATCAAAACTTTATGATTCTGGAGGAAGGTGAACAAAATGCCAAGATCACTGGGTTTCTGGATTGATTAAAAAAAGCTATGCCTCACAAGTTTCCGAAATCGAGATAATTGTCTATGAGCATATACAGTGCCTTTAAAAATCAACTGGCCAAAAACTGTTATCTATGACATTGGTGGTTTCTACTTTCATTAAAAAGTTCTCTAGAAAGCCAAGGGTAAAATCTGTCTCATTGCTTACAGAGTTAATTTTTCAGGTTCATTCATGTCATTATGGGGCATATTAGCAAGACCGGCGATAAAATTATCGCCGTTTTAGCGGCAGGAAACTGCCGCTAAAACGGCGATAATGGGCTTGCTAATATGCGTTATAGAATTCAATAGAAGCCCAGGTTAGATGTGCAGGACATCTAACCTGGGCTTCTATTGAATTCCATAACGCATATTAGCAAGCCCATTATCGCCGTTTTAGCGGCAGTTTCCTGCCGCTAAAACGGCGATAATTTTATCGCTGGTCTTGCTAATATGCCCCTATGTGTTTAAGAGCATCTAAGAGCAGGTGGGGTGTTTCAGCATATGACTGACAGTTGTCGAGCAGCTGGTGCTCCCTGTATGCTTCTGCAACAACATTTTAAACTAAAAGCAAATTGGCAAGATAAAATGTGAATATATTTCAAAGGCGCGCAGAGGCAAGAATATATTTGGCTGTGATTCAGTCAAGCAAGCGTTGTGGGGGCGGAGGTCGATCCGGAACTGAATGTTGTTAAGTGAAGGCAGCAACGCGGCATGTTCCCGCAAGTGATTTTTATTATTTCATAAAATATGAAGCTGTCTCGAGCCCTCCCGTGAGCGCCAGGTGTAAAAACAATGCATTAAACATCAAACTCGACCAAGGCTAATGGGCGAAATGCATTGCTTATGCATTTCAACATCTTTTGACATATTATTATATCTATTAAGAGCTCATTCACCGAAGCATCTTGGATCTGTGGCACACCTGACCAGTAACCAGTGCAATCACTAACAACCAACACAAAACATCACAACTCAAAAAAAAATCGTAAAACAAGAATATGTATCAGGCTAGCCCCAAAAAAGGAGGCTAGAACAGAAACATGGCCTATTAACCTAAGGCTTCAGCGATAGATAGGTCCAGACCTCTTTTTCAAATCTACAACTTTATCCTTGCAGCGACCAACATAAAGATCGTCCATCGGTCCGAGCTCTACAAATCTTAGGTACTATGGTCAATAGAGCAGTGATCTAACTGGCCAACATGGGGCAATCAGCTCTGAGAGAAAAGAAGGTCCACTCTTCTAGAAAACTTTAGGCACAAGGCAAGAGATTCTTAATTCAATCCATTCCTCAGCTGGCATCCAGCCAAGTTTTCCCTGGCAGCTGAGGCATTTTTGTATTTCTTTAGGCCCCAAACAGTTCATATAGCCATGTTCTGGTGGGGGGAGGGGGGGGGGAGAGGGGGGGGCTGGTGTTTTTTTGGGGCAGAATGAGACAGGCTCAAGTAGATAACGTTGCAATAATCTATATGAGAGAGTGCACAAGAGCCAACTACTTGGACAAACATAACTCTCTGGGAAGAAAACATCTTATCCTCCTGAGAGTTCTTAATATGCCAAGTCCTATGGCTCAAATCTTATGGATGTGATGCATAACAGATAAGTGCTTGCCAAAAACTAGGCTTCACACCACAGTGCCAGGTATAGGTGTTTCTCCCAATTTCTGAGGCCAAAGATCAGAAGACCACAGTTCTAAACCGTAACAAAAAAAAAAAGCGGATTGGGATATGCGTTTTTTCTCCCCTATTTGTTTTACCGTCCTTTGGATTTTTTAACCCACTGTTCACCACTATCTGGATCGTCTCTCTGTGCCTCTAATATATCTACATTCCCTGTTAGTGTGACCTCACATAATTTTTCCTTGTCCTTGATCAACATCCTTATCATGGACTTCAACAATAGGTCACGAATTGCTACCATTGTGCAATTAATAATGGCAATTTGCTAAAAATTATCACCATAAAGTCAGCTCTGCCATTGTGCCAAGGGTACTATGAATGTGTGAAATATGCTTGCAATTACCATAGATGTGTGAAATATGTCAAGAATGACCATTGTGGAACAGAATTATGCCAGAGATAGACAACATCAAATAATGGATGCCCACGCCATTCCATGGATTACCAACACTTTTTACAGAGTCACTATTTTACAATGGGCGGGCATCTTACCATTGATGCCAAACAGTTGCCAAGGAATACCACCATTATGCAAAGGTCAATATTCTGCCAGGGGTGTGCAATGGCCATCATACCATGGATGCACCCAAATGTGCCATATATGACCACTATTATGCAAGGCCCACATTTTTCAGGAGTGGGTAATTTGCCTGATAACACGTTTGCCCGCAGGTTGCCAAGAATTGCTACAATTGTGCCTGGGCCAGCATATTTCCAGGGTGGGCAGTAGGCCTAACACTCATACAAACAGACTTACACATGCTCAGATAAACTCACAAAAACCTAAGGCCAAATTTACTTTGCCTTTGTGTCTCTGTTGCATAATGCAAGGTGACGCAGAGCAATGCAAAGGCTTATTTGGGATTTACAAAGCTAAGTAAGGCTTGATTTGCATGGCCTTGCATGTCTTTGTAAACAAATATAACGTGACACAGCAGCTTGCGCTGTCTTGTGTTACATTTCTCAGTGGTAGGCGTTCAATGAGTGGAGCATGGGCATTCCCGACCATCCACCCATTGATTTCATGCAATTCCAGATTTACTACGGTTTGTAAAGCTGGAATTGCTTCGGGGGTTGCATCACTTTTGTGGCACAGCCGCAGCGCAAACTCATTTTTGTCATTTACTAAGCCACACTTTACGTGGCTTTGCGTTATTTAGTAAATGCAAAGTAACGCAAGGCAGCACTTTGCATTCTCAATTTAAGAATGCTTATTATTTGAAGCAAATTGTATTGTAACCTCCTCTCAGTGCTGAAATTGTGTAAAAATAGGTCACAGCTTTCACAGTACTGGGATCAGTGGTGAGAGGTTTATTCTTCAAGCATCAGCTTAAAGGCTGAGTGGTAGAAACCACACAATGAGGCGGTGATTTATGAAAGAAAGGTGTGTGATGTGGACTGCCCTGTGTCAGTCGCTGGTTCAATAGATATGTTGTGCACAGATATCCTTATGCACAGTGCGGTTGTCGTTGATTTCTGGCCATAATTGCATGAACCACATTAACAAGCATTTCAAGTATCGCACACATTGGATTAGGGGCATATTAAGGCACACTACTCCTTTTTCTCTCTGCCATGCACTGAGCACACGTTGGAAGGTGAACAATTTCAATGTTAACAACGAGAAGATACCCTTAGGAATTGTGAAAGATGGATCTGAAGCAGCAGTGTGTGACCAGAAAAAGAAGCAAACAAATCATTTCCAGGTTGGACTTACATAGAGGAGGAAGAACGAGAGAAATGATTTACCCCCACTCTAAAGTCTAAGCAAGAAGATTTGGGTCTCATCTCACTAACCACCCCACTTCTTCACCCTCCTTTTCCCCAACTTCACATCTTTTGCCCTCATGCAGTCTAAACCTTTAATTCATTGCCCCCCTGGAAATGGTCTGAGATATTTACCTAAGGGTGAAAACCCCTTCCAGGGTGGGAATGGAAAGGAAACACATTCAAACTTGGGGTTTATACTGAAGGGAACTATTTCACCCGGAAGATATTTAAAAAAAGTAAATAGCATTGAACAAAATTAATGGCTTTTCCCCAACTGCAGGTGGACACTGTGTACCACTGCATTTCCAGAAGTCCCTCTGGATGTTCACAAACTCTTATTCACAGACATTTTCCAGAGGTACGCCTGGAACCCTGCTTACGTTACCGGTTCCTATGCATAACCTGGAAAATTACTGTGAATTCAAAAAAGTTGTATATTTGGAGCCATTCACAGTCATAAATCTGCAGGTGTCAATTTCTGAATTTTTGGGGAGACCAGTAGATCACAAATAAGTTTTTTCCTCTACGTTTATTGTGCATTTTTCTCACTTGATTATCAGTTCAGGCTTCTTCGGTCCTGCTGCTGTGTTGATTTTGCTTTTTGCCAAAATGTAATTCATCACCTTGGAACAACCACATATCCTTGAATTTGTGTCAGGACCAAATGCTCATATTATGTCTAATGTCTTTATTTGTACTCTCCTACGGCAGCAAGGCTGAATAGAAATCACCATGGAAACAGAACATTGCATCGACATGAAACACTTTTGTCATGATTCATAACCAGAGAGAGCCAAAAGTGCTTTGGAACAGCATATTTTATTTCTGTTGATCCAGCCACTGTAGCGCAGGTTGCCAGTGCAATACCAGTGCCTGTACAAAAGAATGAATCTTTTAATGCAGTGTGCTACTCGTAGTTAGTGGTGAAGGGTTTCATTATTGTGTTGTGGTTGTACCATGAGGAATAACCAGTGGGGCACTGGTTTACAAACTCCCATTGCTTGTTGCTCCCTCACAGCCCAACTTCTCCTCCCCGCAGTGTAACCACGAAGGTATAGGTTGTGCAGAGGCTCCTTACATGCAATACCATCTGTACTGAAATCATTGTTTTTTCAAATGTGATTGGCATAAGTTGTCCATCTACACATAATAGAAAAAATGCATTAAAAACAAATGTATTAGTGAATATCAAATCTGAAATATCGACGGGTCACAATATAGCACCATAATATTGAGGTACAAAGTATCGAAGAGGTGAGTGCACGGAGGTAGGTAAGAATATACTAGTCTTAATTCCACATCTACATACCATGATGCTATATATATATATTCATTAAAAAAAAACGTTACAGGGACATTATAGTTAGGAAATAGAATTTTAAAAAACTTAGAAATTCACTGAAAAATACAAAAGTTACAGGGACATTATAGTTAGTCTCAGATTTCACTTGTACAAAACCATTGAAATTCAGCAGTTAAAAATACCTGAGCTAACTACAACTTACGCCCCCACAATGCACTGCTTATGACCCCCACATACTACATCACTCATGACATGGTCAGTGACATAACTGATGACATCTCAAATGACATCACTGGTGACATCACTGATGACATCATCCACAGTACCACTCACACACCCACACAACAACTCGATCACCCACTTATACACCCTTGCAACCACTCACACACCCACTCACTGATCCATAGAGCCACTCACACACCCACTCACCCATACAGCCACTAACACAGCCACTCACTTCTCACACACCCACTCACTCACCCATACAGTCACTCACACAGCCACTCCCTCACCCATACAGCTACTCACAAACCTACTTATTCACCCATGCAACTACTCACACAGCCAGTCACTCACCCATAAAGCCTCACAACAGAGCCACTCACTCACCCATACAGCCACTCACATATACTCACTCTCCAATACATCCACTCAGACAACCAATCAGTTAACCAGACATCCACTCAAACAGCCACTCAGTCACCCATACTGCCACTTACACATACAGTCACTCACCCATATAGCCACTCAGTCGCCTATACAGCCACTCACCTATCCACTCACAGACCCATACAGCCACTCACTCATCCATACAGCCACCCACACACCCTCTTACTCACCAATACAGACACTCACACACCCACTCATTCATAGAGCCACTCATACACCCACTCACTCACCCATACAGCCACCCAACCAGGCACTCACTTACCCATACAGCCATCCACACACCCACTCACTTACTAATACAGCCAGTCACACAGCCACTCCCATACCATGCAGTTAATCACACACACACACTTATTCACCCAGACAGGTACTCACCCCCCCACTTATTCACCTATACAGCCACTCACATACCTATACAGCCACTCAGACATCCACTCACACATGGATACACACACTCACTCACACAGCCACTCACATAATATATGTTAGAAATAGTATCACTCATTAGAAATAAACAAAGTATAGTACTTTTACTTTTGAAGTACCTTAGTATATATGTTTAACACTCATAAACATTTAGAAAACACTCACAATCACTGGATGACATCATCAGTGATGTCATTTGAGATGTCATGAGTGATGTCACTGACCATGTCATGAGTGATGCAATATGTGCAGTGATAAACAGTGTATTGAAGGGGTAACTATAACTGCTGAATTTCTATGGTTTTGTACTAGTGAAGTCTGAGCCTAACTATATAATCCCTGTAACCTTTATTTTTTTCAGTGAATTTCTATGTTTTAGAAAAAATGTTATTTCCTAACTATAAAGTTCCTGTAACCTTTGTTTTTTTCAGTGAATTTTTAATTTAAAATTTTTTTTATTTCCTAACTGTAACCTGTAAGCTTTGAGAGTGGGTGTGAGTGGCTGTATAGGTAGGTTAGTGGATGCGTGAATATCTGAGTGGGTGAGTGAGTCAGTGTATGAATATCTGAGTGGGTCTGTGAGTGTCCGTGTGGGTCCGTAAGAGGTTGAGTGGGTCAGAGAGTGGGTGCGTGAGTCTCTGAGTGGGTCTGTGAATGGTAACTAGGCCTGGGCGTAAAAGTTTGCTCTGGTCGTGGAGTTTACGAAATTTGGCAACTCCACATTCCGTGGACTCCGCACTCCGCAATGGAGCAGTTTCTTTGTGCCATAGGTGAGCACGATTGAGCACGAGCGACCACGGCTGCAGCCAGTAGTGCACCAAGAGGCCCGGGCCCTTTGCAGAGGGTTTGGGAAAGGGGGCAGGGCCTCCAGCGACATCTCAGCAATCCTGCTGTGGGGGACTTACTTGTGGCAACAATAGGGTTCTTGGCCCCCAATGACCCTCAGTAGCAAAGAGGATTTCATCCCTTAACCAGTAGTGCGCTAGGAGGCTCTTGGGCAGAGTGGTTGAGAAAGGGGGCGGGGCCTCCAACAATGTCTCAGCAAACCTGCTACGGGGGACTTACTTGTTGCAACAATATGAGTTCTTGGTCCCCCACCACCCTCAGCAGCCAAGGGGATATCATCCCCCAACCAGTAGTACACCAGCAGGCTCTGTGTAGAGTGAATGAGAAAGGGGGTGGGCCTCTGACGATGTCTCAGCAGTCCGGCTGTGGGGGACTTACTTGTTGCAAAAATAGGGGTTCTTGGCCCCCAACGGCCCTCAGCAGCCAAGGGGACTTCATCCCCCAGCCAGTAGTGTCCCCTTAGCCCCCTGTACAGAGTAGTTGAGAAAGGGGGTGAGTCACCAATGACGTCTCAGCAATCCAGCTGTGGGGGAATTACTTGTCACAACAATAGGGGTTCTTGGCACCCAACGACCCTCAGCAGCCAAGGGGACTTCATCCCCCAACAAGTAGTGAGCCAGGAGGCCCCTTTGCAGAGTGAATGAGAAAGGGGGCGGGCCTCTGACAATGTCTCAGCTATATGGCTGTGGGGGACTTATTTGTTGCAAAATAGGGGTTCTTGGCCCCCAACAGCACTCATCAGCCAAGGGGACTTCATCCCCCAACCAGTAATGTGCCAAGAGGCCCATGTGCAGAGTGTTTGAGAAAGGGGGCAGGACATTCAACGATGTGTCAGCAGTCCCGCTGTGGGGGACTTACTCGTTGCAACAATAGGGGTTCTTGGCCCCCAACGATCCTCAGCAGCCAAGTTGACTTCATCCCCCAACCAGTAGTGTGCCAGGAGGCCCCTGTGCAGTGTGGTTGAGAAAGGGGGCAGGGCCACCAACGAGGTCTCAGCAATTCTCAGCAAACTCATTTCCTACCTTTATTTTGCCTCTTTTTGCTTATTTCTGACCTTTATTCTGCCTTTTTCTGCTAGTTTCTGACCTTTATCTTACTGCTCCTTTCTGACCTTTATTAGGCCTCTTTCTGCTCTTTTCTCACCTTTATCATGCTTCTTTCTGCTTGTTTCTCACCTTTATTCACCCTCGTTCATCTCGTTTCTTACCTTCTTTCTTTCTGCTCGTTGCTGACCTTTATTTTGCCTCTTTCTGCTCATTTCTCACCTTTATAATCCCTCTTTCTGCTCATTTCTGACCTCTATTCTGCCTCTTTCTGCTCGTTTCTGACTTTTATTCTGCTTCTTTCTGCTCGTTGCTGACCCTTATTTTGACTCTTTGTGCTCGTTTCACACATTTATTTTGACTCTTGCTGCTCGCTGCTGACCTCTATTTTGCCTTTTTCTGCTCATTTCTCACCTTTATTTTGCCTCTTGCTGCTGGTTTCTGATCTCTATTTTGCCCCTTTCTGCTCGCTTCTGACCTTTATTCTGCTTTTTTTCTGCTCCCTTCTGACCTTTATTCTGCCTCTCTGTGCAAGTTTCTCACCTTTTTTTTGCCTCTTTCTGCTGGTTTCTCACCTCAATTTTACCTCTTGCTGTTGGTTTCTGACCTCTATATTTGCCCTTTCTGCTCGTTTCTGACCTTTATTCTGCTTTTTCTGCTCCCTTCTGACTTTTAATCTGCCCTTTTCTGCTCGTTTCCAACCTTTATTTTGCCTTTTTCTGCATGTTTCAGACCTCTATTCTGCCTCTTTCTGCTTGTTTCTGACCTTTATTCTGCCTCTTTCTGCTCATTTCTGACCTCTATTCTGCCTCTTGCTGCTCGATTCTGACCTCTATTCTGCCTCGTTCTGATCATTTCTGACCTTTATTCTGCCTCTTTCTGTTTGTTTCTGACCTCTATCCTGCTTCTTGCTGCTCGTTCCTCATGTTTATTTAGCCTCTTTCTGCTCGTTGCTGACCTTTATTCTGCTGCTTTATGCTCATTTCTCAACCTTATTTTGCCTCTTTCTTTTCATTGCTGACCTTTATTCTGCCTCTTTCTGACCTTTATTTTGCCTCTCTGCTAGTTTCTGACCTTTATTCAGCTTTTTTCTTCTGTTCCCCGGGACAGCGGGGGGAGGTTCAGCAGCTCTCGCTTGCTGAAAGCGGAGTGTTTGCTGTGACTTGGCGGGTGCAGTTAAAGCTCCTGCCAAGCCACCGCAAACAGCTATGTCCCAGGAGTGGGTACCACAGGATATAGCAGGAGCCGGCCCAGGGGGGGTGGCAGTCCCCAGGGCCATCTATGGCGACAGGAGGGGAGCTGCACGGCCCCCCTCCATTGCAATACTTAGCCCCGGGAAGGTGGTGGTCCTGTGGCTGTGTAACCCCCCTTAATTTGAATGAATTGCCCCAAGGAGGTGGTGGTCCCCGGGGCTGTGGGGTGCTTAGCACCCCCCACATTAATTTGATGTTTGCCCCATGTTGTGGTGGTCCCAGGGGCGCGGGTGGGCCCAGCTGGCCCTCCTGCATACATAACTTTAAATACCCCTGGAAGGTGGAGGGGTGCTGCGTGGGCCCCACACATTTATTTCAGATTTGCCCTGGGGAGGTGGCGGTCCCCAGGGTGCCAGGGTTGCTGCACAGGCACCCCCACATAAATTAAAAGCACTGCCCCGGGGAGGTGGTGGTCCCTGGGGCTTTTATAAGCCCAAGGAGGAGGGCCCTGTGCACTCCCCTCCATTTTTATGTTATGACACCGGGACTTGGCCCACCCGGGGGTCATTTAAAAGCAAGAATAGCAACCTGCGATTGTATTGTTTTATTTTTACTTGAATTCGCAAACATCGCGATTTCACTGCAATTTTTAAGACCAAGGCGTGGGGTTCGGGGTATTCCCACCCTGATCCTTTTCTGATTTTTTTTTCCTTTGTTTGTGGAATTCGGCTGAAAAGCCAATCAGAGCTCTGCAGTTAGCTTGTTTTTTTTCGCAAAGTCTTCGCAGCCACAGATATCACTAACTATATTCTCTTAAATTTCTCAACAACTGCTGAATGGATTTACACCAAATAACAAAAAGCATAATCTGCGTAACCAAATCTACCTTTCTGCCAAATTTGATGTCATTCCGTCCAGCGGTTCAGGCTGTACTCGTGTCCAAAGATCCTATGGGAATTAATATGGGAACACACACTTTTTTACACCCCTTTTTCCCGGCCCCCGCTTAACGGATCACCCCAAAACTTACAATGCACAACAAGATTCACTGGGTCACATTGTAGTGAAAATTGTGTGAAGATTCATCAAACAACGCCAAATATATAGGCAAGTCAAAAAAAGCTTTTCCTGTGGAAACATGGTTCTAACTATAACTACCTACTGGCGACCGCCAGTAGGTAGATATACTTAGGACCTAGTTTCCATAGGAAAAGCGTTTTGATGAATCTTCACGAAATTTTGAAAACTAGCGCGCACCTGAGTTCAGCTGCTATGCGGAAAGTTTTGGTTGATTGGCCAAGCGAGGGCCGAGAAAAAGGGAGGTCCCACATCGTGTTTTCTCCATGCAATTTCCCATAGGGATTTTAGACATGACTACAGCCCGAACTGCAGGACTGAATTACACCAAATGTGGCAGAAAGAGCCCTTTTTGTAATTTGGTGAAAGCCGCTTTAGTAGTTGGCAGCCATCTTGGGACTTGGACTCAGCTGAGACATAAGAAAAAAGGTGAAAGAAGATATAAAGAGGCAGGGTAGGAATACCCTGACCCACTAGGCCTGGTGGTTTTGGGGGAGATAGCTGCTAGTACTGTGGTTAGTGGTTTGGGGAATAGTTATCTTCCTCAAAGTCACTAGCGAGGAGGGGGAAGCCACGGCAAGAGGGGTAGAAGGGGGGGAGGGACCCCCAGTGTCGCCCAGTCCCTCCACATCCCGCACCCATCGAGTCCTGGCCCCCCACCCAGCAGGTCTGGTAAGCTGCCCCATGTAGCCCCCTCACCAGCAGCCCCAGCCCAATTGTCCCTCATCGCTGCATCTCTCGGTTCCATGGCCTTCCCCAGCAGTTTCATCCTGTCCCAAGCCTCCGCCTTCCTCCCGGGGCCCCTCTATCTGGGTCTCTGCGTCTGACGCGTGCTCCCATTCATTATGACCACAAGTCTGCTATGGGACGTCTGCCGACCCCCCGGGTCACCTCCCTTTGCAGTGCCCACTGTCCTGCACATGCCCACAGAGTCACATCCCTGGTCCAAGTCTCAACCCTAGGCCTCCCCGTTGATTTCCAGGCCATGGCTAATCCCCTATTTGCCAATATCAGGGCCAGGTCTATGAATTTATTCCCCACTTTTTAAGGCTTGGGTCTGGGGAAGGCTCCCAAAAGACAGATCTCCATCATACTCCCCAGGGAGCGGTTTAGGGTCGCAGAAAGTTTTACGAGTACTGCCCCCAGAACTCCTGTAAGTGGGCACATCCCCTTGTCTTATGCTTAAAATCCGTGTCCAGTGCCTCACACTGGGGGCACGGTTGGAGCTCACCTCCATACATTGTCCTATTCCTGTGTGGCGTCAAGTATGTCCTGTGTTTGTAATTGTATTGACTGTATTTAAGACGGGTATTACAGGACACTTTCTGAGGGTATGCCAGCAGATTCCCCCACTCCATGTCCAGGATTTTACGGCCCAACTAGGCCAACCATCATCTCCTAAGGGCCTCCGGGGATGTCCCAGTCATTGTGTTCAGTGCCAGGTAGAACCACATAATTAGGTGTCTCCCAGTCCCCATCATCAGTAGCAGTTGCAAAACTGAGTGGGTCACCTGCTCTGTGTCGCCCTACCCCCAGAGTTTGCGGAAAGTTCACAGGAGGGCCTCATATGTAAGTAATTGACCCACCGGTTGGGCCGCATGCTATATTAGATCTGGCAGCGGGATGAGGGTGCCCATCTGATAACAGCTGCTCACTGTTCAGATCCCAGCCTCTGTCCAAGAGCTCATCTGTCCTGACCTGAAGTAGGTGATTGGGTTTCCATGGGGCAACCCCACAAGTGGAAGCTCAGGGGCATGGAGCACCGCACCTCCCATACACTGAAGACAGGGCGCCAACAGCTCAGAGCCATTGCAAGGAGAAAGCCCGGCCGTGGGATCCGCAAAGCAGGTCGAAGCAACTTCATGATCAGCGTCCCCTGGTTCGGTTCAGTAACTGTCAGACCTAGTTAGGCACAGCTCAAAATCAAGAACTCCGAGTCCCCCCTCCAAGGGTGGGCAGCAAAGGGTAGCAAGCGAGACCCTCTGGCGGCCGCAGATCAGCTCCCTCAGGAGCAAATCCAGTTGACGAAACCATGATACTGGAACCCTCACCAGCAGATTCGCAATATAATAGAGCAGCCTTGGGAGCATGACTATCTTGGAGAGTGCTATGCGCACCATTATGCACAACCGGAGGGATCGCCAGAATGGAACACAAGCTTTTAGGAAGTGCATTGCCTTACCCAGATTGCCTTCTGGCAAATCATTAGTCGCGTGATAAATGTAAATGCCTAGATATTTAAATGTGTGGGGTGCCCATAGGATATCAAGTGGGCGTCCAGCAGGCCGGGGGCCTCCTTGTCACTGGGAAGTCACACATCTTGGCTCTATCAACCCACAGGCATGAGAAGGTTCCATATTCATTGAGCAGCCACAAGGCAAAGTAAATGTCCTCCTCTCTGATCTGTAAGTAAATCAACTGGTCATCTGCATAGAGGGACATGTTATGTTCCTCCCCCTCCACCGTGAGTGCCTTACCCCGGCACTCCGTTCAGAAGTGGTCCACCAGTGGTTCTATAGCTATGGAAAAAAGCAGGGGAAAGCGGGCATCCATGCCTCATACTCTGAAAGATGTCATAAGAATCCGAAATGGTATGCCCTGTTTTCACTCTTGCTGTGAGCTTCGAGTACAACTACACCCAGCTGCCTATCGCTCGCCAAGCCGCATAAGCAGCATGACTACCTCAAGAAAGTCCCATCATACAGTTTTAAAGGCCTTTTCTAAGTCATGGCCTGGGGGTGGTATGTCTAATCACGGTTCAGGGCGATGTTATACAGCCGTTGGAGATTGAGGGAGGTGTTGCGGGCCAGGATGAACCCATTCTGGTCAGCGTGTATCAAATTCTGTATTAAAAGAGTAGGTAAGTCTATTTGGATGTTGTGTGGGTTTGTGTACATACATTGGCTGGGTGTCAATGTCCGCATGAGGTTTGTGTTGGAATGTGGGGTGAAGGGCCAAAACTTGCATTGGACATTGTATGCAATCATAGTTTAGTTAGATTCCTAAGCCCATTGTGCAAGTGTGTCAACGGACAAACCTCAATTAGAGGTATGCTGCATATGTATTTTATGTGTACAAAGTGAATCTTCTGGTCAATACACTTGGAGGCATTGTGGGTCTACAGACATGATAGTTGGTCTAGCCAAACATGTACACAAAGCAATGTGTAAACTGCCAAATGTGACATAATAGATATGGGCCAATTGCTTTTCCTTCAGTAGATCTTGTTAAGTACTTCCAATGACAAATGTGCACCTGTGGATGCCACTTTGTGCCAATAGCCACTAGTCCCAGTTGAGACTGATTCTTAATGTTCTGTTCACATGGAGAGTGTGAGGTAGGTACAAATCAGACTATGTCCTGGCCATGTTGTCTTCCAGGACTCCCCTTAAATTCTAGATCCATTGTATGCCGGGTGTCTATGCACTGTGTAGTGGAATTTAGACGGTTGTAATGCCATTCACATTATTTGCCTCTTTCATGTGGATGGTGTGTGTGGTTCCATGACAATGCTTAGTAAGTTAGACTGTGTTTCTGTACTTACTTATTCACTACTGATGTATGTGTTAGTTGCAGGAGGAGCTGGCTTATGGTACAGGAATGGGTGTGACAGTAGTTGGTAGCTAGTTATAATATGGTGTGATTGTTGAGTTGGCCATTATGCTGTGGAGTCATGTACATCAGCTTCAGGGCTTAATGCACAGAGTATGTGAGTCTGTGCATGTCCATTATTAGTAAACTGAACATAGGCCACATCATGCTGATGTGATGTGCCTTTATATTCTGTCTTAATGCACACATGGCCCCACATTTGAACTTCCACCCAGAGATATAATGCACCATACTTGACCATGGTTATCTGCCTGATAGGGGATATTTGTGCTATCAGAGGGACATGTTTGTTGTTAGGTGTGGATGAGGGTTGTCAAGGAATGTTTGTGTGCCAAGTGATGTTGAGTGTGTGTATATGTCCAGGTAGAATGTGTCACGTGCAAACATTGACACAGCCACAAGTGTTAGGACTTCTGAGTTCTGATAGAGTATATCAGTGTAGTGATCTTTGCATTGTGACTGCTTTATCTTGTTTGTCACAGCAAGAGTTGGAGTAGCTTCATTTAAGAAGGAAATTGGGGTGGGGACTCATAGGGATGTATATTGTGTCTATGTGGCCAGCTTTGACAGCCAAATGAGCCACATGATTGTGGTTTTCACATGTTGTTGCACATGTGATATGTCAAAACTTCAGGCTTAAGACAGGATCTACATAAGTGACTGGACACCTGACATTGTACCTAAGATGCCTGAGTGTTTGCAACAGCTGTTGTTGTCAATTCACCTTGTTGACACAAAGGCGACTTCAATGCTTTGGGATTTGTAGCTGGGTCAGTGTAGACAGTAGGATAATGTGGTTGTAGTGTTACAGATATCTCAGCTATTAGTTGTGGGGCACTGGTAGGTGATGCAGCTGCAAAGTCTGCTTTCAGTTTTTTCAAGAAGGTGCTGCACTCAATGGAGTTTGGATGGGTGGTGACTGTGCATACAATTGCCATCATGGTAATGCTAGGCACTATCAAGTCAAATTACTCTTCATAGAATGATATAGATTTGTTGGTGCTTGCTCCTCCAATGCCCCTTCAAGTTCCCTCATGTGGTACATCTCAAGATATACATTTTCAGCGTGACACTGCACTGTGACACTCTCATTCACGATGCAGTTTAGGAGTTCATGTGGACCCTCAGTCTTTGCTCCCAGCAGTGGTGATGAGGGTATTGGTTCAGGTAGGATGTAATGTGCCACAGTATGGGTTTCTGTTGGACATACTTTTAGGTGTGAATTAGTGTTATGTTGCCATGACATGTGGCACTTAAAGCAGTAGTGAGCTCAGCATACATATTTCTGTACATATATCTATGTGCCTATGCCCCTTTGTATTGCTACCCTTATGTTGGGTATTTCCTGTATTTCCAGTTCACACTGGGGATACCCGATGCTGACATTCCCTTATTCCCCCTGCACAACATGGTACCGGACACTTTCACATTACTGCAGCTTTGCTTTGTGGTCACTTCCATGTTGAGGACAGAGGTCTTCAAAATGGAGGATGAGGTCCCCCCCAGGGGGGAGGCTTTAAATTATATCAGGGGGTGCACCAATCTCTAGCCAAGAGAGGCATCATGTTTTGTTTTTAGTGTTAGGAGCATGAGCAGCAGGAAGCCAGCCTTGTAATGGACTGTAACTGACAACTTTGGTCATGCATTTCCTGAGTGGGAGTATGTGTGAAAAGGGGTAACAGAGCTTAAAAAATACCAATCCTCCTGAATTGAATTGAATGATTTGCTCTTTGGTGTGCTAGGATAACATTAACAACATATTTGAAGCCATTATGAAATGGTGTCATAATTTTACACATGCAACATTGGACTTCCTTCATGGGCCTGTTCATCATTTCATCTTCGGCATCACCACTGAGTTAAGGGCATTCTGTTTGTCCCTTTGAGAGACAATGGAATGACAGTCAGCAGCAACAACAGATGCCTGGTTTAGCCCTGTTTAGATATTGCTAATTTCAATGAACAATTGAGCAAAAATTGAGGGGGGGGCCAAGGATTTATTAATTTTTACAGGGAGGGCGCAGCAATGATAATTTTGAAGGCCACTGGTGTAGGGGGTCGTGTGTCACTTACCGGCGGCGATGCCGTGTCGGTCCTGGTTTTGCTGGTCATTGAGTAGGTACAGAAGCGGTATGACGTGCGCGATGGGCTCCATGACTGCACAGGAACTGTGGAAGCATGTTGTGGTGAGTTTTGGCCTTATGAGCCTCCCCTTCCACCAGCTCTGATGAGGTGGTTGGACTGACACAGACAGCGCATCGGAAATACGGATCGTAATTGGGTGGGCGGTTGCAGGGCCGGACCGCGCTCGGACCTGCTCCATTTGTCTTTTCCGAAACTGTTGCGGTCCGAATTTTCAGTCGGAATCGGAAACAGTGTCGGTTGGTAAGCCAAGCATTGTAGTGCATCATAATACTGCAGTCAGAACGACCACTTCCGAATCGAGATCGGTCGGTCAGACCGCCCCGACAAGCCCATGGAGGCTTACTGACCGACATCGTAATGAGCCCCAAAGTGTTATGTAGGAGATTAAAAGGATTAATCCTTACATTTCAAGCAATCTTCCACTTTTATAAACTCACACTCTTTTTTCCCAATGTAATGCGCATGATTTCTGAAGCATTTCCAATCCTGACTGGTCAAGAGGGGACCTGACCTGGCAATTCAGGCAGGACTGTTCCTATCAGACCAAGATCAACACAGGTTTGCATATGGCTGGTCACTGTTGACATTTTGGGCAAAAAAACCAAATATGGCCAGAGTAGTGAATAGTATCAGAGATTATCTCATGCATTCCGGTTATACTTTTTTGTTTTCTAAGTGAGACACCTAGGTGCGTTGGGTATGCCCAGACAGCAGTCTATGTCCTATGTGCTATTTGACTCAAGCTGCACTTCACTGATAGTGCACTAGTAGGCTGCAACTCATGTAGAGCTGTTTGTTTTCTCAACTAGAGTGGGCGAGACCTAGTAGTTTGAACTGGACTGTTCCTAAAGTTATTATAAACGAGGCACTCTTTAATCAAGTTGTGATACTAATTAAGTTATTCAGTTCATTGAAACTAACGTGATTAAAATAATGCTGCTTTACAATCTTAAAACATTGTGCCTCATATCTTCAAAACATGTGCTTATTTATTTAGGAGATTTATAAAGAAATGGTTTGTTACCTTACAGTCAGATCATATTGGTTAACAATCAATAGATGTAAAACCATGTATACCATGTTGATACCGTTGGGCAAAGAAAGGAAAGGTCTGATTTCTTTTTAATAGTGATTCAGGTGACATCCGCAATGTCATAATTGCCTAAACCCAATCTCTTAATCCCTTCATGCAGGGGTGGGGTTGGTCCTACAGTTGACTTGATGACAACGGAATACCTCCATGAAAAGGCATATGCTTGGAGCGGTCCGCAAAACTTCCAAATTGGATTGGTTGCTCTGGTGTGGATTCAAGAGCTGCAAGTCTAGTACTGTGATGCTTCTTTAAACAGAGGGGGATATGTACAAGGAAGTGGCGGAGCGTGTTGTTAGCCTCCTTGGCAGATGTCCCTTCCTGCACATAAACAATCCTAAAATGCAATTCTGTCACTTTGATGTGTGCTGCTTCATGCAGCACACATGCTTCATTTTTATGTGTGCTGCTTCATACAGCACACATGCTTCAAAGCCAAGCCCCTGTCAGCGCAAGGGGCTTGTAAATCTGCCCCCCAGTTGTAATTAATGAATGTCTTCCTCTATTTATCTTTAGAGCTTTAAGCAGTTATATCTAATGCAACAATATGATCTTGAAACATGCCGTACAACAATAAATGTGCCTATGTATCTCCGCAGTTACTTAAGTTTCGTTAAGAAATCTTGTCACTTTGATAAACCCCTATGTAATCAATCTACAGAGCTATTAGCCTAGAGGTCATTGGCCTGTGGGGCTATTGGCCTGGTATCATTGTGTGTCTCACAAACTCCCGAGAGGACCAAAAGAACTTAGGGGCATATGTACAAGCCCCTATCGCCACCAAAACGTCCCTTTTACCGACGTTGTGGTGGCGATAGGGGCTTAGCCTTATTTACAAGGCAGCGTTAAGCCACTTAACGTGGATTAATGCTGCCTTGTAAATAAGGCCCCCTTTCACGCTATGGTTAGTGTGAAAGGGGTGGGCAGTGGGTGTTGCGGTGGGCGTTCCACGACAACACCCTTTGTTTTTGACGCTGCCCCCTATGTACAAGGGTGGCGTAAATAGGAGGCATTAAGCAGCACACATGAAAGTGACAAAATGGCATATCAGGATTGTTTATGTGCAGGAAGGGACACCTTCCTACACATAAACAATCCTCCCCTGCACGCAGACACCCTTGCACTATGGTGCAAGGGTGCCTGCGTTGGCGCTACACTGCTAAGTGTAGCGCCATCGCAAGGGGAAACGCAAGGCTGCACCATATCCTCGTAAATATGGTGCAGCCTTGCGTTTCAGAAGGGGCGGAGAGAGGCGTTAAGTCAGGAAGGCTAACGCCTCTCTCCGCCACTTCCTTGTACGTATCCCCCTTAGTTTGTGGTTTCAAAACCTTAAAATCAGTATAGAAAGAGACATTGATTCTTTTTCATCTGTATGTATGTTCTAAATTCAGTAAAAGTGGGACACTGGAATATGTTTTTTAAATCTTTTTACTGAAACATATCTGGTCTCTTAAATAGGTGATGAGAAGCTCATTATAAAAAGGCTAAGAAGGGGTCTGATAACTAAGCTAGCAACCAGGATTTAATCGTATCCAGTTTGTAAATGGTCCAGCAAGGTTGCTTACTTGCCCCTGCATTATTTTTTTCTTCATTGCAGACCTTCCAACATGTATTGTTGCAGCAAATTTTTTCCCCCAAAGTTAGGAGTTAAACATGTGGGTAGTCTACTATTTGCCGACAACTGGTAATACTAGACTTTGCACTAGTGGTTCTGCAAAGAAAAATCACAATACTTCACAGGATTATTGCCAAGCCAGTTGGTTAGTTTTTTTTACATAGATTAGGCATAAATCTTGGTGTGTGTCAAGAGCAAGCAGACATCTAGATGGTGGCTGAATAATAAATGAGAAGTGGTGCATCATTACAACATTTGGGCATTACATTCCCTACGTCCTTGAACTGGTCGATATATTGGCAAAAAATAAGAACAGAAGCCTTATGTGTCCTGGTGGGTTGAATTACTAGTTTGGAGGTATTTCCACAAAGACTTTAATGAAAGCCATAATTAACTTCAGGATATCTCTCAGTCAGGTTGACAGGAAATCACAGCATCAAATTAGTACAAGTGACAACTATGGATAATTCACGGAAAATCTTGGACAAGGGCGGCTTGCCGCTCTGGTCCTTTTTGGCTTGCTCGCTGCCTTGGACACTGTCTCTCATGTGATTCTTATCAAGGGGCTATTTGCAATTAGTTGTTGTCATCAGGCAATGAGCTGTATTCCATCCTTCGTAACCGGCAGATAGTGGGGGTTATACTCCCCCACCTTCACATCCACAGTGACTGCCATTTCTTCTGGGGTACTTCAGGGCTAGTCCCTGAGCCCGCTCCCCATGCTGCTGCCTCACTGCACCGCACAACACTGAGGAAGCATTCTCCTGTGCTTCCTGCAAGTTTTCATGCACTTATCTACACCCAACACTCACCGTATCCACAGCTCCCAATACCCCACTCTTTCACACTCACACAGTATTGCAGCCACCCACACAGCACTCCACACTCACATGCATGCTCCTCAACACTTCCTCACTCACCAAACACACCACAGAGATCAGGGGCCTGCTGCACGACAATGTCCCATACCTACATTTTCCTCACAGACCTGGCTGAAGCCTGCATCTGCACCTGATATTGCCACAGCCACCCCCTCCCCCGGTTACAAGATTGCCAGGCAAGACAGACTTTACAAGTCTGTAGGCGGGATTGTCATCACCCACAAGAACAACAGCTGCACCACATCCATTGACATGCCATCCTGATAACATGGAACACCTGTCATTCGAGCTCCACATCACAGGCAACTTCACCCTAAGTGGCACTCTCCTCTACAGACCACTGGGATCATGCACCAACTTCACCAACACCATCATGGACTTTGTTGCACCACTCGCCCTCGATGCTAGCAATTACAACCTACTCAGAGACATGAACTTCCACCTGGAAGACCACGCCAACCCCAAATCAAGAGCATTGACTAAAGACCCTTTGAAGCCTGGGCCTCACCCAATTAGTAAAGTGACCTACCCCTATCACAGGACACTTCCTGGACCCTATTTTCACCAACTTTGACAACATCAGAGTCAACGCCCATACCAGTCCCCTAGACAGACAACACCCATGTCAAGTTCAGCATCCCCGTCCCGGCCAACGCACACGCACCACTGCTAGACCAGCCTGCCGAACGTGGAACAGCATAACTGACAAGGACTACAATACCACTTTCAACATCCACTGAGATAAACACAGCAACAACCTCCCCAAAGCCATCAAGAATTTCAACAATTAGATCGCCTCCTCCACCGACTCCCTGGCCCCCCTCAGACACAGCAGTACAGCAAGATCCAGACCCAAGGCCAGCTGGTACACGGAGGAACTCAGACTGATGAAATGCCTCTGTAAACAACTTGGGAGCAAGCCGAGAATGAGCCAGGACAATGCAGACAGGAGCACGTTCAAATCCACTCCAAAATGCTACCACCAAATGATCCGGACCACCAAATGCGCCGCACTGTCAGCAACAACAGAAACAAAGAAATTTTCATCATTGTGAAAGATTTCCCCTCACCATCAGCTGCCTCAAACTCAATCACTCCCCTTGCAGGACCTCTGCAACAATCTCTCTCAATTCTTCAGTACCAAGATCACTGCCATTTACAGCAACTTCAGCCCCCAAACCGACGTGGCAGACCTTGCCAAAGACCTCCCGGACTTATCCAAAGAACCAATACTAAATACACGGCCCATAATCACCCCAGATGAAACCACCACCACCATGAAGTCCTTCTACTCAGGGACCCCATTAAACACCTACACTCACCATGCCAAGTCCAGAGGACTGCAACCCATTAGTGCCATGCTCACACCCATTCTGAATTCCTCCACCTCTTCCCTGACCTTCCCAAATGCTTAGAAACATACAATTGTTCTCCCATTGCTAAGGAAACACTTTGTGGACCCTTCAATGCTCACCAACTACAGACCGATATCATTGCTACCATTTCCGGCCAAGGTCTTACAGAAAATCATTAACAGGCACCTCACCGAATACCTCAACAACCACTAACTCCCCGACACCACTCAGCCTGGTTTCTTACCCAACCACAGCATGAAAACCATCTTCATCGTTGCTACGGTTGACATCCTCATGATTCTGGACAGAGGAGTCACGGCTGTCTTCATCCTCCTGGACCTTCCGCAGCATTTGACACAGTCTCCCACCCCATCCAAGGACGTGCAGTCCAGTGGATCTAATCCTTCCTGGCAGCAAGAAGCCAGTCAGTCAGCCTGGCACTGTGCACCTTAGACTCCCGCGACCTCATCTGTGGAGTTCTGCGAGGATCCTTCCTGAGCCCAACCCTCTTCAATGCATACATGTTCCCTCTAGCCAGCATCATCTGCTCTCACAACATCACCGTCCTCTCCTACGTCAACAACATGCAACTTATTCTCTCCCTCACGGAAGTGACACCCAGTACCTGGATCAAGTTCAACGTCTGCATGACTGAAATTGCCCACTGGTTGAAAACCAACTGTCTAAAGCTAAACACCGACAATACTGTAATCATAATCTTCGGGAAAAGCACATCATCGTGGGACACCACTGGGTTGCCAAAAGACCTAGGACTGACACCCCCCCACCACAAACGCCAAGAACCTCAGAGTCATCATTGACAGAAAACTCGACATGACCGCTGAGGTCAATGGCGTCACAGCCTCATATTTCCATACCCT
Organism: Calotriton arnoldi; assembly: GCA_963921515.1. NCBI lineage: Eukaryota > Metazoa > Chordata > Amphibia > Caudata > Salamandridae > Calotriton > Calotriton arnoldi. The sequence continues at coordinate 460,248 of CAWUFW010008139.1, read as the reverse complement.
GAAGATGCTGAGGAACATTTTCAACTAGCTCCCAATCAGCACCCAGAAAACTGTCACTATCACCCAGGTCGCAAGCAAGCTGGACCACAGGAACACCCTTTATGCTATATCAACAAAAACCTCACCAGAAGGCTGCAGACCATTCAGAACTCAATGGCCAGAATCAGTCTCACCCTCCCAGGCCGCACTCACATCACACCACACCTGAAGGAGCCGAGGGTATTACAATCTAGCATCAGGACACCCTTTTAAGGGCAAAAGTCATTTTTAAAAATAAATTAATAAATACAATTTCACTCACAACGTTATATGGCAGGGAGGCATTGGCTTTTGATGGAAAAGAGTAATTTCCCAATTTTGAAGGAATGATTATGAAGCAATCCATTGGATTTCTAAACGCTGTAATATTACAGGCCACTAGACTTGAACACGGCCTTTGTGGCTGGGACTTCTTGGTGGACAGGTGCCTTACCAATTTTCCCCTGTGGTCAAAGGAGACCACCTCTAGGAAATTATAAGTTTAATATTTGAATGCTATGAGAAAGAATTGATATTTTATGCAGAAAGCACCTTTAGTTTGAAGTATTAGGCCTTCCCAAAGAAGTCTACACTACGACCCTTGTGAAAGGATCTGAAAATGATTTGATGTACTTGACAGACAATTATTCAGTTTTGTTAACAAGGAGTATTTGGGCTCCCAAGAATGTTTTCAATAGTTACAAATGTTTTCTGGTCCCGAGTTGCCTGGACTGGCAACCCAACAGGTTTAGGGAAGATGTTCAGATTAATGGGGTTAAATGTACATGTTGAATGAACTGTTTCTGTTCAAGTATCCACCTTATATTAGATTGCAAGTTGTTTTTATCTTTATGTGTGTCCCCTTTATGACCCGTATTCTTAAAATATGGTATTTTAATCATTTACATGCATTTATATTTCTTTGTCAGATGAAAAAAGAGAAGTGGAATTTGGTTTGGGAAATTACTTATAGAATTTAAAAAAAATTGTATCATTCTATTGTGGGGCTGCACATTGTTGGTTTTATTGTCTCAATATTAACAACTGCTTATGGTTTTGGACCTTGGCCTATAGAAAAAATAAAGAGTATTATATTAATATTCTAATCCCATCTCAGTACTTTATAAAAAAGGATCTGGGCAAGTTACTTTATCTTCATGTGGCTCAGATTGTAAAAACAACTCACTGTGGGGCATATCTACAAGGGCTTTATCTCTGTTTTTCTGGCTTTAAAAGCCAGAAAAACGGAGATAAAACTATCGCCCTATCAACAAGAGGGTGCTAACATGCATAATCGCATGTTAGCACCCTTTTCCGACGCCTCCCTTTGCATCTCTAATGAGATGCAAAGTGGGCATCACTGGGCGTATCTCGGATGGACTGCTTTGCAAATATCGCTGATGTTCACATCGCGATATTTACAAAGGCAGCCCATAGATTTCAGCAGACGTTAGATTTTGGCGAAAACGGCCGTTTTCGCCAAAATCTAACGTCTGCTAAAATCCTGACTTACCTATGTTAGACATAGGGGTGGATTATGCTGATACGACCACAGGGTCGTATCAGCAAGATTACTCGCCGCTTTGCAGGGAACATCGCTGGAAAACCAGCGATGTTCCCTGCAAAACGGCGATAACCTCGTTATCTCTGGAATTTTTATCGCCCTGGGGAAACGCGTTGTTAATAACGCGCTACCAGGGCGATAAATACCAGAGATAGCCTGCGTTAGGGAATTCGTCGCTCAGCACGGCCAGCGATAATTATCGCTGGCCGTTGTTAATATGCCCCCACGTGCTTTCTAGCACGCCTGTGCACATATCCACCATGATGATTTATATCTTGAAGATAGGTGGAGGTGGAGTTAAGAACAGTAAACCTAAACTTAGCTACATGTACTTACCTTCAAGATATTTTAGATCTTAATGTTTAAGCCATTATATTTTTGTATCACAGTATTTCTGTTCTCCATATTCTGCCATACAACCTTTAATACTTCCATGGGTAGTTCACCTCAAATATTGTATTTCTTCTTTCTGCTGTGTCATCCTTCAAGGGTTCAACGTGGAATTTATGGTGACCGTCTTTTGCTCTTTCCATTTACAGCTGTTGACACAATGACAATGAGGTACCAACTGTGTGCCCGGGCGAGCCTTTTAAATTGGTTATATCGGTTATTAAATATGGTGTTAAATCGGTTTATTGTCAATACCGTGTTAAATGGCTGGCCAATGGCAATCTGTGTTATCTTGCAATGGTTGCAAAGACAGAAATATGTATCATGAAGAGTCCTGGGCTGAATGTATTGTTTTTAACTGCAAAATCCGTCAAAGGCCTGGGCAAGAAAGAATGGAGCAATTCAGTTTTTCCAGTGAGTTGCTCAGGAGATTAGAGACATGTGAAAAGGTGTATGAATGCCTCTGAAGTTTAGCAAGCCAAACAGAGGCTTCAAAACCCTACGAGAGATTCAAAGTAGTTCAGAATTATGAGAGCCATTATTTGAGAAATGTTCATGTTAACAATAACTGCTTTTATTTTATTGCAGCAAAGGTCACTATGGTACAATTTTATCAAAATCTCACCAAACACACTATTTTATGGAAATGTAATAGAAATTGACTTAGCAAACACATGCGGTATGTGAAATTACGCAGGGAATCACATGGTGTAAATAGTGCAGGAACAAAATGTACGTAAATTCTACAGTATTTTATGAGGAGAATAACAGATGCTTCAGTCTGTACAGACGAGTTAGACTATGAAAGAATCACGACTGCACACCTGCAGGAGATATCTTTTTGTGAATACGGGGGGGCGGACACTGGTAGAGCTCGAACACTTATGTAACACCTTTTTAAAAATACCATTAAGTTACATTTAACTGTAGTGTCCAAAATGCTATAAAATGCACACCTAGCCACTACATTTCACAGAAAATACTTGAAAGAGCAGCATCGAGCACTTTATGATATGGTCTTTAAAACGTGCTTATGTTTTACCAATATTTCAAGCCCAATGTACCATAATAATTACAATTTGTTCCAAAATTAATTGGCAAAGACCCCTAAACGCTCCAAAAAGCAGCTTGCGAATCCGCATAGTTTCCCCATGTCATTGGACCACAATATTTAAACTGCTCTATTTCTCTTCACACATTCTGGAGAGAGAATACGCCTACAGGCTCTAAAAAGCAGCCTTCATACTTGTGTGTTTATAAATGTTACATTCTGAATGTACTCTCAAACACAGTGGTGTTTAACTACCCATTACTTGCTAATTTGGGTGCCCCGATGAGCAGTCTGCTGAAATACTTGGTACTATGTTTTCACATTATTTGTTCAAAGAGAATCCCCCAAAATTCCTTTAAAGTGGTATTTCATTGTTTAGCACTTTATCTAACGTTAGTAGCACAATATGCTTCAAAGTGCACCATTTGTCACTATTTTCACAGAAATTCTATGACAACGAAGCTACCTCCCACATCTCCTATCTTTTTAAAAATCTAACACACTTTTTAAATTTGCCCTATACTCCACCATAGGGAAATCTCTAGTGCAACGCTCACAGTTGCAGTGTGGAAATTTGCATACATGATATTTCCTATGCAGGGCTGGGCTCTTTGAGTCAAAATTATTAAATCCAGTCAGGGTATTACAATACCCACATGAATAATGCAGAATACTGAAATATTTTTTGAATCAGCAAATTCATTCGTTGGCTATGCTGTCATGCAGGTGCATTCATTCATGCTCATTTTTACTCCAATGGGTTGATTATATTTTTTTAATCGATATGTATATGTTCCCCTATTGAGGCATTAGTGTTTTGTAATAGATATTTGCATTCCTATTATATACCATTCACACTAATCTGTGTTGTGTATTATGCTAGTTTGTAATTTGTACAAGTTAAGATGAGTGAGGTCTGAGAAACAAACTGTGGCTGAAAAGTATAATAGGCAATTGCACATGTGTGACTCTCAGGTTTTGTGAATCACACCCCTGGCTCCCCTACTCAATTTTTGCGGAATAGTTTGATTTGCATTGATTTGCCCTAACTCTGTTTTTCAAGTTATGTGATTCTTCGATTTCAGACTCATGCCCATAGGAAGCTGTTATATTCCTCTCCAAGCCCTCATTACGAGTGGCCACTTAATTCCATTGGAGTTATAAGTCCATCAGGAACATCCTCATCTGTTAACTTTCACCCGGAAATTCCAACTCCTTAAAGCAGCCCAAATCTTCGCATGAAAATTCTAGCCAATAGGAGGAGTCAGCCAGGGAATTACCAATCCCGCTTTCTTACTTCATCCTCAGTGCCTAACTCGTAGAGGGCATGTTGGTCGGTCCCTGGAGTTACTAGTCCCTCCCGTATCGATAATTCAAGGGGCGGGGAAATACCAAGCCACTCGTATTGAGACCTCAGTGTCGATTTCCAACAATTCAGAATCTGCATACCTAGAGTAAGGTCCCTATTGCAAATTTATAATTCTGCAAGAGTCTGCTATTTTGTGTCTGTGAATCAGGAAATTTGTGCAACAAGTTCCTTGTGGGTGCATTGCTTGAGTCTCTTTAGGCTCCATTGGGCTTTCATGAATCTGCCCGGTGTACCTGGTATTAGGTGTACCCTAGATGAGACAGATATTGCTGGTTTATCTTCTTCAGCAATGCACAGTTGCCATCCACCCCCTTCTTGACTACCTGGAAAGGCCATGTCATGGGACATTGTCTCCTGAAAAGTACAAAACACCAGAAGGCTGTGTTTTTGTAGAGCTGAGAACTGTTTTCCTTCTTCAGAAACAACACAGTACAGAACATTATAGCAAAGAAACATTCATTAACCTTATTGAGTAAGGAGGGCGGGGGCGTGCGCTGTAGGCTGGTATCCCAAGGTAACTTGCAGTGAGAGTAAACAAACATTGCACAAGGGCTTCCTGTCCATTATACTCAAATATTTACATGCTCAGCCTGATGCTTGCAGGCTGTCTACTTGTCTCAGCAATCAAGCTGACAGGAACACTGACCTTTGGAACCATGACAATGGACGGGTTTTGCAGGTGCTGTAATTAATCCCAGCTCCACCACACAGCACAGCAAGCACTAAGCTGCAGAGCAAATGGGTGAAATTGTTGTGCTCTTCAGAAAGTGACTCAGCAGGCGGGTGCTTTACTTGTTTTTTTCAGGCCATCGTTTGCTTCCGGGGTTAAAAACAAGATCCCCTGCATGTTGGGCCAAGCATGCAGCCTACTTATCCTGGAGTGGGGAGAAGATTATCTGTGCTAACGAGCAGTTTAGTTGCTCCGCTGAGTCAAACAAAATACGGCTCTGCTATGCACACTGCCAAAAACATTGTTCAGAAATGTGTTGGCTAAAAGCAGCCAGCAAAACATTTGCAGCTGTTGAGTCATGTAGCTAGCAGGTGTATTTGCAGGAGGAGCAAAACTCTACAAGACTCACTGAATATAGATATTGTCTGCTTGGCTTAGCTGGGTAGTTCTCGCAGCCATAGAGTAACATCTGGAGTGCGGGATCTCAAAAAGTAATCCCATTTTGGTGCAGGTCGGAAAAGTATCTTAAGCATTGCATTTTTCCTCGGGCTGGGCAGTTTCCATCTGGTCGCCTACAGAACCACCAAACAGAAATGTCTCTGCCAAGTTAGAGAAAGGTGTGCCATAGCTCCGCTACAGAAGCAGACTATATGGACATCTCTCTCGGAGGACCAGAGATGAGGTGGATTTTGTGGTGACTGCTTACATTGTCCCAGGTCTAAAACAAATCAGGCGGTGATGCTAACAGTGCATCCTCTTCTTTCACCAGCTGTAAAGAGCCAAAAGAGACCTTTGAAGGCTGTGGATGAAGAAGGCAAAATTAGATTAACTTAGGTAGCGATCGACCTGCGCCTCGAGTCCCACTCACCCACTTGTGGTGACTGGTGAAGACCTTTCTTTACTGACTCTATATCTCCCTCATTAATATAGACGTTTCTACCATCGCTCAGGAGCTATCGCAATTTTGGAGACTGCAACCTCTATAGATTGCGTAGAAGGTATGTTATTTTCCAATTATTACTTCTTCACCCACTTCCCCTTCCTAACCCTTAATTGTGAGCTGGGTCCACCACAAAGACATGACATTTCAGTGCAAATAATGCTGAGAATGCTGGCTCCTACAATCCGGATCGGATGCCATACAATGGGCCAGACATCTGGTTTTAATGTCTCATGACGGAAGAGGGGGCTTAATAGAGGTTACTGCCAAGCTTTGGCTTTCATCTCCACCCACTTGTGGAATCTCGCCTGGTTTAGGAGAAATTTGGGATGCTCTGTGTGACTTCTCTTGGGGAGCAATTCAATGCATACTCTGTACCAACAGTGTGATGAATCCCTTTGGTCGACGTGGGAATAAATGTGCTTTGGGGTTTAGAGTCTTGCTTGGGTTAGAAGATGTGTTTGGATGTTTTCCTTAGCCATATTCCTTTTGCTTGTTCCACATATTCCTGATATTTTGGCAGCACATGTAGCTTTGGTGCCTGCCTCCAAGTGTGGCATTCCAGGTACTACTTCTCCTCCAAGGTTGCTGGAGGGTTTGGCATGGTGGAGGCTTTGGCATGGTGGTTCTCCTCCATGCATAGACATTGTTGGATGTAGACAGAAGTACTGCTAAGGTAGGTGCTTAAGTGTGCTCTAGATCCACCAGTGTTTATGAATGTGATGCTGTCAGAAGACAGGAGCTCTGCAGGTAAGGCAGACATTTAGCGCCCAGACACATCAGGGTATTCGAGCGCCTAATAAGTTTTAATAACATAACATAACATAACATAACATAACATATTGGGCATAGTGTCTTTCTGTCTTGCATTATTCGGTTTCTCTTTCGACTCTGAACAGTTGGGGTGTTATTTTGCTGGGTCAGTTTGTCCCATTCCTGCAGACATTAGGTTGCTGTGTGGATGTTGTTACTTTGTCTGTAATGGTCCTCTGGGATATTGGGATTTGCTGGGAGAGCGTTCAACTGGAAGTTTGACACCCTTCTGCTGTTCTCTGCATGTTAACTAGATGTTTTCACACCTGCTCTTATCATTGGTGATTGGGGTCTTCCTTCTATGGGTGTTTCCTTATGTTCCAGATCTGTGGATGTTGCTTGGTGGGGGACCTCTTGTCCTTCCTTCATTGTGCAACTGGGGAAGGCGGGAAGCGAGAACAGGCCCTTGACGGATGCCCAGGGGGAGATATTTCAAAGGTTGGAAAGTTGTAGAAGAGAGGTGCTACAATCCTGTGAATCGGCAGCGACAGACATAGGGGTTATACCAGCATGACTAGGCCTACTGCGACCCCTAAAGAACGATGATTCCTCATTTATTAATAAAACTGTAGATAGGTCAAAATCTAAAAAGAAGGTCCACGATATACTGACTAAAGACCTTTGGTTCTTACGCAACCGCAAGAACAAAAAACAACTAGAGCACCTCAAACATGGTCTAGAAGTTCCAAACACCTTGACAGAGCCATGTACACCAGACCCTAATAGACAGCAAAACAGAATTGTAGGAGAGAACCCTTCTGAGTTCCAGATATTTGATGCGCTCAAGGGGTAAAGTTGATAGACTCCAACACCTTGAACACCCAGAAGGGTCAGTTGGAGGGGCTTTAAATGAAAGAAAGCCAGAATATGCGCTACACAGCAGCTTAAAAATACACCTGGCACAACCTCATTCAGATACCCCAAAATGATTCACCCGAGAGCTCACCAACAAACACGATTCCTCAATCTGAGGATTCAGAGCCCATGTTTTTAGAGAGCGTTAGAAGTTACCAGCGTACTGTAGAGAGATTTAACGCTACAGAGCATTTCGAGGAATTTAGGTTTGCTAACCTAGAGTGCATAAGGTCCTCTGATCATGGGGTTTTAGCTATCCATAAGTCAGTACAAATGCTCATAGAATGGTTGTCACACGATGTGGGGCCTATTGATTTCTTTCAACTACGCTTCCAGGGGCAGGGCATTGACAGTCCGTTGTTCACCAGACCAACACCCTGCGATGTGTTTGATGCTGTGGAATTTCTAGAAAACCTCTCTAGTCTTTTACAGAGTAAGGCTGAAATAGTAGCATATGGCACATTCAGAGTCGTCGCCCTCATTGTACGGGGTCGTGAGGGGGGTGTTTCCAGGCCATTAGAGAGTGTTTTATACAGTAAAATCATTGGAAAGAAACAGCATTGATTGCTCAATTATAACAACGGAACAACCAACATTTGTCTGGCGGCTAGTATCGTAGGGTTACTGCTGGATCGCAGCACCCCTCATGCTGTCATTATGTCTAGAGCAGCTGAAGCCCATGTGGTGCTTGAAATACTGCTCAACTGCCTGGTAGGCTTTGGGGACCTAGGACTTTATGAGAACTATATTGCCATTATGGTGAAAGTTCTTTACCACAACGGGTCATGGAAGTACATCACAACCGGGGAGCGAGTGAAAAACAAGGCCGTACATGTTCTCCCCCATGAACATCACTTTTGCAGCCTCTTGAACCTTAAAGGCTTTCTAGGAGCCAAGTGTGCTCATTGCGATCACATCTACAACACTCAGGCAAATCACCAGTGTGAGATTTGTCAAAGGGACGGATGTGTAGTAGTCGCCGACAGAAGGTGAGATGTCGCATATGTAATCTGTGCATCCTTAAAAGAGATTGTGTGGGGTGTGGGCACTACATGGCAGAAGATCACAAATGCAAAAACCTGAAATGTCCCAGGTGTAAGGCGTCTTTTCAGGCTGGAACAGAACACGTGTTACATAGTTAAAGGGCGACCCTAGACCAAAACAGAAGACTACATAGTGCTCGATATAGAGTGTACATAAGAGACAGGTGTACACCAGCCTAACTATATTTACACTCATCATCTAACTTCCGATGACAACTGGGAGTTTGAAGGTCGTTCATGCGTGAGCGATTTCCTCAACACTTTCATTCACCCAAAATTCAAAAGGTTTACCCTGATGGCCCATAACTCAAAAGCTTATGACTCCTTCCTTATTTTGCAAAATATGATTCACAAAAAGATGGTCATAGAACACCCAGGGCTCCAAACTGATACTGTCAATGGCTGGGCCATTAAAAATAAGGTTCATAGATACCCTGAATTTTCTGCCTATGAAATTGAGCAAGCTGCCAAAAGCCTTTGGTTTTCCCGGGTATAATGGTTATTTCCCACACTTTTTTAACACCTGAGGAATCAGAATTATTTTGGCCTCATGTCATGACCTAACAACTACGGGGTGGAGTATATGATGCCTGCGGAGAGAGAGAGCTTTCTACTATGGTATGGTGAAAGCTGAAAATAATTTTTATTTTCAAACCGAGTTGAAAGCTTACAGTCAGGTTGATGTAATGATCTTGCGAAAAGCCTGCATGCTCTTCAGAGGTGTGGTGGTGGAGATGACTAATCAGGAAAAGGTTTTGAAGTCAAGATGACAAAATCCATAGAATTCATAGACCCTTTTCAAAACATTACGCTGGCTTCCATGTGTATGACCATCTACAAACACATGTTTTTAAGACCTGAAAGCATCGCTCTAGTGCCCCCAGACCTCTATAACAGTAAACAGAAACGTTATTCAACCCCCATCTATCCAATGGCTCATGTACGTTTCTGCCAAGGAAGACATCCATGTTTAACACACTTTTCAGGTTGGTGAATACCGCTTGGGTCCTTATTACCTAGATGGGTATGCTGTAATTAAGGGTGTGCCACCTGCCTTTGAATACAAAGGGTGTTTTTACCACTGTTGTCCTCTTTGTTACAAATCCCACGAGTTTAAAAGACTGCTGGGTACCAAGTATTAACACCTACACCGCCGTACTCAGGTGAAGGCCCAATATGTTGAAAACAATGACTTTGTTCTGAGATCCCTTTGAGAGCATGAGTGGTACGATATGCTAACAGCCGATCCGGAACTGTGTTCTTTCATTAAGAATCTGAGTTACCAGAACCTTTGGAGTCTTGCGACGCCTTATTTGGGGGTCGTACAAACGCTATACAGCTGTACAGGGCCGCTGGTGGAGGGGAGAAAATACACTACTATGATTTCACTAGTCTGTACCCATTGGTGAACAAGATGAAGTTATACCCCTTAGGCCACCCAGCATCATATATAGGGACTTTAAACCCATAGACAAATACTTTGGGTTAGTTAAATGCCAAATCTATCCACCACGACAGCTTTACTTTCCCGTACTACTATGCAGAGTCCCCTCATGTCGAACATGTGCTGAAAGTAAAGAGCTTAGCGAGTGCAGGTACAGAAGGCCTTAAAGAAAGGATACCAGCTAGGAAGAGTACACGAAGTTTGGCACTTTGAGAGGACCACAACCCAGCTCTTTTCTGAGTACATTAACTTGTTTCTCAGAGACAAACAGGAGGCATCGGGGTATCCAGAATTGTGTGCTAGCCAGGCTGCAAAGCAAAAATATATTGATGACTACTACGCTTATGAGGGTATTTGCTTAGGGCCCCAGTTCACAGAGGTCAACCCCGCCAGATGGCAGTTAGCCAAACTCTGCCTCAACTCATTATGAAAAAAATTCGCACAGCGTACAAACCTGTCAAACATGACCATAATCAAAGATCCTGATGAACTGTTTAAGTATCTTTTTGCGCCATGTTACGAGGTGTCCAGCTGCAAGTTTATCGATGATGAGACTGAAGCTTTGTGTTGGAAATACACAAAAGAGTACCCCACAACGTGTAACAATATAAACATCTTCATAGCCTGTTTCACAACTGCCTACGCTCACTTAGAGCTTTACAAGGTTATGGATAAACTATAGGACCAGTGTTTGTATCACAATACCGACTCAGTTATTTTTGTGAGTAAAGTAAAGGGTGAAGGCCCTCCTCTAGGTGATTATCTAGGTGAAGTGACCAGCGAACTCTAAATGGATGAGTACATTGTTGAATTCACCGCATAGGAACCCAAGACCTATTCTTACAAAACGACAAACAACAAAGCATGTATGAAAGTCAAAGGCATCACTTTAAATATTAACAACACCCTCAAAATAAGTTTTGACAGTCAGAAGGACCTGGTGAATAAATGCTCTGCATCGGGCGGCCGTGAAAATGATAAAACAGTAATTCTAAACAAGCCTACCATAGCCAGGTCCCAAAAAAAGTTGGAAATTACAACCCAGCCCTTACATAAAACCTTACGTGTAGTGTTTGATAAAAGGGTCCTGACTGAGGACTACAAAACCCTACTGTATGGTTATTAAAAGGCATTAGAGCAGAGGGCCCCTACACTATGGACACCAGATTGCAACATCCGTTCTCTTGTGTTTTAGTAGGTCCCTCAAACTGCAGTAAAATCTACTTTATAAAAAAAGCTATTAGAAAATGCTCTTTGAGTTTTATCCCAAACCCCTAACAATATTGTATGGATTTATTCTTGCTGGCACGGTCTTTATACTGAACTATCCCTAAGGTTCCCACGTATTAGGTTTATAGAAGGTATACCTAATAATCTCAACGACGATGCTTTGTTACTCCGAGCCGTGTACACATGGTGATTGTAGACGGCCTTATGCGCAAAGGTGGGGATCATCCAGAGCTAGAGAACGCTTTTACTCAATATTCACACCACCACAACTTAAGCATATGCTACATCATAAAGAACTTGTTTTACAAGGATAAAAGTAGACATTGTATAGCTCTCAGTGCCTCATACCTTGTTTTATTTAAAAACCCCAGTGACAAACAGCAGATATCAATCATAGCTAAACAGATGTACCCGGGAAGCACCCAGTTTTTCATAGAAGCATTTAACAATGCTACTGAGAATCCCCATGGCTACTTGCTGGTCAACTTAAAACATAATACTCCAGAAGACTACAGACTATGTGCTGGTATTTTGCCCCCTGACCTCCCTGTCGCTTACACACCTAAGACCAAGCCCAGAGCCTATAAAAAGAGCTGTTAGAGACTTTTCATAACATTTACAATCTAGACCTTATAATATAAGGTGTTGACCATGTCTGGCCATCTACGCCGTAATTTAGCCCTCCTAAAAATGCTGGTTACAGCTTGTCCCCACCAAAGAAAGGCCATCCTGTCTGCTGCTTTGTATGATTTAGTGAAAGTCATTTCAGAAATAGACCTAAACACTCTAAATGGTAATGTCCCGATATCAGAGCACCAGTTACGGGTGCTGAAGAAGAAGCATCACCTTATTAAGAAGCTCAGTAATAAAAGGACTTCCCCCATTTCCAAGAAGAAACTGGTAAAGTAGTAGGGTGGACTTATAGATTCTTTCTTGGGCATAGCTATACCGATAATTACATGCAACCTATCTGGGCCGTGAGGGAGCATCCTATGAAGATGTATCTGGTGCCTAGACAGCAGCTGGAACAGCTGGGTCCGTCTACAGATGACGCCTGGGATATAAGGAAAAATTAGACACTCCATCTGGATGCTGAGATTAAAGACATTTTGAACCAGACTGATTTAATGCTGTACGACAAAGCAGGTCTTTACTCCAACTCACTACAAAACTTTTAAAATATTACAAAATGGAATACCGAAAAGAAATAAGCAAACTTTATATACCTCGGATGCTGAACAACTTCCACCTACCCCTGCAACGCCTCAACATCAACAACCAATGCCTCAGGCACCACCCCCTGCCACAGATATCTTTGTTGATGACCTGTTAAATAATATAAGTCAAAGGTACCAGGGGCAGTGCAAATGCTGTTGAGCAAAATTGCAGTTTCTAAAGACCTGACCTCGGGGAATGAGCCCCCAAACCAATATTTCTCCAGAATACTCCTAGAAGTTGGGATCAGTTTCTGCGAGCGTCTGCGGAACTCAACATCCCTTTGGCGCTCAAATTAGTCATTCTAATGACTTGCATTGTAATAGAACTCGTGATAACGACACAGTTGTGATATCGACTGCGTTGTTAAGCCACGCATGGTTTTGGCATGCGTGGTAACAGATGCTATTCCGTTTTGATGGTTTTGTGATAACTAGCGTTATAAACATCTATAGAAGCCTGTAAAGCATTCACGTATCAGTAGGTGTTGTAGGCCGTGCAATATCTCCACATCTTAGACTTTAAAGTTCTATTAAAACGCTCTATCACAGCTGCTATTACCTCTGTGTGCATTACAAAATGATGAACAGAGTGCTGTTTTAATAATTTCTGAAACACTTTGTTTAGGAATTCTTTTCCAGTGTCTGTTTGTAGTTTGTGAGGGGTTTGGCCTTTCCCGAAGATGGCTTTAAAAGGCTCAGTGACGCTAGCCTCACTTTTATTGCTTAGCGCTTCTGCAAAGGACAATACACCTATGACGGTTAATATATATCGAGCGCCGTTATATTGCTTTGCTAAATCTTGAAGACTATTTATGTCCACCTGCCATTGATAACCTATTTGCGCATTAACGATGGTCGGTCTCCTCTTAAAGTGCCTCCTGGCTGGTTTGTGGAGTGAATACGCCTCCTACCCAGATAACCAAGCCTTCACCGGGGCTCTGTTTTACTACTTCATTTTCAACTAAAGCCCTTCTAAACAGTGTTTCGGCAGTTCCAAAGCTTCCGACCCCTCTTGTATCGTAATAAAGCTTTCTTAACCCATCAAATGACATGCTAGCAGCCGCTACATCCCAGGAAATAAAAGACATGTTTTGTGCAAGGACATTTTAATAAAAATAAAGAATGTTAGCAAAACATAAACAGGACATACTTTACACTTCCTTAGAACAGGTTTTATCGACATTGATATTTTTACAGATATACACTTCATAGCTCTAGAAGGGCCTTCCAACTCTGGCAATACATATGTATCCAAGGCGTAATGCATCAGCATCTTGCCCAGTGACATTCTGGTGCTTGTCCTAAAAATGCGTAAGTCTGTAACATTAAATAAGAAATTAATTATTTTGAAACAGTCTTTGTGGGGCTAAAGACCCAATTCTTCTATTTTTAAAATAAATATTGCACATACGCCTTTCTGCAAGCTTTTCTATCATCTTTCTATCAAAATACGTGTACAACTCCAGCATACACCAGAGTTTTGAGCATGGTTCGCTAGAGTATCTGATCTATTTGAGAGCCGCTGAGAAGATCTTAATCATATCAGTATGGACATATTTCTTTCCCTCGGACAGCCCATACACCACCCTTAACAGTTTATACACCTTGTATGGGTCTAACAAACTACATGTATGATGGATTGTTCTTGATCTGTATGAGTCGGACAGACACTTGTGACCCTCCTGCTGCGGATCCTTAATTTTATGACAGTAGCAAAGGCTGTAATATTCCTGTTTGACACATGTGAGTACAACAGTCACTGCAAAACCTTTAACAGGCAATATGGGCTCGTAGAGGACGCCTGTAGTTTCCTTTTCAAAATTGATGCTCTTAGAGGTACAAATATATTTCTTATGAGCCTCTTTGTTTTGGCTTGTGGAACTTTCAGACTGTTTTGAACAGCATAAGCAGTAAGAATTTACGCCCTTAACTTATGCCAGATGCCCCTCTGCCACGGTTCTTTTTGGTGAGGCTTCCTACGGTTCAAAAGAAGACAGAGACAATCAATTAGTTAAAAAAATAAAATATCGCAATATACACGTTAAGTGTCTATAAAGTTTTTTACTAACCTTGTCATTTTCATGGCACTCAGCGGCAGCTCTGAAATCTTGAGAGTTGCAGAGGTCTATTGAAGCATTACAGGTGTCGCAGCTTGCGTCCAGCTGTTGCCCGACGCCAGCCTCAGGAGCTGCTCCCTCCAAAAACCCTATATCTTCATAGACAGGTGAGTTAGGAGGAACTATAGATTCTTCAGCCCCTTCCATGTCGAAGAAATTGTTTCCAACATTTACTTCATTACTCGAGGCTTCACTGCCCCTGCTGTTGACCTTAATCGGAGATACCAGCTGAGGTCAGTCCTTGAGGCTAAGCGTTTCCAAATGGCAGAGGTCCTTGTGAATACCTTTAACATTGCAACCCACATCTTCAGGAGTTCCCTGTTGGGCATTCTCTTCCAATACCAAAGGTATTAGGCATTGATAATATCTATCGATCGTGGCCCCACCTGGCCGCCAGCCAAGGGGGTCCTTTTGATGAGGGTGCTGTATCTCTTCATGCTGGCTAGATGCTCTCTTTCTGTAGGACAGCTCTTGGTTGTTTCACAGCTCTCTTAAGAGCTCCTTATATGTATTCTAAGCACCCCAAAAGAGGCGTACACCTCTAAATCACATCATGGTCACAGGGTCTCCAAGGGTTCTGGTTTGCTGAGGGCTCCCGCATAGCCACGCCCCACCTGTAGGACCTTGAACACGTGTCTATCACATGACCTCAGTGATGTCACAACACACGTGATCCCACCCCAGGGCAGGTGACCCCTACGTCAGTTCCGGGGCGGGACCTCCAAGAGACCAGAAGTCCTGGTCAATGATGATGTCACTTGCGGGCGGGGCCACTCGTCACTTTTTTGATGATGGGTAAATGTATCCCCTCTTTCTACTGAGCCTAACTAACTCTACATTTTCATCTATCCATCCCAACTTTAAAATATTCTTATGTCCCTTGACCACTACCCTATGTTCTGTTCAGCTTGCTTCTCCACATTAACTTAATGCCAGGAATAGGGGGTGATCTGATAACAGATGTATTCCTTAAAAACATCCCAAGATACTAAAGGACTAAATTCTGAATCTTTGAAAAAGAAAAACTGATTAATACACTCTAACAGGAGAACGAAAACCCCCATTTGAAAATAATGATTGATCCAGGGTTAACCTGGCACTTTCTTAGGTGCCTTCAGCTGCTACCACTGTAAACCATTTTGTGGTCCAAGCTCATAATAGGTTTAAACTTCCACCCCCACATATCTAATCTCTGAGTTGAGCCAAGTAGCAATTCCAATTAGGGGGTTGTTTGTGTTCTCGTGAAAAAGAGATCTGGCTTGGATCGTTCTTGATAAACAAGACCAAGTGCCCTATTTATAATTTGGTAGACAGGTTATCCTCCACTAGGGCGAAAGAGCAAGTTACTCCATCACCCTGACAGAGGTCACAACAACCTAATTTTGAAATATCTGTTGTGCCGACAGACATTTCAAGCATTGACAGAAACGGCTTTCAAGGTGGTTCCTGTCAATGTATTGTAACATGACAGAGCCATGTGGCAAAGTTAAACATTTTTTTTATTTTTACAAATAAAACCCCAAAGCAGGATTTTGTTTTTGAAAAATAAACAAAATTACCTCTCGCATTGAGAGTTATTTCGCATGGTGAGGGGAACATTTTGCAGTTTTCACTGCTCCTTACTGCCATGACTATCCTGGTGGTGATGGGCAGTGAAAACTGACCTGTGTGTCTGCCCATCTAAATTAGGTGAGCATAGTTTAACCACTGCAGAGATGGAGTAGTCTCTGCCGTCGTTACACCAAAGCCACACCTATATTTAAATTGCGTAGGCGGACCATTATGTTGGTGGAAACAGTACTCCCTATCCGTTGCAACGGCGTATCCTTTCCTCCAATATATAAATCAGCACCTAAGTCTGATTTGGACATTGCTTGTCCATTTTTTTGGATTAGCATAATGGGGAAAAAACAATCAACTGGAATGTGGTCAGAGTAATTGCCAGTTGCTCAGATTTTTGCAAGCATTCCACCCATCACCCTTGTTTTTCCCTGTGGCTCCCTAAGTCCAACAGGTGTGCCCTGATAGGAGCCCTGTGATTGGTGTGGCACAGGAATAAAGCTGCAACTTACTGAGGCTGAAATTGATTTGGTTCTGCTTGTGCTCCAATTCAGAGGTCGAACTTACTTGGCTGTTCATATTCACCTGTCCCTATGGGAGCAGAGGCAAGTGTGATTTGCATATGGCTGGCCCCTGTCTGTAGTGAAAACTTGACAGAAAAGAATGGACTGGAGTGTGATCCAAGCTTTTGCCAATGGATGAGACTTTTGCAAGCATCCACCCATCACCCGTTTGTTTCAGTGTTACGATATTAGTCCATTGATACAACATTCAGTAGCTAATTCATGAACAGTGAACGAGTAACGTGATGTTTCATATGTTGCAATTAAAATGTATACATCTTGAAACCACTACATGTCCACTGTCTGAACATATGTCACTTTCATCCACAACACCTGTGGGAGAGGCCATCAACAATTGGTGATTGCTGTTTAATCCTTGGAGAGAACCTTCTTCTACTGCAACTACCATATAAGCTATTGACACCTGTATGAGGACAAGGACATAGGGTTCTGTGCAGAGACTGTGGATGCTCCGCCTAGCATACAGTATGCATCTACATCAGTGGTGTAAAGGACACATTGTTGGGCCCAATTCATCTGGGACAATTCCATGCTTTCTAGTATACAGATGCATGGAGGAAGAACATACATTTTTCGGTCATCTCCACAGGAATCACATGTTCAATCCACATACCTTGTGGTTACCCCAGATTATTCCCCGCCCCACATTCCTCTGAAGGTGTAACTCCATGCTGAGTCCTGGCCAGCTGTGACACATATCCAGCATCCATTTTTTGTGTCACACTCACTCCCCCATGTTTCCCTTCATCTCCTTTCTAACAACCAGGCAGCAAGAGATGGAGACACGCACAAAGAGGGTTGGCTTGGTACAAACTAGCACTGTGGGAGAAGGATTATTTTACCTATCAAAATTCACGGCGATATGGTCTTACTAGCATGGAGTGGACCTTGAAGTCTATGAATACACATAAAGAATTCTGGTCACACCTGCTGGGTCCAGTCTTGCACCTGGTACATCTGCTCTCCATACACAACAACCTGTTTGTCACAAAGCCCCCTCTTGTGGTGAACTTGATTGCAGTCTAAATCAGGGACCAAAAAGTGTACAGTCAATGGTGTGGACAATATCCCAGTAGGTAGCATCCATACCCACACCCATACCCCTTTATTACATACCAGAGATCACATTCCATAACCTTCACACATAAGCACATATCATAAAAATGTTAAATATTCCCTTACCTTACCGTGTTACATTAAAATGTATTCACAATTAAATCTGCCTTCACTCATGTATTTTATACTGGTATAAAACCATGGAAATGTGTGAAGTGAGTGTTGTGATATGTACACAATAGATGGTCATAGCCTGCAACAAACAGATACAACATACTGATTCACCAAGGCAACACCGTTTACTTCAAATTATTTTAGTAAATTCAAAATTAAAACTGGTGTGGGGTGCACAAAAATCGATTACTTTGGTTAGAAGATGTAGGGTTGCTTATGTTCCAGTTCACAAGTCCACTGTCCTGGCATTTCAGGCTAAACTGTTCCCATTGGTTTTTCATATAACTGTCCCTGTATACAGGTGCAAAAAGGCAAAAAAATATAATGGTCTGGAGTGTGGTCTTTACAAAAAGTGAATTAAAAACAACTTAACAACAACAATGCCTGATTCTAGGGCATAATATAGAACCTAGGGAGTGGGGATGAAGGATGAGGAGAAGGTCAAAAAAATATTTGTAAAAATGCCATAAAAATTTAATTGTCAATAGCCAACAATCCCAAAAATATTTTTCAACAAAACATACGTTCCTAAATGGCTAAATAAAAGTTTTAATTCATCCAATAAAGGTTGAAATTAAACTGCATGAAAAAAATGTATGCGTAAAATAAAAATCCACATACCAATCAAAGTAATTCCCACAACAGCACATCCTCTGGTGAGGGAAGAGTTCTGGAGAAGCAGGGTCGAACTGAAGTATACAAGAAAATATATAAAAATGTGATAGAAGGAATACTTGAATTAATCAACCATTGCCAGTGGCTGAGATTAATCCAAGAATTCCATTAATCTCCATGGGGCATATTATCAATGGCATGCGTTGAATATCGCAAATCGCGATAGACGGCGATAATCATCATTAGCGTGTGAAATCAAGCGATGATTTCACAGCGCTAATGAAAAGCTTGTTAATATGGGAGTGTGGACTTAACCTGTCAATCCACCTCCCATACTAAACATGCTTAAGTCAGGTTTTGACCAGACGTTAGGATCCGGCGATAACCGCGGTTAGCGGGACTTTTAATATCGCTTCGCAAGACCGGGGCCGCCTTGTTAATACAGCGCTGTTGTGTTAGCGTCCTCGTTCATGTTGTATTTTTGAAGGAACGCCTACTTTGCATCTCGTTAGCGATGTTTATCGCTGGCATGAGATGCGTTACAAACTCAGCTGCTAACATGCGCTAATGCATGTTAGCGACGCCTTGTAAATAGGGTGATAAAAATATTGCCGCTTTAGCGGCAAAAAGTGCCGCTAAAGCGGCGATACTGCCCTTGATAATATGCCCCTTTGTTTTTAATGCCCAAAGTAGGGTCGAACACCTCCTGAAAAGGAGGAGCAGTGTTTCATTAAGACAGGTGGGACGGTATATGGGGGTTGGATCTAGGCATGGGGACAGTGCAAAATGAGCAGAGGCAGGTCAGATCCCTGTGATGGCCATTCTGGAATTCCTGCATGGCACCAATCTGACAAGAAGTAGTAAAACACTTGTCTGGAGCACATCGTTTATTGCATCCACTTCCAGCCAGCCTCCAGTAATCAGTACAGCTCTCCAACTGTCCCTCCTGGAACCACATTCACCACGGGGTTCCACTTGATGACACCATATAGTTAAAGGAACAGTAGGCTGGAAAAGTACAGGTCATAGCACATCCCCCTCCTGTAAACGAAACACATACACATATTATATAACATGTGAGTAAGTATACTCAGAGCAAATGAAAGCAACAAAGAATAAAAGAGAATAAAAATGTCAGAATACAATGTATTAATAATAATCCTGATTACATTAGTAACTATGAAAAAGATAGCAATGCTAAAATATAACCAACAAGGGATAAAATTGATCATCAATGAACTGGAAGATTTTATTCTCAGGAAGTTATATCATGCACACAATAATCACTGCATGACTAATCTATTGCATAATCTTTAAAATGCACTGACAGTTTCCTAAACCATACACTTCTCGTGACCCTTCCACGCTCACAGCCACTCTTCTTGGACTGTCTCTGGGAAGCAGACTCACCACTAGAGCACTTAGCTAACCATGACATACTCCAAACATCACCACCATCCACAACCACCACATTCCTCTTCACCTCAACAATATTTGTTGGCGCCGTAAACTGACTCGCCTTTAGGACATCAAATAGGTTTTTTAATACGCACAACATCACCAACCTTCCATTTAAATTGGCGCGCACAGTGTTTGTCTCAAAATGTTTATGACATGTGTCCTGGTTGGCAATTATCTTGTCACGATTGGTTACCACACCCTCAGTTACCAGAGACCTTCCTCCCCTCTTGAAGCTTAAAGACAAGGGGTTGAGTTTGGATCCAGCCAACCTCCCTTTCAACATGAGGAAAGGAGAAATCCCTGTCACACTATTGGGTGCATTTCTGTGAGCCCACAATTTCTCCCAGAGGACAGCCTTGAGCCTAGCTCTTACCAACTGGTTCATTTTCTCCACCAGGCTATTCGCTTGGGGAGCATAAAGAGCAGTGCAGTTGTATTTTTGAAGGAACGCCTACTTTGCATCTCATTAGCGATGTTTATCGCTGGCATGAGATGCGTTACAAAATCGGCTGCTAACATGCGCTAATGCATGTTAGCGACGCCTTGTAAATAGGGTGATAAAAATATTGCCGCTTTAGCGGAAAAAAGTGCCGCTAAAGTGGCGATACTGCCCTTGATAATATGCCCCTTTGTTTTTAATGGCCAAAGTAGGGTCGAACACCTCCTGAAAAGGAGGAGCAGTGGCTCATTAAGACAGGTGGGACGGTATATGGGGGTTGGATCTAGGCATGGGGACAGTGCAAAATGAGCAGAGGCAGGTCAGATCCCTGTGATGGCCATTCTGGAATTCCTGCATGGCACCAATCTGACAAGAAGTAGTAAAACACTTGTCTGGAGCACATCGTTTATTGCATCCACTTCCAGCCAGCCTCCAGTAATCAGTACAGCTCTCCAACTGTCCCTCCTGGAACCACATTCACCACGGGGTTCCACTTGATGACACCATATAGTTAAAGGAACAGTAGGCTGGAAAAGTACAGGTCATAGCACATCCCCCTCCTGTAAACGAAACACATACACATATTATATAACATGTGAGTAAGTATACTCAGAGCAAATGAAAGCAACAAAGAATAAAAGAGAATAAAAATGTCAGAATACAATGTATTAATAATAATCCTGATTACATTAGTAACTATGAAAAAGATAGCAATGCTAAAATATAACCAACAAGGGATAAAATTGATCATCAATGAACTGGAAGATTTTATTCTCAGGAAGTTATATCATGTACACAATAATCACTGCATGACTAATCTATTGCATAATCTGTAAAATGCACTGACAGTTTCCTAAACCATACACTTCTCGTGACCCTTCCACGCTCACAGCCACTCTTCTTGGACTGTCTCTGGGAAGCAGACTCACCACTAGAGCACTTAACTAACCATGACATACTCCAAACATCACCACCATCCACAACCACCACATTCCTCTTCACCTCAACAATATTTGTTGGCCCCGTAAACTGACTCGCCTTTAGGACATCAAATAGGTTTTTAATACGCACGACATCACCAACCTTCCATTTAAATTGGCGCGCACAGTGTTTGTCTCAAAATGTTTATGACATGTGTCCTGGTTGGCAATTATCTTGTCACGATTGGTTACCGCACCCTCAGTTACCAGAGACCTTCCTCCCCTCTTGAAGCTTAAAGACAAGGGGTTGAGTTTGGATCCAGCCAACCTCCCTTTCAACATGAGGAAAGGAGAAATCCCTGTCACACTATTGGGTGCATTTCTGTGAGCCCACAATTTCTCCCAGAGGACAGCCTTGAGCCTAGCTCTTACCAACTGGTTCATTTTCTCCACCAGGCTATTCGCTTGGGGAGCATAAAGAGCAGTGCAGTTGTATTTTTGAAGGAACGCTTACTTTGCATCTCATTAGCGATGTTTATCGCTGGCATGAGATGCGTTACAAAATCGGCTGCTAACATGCGCTAATGCATGTTAGCGACGCCTTGTAAATAGGGTGATAAAAATATTGCCGCTTTAGCGGCAAAAAGTGCCACTAAAGCGGCGATACTGCCCTTGATAATATGCCCCTTTGTTTTTAATGGCCAAAGTAGGGTCGAACACCTCCTGAAAAGGAGGAGCAGTGGCTCATTAAGACAGGTGGGACGGTATATGGGGGTTGGATCTAGGCATGGGGACAGTGCAAAATGAGCAGAGGCAGGTCAGATCCCTGTGATGGCCATTCTGGAATTCCTGCATGGCACCAATCTGACAAGAAGTAGTAAAACACTTGTCTGGAGCACATCGTTTATTGCATCCACTTCCAGCCAGCCTCCAGTAATCAGTACAGCTCTCCAACTGTCCCTCCTGGAACCACATTCACCACGGGGTTCCACTTGATGACACCATATAGTTAAAGGAACAGTAGGCTGGAAAAGTACAGGTCATAGCACATCCCCCTCCTGTAAACGAAACACATACACATATTATATAACATGTGAGTAAGTATACTCAGAGCAAATGAAAGCAACAAAGAATAAAAGAGAATAAAAATGTCAGAATACAATGTATTAATAATAATCCTGATTACATTAGTAACTATGAAAAAGATAGCAATGCTAAAATATAACCAACAAGGGATAAAATTGATCATCAATGAACTGGAAGATTTTATTCTCAGGAAGTTATATCATGCACACAATAATCACTGCATGACTAATCTATTGCATAATCTGTAAAATGCACTGACAGTTTCCTAAACCATACACTTCTCGTGACCCTTCCACGCTCACAGCCACTCTTCTTGGACTGTCTCTGGGAAGCAGACTCACCACTAGAGCACTTAACTAACCATGACATACTCCAAACATCACCACCATCCACAACCACCACATTCCTCTTCACCTCAACAATATTTGTTGGCCCCGTAAACTGACTCGCCTTTAGGACATCAAATAGGTTTTTTAATACGCACGACATCACCAACCTTCCATTTAAATTGGCGCGCACAGTGTTTGTCTCAAAATGTTTATGACATGTGTCCTGGTTGGCAATTATCTTGTCACGATTGGTTACCGCACCCTCAGTTACCAGAGACCTTCCTCCCCTCTTGAAGCTTAAAGACAAGGGGTTGAGTTTGGATCCAGCCAACCTCCCTTTCAACATGAGGAAAGGAGAAATCCCTGTCACACTATTGGGTGTATTTCTGTGAGCCCACAATTTCTCCCAGAGGACAGCCTTGAGCCTAGCTCTTACCAACTGGTTCATTTTCTCCACCAGGCTATTCGCTTGGGGAGCATAAAGAGCAGTGCAGTTGTATTTTTGAAGGAACGCCTACTTTGCATCTCATTAGCGATGTTTATCGCTGGCATGAGATGCGTTACAAAATCGGCTGCTAACATGCGCTAATGCATGTTAGCGACGCCTTGTAAATAGGGTGATAAAAATATTGCCGCTTTAGCGGCAAAAAGTGCCACTAAAGCGGCGATACTGCCCTTGATAATATGCCCCTTTGTTTTTAATGGCCAAAGTAGGGTCGAACACCTCCTGAAAAGGAGGAGCAGTGGCTCATTAAGACAGGTGGGACGGTATATGGGGGTTGGATCTAGGCATGGGGACAGTGCAAAATGAGCAGAGGCAGGTCAGATCCCTGTGATGGCCATTCTGGAATTCCTGCATGGCACCAATCTGACAAGAAGTAGTAAAACACTTGTCTGGAGCACATCGTTTATTGCATCCACTTCCAGCCAGCCTCCAGTAATCAGTACAGCTCTCCAACTGACCCTCCTGGAACCACATTCACCACGGGGTTCCACTTGATGACACCATATAGTTAAAGGAACAGTAGGCTGGAAAAGTACAGGTCATAGCACATCCCCCTCCTGTAAACGTAACACATACACATATTATATAACATGTGAGTAAGTATACTCACCACTAGAGCACTTAGCTAACCATGACATACTCCAAACATCACCACCATCCACAACCACCACATTCCTCTTCACCTCAACAATATTTGTTGGCGCCGTAAACTGACTCGCCTTTAGGACATCAAATAGGTTTTTTAATACGCACGACATCACCAACCTTCCATTTAAATTGGCGCGCACAGTGTTTGTCTCAAAATGTTTATGACATGTGTCCTGGTTGGCAATTATCTTGTCAGGATTGGTTACCACACCCTAAGTTACCAGAGACCTTCCTCCCCTCTTGAAGCTTGGGGAGCACCAGGCTATTCGCTTGGGGAGCATAAAGAGCAGTGCAGAAAAGAGCAATAGACAAGTCATGCGAGGTAAACTGGACCCCATTATCCGTCACTATAGTCTTAGGAATCCCCTTGCAGGCAAAACATCCTTAAAAAATTCCAGAAACACTCTTGGTGGTAATGAAGTATACACACCACTGTGACCCACTTGGAGGTGTAATCCACCAGAACAAGAACAAATCTCTAACTAGGTGACAGTAAATCAAAAGGCTCTACGAGATCTAAACCTAATTTGCAAGACGGTTCATCAGGAACAGGAACAGGTTACAAAAGAGCCATCCTCACAACTCTGGATTTATCATTCCTAGCACATTGTACACAGTCCTTTACAACACCCTCTACTTGCCTGTCAAGGCCCGGCCACCAATAACACTCCCTAATGCTAGCTTTGGTAAGATTCCTACCAAGATGCCCTTCATGGGCTAAGTTAATGATTTTGTCGATCAAACGTACTGGTGGGACTAATCCTGTATCCTATGGGTGACCATTCAAAAAGGGCACTTTCCTACAGTGTCAAAAAGGAATTTGTATGAAACTATTGTCTGGAGGGCAGGAAAATTCTATTCTGTAGCCCTACTTTACCACCTGTAGTATGTGAGCATCTGAAACAGCTGCTTTCCAGGCTGCTGAAAAAGCCTTGATTTTCCCCCCAACTTTAAAGGGATAGTTATGATTTTGGGTTAACTGAAGGAGATGAGGAGACCACAGGCTGTTGCTGGGACTTGTATGTGAAGGGAGTGCCATGGCCGCATCACCCCTCACAAAAGGGCTGATTAGGAGTCTTTGCTGAGGAAGATTGGCCATAAGCTCTCCCTTGATGGGAGTATGATCTGTGTCAGAAGTTTGTGATCCTCTGCTGACTTCTTCATCAGCTATTCGAGTTGGCAGCCAAGGAGATTAGCTCCAGAAAAATAAAAAGATGCCTCACAAGAGACTTCTGTGAATTATCATCCTCCCAGGTCCTCATCCAAATATGGTGCCTAGCAAAAAGGGCCAACCCAGAGGCTGCAGTAGCAGTGGAAAGTAAATCAAAAGTAATGTTTGATAGGAATCTAATCGGGGCAGAGCTAACCACTGAGGAGATTGGCGGCACCTTTTTAGTGCTCCTGGCTTACGCAGCCCTGGTCAGCGATTCCCACCCAGCCCACAGGCAGATTCCCGGTACCCTGGCCACCAGACCATGCTGCTGTGAAATACTGCCTTAAACGACCTGTCAGCAGCTGCCAGGAAGCTGCTAGGGGACCCTGCTGCTGGGCTCAGGCCACAGCACGCCAAGTCTGTGGCCACTGCAAGTGCCAGGAGTGTGCCCTGGCCTCTGACGCCCGAGGCCTGCTTCATGGCCTGTTTCCTTGACAGCCTTGCGAGACGTGCTAGGACTGGCCACCCCGCCATGCGGATTACCTTTGTTCCCTCTATGGGGGGCCCCTGATGACGTGGTGGCCTCCGCTCGGGCCCCTGCTGTCATGCCCTGACTGCAGCTGGAGCGTGGAAGGGCTCTGAGGCCCGTTGGAGACTGCGGCTGGAACGGTACGGCCTGTTAGGTGCCCATTCCCCCCCCACCATGACCCGGGTGGATGAAGTATTACGGTGCCCCTCCCGTGGTCCCCATGCGTTGTCTGGCCCTGGAGGTCTTGAAGCTTAGTAGTGAGGCCTGAGCTGAGTGTGCCTTCCATGGCGAGGGGTGCCCCGAGGAAGCTGCTGCAGATGGTGAGTGACGCAAGGTGGGAGAGGGGCCGCCACAATGCCAGGGGCATTTCCAGCTGCCACAATTTACATTATCCGGATAGGGTGACCTGTTGACATGTTACATCCCCCCACCGTGTTTGTATCAGAGAGGGGACAAGCGACGATATCGGCCACCCTTCTCTTGGGACAGGATTGGTCCCCTTACCCTCCTCCTTCGTGCTACACTACCGGCCCAGTGCTTTTTGTACCCCTCTGCCCCAGCAACACTATCCAAGTGCAGCTACTACTGGGTCTGCCCCTGCGACTCTGGCCTACTACTGGGGACTGCACAAACCTGGCATACCTTCCACAGCGGCTGTCCCAACGTAGGTGGGATCACGGCTACTGGGCAGACTGCTGCCTGATAGCCGGATGCCAAGTACTTACACTGGGACTGGCCCTACCTCTGCTCCTGGAGGGCACTGATTCTCCTTTGCAGATGCCGGCAGCAGCCCAGTTGTGGTGTTCCACGCCAGCAGTGCACCCCTCTGTCTGCTTCTGGAAGTTTACATTTGGAGATTCTCACTTGAAGCCTCTGATTCATCAGAGCAGTTACTTCCTACCTCTGGTTGGGACCTGACTGTCACCCATGTCCAAGCCTAAGTTAAAGTCCATACACCAACTCCTATTCTCGAAGGGTGTCTCTAGAGTGAGGCCGCCCGTAGCTTCGGAAGCAGAGGGCATGGCGCAGGCACCGCCATCTTTGTCATCTTCGGGTATGGACACCCTGCTTCGTGAGCTGTCTGATATCAAGGTCTCCAAGGGTTGAACTGACGCAGCAGTTACGAAAACAGAGTAAGATGTGCAGTCGATCTGAATAGATATTACCTCATTTCTTCAACGGTTTGGCACCACGGAGACCTGCCTTAGGTGGAGGCGCGCGTTGATGGCCTACTGGACTGGTCTATGGAGGCGGGTGCACTGCGTAGAAAAGTGATTGACCTGGAGGACATGAGCAGAAGGGACATTGTTCGTATCTCCAGCCTGCCAGAGAAAATAGAGGGGGCGCCCATGATCTAATTCCTTTGTGACCATTTGCCCAAAATGCTGAATCTATCCTTCATCCTGAACCTGGAGCTCCCGCACCTCTTCCTCTGACGCACAGTGACCTAGGCCCATCCTGGTGTGGCTTCTGTGGCATCAACAGGCACGCATATTATTGTGGTGGTGAAAAAGCAGGACTCTTACAAGTGAAAAATCCATCAGATTTTTATTTCGTCCGACTTCTCCCCTGATACCAATCTTGTCTGGAAGCGGTTCCTGGCATTGCAGCCCGCATTAGGAAGAGGGGAATTCAATATGTTGTCCTGGAACTAGCCTTGATGCTGATAACTGTGGATGGCAAGAATCGGGAGCATGATGAGCCAGGAGACCTGGAGAGGTTTCTGGACGGCATGGACGCCTCCGACATGGATACCCTTGGCCCGCCTGATGGCTTATCAGCTGCCGCCTTGGTGAGGGTGGATCATCCGCCCGATGATCAGAAAGAGTGACGATGGCTGGTGAGAGCCACCCAACGCTGGTCTTCGGACAGAGGCAAGCACCTCCACATGTCAGTCAGTGTGTATCCCAAGGGACAAATCTCGCTCACCCCTCAAAGCCAAGGATGTTTGCTCATCTGCCCTATGACTCCACTGATTTCTTGCAGCCTTTCCACAACTTACCTTGGCTCTGATGATCTTCAGGGGGCCGCTTACTGATGTACTGCTGGTACCATCTGGCTGTGGCTGCCAGTCTGGCGCTGGGTATGATGATGTGGGGCCAAGCAGCTGCCTTCCACCCGGGACACTCAGATGACGTCTGTGAGGACTGAATGCTAGACTACTGTGATGAGCCTAGCCAAGACTGTCCCTATGGTGCTGACTGGACCTCCTAGCAGTAATGTATATTATGTACTTGGTTTCTCTGTTTTAATATGTACGCTCAATTTCCATAGTTGTTAATTCAAATGCTGGGCCTCTGAGCCAATTTGCGTACCTTGTCTGTTGTGTCTTGGATGGGGCAGCCGGTGGCTGGGTTGCTGGCTTAATGTCCTGCTTAACCTTGGCGGCCTCTATGTGGGTGTCAGAACACCTCCAATACACACTGTCATTTCATGGACCAGGGTCCGCAGCCGCAGATCGGAGGATTTCTTCTGTCCAGATCTCCAGCTTTCTTTGTTCCTACTCCCCAGAGATAGGGGTAGAGATGGCAGTGGGCACATGCATCTCTGGGTTCTAGTTTAATCCTACTCCTCCCTGCCGGGGGATTTGGTGTTAGCATCTGGAATAGTTACCGATTCTACCATGGTTACTGACTTCTGGTGCCCCCTTCCCATCCTCCTCTTGCCCCCCCAAAGCCTTACACATGTCCTCCTCACAACCTGGACCAACCCATCCTTTGCGGATAGCCTCCTTTAATGAGAATGGCCTGACCCATTTTATTAACAGGCAGAAAATCCTCTCTTTTCTGCAGAAACACCACCCAGATGTGGCATTACTTGAGGAAACCCACCTGTCCCTCACAGAGCACGACAAACTTAGACGGGATTGGGTGGGTAGAGTGATACACGTCAGTAGGATGCAGGGACCCTCTCCTCCACACCAGGCTACCCCCATGGACCATAGTAAGAGTGGGGTAGCCATCCTGT
Source organism: Calotriton arnoldi (assembly GCA_963921515.1). NCBI lineage: Eukaryota > Metazoa > Chordata > Amphibia > Caudata > Salamandridae > Calotriton > Calotriton arnoldi. The sequence continues at coordinate 431,501 of CAWUFW010008139.1, read as the reverse complement.
TTCATAAATCCCTGGCACTCTGGATGTGAAGAGACCCAATGGGTAGATATGTTTTTGCCAAGGTCCAGATCTGTGATTAGGTCTTGATCGTGGGTTCTGTCTATGCCCTGGTGGGTGATAAGGCAGACTTCCTTGCCACATTGAACAAACTCCTGCTTTCTTTTGGTACATCCAGGGTACTCATTGGGTGTGGGGGGGACTGGAACCTGCCCTTGGATCCACACCTTGACAAGTCTGAGATTCAAATGGCCTGACAGCCCAGAGACAGATACATTCTATCAAACATTATAGCTGACCATGCCTTGACAGATCCCTGGTGCTTGAAACACCCAGGGAACGGGGATTATACGTTCACCTCATGCGGCCATGGCACACATTTCCGTATCTATTTCTTTTTGCTCTCTGTCAGACGACTGGGTAATTTAGTGGCCGCCTCGATATCCTGAACAGTACCTCTGACCATACCCTTGTGTTGCTCGACCTTGACCTCCATCTCCTGCAACCCCCTCAGGCGTGCTGGCATATGAACACATGTGGTACAAAGCTCCTGAGGACAAACATTGGTTGTGTCACTATTTGAGCTGATATTTGGAGGAGAATGCTGGATCCGTCTCCTCTGCAGAGGTGCTCTGGGTTTCCAGAAAGCCTCCCTGAGAGGCGATTTGATGAGCAACTCGGCTATCTTTAATCACCGTTGTGAGGTGGAATGGAGGCAGTTGACAGACCTCACTCTTCACCTGAATCATGGGTATAATGCTTCGCCAACCCCCACCCTTCTTAAGGAACTGCTTAGGGCCAAGTATAATCTGAACTCTCATCACACTGCGGTAGCAGAGTCAAAGTTTCTTCCACTTGCGGCAGCGGCACTATGAGAGGGGTGAAAGGCTTTATTGACCATGCAGCTGCGTCAGGCGCAGTTGCAAGCAATGATACCGGCCATCAGGTCCACGCGTGATGTGCTCCTTACTGACTGGCACAATATATAGTGGGAATTTGCTACTTTTTATTAGACCTTCTACTCTTTGACAGCCCCGGACCATGCTGTCGCGGAACAGGTGTTTCTGATTGGCTTTACCCTGCTGGTCCTGTCACAAGATCAGGCACAGTCACTTGGTGCTGACATTAGAGATGAAGAAATTACACAGGCCATTGACGGAATGACAGTAATGAAGGGCCCAGGAGACTACGGTCTTCTGTTTGAATTCTACAAAATCACTAAACCCCTGATAGTTCTTCTATTGAGCAAACTGTTAAGAGAGATCTCCGCGGTCATAGCTCCTCTCCCAGAATTTAATAGAGCGTATTTCCTTGATCCCTAAACCTGGTCGAGACCAACTATTGCCTGCTATCAACATGGATATGAAGATAATGGTGAAGGTTTTAGGCAATAGACTCAAGGTCTATTTTCTTCTACTGATTCAACCCTCACAGGTTGGGTTCGTGCCTTGTTCTAGTGAATCACCTGAGAACGCTCTCCCATCAGTTGAGGCAGGCGCTGCAGGATGACGATGAGAAGGTGCTCGTCTCTCTTGATGCCAGGAAGGCATTCAATCGGGTAAATGGGCCATACTTGTTACGGGTGATAGAGGCCATGAGTCTAGGGGACATGTACATTGCTAAAGTTCAGTGCCTCTACAGCACTCATACGGCCGTAGTGACCTGTAGGGGCTTTTCATCCTCCTTTTTTACTCTCAGTCGCAACACGAGGCAGGGGTGTCTGCTCTCCCCACTATTATTTTTGCTCACGCTGGAACTCCTGGCAGCTAAGATATGCAGAACGCCTAGTATACATGGAGTAGCTACACAGCTGGGTGAGAGAAAAGCATTTTATTATGCAGATGATATCTTGGCGGTCCTCTGCAGCCCCCGGGAATTAATCACGGCTCTTATGCAGGTGATAGAGTCCTTCTCTGCCTTCTCGGGATACAGTATCAACTAGTCGAAGTGTGAGGTTTTGCCTATGACTCCGGCGAATACGGTAGTGTCGCTGGGGGAAGCGCCATTCGCATGGCAGACTGAACATCTGAAATATGTGCCCATGTACCTTAGTAGTGAGCTATATCAGGTAGTGCGTGATAACATCGCTCTCTTCATAGACAAGGTACAGGCGGAATTCACCACCTGGCTGGCGTTGCATCTATCTCTGTGGGGCTGGGTTCAAAATATTCAAATGAACATGATGCCGAGATTCAATTACATATTTGAGATGCTTCCTCTGAAAATCCCCAGCCATATGCTTGGGGAGATCCAATTGATGATACAGACTTTTGTGTGGAAGGGGCGCAGGCCTCATCTCAAGGCCTCTAAACTACATGCTAAAACAACTGCAGTGGGAGCTGTGACTTTCCCACGCAGAGTCTAACTAGTTGGCCTCACAATTGTCACATGTGGTGTAGATGCTGAAGCCAGTTAACAAGATGCCTACATGGGTCTATCTGGAGCACAATCTGCTACATTTGAAAGGGGAACTTACAGCTCTTTACACGGTCCATAAATTATCCAGCCGCCTGAGTAACCTGATTATACATGCTATGCACTATGCATTGTGCCATGCCCATCATCTGCTTCATTCACCATCCACTTTCCTTCTTAAGGCACTGCTATGGCGAAACAGGCATATTAAGATTGGGGGACAGGAGGTTGACTGGACGCAGTGAAAGACCAAGGGGATTCGCCATGTGAATGACCTGGTTCAGGTTGGTGTATTGGTCCCCTTTGTGGATCTCAAGCACGATCATGGGCTACCTCAATCACAACACTGGCAGTATCGACAGCTCACACACAGTCTAGAGCATGCGCTTGTTGCCCCCCCTTTCTACATAGTGCCTGACCCACTGTTGCAGTACATTCTGACCTAGAAAGGTTTTAGGGGCTCTATGGTGCGTCTGTGCGCAACCATGCCGGATGGACTCTTCTCACCGCCTACTGCTCATAATTTACGTTGTTGGTGGGAACGGAGGCTCGGCCTCTCCATATCTGAGTGTGATTGGCACAACCTTACGGAAGAGCATGACAGCCTCCTCAGAGAAGCCAGGTTGAAATTTAGTTATTTCAAGGTCTTGCAACCTCTGGCACTGGACGCCGAACCGACTGTGCAGAGCACGAATGCTGGAAGACCCCAAGTGCTGGAGGTGTGATGCATTGGACTGTGATATTGTACATGTTCTGTGGGACTGCACGGTGCTCTCACAAAACTGGAGTTCGGTTTGGGATACCTTGTCAGCGCACCTGGGGTGACCAGTCATCTCACAGCATGCCTGGTTTTACTCCCCGACATAACCATATTCCCAGACTTGAAGCATCATGGCAAACACTGGTTGGCTATGGCTCTTGCAGTGGCGAAGGTACAAATATTGCACCACTGGAAATCAGTTAGACCACAGTCTCAAAACACATGGCTTGCTGCCATGCACGACGTGGCCCCTTATGAGCGGCTTATTTATGAGATCAATGATCAACTGCAGAAGATTGAGTAGGTCTGGGGCCCAACCTCCGTGGTTAGCTGTCAGTATCTATAGCAACACAAAAAGATGATGGACAGAATGATAACAATTGTCAAACATTCACCCCAAGTCACAAAGCTGAGTTAAATCCATCTTTTTTTGCTCACCATGCCACCCCAATTTGTAGCCAGCTATATACAAATCAATCTTGACCCTGCTCTCCATGGGAACAGACCACGCCCAAACTGCGAGGCCTGGTCCTCCCTGGACCAGAAACAAGCATCCTGGCACCAGTTTCGGGGTATCTCCCCCTCATCAGCCAGTCTAGCCCAAATCCAATGGCATAGCGAGCACGGAACCCATGTCATGGCATACCCTTCCCACTTAGGGCGACTATAGCAACACAAAAAGATGATGGACGGAATGCTGAACATTGTCAAACATTCACCCCCAGTGCAGAGATCTGGGCCTAAATCCATCATTTTTTTGCTCACCATGCCACCCCAGTTTTGACCCAGCCATATGAAAATCAGTCAAGACTGATTTGCATATGGCTCGGTCCAAACTGAAGTGGCATGGTGAGCAAAAAAACAATTGATTCAACTTAGATCTGTGACTGGGGTGAATGTTTGACAATGTTCAGCATTCCGTCCATCAATTGTTCCTTTTGCATTTGTTGCCCTAAGTGGGAAGGGTATGCCTAGACTTGGGTCCCGTGCTCACTGTACCACTGGATTCAAGCTAGCCTGACTGATATGGGGGGGATGCCCTGAAACTGGTCTCAGTTTGCTTGTTTGCGGTCCAGGCAGGGTGTGGCTTGGCTGTTTGGGTTGGACTGTTCCCATAAGAAACAGGGTCAATACTGATTTGCATATGGCTGGGTCCACACTCAGCTGGTGTGGTGAGCAAAAGAATTATGTATTAAACCCGGATCTTGCAGCACCTTCTGAAACTACAAGCCGGCGCCATTTTATACTCCCCGTTGACCCCAGTGGATTGGTGCCTATGGCTCCCAACGTGCAGAGATAGGGGTGTTACTCAAGCTTTAAGCTCCATTAATATACTGACGATAGGAGACATGTTCTCAGAAGGCGTAGTGAAAAAATGGGACGAGGTGGTGGCTCTGGAGCATAATACCTCGCTGCTCACTAGATTCCAGTTTCATAGAACAAGACATGCGTTATTGGGTATTCTGGGCAGCGATCTTGCTGAGCCACCTGAAGTGACTCCTCTCACCCACACGATTAAATCTGACTCCCCTACCCAGATAGTATCTACCATTTACAAACTTGCACAGGGGTACAGGGCAAACCACTACACTAAAGCCTGGTTAGCTTGGCAGGCAGACCTGGGAACAGACTTGGATGACTTGACGTGGGGATATTGTTGTGAGAGCTCGAAACGGATTTCCCTGAACGCCAGGCATAGACTGATCCATTTTAAATTCTTGAACAGGGTATGTTACACCCCTGAAAGGCTGCACAGGTATGGGTTACGCGACTCTGCAGAATGCGAGAGATGTGGGGAACGTATGGCGGATTTTTTACACCTAGCCTGGTTATGCCCAGGGATTGCTCGCTTCTGGGTTCTGGTCTTTAAAAACTTGAGTGACATTACAGATATGTCCTTCACGCCTGACCCTATGTTGGCACTATTGGGTTATTCCAAGCTCATACCCAAAGCAGTTAGAAGGTTGGTGGACATGGCGCTGCTGATTGCTAAACGCAGGGTGGCGATCTGCTGGTCCCGAGGCTCGACCCCCACAATTACATGCTGGTCGAGAGATATGATGTATTGCAGTACGCAAACTGAAAATTATAGCGAACTCCTTCCCACGCGCAGCCGCCCTAAAAACTTTTGGGGATTGTATAAAACATACCTGCTTACCAAAGACACTGCGGCTGAGGGTACTGACGTAACTGTAGAAGCCTAGGAGGTGCACTGTGAGAATGCGGAGCGGTGGCAATTGTAGGCGAAGTCGCAGTAGAATTGGGGTCCGAATGTATACATGCTGGTCTATGCTGAGATTGCCGTCCAGTAAGGTAAAAAGCATGATAGCTCTGGGTACTTTATTACATGTTGCCTCTCTGCTAGTTAAAGGTTAAAATTGAGCGCAATGTTGCGCAACAATGGCAGACAGTGATGACTGTACTGTGATGATGAACCTGATCGCTATGATGCATACTTTGCAAAATATTCTTAATATGTTAAAATAAAAAAATTAATAAAAAAAATTACAAAAAAATAATTATTAAACCCGGATCTTTGTGACTGGGGATGAATGTTTGCATTGTTCAGCATTCCATCCATCAATTGTTCCTTTTGCAATGTTCAGTATTCCGTCACTCAATCATTTGTAGAGCGCTGCACTGTCACCCATGGAGGTATCTGGGCACTGGGGTGCAAGGTCTCTGTCAAAAAGCCAGGTCTTGAGGAAACAGTGAGCAGAGGGAAAAAACAAGCAGGATAGGGCAAACAGAGGGCAGAAAAATGAGGGAGTAGAAAAGACAAAGCAGATGGCAGAAAAACGAGTAGAAAAGTTAAACAGAGAGCAGAAAAGGCAAAACAGAGCAGAAGAGGGCAAAACAGAGGGAATAAAAATGAGCAAAAAAATCCAAACAGAGGGCAGAAAAACTAAAAGATAAAGGAAATGCAGGGCAGAAAAACGAGCAGAAAAGGCAAAACAGAGACAGCAGAGGGCTAGCTGGACAGGAGAACTGTCGCAGGGGGAGCTGGCATAAGGACCATCCATCATCTTTTTGTGTTGCTATAGCTTTGGGCATCACCATTACTCATCCAGATTCCACACTTCGCACCCGCCCCTGGCTGTTCCGGGGTTAGTGGAAACTTTATGGGGGGGGCAGTCTGGTGGTCTGAGGCCATGATTTACGTGTCCCCTTGCCCTCAGTCACCCTTCACCCTTGCCCTCCCCCTTGATCTCCCTCTTGGTTTCCCCTGCGGGACTTCCTAGTTAGCTTCACCTCTGTTAGAAGGGGCTTGATTGTGTTATAGGTTGTGAGTTATTTTTCAAGTTCTCACAGTCTTTTCGGGTGTTTTCACTCATATGATGTCTTGCCTGATCTCTCATATCTGTATCACTGGTGCATGATGTCTGTATCTAAAAATTCTGTCCAACTTTAATAATTGAAATACAAAAAAAAGAGGAATCTGAGCTGCCATGTCATGATTGCTAGCCTGGCAGTACCTTTGTTACCTTGCTGAAAAGCCTCTGCTAGGGCTTTGAAGTCCTGCAGCAGTGAGTAGACTGTGTAAGCAGCGTAGGCACCAGCCCGAAAAGCAAAGTTCGATGCCGAATAGGATCTTTTCACTGTTCCCCCCACTTTTTTATCAACTTGGTCTGAAGGAGAAGCCTCCTCTGAAGTGATCATCCCGCTGGAAGCCAACTTCTCCATATGGGCGTGGGACGGGGAGGCATCACCGGACCAATTAGGGCCCACGAAATAAGCTCTACCAAGGGCAGGACCGCCAGGAGCGTGAGGCTAGGAAGCCTGCGAAAATGTATGCAGGGAATTGTCCGTGTAATTTGAAGCAATCAGTAGGAAAAGGAGGGGTGTGGCAGTCAGGGGGTCAAAAGCCAGGGTGCTGGACCATCTCCACCAACTGACCTAGCCAATTTGTCCACCCCCCACACCAAAAAGCAGGTGTCTCAGCTGCAGAGTGGCTCAGGCAGGGAAGCACATACTGGGTCCTTGGGATGCCTCATGGTTGGGGAACACGGAGTAGGCGATCGGAGACTGTGTCCTTGGGATGCCTCGCGGCAGGGGCTCAGGGACTGATACAGCACATAAAAGACACCTTGAAAGCACAATAGCCGAGGAAAAGAGCTGCTCAAACTGTGTCCTTGGGATGCCTCACAGCAGTGGCACAAGGAGTAGGTTATTGGCCAGCAGGGGTCAGCTGCAGATGGACACAGCACTTGCAGCTCGGTCCGGGCCTAATGGGCACCCACACAGATATCGCTAGCAAGGGAAGCCTAGAGGCTGCAAACGCTAGACACCTGTAGAAGGGGGCCATTGCGAAAAGGGCTGTGCCAGAAATGCTGTCCATAAACAATATGAACCAACAAACATGAACTGGTTCATTAGCAATAACAGTTGTGTATAAGGTATGTTGAGTAGGGAAAAAACCATTACAACGCAGTTGTTACAACGCATTACTATTACAACGCAGTCGTTACAACGCGAATCCTTTTGCAGCGCATGGCCATTACATCGCAATTCTTTACAATGCATATGCCTTTACAACGAATTTCGTTGCAAATGCATGAATGGTAAAGGCATATGCGTTTCAATTGTAAGTATTTGGTAAGTATGGGTTTTTAGGGTTTAGGGTGGGTATGGGTTTTGGGGTGTCAAGGGTAATTTTAGGGTTCAGGGTGTGTTTGGGTTTTGGGGTGCTAGGGGTAATTTTAGGGTTCAGGGTGGGTTTGGGTTTTGGGGTTCCATGGGCAATTTTAGGGTTCAGGGTGGGTTTGCGTTTTTTTTTTTTAGCCAATTTTTATTGATTTTTAGGTCATAATAAGCACATTATGCAATATTGAGTAAGGATGTTTGTACATGACTCCCATTGCATTAGATATCAAACTGTGGCAGGAATACATGGTTCATTATGAAATAATATTGGTATCAAACAAACTAAACCAAGTAGCAGATCACAATAAGAGTGAGTATATTGATAATGTCCGCATACATTATAGCTTGCAGTCCATCAATCATATCAAGCGTATAAACTTAGTCAGAATCCAATGTACACCATCTCATAGCCCCATTGTTGTCTTTCTTCTTATTAATGAAAAATTACAAACACTCTAATGGTGGCTGCACCACAAAAGGTTGCCATATATGAAATCTGCTAGGCAGGCAGAGGGCAATCAAGTGGAGAATAGAAAATTAATCTTTCTTTACGCCAAGTATGATGGGGTGAATATTCTCCAATTTGGAAGAACTGCTAATTGTACCTAAAGGGACTAATGAGGGCGGAGTGATGGCCGGATAGGAGCACATTATTATTATTAGCATTTTTTTTGTAACTTTATTTTTATTTTCCATGGCGTACATACAAGCCTAGAAATTCACTGCAATCTTGAAACAATAATCATGTATACAAGAAAACGCATTTGCAAATCATTTGTGCACAAACATAGAATCGAACCAAATCACGGGGTAGTATTTACCTCATATCATAAGGTGTCAGCATCTGTCTAATCCGGAACAACCGGCCCTCATCCATTATCAATCACAACTCAACAGTGTTACAATAATAACCACAGCCTCTTGAGTGAACAGAATAGGATTGCAGATTACCCCACCCCAGTGGGAACTATCCCATCAGGTTGTTTTGAAGCAGAGACGGCGCTGATTTCTGACAAATAAGCTTTGAGAGGCCCCCAAATATCTTTTGGTCGGAAAGTCGGGGGTTGGGTCTCGGCATACAGCTCACTGTTAGTATTGCAATATGTAAGACTATGAAGCCAGTCTCTGACTGCAGGAGAGGATCTACTACCCCATTTGAACGCTATTTCCCTTTTTGCAAGCAATAGAGCAATGGAAGAAAATTTACGCAGCTTCTTCGGGAGACCCCCCACATATCCCAACAAGGCAACTTCGGGCGCGGGAGTCACCTCTAGGCCCAACATCTGTGTTATTGTCCTGAAGACGGATCTCCAGAAGTTCCCAATCTTCACGCAATTCCACGTAAGGTGGGCAAAGTCAGCCTGTGGACTTCCGCACTTAAGACAATGGTGCGGACGGCTCGAATCAATGGCATGTAACCTAGCCGGGGTCACATAGGCCCTCCACAAATATTTAAAATGGATAAGCTTATGTCTGCTTTTTAAAGAGACCTCCTTAGTTTGTGCACAGCAGAAGGACTAATGCGACTCCTGAATTGGCTGCCCAAGATCCTGCTCCCACGCCTCCCGTACCCTGGAGTCCCTGCTAGGGATTAATGCCATGCTTGCTTTATATAGTTTCGAGATTAGGTGTTCTCCTCCAGGGCTTGTGATTAAGAGAGTAAGCGGGGGGGAAGGACTCCGGCTCCAAAGGATACTCCGGAATCTTTGCACGGAGAGCCCTCCGTATTCGCCTAAAGACAAATTGATCCATAAAAGTGGCCTCACTAAACTGCCCACCCTCTGTACTGGAAAAGACGTGTCCCCCTGGGAAGAGATCACCAAGCTTATTCATTGAGTGTGCTGCAAGTGTTCAATGAACCAGTTTTTCCTCCGTAATGGGAAGCCACAGATTATTAGCCACTGGAATCTCCAATGACTATAAAGCGCCCCCACCCGTCACTATAGTCAACTTGCGCCAGGCCCAGCTGGTGGTGGAAACAGTTTGAATGTCCCGTGGGTCTCTGGGAAAGCCTCGCGGTAGCACGGTGCTGAGTGGTGCCGGAAGCACTAAATCGGCTTCAGGTCTAGAGTAGGGAATCCGAGTGTTAGGATGATACCAGGAGTGAGCAAAACTAAGCTGAGCAACTAAGTAATAGACCTGCAAATTGGGGACCCCAAACCCACCTCTCTCATATGGTAAAGTCAGTGTGTCCCAGCTAACTCTGGGACGTTCACCCCCCAGACCAACCTGATGAGATGAGATCTCAGCGTACGAAAGAAAGTATTGGGGAGGGGTATGGGAATATTGTGAAACAGATACAAGAACTTAGGGAGGACAATCATCTTCACAAGGGCCACTCGGCCTGCAAGGGACCACGGAAGCCTCAACCAGCATTCACTCTGCTGTTCCAGATTTTGTACCGCAGGGCCATAATTTAGCCTAAGTATGTGCTCAGTCTCTCTATGGATCCATACCCCAAATACTTCGCCGAATCCTCACACCATGCAAGTGGGAACTCGCTCTCCCAGCAGGCAGTGCTCGGTGTAAGGGGGAAAATTTCAGATTTTCCCCAATTTATACCCAACCCAGAAAATGAACCGAATCTGATTATATCTCTGATGAGCGGTTCCAAGTTTTCCTGCGGGTTACGAACATAGAGAATAATATCATCCGCGTACAAGGAAATTAAAAGAGGACCCGTTTTGAACTGGAGACCTCTGTGAAGATGGTGTTCCTGGAAGTGACGGACCAGTGGGTCCAATGCCAATATGAAAAGCAGCGGGGAGAGTGGACAGCCCTGCCTGGTGCCACGAGAAAGGGTGAATGAAGGGGACAGTGTGCCATTCAGTCGAAGTCTAGCAGTGGCCGCAGAGTAGAGTAGCGCAGTGAGGTCGGTAAACCCCTTGGGAATACCCAGTTTTCTCATCATTGCTAGAAAAAATGGCCACTCCAAAGAATCGAAGGCTTTTTCAGTGTCTAATAGGACAGCAGCTGCCAGGACCTCTGGAGTGATCCGGTGTATAACCGCAAACAATGTGCGCAAATTTAAAGCCGTCGACCTGTGGGGCGCAAAGCCCTATTGAGCCGGAGAGATAATACGGTCTAATAATAAAGCCAATCTCAGCGCGATCATTTTAGCTAGGATTTTATAATCGAGATTTAAAAGGGACAACGGCCTATAAGAGCCGCATAAAAGCGGGTCCTTCCCAGCTTTTGGTAGAAGAATTATTACAGCCTCATGCAGAGTGGGAGGAAGTACCTTGCATTCAAGCGCCTCATTGTAAACTTCTAATAAGTAGAGCGCAAGTAAGTCCTTGTAGGTTTTATAGAAGACCCCGGTAAACCCGTCCAGGCCCGGGGCATTCGAGCCATTTATGGCATCTATAGCACTACCAATCTCCTCGACGGAGAATGGCTCCGCCAGAAACCTCTGCATAACCCTCTCGAGCCACACCATAGCAACCTCTGCCAGGTACTTATCACAATCCTCCTCATCATGCGACACACGAGTGGTGTATAACGTGGACTAGTAGGCTACAAATTCGTCTGGGATCTCTAGGGTGCTATGTAGGGACTGCCCAGTTGAAGAGCGGATACAGGCGATGTGTGATCGTCCAGCGGGAGGCCTAGTTAGTCGCGCCAACGTGCGGCCAGGTCTATCGCCCTCTCCGTATCGTCTTGCAACGGCGTACTTGCCAAAAAAAACAGCACTCTCGTTCCAACGCATCTCTAAACTCCGTAAGGAGTGCAAGGCAGCTGCCAAGCCGCGAGGGGTCGGGATTCTAGATCTGCTCTCTATCCCAATTATTTCATTGCTTCTCAATGTGCGCAATCGTACCACGCAGGTCTCTCAAAACCCCGGAGTGCTTTGAAATGCACACGCCACGCATGTAGGCCTTGAACGCCTCCCAAAGTGTGTCCCACAAGCTCACCGAACCCCTGTTCAATTCAAAATATTCGACTATATTCTCCCGAAGCTCAGACCTAAACACTTCATCCATCAAAGCATTCCCGGGGAATCTCCACATTCTCTCACACCCCTCCGGTCTAGGAATACGGATTTGCAATACCACGGGAGCATGGTCAGAGTAAGTGCTTGGGAGATGCTGGGATGCCTTATACCACGATGCCAAATTGGGGGAGACAAGCCAAAAATCTAATCTGGTCCAGGTGCCATAGTAAGCGGCGTAATGTGTATAAGCGGAGTTCCCTGGGTTGCGCTTGCGCCACACATCTACCAGTCCAATTGCTTCACACATTTCTAACAATACTTGGCGTGCGTGTGGCTTAGTATTCGGGTATTTGGACGTGCCATCCCGCTCCGGATCTAACAGCAGATTAAAATCGCCACCCATACATATATAGTCTGCCTCTGTTGCGGGGATTCTGCACCTACACAGAACTATCCGCAGGAAACCGGGACCTCGGTGTATAGGGGTGTACCAACCTATCACCTTAGTACCCAAAATCCCAAAACCGACTAGCTATAGTGTCTCATTTATTCTCCTCCAAATATCACAGAGCTACAAATGATTAGACAACCCAGAACACAACACTCCCGACTCTCTCAGGAATCGCGGTAGCAAGACATACTCTTTCGCTCGCTCACTCGTAGTTGTCCACAACAAGATTAGCTAGAGTCACTGTAATAGTTCAACATTTTTATTTTAACTATCATGCTCTTCAATACAGTATACGAGCCACTACCAGCAGCAAAATGCATAAACTCAAAACAACTAGCATTGTTACAATTCCATATAGCACAAAGGGGGGAAGTCATTTTATAAAGACAGTGGAAAAAGGTCTATAAGACCTAACCACCCTTCCCTTGACTGGAAGATGTTTATTAGAAAAAGGAAGATCTCTGGGCTTTGACAGCAGACCCCATACCTTAAAGCCTAGATGCAAGGTTTACATCATAGGAACAGAGGAACTCTTCTCCATGGAAAAAGCTCTCTCCAAGTGTGTGTTAAAACAACATGCATCCCCGTAATAACAAAGCGCGAGTCTCCAGCATTGCAGCTGTGTTTAGCATGTTATGTCTAGGTGCTAGGGACTGACCAGAACAGAATAACAAGGGGAATTGTTTATCGACCTTGAACATTGTGTTCAGTCTAAACTCCAGGAACTTCAGCAAAGAACGCGAAAAGCAGACAGTTCTCATGTGAAAGGCACAAACAATATCTTGTGTAATTGTAAGAGCTGTGTGTGCAAATCTTGGAAAAACTCAGATCTGTCGACATTGGGCGCGTATACATAGATGAACGCAATCCAATATCCCATCAAAAGTCCCACCATGCAAGTATAACGCCCCTCCCTGTCCATATGTGCTTTTGTGAAGCTAAAAGGTAAACTTTTATGAATCATAATGGCCGTGCCCCGCGCATATGTGCTGTATCCTGCAAAGTAGCGATGTGGACCCCAGCTCGAGGCAAAGGCTGTGGTGGAGGCCCTAGGCAGGTGTGTTTCTTGTAAGAATGCGATGTTGACTCTGTGTCGCTGTAAATAATGCAGGACCTGTCTCCCTTTCTTTTTTGGCACTGTTAAGCCCTCAGACTTTCCAGGTTATTAATGTAAGATCTGAAAATGGTGCCAATCTACCCCGTTCCGACATCCCAACATTCTAGCAATAACTCGGCTTGTGCAATACCAGAAAAACATATTCTGCCACAGTGAATAAACAAATGCATAACCTTCGTTGTCCCCAAATAGCGAACATAACCTCCCTCCACCCCCCACCCATCCCTGCACACCCTTCTGCAGGGAGAAACCCCATTGAAGAAGCGTAGACATGCATCATGTAAACACCCTTGTATCTCTAGCTGGAACAATGCTAGATACATTACACACAATTTAAACAATCGCTAAGTGATCAACACTTGGGGTGTGGCAACGCCACGCCAAGAACCCGACTTATAGAATCATGCAAAAACACGTAATTCGCCCAATAGTAAAGAAATTACAACCATCAAGTAACCGCAGCGCAACAGTGTAGGATACAGTAATTATTAGTTGGAAAATAAGTCACGGACAAATCTTTGTTCTTGCGGCTATTGTTGCTTCCTTTATAGTCCCTGCAAAATTCTTGTACCGCAGTGGGAGTATCAAATATGCGAGAGCGACCCTCGATGTCCACCCGTAGTCGCGCTGGGTATAACATGCCGTATTGCAAGCCCAGGTTTCGCAATGTTGCCTTCACCCCAGTGTACTTCCTCCTGGCTTCCTGCACCATGATGGTGAAATCTGGATACAATGCCAGTGCCGAGCCCTGCCAGGTAATGGAGCCCCTCTCTCTCGACAACCTCAGCACGGTATCTCTGTCCCGGAAATTTAAAAGACGGGCAATGATGGGCAGAGGTGGACAGCCCGGGTTAGGGCAGGGGCCAAGTGAGCGATGGGCTCTTTCTACGAGAAAGGTAGGGGTGAAGGCCTCTTTACTGAAAATGTCCGTGAGCAGGGTCTCCACAAATTGGTTCATGCGCCCCGTGTTGGTGGACTCAGGGACGCCCAGAATGCGAACATTGTTGCTCCTGCTGCGCGCTTCCAAATCCTCATTTTTTATGGCCACCTCCTTCGGTATTTTTTCCATGTGGTCTAGGCGCTTGGTAGATTGTGCCGCGCCAACTTCCAAATCCGACAACTTACCCTCCACCGTGTCCAAACGCTTCTCATGGATGTCCAGCTTGGCGCCTATTCCTTCGAGGCGCTTGTCGAGAGTATCGAAGCGGCCCTCAAGGATTTTAAAACCAGCCCGCATTTTGAGAAGCAGTGAGCTCGACACTGCGGGCGCCTCATGCAGACCAGTGTCCTCTGTACCTCTCTCTGCCTTTCCGCTGCCAGAATCAGCAGATTGCTCAGTAGGTTTCCCAAATTGAAGTAAGCGTTGTTTGGGGTCTTTATGCCCCATTTCGACCCCACCAGGCATGATAGTCGCCAGCCTGACCCCGGGTACCACCAGAGAATTCAGCCAGGAGAAATGGAATACTCTCCACCCCGCAGCGGCCCGACTTCCTGCCTAGGCCTCACAGCAGGTCGGTCAATGTGGCCGGGTAGTAGCAGCCAGCAAGTGTGTTGGAGGGCCCAGCCGTTGTAAATGAGCCCATGCTGAGACCCCCAGGGTCAGGCCCGCAGCAATCCAGCACCAACACTTGAAATGGAGGCTCAGCAATGCCCTCAAGAGCTTCGCTGGGTGGGAGCGGACGCCCCCGCGACAAGAAGCAAATGGAGCGCAACTCCGGATTTCCCCGAAGGGTGAAGCGGAACGGATCCAAAGTGGACCTCGCTCACCAGGCCAACCCCTGCGTCCCCCCCAGGCAGGCCAGAACAGCCGGGTGGCTGGCCCCCAGGCTCACCCGCGGACCCTCTCACCACGGGGCCTCCAGGGGCGTAGAGAGCCAGCCTGCAGTTGTGGTGGATGTCGGGACCCCTATCGATCAGGGAGGGGGGGCCGCAAGCAGATCGAGCTCACCTGGTGGCCAGCGAGGCCCGTGTGATCGATCCTCCGGCGGTGCTGGGATCTGGAGCCGTGTTGCGTCACTGTAGTCAGCGCGGCCTAACCTCCGGCCACGCTCCGCTCATCTCGCCAGCCCCGTCACCAGCTTCTCGAGGCCTCCGCCTCCGTTGTGTCGGCTACTTTACAGCGCTCCGGCAGGCATCGAGGAACGTGGGCACCTCGGGGCAATCGGGCACATCGTCATGCATCGGTCACTGCCAGGATAAGAGCAAGATGGGTGAAGTCGTCGGGATCCTCGGCGGAGCCTCAGAGCTGCGCGACCATCTCTGTCGGCAGCCTGGCCACGCCCCCCCCCCAGGGTGGGTTTGCGTTTTGGAGTACCAAGGGTAATTTTAGGGTTCAGGGTGGGTATAGGTTTTGGGGTGCCAGGGGTAATTTTGGGGTTCAGGGTGGGTTTTGGCTTTGGCGTGCTAGGGTAGTTTTAGGGGTTCAGGGTGGGTATGGGTTTTGGGATGCTAGGGTTAATTTTGGGGTTCAGGGTGGGTATGGGTTTTGTTGTGCCAGGGGTAATTTTTGGGTTCAGGGTGGGTTTGGGTTTTGGGGTGCCTGGGGTAAATTTAGGGTTCAGGGTGGGTTTGGGTTTTGGGGTGCCAGGGATATTTTTGGGGTTCAGGGTGTGTATGGGTTGTGGTTTGTCAGGGTTAATTTTGGGGTTCAGGGTGGGTATGGGTTTTGGGGTGTCAGGGGGAGTTTTGGGGTTCAGGGTGGGTTTGGGTTTTTTGTTGCCAGGGTAATTGTAGGGTTCAGGGTGAGTTTGGGTTTTGGGGTGCCAGGGGTAATTTTAGGGTTCAGGGTGGGTTTGGGTTTTGGGGTACAAGGGGTAAATTTAGGGTTCAGTGTGGGTTTGGGTTTTGGGGTGCCAGGGGTAATTTTAGGTTTCAGGGTGGGTTTGGGTTTTGGAGTGCCAGGGGTAATTTTGGGGTTCAGGGTCGGTTTGGGTTTTGGGGTGCTAGGGTTAATTTTGGGGTTCAGGGAGGGTATGGGTTTTGGGCTGCTAGGGTTAATTTTGGGGTTCAGGGTGGGTATGGGTTTTGGGGTGCCAGGGGTAATTTTAGGGTTCAGGGTGGTTTCCGGTTTTGGAGTGCTAGGGCTAATTTTGGGGTTCAGGATGGGTATGGGTTTTGGGGTGTCATGGGTAATTTTAGGGTTCAGGGAGGGTTTGTGTTTTGGGGTGCAAGGGGTAATTTTAGTGTTCAGGTTGGGGTTGGGTTTTGGGGTGTCAGGGGTAATTTTAGGGTTCAGGATAGGTTTGGTGTTTTGGGGTGCCAAGGGTAATTTTAGGGTTTAGGGGATATGGGTACTGGGGTAGTAAGGGTAATTTCAGAAATTTAGGGGGTATGGGTATTGGGGTAGTAAGGGTAATTTAAGGGTTTTTGGGGGGTCAAAAAAATATATTTATGTATATAATAAAGGTAAAGGCATATGCGTGGTAAACGTTTGCGATGTAATGGCAACTTGATGTAACAACACTTGCATTGTAACAACCGCGTTGTAATGCCATGCGATGTAATAGCATGCAATGTATCGTCATATATTCTGTTGAGTAACCCTTGGAGAGTGCGCATGACCATTAAATGCTAATGTTTATGATCCATGTGTTGTACGATGTAAATAAACTGTGGCCATTATGCACCAACAATGGCTCCCCGTTGTGGTTACTAAAACAAGGAGGGAGGAGCATGGAGTTGGCCGCAAGAGGAAGGGTGGTCGTGTGCACGTCTGGGATGGGTTAGAGAATCAACCTTCACAGTGGAGGGAAACCCTTCTGGAAAGTTATGCAGAGGATATTTCTTAGACAGAAATTTCGGAAAACCTATCTTCTAAACATCAGACCACTCTCTGGGTAACAGTCCCCGAACAGCCTTATGGATTGGGAGC
The DNA here is from genome assembly GCA_963921515.1 of Calotriton arnoldi. NCBI lineage: Eukaryota > Metazoa > Chordata > Amphibia > Caudata > Salamandridae > Calotriton > Calotriton arnoldi. Next base: position 414,312 of record CAWUFW010008139.1, on the reverse strand, counting down.
AACTCAAGCTCTTTTCTTTTATACTGGCCGAAAAAGTTGTCTTCCTGCTGGAGCCACATCTCTGGAAAGGAGAGGTACTCTCTAATATGTGCCAAAACTTATTTTAATTTGGAGCCTTGGATTTATTTGCCCCTGTGTTCTCTCTCCTCCGATTGGTCTCCATCAGGATCACAAGGAGCAGCAACCTTTGCCATTTTTGGCCCAGAATATCCTTCCCAGGCTGCAAAGGCTACTTCTTCAGACCTTTTATTATAGTCGGTATGAGTTCCATATCCTTAGAAGGACCCTCCGATGAGTTATCAGAAGGCCCAGGACCCCTCTGAGATGGATTCAGGAACCTGCTTACTTTTCGAAGCGTATTTCCCTTCTATAATTTCACACTAGATGGAAGGGAGAAAGCGCGCTTTTAAATAATGACGGGGCATATTAGCAAGGGCACTATCGCCGCTTTAGCGGCACTTTTTGCCGCTAAAGCGGCGATATTTATATCGCCCTATCAGCAAACTGTCTCTAACAGCAGTTAGCGACAGTTTGCGGGCATTAGCGCCCGTTTTTACCGCTTTGCATGTCAGCGATATTTATCGCTAATGACATGCAAAGTGGGCGTTCCCGACGAACAAACCTGGGAAACACTCGCTAACAGGCCTATCGCCTATTAGCAAGGTGGCCATGGCCCCAGTTAGCGACGTGAAAAGTCGCGCTAACCGGGGTCATCGCCATTTATTTAACACCTGCAATTAGCAGGTGTTAGCCATACCTAACATGGGGGGGTGGATTATGCTGATACGACCACAGGGTCGTATCAGCAAGGTGTTTTCCCTTCTCCATGCAACATCGCTGGTTTTTCAGCGATGTTGGCCCATTTCCCCGCTATCGCTGGAATATTCATCGCCATAGCGCTAATCGTTGCTAATACAGCGTTAGCGTGGCGATATATTCCAGCGATAGCCGACGATAAAAAAATCACGCTAAGCAGGGTTAGCGATGATTATCGCCTCTTCTTGCTAATATGCCCCGACCTTGCTTAGCCACGGAGACGCGATGAACTCATATCTTGCGAGACCACCTCCATCATTTATGCAGGCAGTGCGGTCTCGTTGCTCCAAAAAATACCTTTAAATAAGACAAATCTGCTAAAGCAACATTCTTTTAATGAGGGAAAGGGTACACAGAGACTGTCTTTCACTTGGCCAGCGGGGAAGCACCTTGCAGCACGAAGCGGCCGATATAATCCGTGCGATTCCAGAAAACAGCAGCCACTAGAACAGGACACACGCATGAAAACAATATGCATAAACATAAATAACAAGAAACAAACAGCAAGTAAAAGAGACCTACTTACAAGTTGTTTCTGGGTGAAGAGCTAAAACACAGAAAAACAAACTGCATGCAGACATTTCGAGCCCCTCCAGGATGGGTCGAGAGCTAGTCACGTCCTTTGGGGTCATTTTGGTTGGGCCTTGAGTAGAGATTTTTAAGCTGAATGCAGTTCCGGATTCCCAACTAGGCAAAGTAGGCACTGGCCTATGGGCCCCACTCCTTTTAGGGGCCATCGCCAATGGATCGACATAATATTGATTTGGGAAAATAAAAATGTATTGGGAGATAATTTGCGAGGGGGGCCCTGAAATTTCGACTGCCTAGGGGCCTTCACAGGTTTTAATCCAGCACTGGCTGTATGGGTGAATGCTGTGCACGAGCCGCGGAGTGCTCATTAAGTGGGGAAAGGAAGATGAATGAGGTAGGTAGTCTTTCTCCAGCACGAGCCCAAAAATAAATGTAGCAAACTTGTGTTATCTGTTTTCGCAGATTGGCTGTATACCAAAAAAAACTGCACTAAAGAAAACACATCTAAATTGTGGAGTTAGTACAGCGAAAGGGCTTGCAATTTTTTTTAAGTGCATGTGAACACGTAACTATAAGACCGACACTACACAAGTTGCCACACGTGAGGTGTGATCAGCTCACAAAGTCCTATTTAGGTCGAGCATTCGAGACCTCTTGTATATACTTTAGTATATACTTATATGTGTATGTACTTTGTGGGCTCTGGAGATCAGCCCTAAGACTTGTCTGCTTCCGCTTAGGGACATTTTTTCTGTTCAACTGCCTCTATTTAACTGACTTGATAGAAAACAACCAGTAGTGGTCAGTAAAATACCAAAATTGCTTTCTGCTGAGGAACTTTCTTTTTTTATTTTTCTGGCAACTGCATCTATTTAACTTTCTTGATAGAAAACGACCAGCAGAGATCAGTAAAATACCAGAATCACTTTAGCATTTTCTAGATTCCAGTCCATAGAAATTGTCTTCCACGAGCACCCGTAGACAATAATATTTTTTTCAAATCTTGTATTTTCAGTGATATGACACCCGAAGGCCTTGATTTTATGTTAAAAACAGAGCTTTGGACTATACCATTTCCTGCTGAAAGGCAATTTTTATCTCCATGGGTTCCCATACCTGGCGTGTCACGCAGTTTGGTGCTTACTTTCCCTCCATGTTAAAGAACAGTAGATGTTTCAGCACCCAGGCTAATGTGCTGCATAGCTAAATACATATAAGGTCCCAAAGGCGAGACCGATTGCATTGCAAATGCTTGTTTTAATTTGCTTCTTGACACTTTACGTTTTGTTTCTCTAGTTACAATAGAATAACTACAGGTACCAAAATGCAAAGTTACTTATGTAGGAGAGTAGTTTGGGCCCGTTTTTGAATTACCGTAGGATGAGTTATAATCACAATTAGTTTGCACTCACATTTATATTCTGTGTGACTAATGTATAAGAAGAAGAAAGAGGAATACAAGATGATTACTTATCCTCATGACTAACACAACTTTGTTGTGTACTTTAGAAATGTAACTGACAAGGGGGTGCATTAGTATTATGTTAAAAGATAACAACCTACATGTGTTTACTGATTTGTTTAATATTACACTCATAACACTGGTATATCATGACCTGTCATTTATAACTGTTGAAATATATGTTGAAAGTATGGCTTATTTGCTTGTAGAAGTGCACACATAATGCAAGCTGTGCTTTGTTAATTTAGCCTAACTGTAGGCCTGAAATGCATTTCTAATGTATATTTCAGCTAACGTTTGAATTCGTATTTTGCTTGCTTTTCGGAATGTTGCATGTATCTTGTGTTCCCGCTGCAGGTGGACAAGGCTTCATTAGTTGAGAGAAAGAGTTATTGTTCCTAGAAGATAGAGTGACCTGAGAAGGAGAAATGCGATAACGGATTAGGGGCGAGTGCTTGTGGGAGAAGGAGATGGCACCAAGGACGTATGAAATATTTCAGCGTGGAAACATGGAGGCGGAGGAAGGAAGACAGAGGGTGCTGGAAATGGAAATTTACTGGTGGCACTATGGGAGGAGCCTTAATTCAGTGATTGCATATGTTGTAATGTAGTTAGGGACAGCTGCCACTCTGCTTTAGGGCGCCTTGAGGTGCAGACCTCCTCTTTAGCTTCATGGCTTCATGCTACATGACCTTGGTTGGAGTTACTTCTTAGGAAGACTCTAACAGCTGACACCTTTTTCCCACTTTTGCTAAGCTTATTTTAGGTTAGGATCTTCACTTCAAGGTAATGTAGGGACAGTTAGTGATTTGTAGGACTTTTACATGAAATTTTGAGGCAATTCAACATGCATTTTTGCCTTTTGATATATGTTGAGGTGATAGAGTTAGTAATTTTTCTTTTGTTATACCAACTGAATCGGTTTCAGAGATTCAGGGGCATATTAGCAAGACCCACGTTAAAATTATCGCCGTTTTAGCGGCAGGAAACTGCCGCTAAAACGGCGATAATGAGCTTGCTAATATGCGTTATAGAATTCCAATAGAAGCACAGGTTAGATGTCCTGCACACCTAACCTGGGCTTCTATTGAATTCTATAACGCATATTAGCAAGCCCATTATCGCCGTTTTAGCGGCAGTTTCCTGCCGCTAAAACGGCGATAATTTTAACGTGGGTCTTGCTAATATGCCCCTCAGTTTCATTCTGTTTACTTTATATTTTTACACCATAATGCTCCGATTGGGGTATATTAATCTGTATCAGAATTTTAATTAAATGAACTAACTTGAATTTGGTTGTCAACCTGAATTCTTATTTAGTAACGTGGACTTTTGATATCTAGATATTGTGAAAGGAGTTTTCTCTTTACCTCTCAGGCTGCTTAAAAAGAACCATTGAGTCCGATTATTTAGTAGTATGGGTTCCAGCTTTCCCACTTACCTCATACATACATACATTTCAATTTGCCACCATTTGATGATTGGAATTATTTTCACCCTCCCTTTTGTGCTATGATACCTTAGATTAACAGATATTTGTATATCGCTGCACTGACATTAGTAGGGCCATGCAGAGCTGCCAGGGTCAGGCAAAACGTTTTTCATAGACCTCATATTGGTCACTTGCCATGAATTCATTCCCCATCCTCCAAAAATTGTTCACCTACTTTGAAGTCAGTATGACTATTGAGAAAGAGGGGGAGCAGCACAGACTGCTGACACCAGGATTGTGTGAAAATGTCTGCTTCATTGAAACAGGTGCACCACACAGAAACAACCTGGGCCTTTGCCTTACAAAACTAAAACCTCACTATACAACGTATCTCACCAAAGTTAAGCTACCCCGTCCCCTAAAATCTCCCTCCCCACCACAGCAACTTAATACAGTAATAGTGTTTCCTCTCCAGAGCTGTTGAGCCAGGGACATCTTAAGGACTGTGGAGGCCCTGGGCCAAATGTATTTGGGGAGCCTCTGTTCAGAACAGCTTTGAATTTATGATCCAATTTCAGCTCTTTCATGCCCTCTTTGTGCTGGTCACTGGTAGTGCACAGGCACACGTCCAAATTCTAAGTGTGTTTACATCTAATAATCAGGGATAGTGTTGTGTGTTTTCAATATTGTAACACAGCAGAAGAGCACTAATGCTACTGCAAAATCTCTGTGATACCCTCTCATTTCTCATGTGTAAGGTCCTGTTTTGGTCTAAAAGAAACTTTTTTATGAATATTACATGACACATAAAAACAACATTTCTCTACAAAATGGCTGTTATAGACTCTCACACATCAACTACATTAAAAATAAATTAAAGGAAACAGTATTTAAAACAATATTTAAAACAATTCGTTTAAAAAATATTCAAGGCCATCAGGGCAATGCTCGCAGAACAGTCCTGGCTCTATCAGGGGCCCCCCACAAAGAGCCCACTTTGACCATGCCTTAAAACATCTCTGTGTTGAACTGCAACTGTGACCTTTAAACTCCCCAACCCTTTTCCTACAACTATTATCCCCTACTCAAGTAGACTTTCTACATACCTTTAAACTCCCTGGGAAATCCAGACATGAACTAATCTGTCCATTCCCTTTCAGCCTGAATTGGCGCTGTCAACAAGAATACATTTTGTTAAGCGATGGCAACTTCTCTGCCAACAGCCACCCAGAAAAAGGGGAAGTGTGCCGTGCCCCCGTGCTCCTTCTGTCTAAGTGATGTTTAGAACTTTAGCCAACTCCAACTTCAACTGTACTAGATATAATCCATACTCATAATGGACAAATGCACACCGTCCGCTCTGAAAAATTCTACATCTTCAAAGCGCAAGTCCATATGTGCTACCCTACCTATGCCTGCCCCCCTACAAAAAGCCTGCATCTTCTTATTGATATTTTTTCTGGCCTTATCTATTGCTTATGGGTGGTGTGCCCCTCGCCAAACTCTCTTAGGAATAAACTCTGTCCAGATGAAATGGCAACCCATCCAACGTCTGCTGATCTCCTTCAAGTACTCTTTCATGTCTTTTAACAATGTTAGCCTTTTCCGCACCACCAAATCATTCTCAACTAGATGTAATAGTAAAATATCTGGGCACCTACTACCCACCGAAAATCTGCTCAAGCAAGGCAATAACTCGCTCCACCTCATCCCTCCTTTCCTGTGCCAAGTAATAGTATACAGGCCAACATTGAAAGGAAAATTTGACCTGTGAGCACTGGACTTGGCCTACTGCTTAGCCCAATTTATGAAAGCGTGGCCCACAATCCAGATATTCAAACTGACTGCCAATGGCCAAGGAATAGAACCTGAAAAACAAAAACAAAAGTTGACAACCTGTACGCGTCTCAGCAACTCCCTTCCCCTTCTCGAACATAATACTGGAAACAGTTGGATGATCATTGCCCCAAACTCATTATCATTTGCTTACTCCAACCCTGCCTACCCGCTTCTGTGGCCATCCCGATTCTTATGGAATGGGTCCCAAAGCCCAGAGCATCTAAACCAATGACTGCTAGGGCCTTGCTCAATATTGCCAACAGCTGGAAAGAAGATACTGACTTTACATTTAAGTGCTGAAAGACCTTCTTGTTCCCTTGAACAGCTCGCCGCTTCAGAGACAGACCCATCGTACTGAGCAGAACTTAGCCCCAGGGTAAGTGGGTAATAAAACACTCCTACCCGACCCCTTTGATCCGTCTTTGACTTATAGAGCCAAACCCTTAGCCAACTTCTTCCAAAAACAACCCCCAGCTCCCCTTACCCCCCAAAAGCTCAGAGACTTGGAACGTGCTAAAAACATTCACAACATAAGTGTGGAAAACGGAACCACCTCACTGTCTGTGCTGCAAACCCCTGGCAACACCGAAAGCACCTTACACAAGATACTCAAAGTCAAAGGCCTTCTTTTGTTACCCAACTGACCCTTCTCTCTTGACCATCCTTACAAAATCCTTTCCCCAGCTCGCCTGCAGAAGGTGCATAACCCAACCGCAACTTTCCCATGAATTAAAATACCCGCTGACTTCTCAGAAACTGTCACCCTTGACTTGCCCTTTTATATCTCTCTCATGATAAATTGCACTACGCCTTCCATCATAGCCCAAGCATCTGATCTGGCTAATGCCCCCCCCACCAGGAACTCGGCCTAAGCCTGGGAATATGTTGCTCTTGTGGATACAGCTAATGGATCCTCTACAAACTGAAGCATCCTTTTTCTCCTGCTGTCCATAAGTCTTGCGGCATTCTGGTCCTGACACTGTCCACCTCTGTGGCCAGAACATGGAATGTCTCCCACTATAAACGAGACAAAGCATCCATAATGTCATTGTCCACACCTGGCACATGCCTAGTTCTAAATACAATATCAAGCTGTAGGTACTTCAACACAAAGACCCTCAGCAACTTCAACACTTGTGCATCCCTTACTGACTGCCTATTGACTACCTGCATCACTGTCATATTATCCACTCTAAACAGAACTGTTTTGTGCTCTAGTGGTCTCCCCACAGTGTCACTGCCACTAGCAAGGGGAACAATTCTAAAAAAGCAATGCTGCGGCCCCCATGTTTCAATGCTTGTGGCCACTCTTCAGCACACAAATACCCCTGCCAGTATAGGCTGAAACCAATACCTCCTGAAGCATCTGAAAACATTTGAGCATCCCACTCCACTTCTGCCAATGATGCTAAGGGAATCTCATTAAAAGAGTGAAGAAAAACTTGCCACATCCTCAAGTCTTCCTAAACCCCAGCTGACACCCGTACATGATGATGATGCGGCAAAGGTAGCCCAGAAAGAGCCAATCCCAGACTCCTGCAAAAGGTCTGACACGCTCTCACCACCCAACACGCCAAATTCAAATGCCCCAACAAAACCTGCACCTTTTAACTGTGACTTTCTTTTTAACCAACATCGCATCCAGCAACTGCTGCATGGTCTGTTTATTATCTTCAGGCAACCTGTCTTCAATTAGCCCAGAGTCGATTTCGATTCTGAGAAATGAGATCACTGTGGTGGGCACTACTGTCTTTTCTGGTGCCGATGGCACCCCCTAGGTCCCGCAAGAGCTCCTGGAAACTTGACAGCACATGCTGACAGTATGTGGAATCGGGGATCCCCACAAAAAATAACTAGTCTAGGTAATGTGTCATATTCTTGTAGCCCGTACAGCTGAAAAACAGCCATTGTAAAAAGGTGCTGAAGTATTAAACAGGGCTCACGAGATAGAGCAGCCCATAGGTAGTGCTTTACCACATACCATTTGCCCTCAAACTGAATCCCCAACAGCTGAAAGTTTGCATGGTGTACTGGCAACAAATCGAAGGCAGACTTAATGTCGCTCTTTGCCATAAGCGTCCCCTGTCCTACTTTCTCAACTAGAGACAAGGCCACGTCCACCAATGAATAAGTGACCATGACCTGATCCTCAAGAATAAAGTAATTCACCGAGTGGCCTTCCGGCCAAGACACGTGTTGAATCAGTCTGAACTGGCCTGGTTCCTTCTTAGGCACCACCCCGATGGGAGACACAATCAAGCCATCCATTGGCTAATCGTCAAAAAGCCCTCCATCCTACCTTCCTGAATTTCTTTTAGCAACATGTCCCGCACTGCCTGCTTGTGCTCATTAGCCGATTTCAAATTATCTGCCCAGCGTTTCACCCTTGGGCCCTGGCACTCCAGTCTGCAACCCCACGTAAACCCCTTCAGCAAAGCCCTAGCTACACCCTGTTTGTCATATGTAGCAAGCCAAAAACCCAGTGTGTCCTGCTTAATGAGCATACAAGCCCTTCCTTGCAGGTCCCTGTCCTCCCCCCTCCCTCACCTATAATCCCCTACCTGTCTCTACTGAGCCCCAACATAACCCTCCTGCTGACCATGTCATGTTGTGGCCTGACCCCCTTCCCCAAAGCAGTTGACCATAGTGTGTCTGCCTGCGCACTTGGAACAGTCATGACAGAATTTGCAATATTCCCTTGTGCAGCTCACTTTGTTTTAGTCCCAGCAAGTGCCCCATTGGTTGATCTAACCTCTACCTGCTCCCCCACCCCTCTTCTGGTGGGGCGCCCCTGAAAGGGCCGATACACAATCTGCAAACCTCTTGCTGTAAAAATTGTTTTACCAAACTTGGCAGGCCCCATTGTATGCTGCCAAAGGTCCATGTCAATCTCACCCCATTGTGCCTCTGTATCAAATGCCTTATGGACCTAGAACTCCTCATCGTCTTGGACCCATGCATATCCCCCATAATTTATTTGTGCCTTTCTAATAACATCCATGTATTTAAACAGTGTGACCAACCTCTCTGGGTAATTTTTGCAATGGACACTAGCATAGATAAGGAAAGCTGCAATCCAGTTTTCAATAGTGACAGGGACTTTCGGCCGCTTTGACAGCTCAAATTCTCACTCCTTGGACTCTTCCTTTGACTTTAGTTCCCTGTGTAGCAACTTCATAAATTCTCTTTATTTTTTCATTGGTGGATGCCATAAGATGTGCTCCCAAGGTCTTTGAAGTCGCCATGTAAGGCTTTTTTTAAATTTTCAACTCCTTACTCTCCAATTTATCTGTCTTACTCCCTCCTCTGCTTTGCTATCATGTTTTGCTTCCTCCTCTTCCCCCACAGACTTGTCAGACACTGTAACAGACAATCCCAGTTGTTCTCTACCCAGCTCTGTCGCTCCTACCCCGCCTGAGCTGCCCGGCTTTTTGACCCCTGCCTCTGAATCACTTCTGTCCAGTATATGGTCGTGTGCACCCACACCTGTATTCTTCACATAACGACCTTTGCTCAAGTGGGCCTCCCTGCTGACCTGAGGCTCATTTGCCTCCATGCTTACTAATACCATCTTAGCGGTGCACGCCTCGCTTAGCGTTGCCTTACCTGATGCCAAATTTGGTGCCCTCTCGTGGTCCCGCCGACTCATCAAGCTCGGTCTCCACCACTTCCGCCTTTAGTGAGCCAGGAACCTGCCAACTGCAAAATACTACATCCAGATCGATTAGTAATTCTCCCCACCCATCATGATACTGCCTCCTCTCCCAGTCCAATATTTGGACCTCATCATCTTCATGCACTTCACCCTCCTCAAGGCTCTCTTCATCAAAATCAAGCAAACCTAAATCATGTTGTACCACTGTATTTTGTGACCAACTATGCTGGGGGGCTGTAGACTGCCCTACACCTCCTGATAGCAGGACTGTCGGGGGTTGTACTCCTCCATCCTGACCGTTGCACCGCTGCGGTCACACCAGACCTTCTTTGGGCTGTGATTTTGAGGTCCCTCAAAGCATTACAGCTAGCCGCACAGGGTTGAGACTTCTCTTTACCTCTGGGCCAATGAGCCATACTAAGCTCTCCCGAGTCTGCTACTTTTGGCACCACGACAACCTGTGGGAAATAAGGCAGGCCCAGTGTGCAGGTACGCTCCCAATACTGAAACCCTTTACCCTCATTGAAGCCCCGCCCCCCTTGAACCTCCACAGCCCAACTCTCCCTGCCTACATGCCCCGTGTGCCCTAACCCCTGCCTCGCCTCTCCCACAACCTTGCCCGACCCCCTCACAGCTGTATCTACCATACACTTTCAAATGTGGCCAGGCATCATCACCTGCTGGCTGGTGACGTGACTGAGGCCCAAAGATATCCCCTAAACTGCCCCGTTGATCCTCATCCTCACTCCAACTCAACTCTGCAGTTGCTACCACAGATGGGGTCCCAATAATGAAGGCCCGCTCCCCCACCTCTGACTTCCTGCACCCACTTTGAAAGAGGGCATCACCCTTCACTTGCTCTTGTGCCAGCATGTCATCTATCCTGTGTTCCCTGGGGGGCCATAAAACCCTCATCCCTGCAGGTGGCCTATCGAGACAGGTGGCACTATCCCATTCTATGGGATTCCACCTGTCTTGTGATGCTCCCATCGTGTCAGACCCCTCAACCATTCCGGTGTGCTGCCCCTGAGTGTCCCCACATTCCTGCACAATATCCTGGTAAAGTCTACATTTTAGGCCTCTTCATCCCTTTGTGCCTCATTTACGCCCGTGTGTCTTTCAATTGTATCCCCTCGGCCCCTCCCTCCTCCTTTTACTGGCTCATATGCACTTTGTCCTGGCCTGCACTCGATGAGCCTTTCTCAAACACTGGGGCCACGTGCGTGTCTGCAGCGGCCCTGCCCCCCCTCCTTAACAGCGAGGCCTCGAGAGAGATACAGTGGGCCTCATGCTTAGCCGGCCACGCCATTTCGCTGGGGAGGGCATCGGCGCTCACCAGGTGATGTTCCTTGGAGCTCTCAAGCCACCCAGAACCTCGTGCTCCCTCCCTCATGAAACCGCAGACCCAGGGGGGCGCTTTCCTAGTACAGGAGCGGCCCCTTTTCCCTACCTGCCCTTGGCCACATTTGGGGGTCAGGCGCGGCAAGGAGCACGCCATGACAGCCGCCACAACCACCTCAGAGGCTTTTTTCATGGGGTGACCGCCACGTTGCGGCGCTCCCCCCGCCACCAGATCCAGGTGCCCGGCAGCCTCAGGAGATGCAAGGCCTGCGTCACCATCTCATCCTTGGGCATTGCCAACTTGTTTGTAAACTTCAATAAATGCTGAAAAGGTAACAAACCCTCTGTTCCTTCCGCTTGCACTATGCTGCCTAACACTGCCTGATGTGATTACCAAATACCCAAAAATGCAAAAACTAACACTAGCTAATTACCAGCCACTGTGTCACCAAGACAAAATGGTGGCTGGCACCTACAAAATGCCCGGCTATATATCCCTTGGGCTATAAAAATAGCCCAAAACTCACACAAACCTTGAGCAATCGTCGAACTGCTCCAACTTCTCCAAATTTCCTGGGGGTGGACCTCCTTACAGTCGACTGCCCCCCAAATCCCCACTGGCCACAGACACCTGACTGCAATCTCTCTGACTAGGACAACTTTGGCTGTTTAGAGTAAGTACTTCTTGGCACAGGGCAGGCGCTATTAAGAACACTTGTGGTTGAAGGTGCAGAAGATTATTCTAAGATGCCCAAACTCATGGTTGAGAATCAGTCTTATCAGTCATGTACGCAAAAAGAAAAACGTGTAGTGAAAGACACGCACCATAGGAGTGTCATCACAAACAGTGCATGCAAGGAACCCTCCTTACCTTTAAACTGAGGGCACAGAGCTTTAAGTGAGATGAAAAAAGAGTGGGGGGGTCTTTAAAAGTAGTGTCACCTAAAGCTCGTAACTAGAAATCCTTTCCAGGAGGCGTGGCCTATATAATTGGGGTCATGGCTTAAAACATATAAACTAAAATCCTGTGCTTTTAATAGCTACCACTCAATCAGTATTTTAGTGTCTGTCTGCAAGCTTTTTGTTAATGCATCTTGACATTTCATACAGTAACGGAAATGTACATAAGGCAAACCAAACCTGTTGACTTTACCAATCCTTGTTGGCAGTGTCAGCTAAATGAGTAGCAACAATGATTTTATTATGAATGATTAGAAAAAATGTGTCTATTCCGAAAATATGAAACTGTGAATTAAACATTACTAAGGTCTGTGGAAAGTGTAGCAGTCTCCGGATTGCCCCGATCTCTCCTGTTCTTCCCTTCACATCACTTTCCTCTGCATTCACTCCGTTAGACATTTACACCCTTATTTTCCCCACATCTCTCTGAAGTCTTCCATCTGCATTTCTCACACCTCATTGTATTCCTGTTCAGCAACCTCTTTTCACACCTTCTCATATGTACTTACTTGTATCTCCTTTACTTTACCATGTCCCTACATACACAAAGCTCCCTCTCATCTGTAAGCACTGTGTTTAACTTTTGCTTTGTCATTGTGTCGATAGTTTACTCTCTTTTGCATAGAATCACAAAGAGAATTGGTGCATGTGAATGTTGCTATGTGTGATATGCAGAGGGGCTATGGATTGGATGTTATGTTATGTTCTTATGTTATATTGATTTGTATAGTGCACTAATCATCACAGAGGGTATCCAGGCATTTCAGCAGGTGTGTAGGTTTGTGGTCCCAAAGGCTATTATCACAAAAGCCAGGTCTTCAGCTTCTTTTGGAACTCTAGAAGTGAGCAGGAGGCTCTGATTTGTTGAGGGAGGCCGCTCTGTGTCTTGGAAGGGATGTAGGAGAATGAGCCACCCCCAGTTTTGCTTTTGCGGATGCAGGGAATTTGTGCAAGTGAGAGTGAGGCAAAGCGTAGGTGTCTTGTACTTTGGTGAAAGTGTATGTGGCTGTTAAAGTATTCTGGTCCTGTGTTGTGTAAGGCTTTATATGTGTGTGTGTGAAGTTTAAATTGGCTGCACTTGTGAACAGGGAGCCATTGAAGCTTCCTGTGGTACGCTGTGATATGGGTGCGGCATGGGAGGTCGAGTATGAGTCTTGCAGCAGTGCTCTGGATGGTCTGGAGTCTGGGTAGGAGTTGTTTTGAGATTCTGGTGTAGCGAGTGTTGCCTTAGTCCAGCCTGCTGGTGACAGTCCATCTGGGATTCTGGGGCAACCATTTGAAGTTTTCGCAGTATGCGTAGGATGTTGAAGCAAGTGGTGTACACTGTGTTGACATGGGCCTTCATGTTTAGCTTGTCCTCTAGGATGAGCCCTAGATTTCTTGCATAGTCTGTGGGTGTTGGTCCTTGCTCCAACCAGGTGGAGTCCCATGTGGAGGTCTTGTTGCCGAAGATCTATGCTTCCATCCTGTCGGAATTGAACTGCAGGCAGTTGGTTCACATCCAGTCTGTTATCATGGTCATGCAGTTGATGAAGATGGGGTGGTTGTTTAGTCATTTGGAGAGGATGAGTTAGGTGTCATCGGCAGACGAGATGACGGAGATGTCTTGTGATCAGCTGATGCTGGGGAATGGTGTCATGTATTCGTTGAAAAGGGTTGAGCTGAGGGACGATACCTATGAGACACTTAGTATATAAATATCTTGATCTCTGATGTGAAGTGTGGCAGCCTGACCTTTTGAGTTCTTACCGTGAGGAAGGCACAGATCCATTTGAGAGCAAATCCTTGTATGCCAATCTCATGGAGTCTTCTGATGAGGGTGTTATGGGAGAGATGTCACAGAGAGATTGAGCAGGATGAGGGCCGCTATTTCTCTTCAGTCCTGGATGAGTCGAATGTCATCGGTGGGTGCGATGAATGCGGCATCGGTGCTGTGGTTCTTTCTGATCCTGATTGAGTGTTGTCTAGAAGATGGTTAAGTTTGAGGTGGGTTGTGAGTTGCTTGTTGATAGCCTTCTCAATCCCTGTGGCTGGATAGGAAAGCAGAGAGATGGGTCAGACGTTGCTCAGTTGATTTGGGTCAGCTGTGGGCTTCTTGAGGAGGGCGCTGATTTCTGCAAGTTTTCATTCATCCGGGAAAGTGGTGGCCGTGATGAAGGTTTTGATGATGTGGGTCAGGATGGTGCTGATTGGTGAAGTTGCCAAGATTTAGATGTGGTTGGGACCCCTGAGTGGATGGTCCGTATGATTGCTGCTGTGTAATTTTTGGTGAGGGTTGTCCATTCAGTCAGGGACTGTCATGGTTGGTGGTGGGTAGGTTAGCAACAAGTTCTCTGGGGTTGGGTTGGTGTGGGAAGTTGCTGTAGATATTTGCAATTTTGCTGTGGAAAAGTTGGATAGGCTGTTGCAGAGCTGCTGAGAGTCAGAGATGTTGGTGACAGTGGCTGAGAGCAAGGTAAAATTCTTGATGATCAAGAAGATCTCCTTGCAGTTGTTGGAGCTTCCTTCAATGCTGTCCACTAGTGTTTTTTTCTTGGCGTCTTTTATTTGCTGATGATAGCGTCTGAGTGCAGCCTTGTAGGTAGTTCTGTCAGTGGTGTTGTGGCTGGCTCTTCATTTCCTTTATAGCTGTTTACTGTTTCATTTGGTGTCTCAGAGGTTTTCTGTGTATCAGCTGTCCTGCTTGTATGATCTACTATGCTTGTTGGGTTTGATGGGTGTAAGGGAGTATGCACAGTTCTTGATCCATTTGTTGAAGTTGTTGTTGTCCTTGTCGAGGTTGTCTGTGGGGCTAAGTTGATCCGTGCTGAGGGTGCTGAGCCAGTTTGCTTCTGTGATTTCACCCCAGCTGCGGCTTGGAAAGCTGAACCTGGTAGGGGTGTTGACTTCATGTCAAAGTGGATGATGGAGTGGCCGGTCCATATGAACAGTGTAGTGGAGTTGTATATGATGCTGTCACTTGGAGTGAAGATGGAGTCTAGTGTGTGTCCTGCGGTGTGTGTTGGTTCTGGGACGAGCTGAGTAAGTCCGATGTTGAATAAACCACAAGTAAGAGTACGGTAGCAATTGTAACAAAGAAAGTAGTGTACTGTATACAAAATCCAGACTATGGATATCACTGAAATGTTGCCTCCTGTCTAGGGAAAGTCATCCTTTATGGAAGAGGAAACCTCACACACATAATAGTGTCATGCTTCATCATCGACATCCTCTCCCCACCCTGGTAGAACAATGCCACCAGGGCGGACTCAACCTCTTTAAACACTACCGGAAGGAGGAAGCTCTTGAATAAATTCTACTGGACAAAGAAAAAAGGGGGATCCAGATTGAGCTAAAAATTCCTTAGTGTTCCTAAGTTAGTACCTTTATTCAGCAGGACACTAGGTATGACTAAAACCAAACGTGTATGGGTATGTTGAGAGTAATGGCTCAAACCCATCTACTATCTGCCAACATGGCTAATGGATCCCTAAGATTAGATGTTGTGACAAATTGTGCAAGCGCAAGGTAAGTAGTTTTACTTATTTATTTATTTTCACTAACCCGTCGTATGTCACTTCCACCACCACCCCTGCCCGCCTCACCACGCTTACCTGCATGAGCCGCCACTGCTCTGAGTTCTGACCGCGGTCGTACCGTTGCCCTAGATGTCGGGCAGATCACCCACCGATGGCCTGTCGGTGGCGATCCACCCGATATCATACTGAGGGCCTTTGTGTGGGTATACGCTGCAGCAAGATTCCCATTAGTCCACGGCAGCGAAGCAGCACAGGTAGCAATGTTTTCAGGTCAGGGTAAAACAGCCACCCACGTCTTTCACCTAGCATTTCCCCTCACTTTTGTACTGCACCTCAGGGAATGTGTTCCTTTCAGCTGTGAGTCCACTGTCACTATCACCATCCTACCTACCACGTTCATGTGGCAGCAAAGAGAAATGCACAAGAAAAGTTTATATATTTCTGTTACCTGCTTTTGTTCACCTATACACCTAGGGGCAGATATACAAGCCCCTTGCGCTGCCAGTACGTCACTTTTTGTGACGCACTGGCAGCGCAATACACTGCCCCATATTTACAAGGACAGGAAAAGCCACCCTGCGTGGCTTTTCCTGTCCTTGTAAATATGGCCCCTTAACACGCAGCACTTTGCATGAAAGGGGCGTTCCATGGGTGTCGCTGTGGGTGTTCCCACGCAACACCCATGGAACGAGACACATTTCCAGATTTATGAGGAATCGTAAATCTGGAAATGCGTGTGAATGATACGCCTCCCCAAGGGAGGCATAGGGAGGCGCAACGAGGAGAAATGTATTCATTTCTCCTCATTTTTGTTTCCTGTTTCTATGCGTGCTGCATTCTGCAGCACACATTGAAAGAGGAAATCACCTCTAATGATTGTTTTTGTTCAGGAAGAGTTCCCTTCTTGCACATAAACAGTCATTGAAACAATGCTGTTTTTCAACTTTTATGTGTGCTAATGCAGCACACATAGAAGTTGAAAAATGCCATTTCTGATTGTTTATGTGCAGGAAGGGACCCTTCCTGAACAAAAACAATCTCCCCACGACGTAGGCATCCTTGCACCATGGTGCAAGGGTGCCTGCGTCGGCGCATGGCAGCAGTTTGTGCGCCAGCGCAGGGGGAAGCACAGAGATGCGACATATTGTTGTAAATATGTCGCATCGCTGTGCTTTCCAAACTAACGCAGCACGGCGCAGCAAAATGACTTGCTGCACCGTGCTGCGTTTGTTTATTGCAAATCTGCCCCCCAGTATTTAGGACTCGTTTTTTCTAAGGAATGAAATATCATAATAGTATATTCTGACGATTTTCGAAGTCATCACGAAAGCAATCACAATAACTTTTAAGCTCGGGGTACTTTATTTCATGCATTGTGAAACGTTATTACAGTTTAGCCTAGCACCGTCTACATACTAACTTGTCTTTGAATGTATTTCATTGTTGGGCTCACAATATTTTTCACCTATTTTGTGGAACATAACTTTTCACAAATTGGTACAGGAAACTTATTCGACTGAAACATGGATGCAAAATGAAATAATTCTATTTTATTGCAATGTTTTATGAAATAAAACGATATTACGCATTAACTGCGATCTTGCCCAATGGAAGATGTAGATAAGGGACACCCATATCTAAAGAGCACATGTAAGGAATTTATCTAAACAAACGTGTACGTCTTCTATTGGCTTCTTTATTTTCATTCTTGCAAAATTGTTCGGCTTGTTTTTCAAATTCTTACAGGTTTTCTAAGAATTCACATTTAATCTGCCTGCAGCACTAAATGTCATAAGTTTTTTCACTCTGGGTTTTTGATCAGCAGATTTTGGAAGGATGCCAGTTTACTGTCAGGATTAGAAGAAACAACAAAACCAGTTCACATCAGGTTGCCTTGATAGGTGTTTACTTTTCAGCGTAAAGCCAGTGAAGATACAAAGTACAATAATTCCTTTTTATCAGTCTCGTCTACCTTATGACTTCACAGTGATTTGGACTCTAGTTTCAGCTGTTTTTAATAAAATTCTAGAAAACGTGGATCTATTACCATCAAAACCGAATGCCAGACCATAATGAATATTTTAATTCTCTTTGAAATATAAATACAATCTGCAGTTAAAGGAATACGTTTTGACTGTTCATCTGTTAATTAGGCTATTTTGTGCGAATGGAGTTGTCTGTATTATAATAATGATTGCCAAACATGATCTATCCCCATGGACCTGAGTCATAAAAAGACTTTGGGGAGATTTAAAAGCCCCTTACGCCACTTTTGGGTCATTTTTAACATGGGAAAAGTGACGCAAAAGTGGCGCAAGGGCCTTGTAAATCTGCTCCTTTGCATTCAAAATCAGTGCAACAGACTTTACGAATTCAAGGTCTAAAATCGCAACGTAGAAATGGTCTTTGCGATGTGTAATCACGATTATTAATCACCAAGCACAACTTTCCACCCCTTGCGAATGGCAATGGAAAAGGGGCGGCAAAAGGGTGCTCCATCCCTTGAGATTCGCAAAGTGTATTTTGTAAAGTGGTTTGTGACTTTATTGGGGATCTCAAAGCATGGAAAGGTTAGCACCTGCCAAGTGCTAAGCATTCTTAAAGTGTAAGCTGTCCAGATTGGACAGCTTACACTCTGCTTGTGCTCAGCCGCGGTCCATGCAGGTAACAGCGGTGGGGCCGGGTGGGGAGGGGGGATTTCAAGGGACGATGCAGAGGGAAAATTAAATAAATAATTAATTAAACCCTCTTTTATTGTCCGGTGGAAAAAACCCGGCCCCACCACTGTTACCTGCACGGAGGTGGACAGTCTGGTCCCAAAGAACACTGGATGTGCTCACCCATGTCAGAATTTCAGTGTGCCTAAGGGTGGAACATTGTTATCTCTGTCACTAGAAGAGACATTGGTCACAATGCCGCCATACTTCGATGTCGAATGCTGGTATGGAGGTTGCCAGTTCCAGGAGGGTCTGGCTTGGCAGTTAGAGCTGGACTGTTCCTATTGGAGCAGGGTTGGAACTGATTTGCATATGGCTTGGTCCAAATTGAGGTGGGCAAAATAATGATGGGTTGGAATGCTACCCTGAGTGATTGCCAGTGGTTTGACAAATTGCAAACATTCCTCCCAATAGCTTTTGTGTGTTTGATGGAGGTGTCCTCTTCAATGCATTTCCAAGTCACCTGCTAAAATCAGTCCCATTATTATTAATCAGTTGGGCAGGTTGTGACTTTTTGCAAACTATTCCTTTGTTGTGTAAGAGCTTAAATATTCCTCACATTGCATACTGAGAGGCTGCTCACTGTACAATGCAAACTTTGTGCTGTGGCTAGCTTCTTTTGAGAATTAGGGCCCATTTCTTCTAAAGGGATCATATGTCCGCACACACAGCACAGTGAAAAATGACATGCTTTGCAGGTTTAGAGTTTGGCAGCGAGGGTACTCTGTTGTAACGTCAACGGACTACTGTCTCCGGCCAAACTCTTGGTCTATCTGCCTGATTTATAGGCAAGCGGGCCTTCAGTACCTCAACAATTGTTCCATTGCCGACATAGTGACTCAATGGTGTACAGGCCATCAGAGCTGTGGCGATTTGACTGCCTGCCTGATTTAGAGTGGGTGGTTGAATAGCCAGTTTACACTGTCAAGTAAAAACCTAGTGGTAAAGGACAGTGAAAACATTAAAATCACCCCCACATCAAGGGAGACAACTCTCATGGTGTGGGGATCATTGGTTTTCAATTTTCTTTAAACAACTCCCACTTTTGGAGTTTGTGAAAAACTAAAAACGTAAAAAGTTTGACAAATGTCCGTCAACTTGAAGGTACGATCCATCAAACTTTTAACAGATTGACAGGAACCGCCCTGATGGTGGTTCCTGCCAATGACTAGAGATGTCTGCAGGGCTGGTGAACATCTCTGAGGAGCTTATTTACAAGCCCCTTGCGCCGCCAGTACGTCACTTTTTCCCATATTAAAAGTGACGCACCGGCGGCGCAAGGGGCTTGTAAATAAGCCCCTAAATGTGGAACATGGGTACGTCATCAAGACAACTGAGTATTTCATTCTATCACCCTGCCGGAGTACAGACCATACTCCACACTCAAAGTCAGCCTCCTTATGTTTTAATTTAAAGTGACATTGGACTTCACACATATTTGTGCAAGTAGCAGTGTCTACATTGACACCCCTTAATTCCCTCAAGGAACGTTTATAAATGATTTGTGGCAACTAATGCAACAGCAAAACAGCGACTGGTGATCTTCAGTCAGGGCAGTCAGTTAACATTCGAGAAGTGGAAACTCTTGTTAATGGGCAGCTTACACTTTGGAAAAGAAAGCTGCTGACACTGGGGGATCAGACAGTGGTCTCACTAAGTGCTGTCCGCTGTCCCAAAACATATTTCATGATATATATTTTTTTAGCATTACAAAAACGTTCATAAACAGGGCACATTGGGATGGAGAATACAGTAATGGAAGTCAGCAGACTCTTGTAAGCCACCATGCCAGTATTTGCAGATGGTTGTAATAAGTCTCAGAATACATTAAAAATCATGGATAATAATGACCTTGGAGGCCAACGATTCCTTGTGAGAAGCCTCTTTTCTGTTTGTGGGTTTATTACATTCAGCACACTGCAAAGATGTGTCCTAGTCAGAGACTAGGTGGGGTGCAAACACCATTGCATTGAGACCCGACCACTTAGTACATCTTTGGGGAGAGGATGTAGCCTTACATCTAGAGTGGTCGACCCGAAGCTGGGGAACAGGGTCGAGTCTCCACAATGACACTCAACATCCTGTGATTCTGGGCAAATCACTTAATCTCCCCGTGCCTAACAAAAATGAATGTGTCCTTCTGTAACGAAACTGGTGCTCATGTAAAGCACACTGATACCCGATATCTCGGGTCTAATTTGCGCTATATAAAACTCTAAAAATAAAAATAAAATAAAAATCTTTCCATTTCTTGTAACAGATAAAACCACTCAGATTAATAGGTTTAGCAAAAAATGCAATGTTCCTTTAAGAAAGAAGAGGAGAGCCCTTAAAATATCAACAAGAGTATCTTTTCTTGGTAGGCAGGTAGCAAGTACAAGAGCACCTCCAGCAATATGTATGCATAAGTAATTATATGAACTGTAATCCGCAAACCTTACTAATAAGGTGTTGAAGATCAAAATAACATACCATTTTTAAATCTCCAGAGAATGCTTCAGAAGTATTTTCAATCGTAGCAGTTGATTTTTTTTGCCTTATGTAAAACAAAATGTTTTTGATCTCGGCTGCCTCGAAGCTGTTTGCACAGATGGAGTCTGCAGTCGAACAGAACACCTGCCTTACTAACCTAAACAAGGATTGATAAATCTCTTTGGTTCATTACGATTGTTCAGCTTTTTCTTTGTTCTTATTATAATCTGCATAGACATAGAACAAGTCTGCCCCATCCAAATACAGGAGGCGATGTGGGTCCAGAATATTGTGGAAAGAATATTTTTCTGTCGTGAGTCCACATTTACATAATTTCATTTCATGTGTGTGTGTGCATATATATATATATATATATATTCACTAAAAAAAACAAAGGTTACAGGGACGTTATAGTTAGGCTGAAATTCTACTCGTACAAAGCCAGAGAAATTCAGCTGTTATAGTTAGCTGAGTTAACTATAACTAGCGTCACCGCAATGCACTGCTTATGACCTCACATATTACATCACTCATGACCATGCCATGAGTGATGTAATATGTGAGGTCATAAGCACTGTATTGCGGGGGCGCAAGTTATAGTTAACTCAGCTAACTATAACGGCTAAATTTCTCTGGTTTTGTACGAGTGAAATGTCAGCCTAAATATAACGTCCCTGTAACCTTTGTTTTTTTTAGTGAATTTCTAAGGTTTTTTTAAATTCTATTTGCTAACTATAATGTCCCTGGAACCTTTTGTTTTTAGTGAATTTCTAAGGTTTTTTAAATTCTACTTGCTAACTATAATGTTCTTGTAACCTTTGTTTTTTTAGTGAATTTCTAAGGTTTTATAAAATTCGATTTGCTACTATAACGTCCCTGTAAGCTTTGTTTTTTTTTGCTTTTTTGCGTGAATTTCTAAGGTTTTTTAACTAGCAGTCACGTTTGCAGAGTGGTGGAGAAAGGGGGCTGGCCCTAAGACCAGCTCTCAGGAATTACGCCTCTTAGGACTTACAGGAGGTACCCGGAGGGCTTATTGGCCCAAACGTCCCTCAGTAGTAAAGTAGACTACATCCCCAACCAGTAGTGCACCAGGAGGCGCGTTTGCAGAGTGGTCGAGAAAGGGGGGCGTGGCCTCCGAAGACCACTTAGCAGTCCCAATGTGTGGGACTTACTGGAGGTAACAGGAGGGGTAACAAAGTGCTCTGGTTTGTTCCATCCGAGCACACTTGTTTGCTTTGGGATGGCAGGAGCACTGCTCCTGCCATCCCATAGCAAACTGCAATGTCCCGGGGGTGGGCACCCCGGGACATTGCTGGAGCCGGCCCTGCGGGGTGGTGGTTTCCAGGGCCTTTTACAGCTCCAGGAGGGGGCCCCCTCCCATCTTTAAAATAGCCTTGAAGAGGTGGTGGCCCCCGGGGGCTGTGTGGGGGGCTAGAGCCCCCCCATGCCTTATTGTAAATTTAGCCCCGGGGAGGTGGCAGACCCCGGGGACATGGGGGAGCCTCGTGGCCCCCCACATTTAAAAAAACTAGCCCGGAGAGCTGGCGGTCCCTGGGGCTGCAGGGGCTGCATGCCCTCCGCATTAAAAAAAAACTAGCAGGAGCCCCCCACATACTCTAATTAAATATAGCCCCGGGAAGGTGGCGATTCCCGGAACTGTGGGGTGGCCGCTTGGCCTCCCTGCACTTCAAAGTATTTGCCCCAGGGAGATGGCGGTCCCTGGGGCTGCGGGGGCCCACCTGGGCCCCCTCATCTTTATCTCTAATTGCCCCAGGAACCTGGCCCACCCGGGGGCTTAAAGTAAACGAAGCGTGGGAGCAAACGCTTTGTTTTTTTAATTTAATTTTCAGCCGGATTCGCAAATCCACAGTGGATCCCCAAAGAATTTTAAATAAAATGCTTTTTGTTGGCCCTGGGGGTCCCTGTGGGACCCCCTGAACAGGCCTAGGGGGTCAGGGTGTTTCTACCCTACCCCCTTTTCTTGTTTTTTCTTGTTTTTTTCTGGTGACTCGGTTCAACCGAGTCATAAGATGGCTACCTTCCTGGTTTGAAGTGTTGGCAGCCAATCAGATCTCATGCATGAGATCAGGAGGGTTTGCTGATCCACTGCGGCGACAGTTGTATATCTGAGAAGTCTTTAAATTTCTCAGGAACTACTGAATGAATTTACACCATTTGAACACAAAGAGTGCTTTCTGGACCAAGAGCTAACATTTTGCCAAATTTGGTGTAATTCCGTTCAGCAGTTCGGGCGGTAGCCGTGTCTAGAGTTTCCTGAGGAAATTAACATGGAGAAAAAGCGTTTTTGGACCCCCCCTTTTTCTCAACCTCGCTTGACGGATCACTCTGAAATTTTCAACACAGCAGCTGAAGTGAGTGGCCCATTAGTTTTAAACATTTCGCGAAGATTCGTCAAACGGCGCCAAAGTTATTGGCAAATCAAAAAACGCTTTTCCTATGGAAACTAGGTCCTAACTATAACTAGATACTGGCGACCACCAGTAGGTAATATTCTTTGTAAAAAGCCAAAGGTTAAAGTGACGTTATAATTAGGAGAATATGTCAGTGACAACATTAAAGTTTAAATTCACCAAATATAGTTAAAAGAGCTAACTATAACTTGTGACCCGCCATGCACTGCTTATGACCTCACACATCTATACCAATTTAAAGGAGGTGTTGGACACTAAAGAGGTGAAAAATACTATTCCCACTCCAATCTAAACTAATTTGGGGACCGTGTTAGACACAATAGGGGTGACACTTACTATTCCCATTCCAAACTAAATCAATTTAGGGAAGGTGTTGGACATTAAAAGGACGTCATTTACTATTCCCACTCCAACCTATACCAATTTAGGGAAAGGGTTGCAAAATAAAAGGATAACATTGACTATTCATAATTCAACCTGACCAAGTTTGAGGAAGGTGTTGGACAGTAAAAGGTTGACATTTACTATTCCCACTCCATTTTAACCTTACTGTGGGAAGATGTTGGACACTAAAGGGGTTACATTTATTATTCTCACTCCCATCTAACCATACTGGGGGAAGGTGTTGGACACTACAATGGTGGCATCTACTATTCCTACTCCTATCTAACCATATTGGGGAAAGGAGGTGGACACTAAAAGGGTGACATTTACTATTCCTACTCCAATCTAACCATATTCGGGAAGATATTGGCCACTAATGGGGGTAGATTTACTATTTCCACTCATATCTAACCATATTAGTAGAAGGTTTTGGACAATAAAGGGGTGACATTTACTATTCCTACTCCAATCTAATTCTTTTTGAAGAAGGTGTTGGATGCTAAAGAGGTGAGATTTACTATTCCCACTCCAATCCAACCATATTGGGGTAACGTGTTGGACTCTAAAGAGGCAACATTTACTGTTCCCACTCCAATCTAACCATATTGGGGGAAGATGTTGGACACTAAAGGGTTTAAATCTACTATTCCCACTTGAATCTAACCATATTGGGAGAAGGTGCTGGACACTAAATGGGTGACATTGACAATTCCCACTCCCATCTAAAGCTATTTGAAGAAGGTGTTAGATGCTAAAGAGGTGAGATTTACTGTTTCCATTATAGTCTAAAATATTTTAAACAAGGAAATACAAATTAAACATTTTATATACAGTATCAATGCTCCATAACCCCACATACAAATCTTTTAAACAATAAAATGAACTAAAATGTAAACTAGAAGCACACATTACAAACATATATAGTCATATTTAAACATTAACATATAAAATATTTTCATTACTATTAATAATTAATATAATTTTAAAAATATTTGATACCATTCCTAACCCTTAGAGCATGAAAAAAAATTAAATCATAATCCAAAATTAACAGTCATAGTAAAGAAATATAAAACCATTTTTTTTATTTTTTTTAAATATATTTTAAAACAAAGAATTCAAATATTTGTAATATTTAAAGTTATTTTTCACACAAATTTTTAAATGGAAAACTTTTGTATGAAAACTTCAAATTATATTACTTTATTGAAAACCCTTTTTATATATTTTAATTTTCCAATCATTTTTATATTACGCTATTTTTATATTCATTGTTTTGTATTTAATACCAATAATATGTATATATATATATATATATTTTAATAACATTTATTAAAAATATTAATGTAAAAAGAAAATGATAAAAATGAAAATGTGCATATCAACAAATAAATAAATATACATTTTCCTTTCAAATATACACTTTTTAAAAATCTCTACACCCTTATCCCATAAAAACCAAACATCCAGCTACTAAAAAAAGTATAAAACCATTATTTATATACATTAATACAACAAAAAATATTTTTTTAACAATTTCAGGACTAATAAAGTATCTTACTAAAAACATAAAAACATTAATAAACATATAGAATTAAACACACTACAATAAATAACATACTAATTAACACTTACAAACGATATTACATAAAACAATATTTTCTATATCAATATTTTTTACAATGATATTAAAAACGACACTAATAACAATATTTTTACCTTCAATATTCCTGTCAAGGATATTTTTGACATCCCAATATACTTGACACAATATTTTTCTATCACAACATTATTTTCTGCTATTTTGTCCAAACACTGTACCAACCTATGTACATGTGCTTGTTTTGCTTCAGAAGATGTACTATCTTTTCACCACAGTATGAAGGCTGCAGGCAGTATGATCTTTAGCACCATGAGACCTTGGTTATTTTAAGTGAATAGGTCCTCTTTCAGCAAATTTTGCATATAGTGTACACTGTTATTAGTAGATACTTTTTAATACTTTGTGGTGTATTTCTCATGAGAGTTTCACTGTCTGGAAACAGTGTCGTACAGAGTAAACTGTCTCCATAGTGTAAACACTATTTAGAGTACCCAATTTTCTACTGCTATCCACTTCATTTCTCACTGTAGGTTTAGGGATTGTGAGGGGTTTGATATAGGTAAATACTGTCCATAGTAAGGCATTAGTTATGTAACAGGACCTGAGTAGCTAGAGGAACTTGGCTTTCTCTGAACAGTTGTATACAGATTGAACACTGTGTGCAGTAAAGGTTACCCTTTTACCTGTGGTTGTTAGTCAACATGAACTCGGCTACCCATGAAATAAATGTATGGTATAGGGTCAATGTTGCACATTACAGAAGCTTGTTTTACTGATAGGGATTTTATATATGATAGCATTAATGATGCTTTATATTATTCTGAGCTATTTTTCACTTAATTTCATAGCTCTAATGCCATACGCGTTTATAGAGCAATGTGTTCAATAGAAGCTTGGATGATGTCATCAAGTGATGTCAGCAATAATGTGATTTGAGATGTCATCTGTAAATTCATAAATGATGTCATAGAACATGTCACGAGTGATGTAATATGTGAGGTAATAATCAGTGCATGGCGGGACACAAGTTATAGTTAGCTCTGTGGTTTTTTGAGTTCAAAACATCAATGTTGTCGCTGACATATTCACCTAATTATAAAATCATTTTAACCTTTGGTTTTTTCCAGTTCATTTCCAAGGTTTTTTTTAAAATCAAAAACAGTTCTTTTTATTACACCTAACTATAATTTTACCTTAACACTTGTTTTTTTTCAGGGAATTTGTACTTTTTTATGTAAAGTAATATTTTATTGCCATACAAAATCCAACTCCATGCTGTGCAGCCCCCTCCCAAATTACTATTCTTAAACGTTTTGTACATTCACTAATTTTTGAAAAAACACGGCCCCTGGAGTGCTATCAATGATTTGATGTTAAAGTGATTTCACCTATATTCAGTCCTCACTGTTTATTTCTGTTACCTTTAAAAAGCAGAGTAACTCACCTGTTCTGTATTGCCATATGATTAAGACCCGCAAGGGGTTGAAATGTGTTATGGATGTAGACTCTTCGCAAATAAATGTTTGCACTGTGAACGGATGGAGGGCTTGTTTCATGATCTTGGAGCAGTGCGTGTTTCCTTTTGGAATATATAAGCGGTGACAATCCACTTTACAAGCCCCGACTCACTCGAGAGGCAGAGCTAACTATAACTCATGCCCCCGCAATGCACTACTTATGACCTCACATATTACATCACTCATGACATGGTGAGTTACATCACTGATGACATCACTGATGATATCTCAAATGGCATCACTGATGACATCATCCACAGAATCTCTGATGCATCCACTCACACCGCCATGTAACCTTTCATACACCTACTCCAACTTACACACTCCCATTCTCGAAACCATTCACACACCCATACCAGTACTTACATACCCACTGACTGATTCATAGATCTACTCACACATCTACTCAGACACCCATACAGCCACTTGTACACCAACTCACTCATTAATACAGCCACTAATATAGCTACTCATACAGCCACTTACACACTGTCAGTTACTCATAGAGCTACTTACACACCTACTCACTCACCTACAGAGTTAATCAGACATCCATTCACTCACCCAGATGAGCTCTGTTCCCGGCCGCGCTACGCTACGCTCTGTTACGACGTACGCCCAGCAGCACGTGACACGGGACATCGTTGCTGCCGAAGAAGAAGGTGCATCAGGACACCAGGGAAAAAAGCACGCCAGAAACGCCAGTAGAAGGCGCACCGAGGCGCACCGAGATGCCGAGTGAAGGCGAGTAAAGGCGCACCTGAAACGCACCAGAAACACCGGGAGAAGGCACATCGAGATGCCGAGGGAAGGCGTATTAGGACTAAATTGTTTGGCCATAGCACACGGAGTGAGCCTGGGACTTGCCGGCTCCCAGTGCTCCCAGTGCAGGGCATTGAGCTGCACTTGGTCTTCCCCCGTGCATGGTGGAGGAAAATCCCAGCTGTTAATTGACTGGGTTTTGGAGGTGCAGCAGAGCAGCAGAAGTTGAGCTGGGAAACAGTAGCGCGCAGCCGTGGAACAGAGGTAAGTGCAGGGGCAGGGGGGTTGGGGCAGATCGACAAATTGTGTTGGAGAAGGTCCCAGGCAAGAAAAGGTGACTCAAACAGAAGTTGTTTCGGAAGCCTACGGTGGAAGACAAAAGGGAAGGAAGAAGAAGGGTATTATAGGGGTTCACCTGTAACAAAGGAGGAAAAGTGCAAAAGGACCCAAAAGGTGAAGGCACTTAGTAAAGCAAAAGCACGGAGAGGCCAAAAAAAACCTAAAAAACCCGACGTTAGCGAAATGGGCGGAGAGGATATAGCCATGTCCTTGAAAGAGAAAGGAAATGTAAAAGACGCCCATGGCGACACCACCGGATGTAAAAAAGCATTACAGAGGGAAAACCAACCCCCGGCCACAACTCCGCAGCAAAGTAGGCCGGGGGGCAAAGGGCGGAGCCTCGGTTACAAACTCAATTAAAGATTTTGTGGGGAAACATTTTAAAGGAAAGGGCACGAAAGGAAAAGAACAGAGCGCGAGAGAGAATCTGTTAACTCCAGCCAATGTGGCACCCCAGGAGCGAGCCTCACCAAATCAACGTCAATTTAACCTCTCCGGACTCTTTCTGGACCCAAGGCTGTCCTCATCTCCTAGATTCTCTACCTCTCTGAGTGTTCAAGAGATAGAGATTGAGGGAGAAATTGAGGAATCGGAAACAGACGACGAGGGACAGAGTAATATCCATCTTATAAAAGGATATATGGATAAAAAGGTGGATGCGGAAAATTCCCAGGACAAAGTGAACGATAATTCGGGACCCTCTTTGTTTAATTTGGAGGTAACAGGTACCTCTAGCGCCTCTATGCTGGACGCAATGTTAATTCTACAAAAATCTTTGCAAGGGTTGCTAGAGGTAGCAGTAATGAACAATGAGGTCTTAAAAACCCAAAGGGATCAGTTCAAAATCATGATAGGGGAGCTGAAACAAATCAGGGAGCTTATGCCCTCCATAGTTAGACCAGTTGGTGAGGCCCACCAAGAGGGGGATAGGCCTCGGCAGGAAGGCGCACCGCTGGAGGCTCCACTGCAGAACGAAGGGCATAGTGTATTTATTTCACGGCACCCAATGATCATAAAAAAACGGGGGGAAAGGAGGAGTTATAAGCAGCGTATCCCACGCCCAAAGAGATGGAAGAGGAAATCTAGAAAGGGCCAAGCTCCATTACAGCAGGGGTTATGGAAGGAAGTAAGAGAAGAAGAACAAGTGCTCGTAAGAAAGAAGGTAAGGTTAGCCCCATTAACGGTAAATAATTTAGGAGAAGGAACATCCGTAAGTAACACAGAAGGCAAGGAAAGGAAGAAAAAAGGCCCAGGAAAATTTAGGACGAGGAAAAATAGTATAAATAAAGAACGAGTAGAAAAAAAAGAGGGGGAAAGGGAAAGGAAGTTGGAGAAGTCAACGCAAGGAGGCACAAGAATCATTAGAGGCCATTTGGGTAAAGGCAAGGAGCTACTTCATCAAGGTAGAAGCGAGTACGACCAAATGGGGGGCCCCCATGAGGCAGAGATAAAAAGTAGACAGGACCTGTGGGTATTCCTGGAGCCGATCGGCCGGGGTAAAGGGGGGGAAAAAGTGAGGAAATTAGTTCCTTTAAACCGATCACAACTGCTTTCCTCCCTATCTAATTGTGAAAGCTTATGGAATATCGGCACAGAGGACCTTAGAGAAGTTGGCTTTACCTTAAATAGCAAGGGGACAGATGTAACCAAGGTTTTGCTTTACTCTGGACTAGTAAAGGCTGCAATAATAAAAGCGTAACATGAGCTTTATAAGGATGGGATCAGACCAGTAAAAAGGATAGAATTGCAAGTTTATAATAAGGATGAGAGATCATACCTTTTAAACCATGCAGGGCTGGGCCGAAGGCAGGTTAGATTGATCGATGCTTGCTGGGATAAAAAGGATGATCTTGAAATCACCATAAGAGGAAGGGAAAGTGAGAGAGACGATGAAGGATTTCTAGCAGGAAACAGATATAGAGTCCTAGCATCCCCAGCATATGAGCGAGATGGGTGCCTAAGAGAGATAGATTAGGAGCCTGGGTCGTCGCACAGCCTATCCATACTATCCTGGAATATAAATGGTTATAATAGGATAGCGAATCAGGATAGCTTCAAAAAGGCCATTGACAGCAATGAGATTATTTGTTTGCAGGAGACTTGGCTGTGCGACGAAGCCCTAGTAATTTTGGGGTTTGCCCATCAGACGAAGGTTGCAAAAAAGAATAGTTTTCGTAGACCCTCAGGAGGGCAACTGACGCTGGTTTCATCTAAGATTGCCAGGAAGGTGGTACTTTTAGATGTAAAATGCAAATGGGCAATAGGATGTAGAGTACTGTTATCGAACCCAGACCATCGATTTGAAGGCATAGTTATTGTAAATGTATACATCCAGAGGGGGGGAGAGAACGATTATAAGGTCGAAATGGGAAAATTAAATGAGGATTTGTTAAATCTATCTGATAATTATCAAAAAGATGTATTGTTTGTGATGGGCGATTTCAACCACAAGCTAAACCCATGTAGGACCGACCAATGGTGCAAAGAATTGTTGATTTCACATAAAATTAGGGAAGCCTTATTTCCAAGGGGGTTATGTCAGTATATGATGTGTCTCTAGGTCAAACGCTTGGCGCCTTGGGTTTGGTCTGTGCGAATGGCAGATTGGACACGGATAGACCAGCAAAGCGCACTTTCAAGTCAGGCCAGCAACTCTGCCCAATAGACTATGGGGTCGATTCCGATCCCGGTCGGAGGCGCACCTAATACCATTCGGTCGGGAAAAAATCCAGGCGAATGCCTGTTTCCCGACCGATCCGCACATACGTCCGAACGAGCAAGTACGATGCGCACAACTGCCCAAATCCCGACCCCGTCGTACTCACCCAATACAGGTCCTGTTCTCCGACCGAAGCGGATCCGGAATCGTAGAATCGAGCCGCACGGAAGCAAAAATGCAGCCCCGTCCGGCCGGACAAGTACGATGCGCTTCCCGTACGCGCCGAACCCGTCGCTACGCACGGCACGTCAAAGCATCCGGTCGAGGCGCACATAAGCTCCGATTCGCGCCACAACACGATCCACGGCTACGAGACGAACACGCCAGCGACGAGGACGAGGCGAAGCAAAGAGAAAGACGAACGAGACGAACCAACCATGAATCCCTTTGTGCCGATCCTACCAATATTCTACCTCTATTACCGGAACAGGCACGGACGCGTACGGAGCAGAAGGTAAGTCAGACACCAACAACAAAAACAAACTACACGTACCCGACACATCACACACAGAGGGATGCAGAAATACCTACACCAGCAACAGCAGCACCATAGGGGCGGGATGGCCATCACCAATGCCACACATACACATAGGGGCCTGTATGCCTACCACTACTACCACCCCTACCCATGGGGGGCTGGATGCCTGCCACTACTACCACCTCTACCCATGGGGGGCTGGATGCCTGTCACTACTACCACCCTTACTCAGGGGGTGCCAGATGCCTACCACTACTACCACCCTTACCCAGGGGGTGCCAGATGCCTACCACTACTACCACCTCTACCCATGGGGGCTGGATGCCTGTTACTACTACCACCCTTACCCAGGGGTGCCAAATGCCTACCACTACTACCACCCTTACCCAGGGGTGCCAGATGCCTACCACTACTACCACCCTTACCCATGGGGTGCCAGAAGCCTACCACTACTACCACCCTTACCCAGGGGGTGCCAGATGCCTACCACTACTACCACCCTTACCCAGGGGTGCCAGATGCCTACCACTACTACCACCCTTACCCAGGGGGTGCCAGAAGCCTACCACTACTACCACCCTTACCCAGGGGGTGCCAGATGCCTACCACTACTACCAGCCTTACCCAGGGGTGCCAGATGCCTACCACTACTACCACCCTTACCCAGGGGTGCCAGATGCCTACCACTCCTACCACCTCTACCCATGGGGGGCTGGATGCCTGTCACTACTACCACCCTTACCCAGGGGGTGCCAGATGCCTACCACTACTACCACCCTTACCCAGGGGGTGCCAGATGCCTACCACTACTACCACCCTTACCCAGGGGGTGCCAGAAGCCTACCACTACTACCACCCTTACCCAGGGGGTGCCAGATGCCTACCACTACTACGACCCTTACCCAGGGGGTGCCAGATGCCTACCACTACTACCACCTCTACCCATGGGGGGCTGGATGCCTGTCACTACTACCACCCTTACCCAGGGGGTGCCAGATGCCTACCACTACTACCACCCTTACCCAGGGGGTGCCAGAAGCCTACCACTACTACCACCTCTACCCATGGGGGGCTGGATGCCTGTCACTACTACCACCCTTATCCAGGGGGTGCCAGATGCCTACCACTACTACCACCCTTACCCAGGGGGTGCCAGATGCATACCACTACTACCACCCTTACCCAGGGGTGCCAGAAGCCTACCACTACTACCACCCTTACCCAGGGGTGCCTGATGCCTACCACTACTACCACCCTTACCCAGGGGTGCCAGATGCCTACCACTACTACCACCTCTACCCATGGGGGGCTGGATGCCTGTCACTACTACCACCCTTACCCAGGGGTGCCAGATGCCTACCACTACTACCACCCTTACCCAGGGGGTGCCAGATGCCTACCACTACTACCACGTCTACCCATGGGGGGCTGGATGCCTGTCACTGCTACCACCCTTACCCAGGGGGTGCCAGATGCCTACCACTACTACCACCCTTACCCAGGGGGTGCCAGATGCCTACCACTACTACCACCTCTACCCATGGGGGGCTGGATGCCTGTCACTACTACCACCCTTACCCAGGGGGTGCCAGATGCCTACCACTACTACCACCCTTACCCAGGGGGTGCCAGATGCCTACCACTACTACCACCTCTACCCATGGGGGGCTGGATGCCTGTCACTACTACCACCCTTACCCAGGGGGTGCCAGATGCCTACCACTACTACCACCCTTACCCAGGGGGTGCCAGATGCCTACCACTACTACCACCCATACCCAGGGGGTGCCAGATGCCTACCACTACTACCACCCTCACCCAGGGGGTGCCAGAAGCCTACCACTACTACCACCCTTACCCAGGGGGTGCCAGATGCCTACCACTACTACCACCCTTACCCAGGGGGTGCCAGATGCCTACCACTACTACCACCTCTACCCATGGGGGGCTGGATGCCTGTCACTACTACCACCTCTACCCATGGGGGGCTGGATGCCTACCACCAACACCACCCCCACTCATAGGATGGACAATGCATGACACAACCAGCACACCACAACCTAGGGAATGCAAGAAAAAGACATCCCCCCAACACCATGACAAGCGTGTGTAGACTGTGTCAAATGCCTACAACACTGAACATGACTTTGAACATACAATGTGACCCCCTATCACATGTGCCACACATATATGTGTGTGGCCCCCACAATGCAAGCAGGCCATGACCATTGTGGCAATGGGGTCCAAAACCCCATCATCACAGTGACCAAAATGTAAGTGTGGGGTCCATAGCTGAAGCACATCTTGAACATTGTGGCAATGGGGTCCAAACCCCCATCATCACAGTGAGCAAAATGTAAGTGTGGGGGCCCATAGCTGAAGCACATTCAGAACATTGTGGCAATGGGGTCTAAACCCCCATCATCACAGTGACCAAAAGGTAAGTGTGGGGTCCATAGCTGAAGCACATCTTGAACATTGTGGCAATGGGGTCCAAACCCCCATCATCACAGTGAGCAAAATGTAAGTGTGGGGGCCCATAGCTGAAGCACATTCAGAACATTGTGGCAATGGGGTCTAAACCCCCATCATCACAGTGACCAAAAGGTAAGTGTGGGGTCCATAGCTGAAGCACATTTTGAACATTGTGGCAATGAGGTCCAAACCCCCTTCATCACAGTGACCAAAATGCAAGTGTTGACAAAGAAAAAGCTGCAACTGCCAAACTGCATGGATGATTCCTGGTCACAGAACATAAAACACATCAGTGGCAAAGTAGTGCATGTGTCCCATTGCAACATAGATTGGGGGAGGCAAATACTGCAGTGCAAATAAGACATACCTTTGGCCATGTGCAGACAAACAACACCCATGGGGGCTGACACTGTCAACATTCATCAATGACACAATGACAGAAGTGACCATCAGAATGCAGACCCACATATTTGCACCAATGGGCACACAAATGCAGATACCCTGTGGAGACTGTAGATGTGAGGTGAACAGATACCATACCATGGCAGCAATGGGACACACAAACCATGATCATTGTGCTGACCGATGACCTAGGAGTCCCAGGGACAGCAGGGGAAACCCACCAAACAACATACAGCCAATGGCACACCAAAGATATGCCAATGCAGTGGTGCAGATGCACAAACACAAACAGGCAGACCCACACTGCACATCAAACACAACAGGTGAGGGGTGGGGGTGCCAGTGTCCCCAGGCAACCACACAACACATGAGGAGGCCTGAATACCAATTACACAGATGTGCATACAGTGCCACACAAAGGTAACTCATGGATCCAAATCCCCTATGTGGGCAATCAGGCATTGTCAGATGAGAGGGAGCACAAATCACACATGTCACACAAGCATGTAGGAACAGCAACTGACACAGCAAGACACAGACACACCACAGCACTACCCCCAGGGCCCCCACAATGTGGTGACCCTGGGCTGCATTACAATCCCACTGTGATGAGAAAGTTAAATGTCGTTCACACTGTGAACCACAGTCATGTGTCCTGAGCAACAAACTACCATCACACCTACACAAACACAAATCAATCAGCATGGCCAGTAAGCCAAGGCCAACATGGAGGCAGGGGTCTAGCCGGGCAACAACTCTCATCTGCACACACTCAACACCACACACCTCGACCTCCAACAATGTGCAGCAGTGAAGCACACATGCACTGGTGACATTGCACATGCACCCATGACAATCCCAGGGTGGTGGGTGGGAACCAAGGTGCAGAAACACATCACACATGGCCACTCAACAAGACTCCTGAATGTCTGACACACTGCACACTACGCTGTACATGGACATGACGGCAATACCACACCAACCAATGGGATCCCAGCCACAGTCACACACCAATGAAGAAGCCAAGGACACCCACAAAGAACACACATAGACAACTACCAACATTGCAGCCCGGACCCTGAGGAGTGCCAGCAGTCACACACACAACGTGTCACAATCACTGAAAGATAACACAAACTGGAAATCACATGACAGGTGTAAACAACAAGTGCCAAGGGGAATCCTGACTGTGACCCATCTGCGTCTGCACACAAACTCAGCCCTGACAGCAAACACACCTATGGGTGACACCCTGATGACCAGTAATGTGCCATGCACCCACATCACAGAGAATCCAGGGAGAAGACTTGGGGGGAACATAGGTCAACTCAGCAAGCATCACAAACAGGTACAACACTAGGGATCCCAGCATGCACAGCAAAACGGAAGTGAACACACAGACATGCTCATACAACACACACCTTGGGCGCAGGCAATGTCACAGGAGTACACACTGCCATGAGGGGACTCCACTCCTGTGTGAGGAAAGCTGTGCCATATGTTGCCTCAGTAGGGCTCCATCATGTCAGCTGAGCACTTGGTCACACAGTCAACAATTAGCACCAAATGAAGGCTCCCGTCACATCAGCCTGGTCATGGGAGTGCCAACGAAATCATCAGTACAGATCCAACACACTTGTATAGCAATGTTGCACTGACAACACAGATGAGTCCTTCCCCATTGATGCCCAAACCTGCATGTCCAGTGGAGATGGCCACACGGTCAGGGAAGTAGACGAATTGAACAATGGCAGGCACAACAGATGTGCAGGGGTGGAAGCCACAGATGTGAAATTGCTAATGTAAGTAGGAAATCCCATTGCCAAATATTGAACACATGACACCCTCAGATGCTGCTAAGGATGACATGTATACACCACAGGATAGGACACATTCCCCCTGGACCACATGTGTTCCTGCACAGTAACACTTCATTATCATGAGACCAAATATCACCATCACTGCAGCAAGGGCATGGTTAGCATCATCAACAACATGTACATCAGAAGCAAAAGCACTAGAGAACAGAAAGGTGCTTTATTCAGCATATGTGGGTCTAACAGTTGATGTCCAGCAAAAAATTAACAAAGGCCAATGGCCAGTCCAACATGAAAGTCAAAACAGGGTGACAGTGGCAGATGTCACCCTACGCATGCCTGCACTGATGAAAGCCAGGGACAATCCCCTCGGAGGGGCATACGGGGGGGCAGGCCAGGCACCACAGGGACAGGATCATGGCTCACCAGAAGGAGGCAGGGAAGGGGTGGTGGGTGCTGGAGAGCCACTGACAACTGCAGTGGAGGTGTCTGACATGGTGTGTGCCGGCACAAGTGGGGGGCATGACTCTGATGGTGTGGGTGCCGGCAAGACTGCAGGGGACCGTGCAGATGGAGTGGACAGGTTCCCCACTGCAGTGCCCAAGTCAGACAGGGTGGTAGTGGACTCCACTGCAGTGCCTACCTCCAGGGGAGGAGAATGGGGATCAGGTAAGGTGGGCAGGACAGTGGGGGAGGACACCGTCTCCACACCAGTGGCACAGACAAGCGCAGCGGGGGGTGTGGGGCCGGAAGAGCAAGTGGCAGGGGGAGAAGGCCTGATCCTTTTGGGGATGGTGTATCTGTGGGTGGGGGAACTTGGGGCAGGGTGTGGTGGGGACACCTGTGGAGTGATGGAGGAAGGAGACTTGGTGCCTGAGCTGCAGGGCGGCGGCGGGGTCTTGCTCTTCCGGGTCCGGGGGGACTTGCGGATGGGGGCGTCAGTCGGTCTGCGCCTGGGGGAGGGTGTCCGGTGGCGAGGGGCACTCCGCTCCGTGTGGGTTGGCTTCCTTTTCCCCCTGAATGCTGTATCAGCTGGATCGGAGGGGAAGAGGCCGAGGTCACTGAGGAAGAGCCGCTGGGTCTTTGGGGTTGCAGGTGAGGCAACGGAGGGGGCTTTGGAGGGAGAGGCAACTGTGGTCTGCGCAGTGCTCGTGGATGCGTGTGTGTGTGACTGGGCCCCATGCCCTGTGAGTGTGGTTTCAGTCCCCTGACTGTGTGTGCGTGTGCGTCGTGTCTGTGGCGTGTGTGTGTGTGTGTGCTGCTCGTGTCTGTGCTGGTGTGTGCCTGTGCTGGTGTGTGCCTGTGCCGGTGTGTGTGTGCTTGGGACAGGTAAGGTGCTGGGGAGTGTGGATGGGGCAGAGACAGGAGGGGTGAGGGACTGTTGGAGGAGGGACACTGCTGCCGTCAGGGAGGAGTCCATGGACCTATTGCCCCTCTGTAGGGCAGACATGCCCGATGAGATGCCCTCCATGAACGACACCAGCTGAGTCAACAGAGTGGTGTGTGCATGGAGGACACGCAGCATCACTGTCTGCCCTACATGGAGCTGGCGAAGGAGGTACACAGACTCCTCACTCAGGGCAGCAGGGGACACAGGGGCAGGGGGTGCGGTGCCTGGCCCGAAGGAGACACGCTCCCGAACATGGGAGCCTCCACGGACCTCGGGAATGGGAGCCGATGGGAGGGCGGTGGTGGTGGTGGCGGGGACAGCAACACTAGCTGGGGTGTGGTGGCTGCTGACACCCGCCTCCATAAGGGAGTCATCCTCCGAGCTGCTGTGGTCCTCAGCTGAGGTGGATGGTGCTGAGGACTCCTCGGTGTGGCTCCCCTCGCCCTCCGTGCCACTGGGTCTCTCCGACCACTCCTCGGCTGTTGACCCAGTCTGGCTCTGCGGCTCCTCCTGGTCCGTGGAGCTGTCCCCTCCTGTGGCCGTGGATGTATCTGCAAACAATAGGGAAACAGACAGACATCAGTCACCTGCACCGAACGCACACACCACAGTAAGTACAGCACAATACAGAGCAAGGCCTGGCATCCTTAGTTGAACATTGCTAAAATTGCCCAAACAGAATAGGAGAAGCCAATTGTCAGTCTGATCGTCAACCATGGCACTCACATCCCACCTGGCCTTGCACCCATCTGTCTGGCGTCCGTTGGCTGGCAATACCCCAGTGTGGACACATGCACCACCTACACAGTAGTTGGACGGTGCAGAGAACACGGTGAAGCATGTGAACATGCACACATCACAACTCTTGCCACTGAGTCAGTACAGGTGCCCGGATGAAAGTGATGCCCAGAGTCAGATATATGAAATGCATGTGATGCATACCAGCGACAGACACCACGATGCTCCCATGTGCTGATAGCCATTGCCACTATGGTGTGCATATAGCACATGTCACTCCCCTGCAGGATCACTCATAGGAAGTCACATGCCATGGCACAGGCATGCTTGCTAAGTCATACATCACTGTCTCCAGTCACATGGGCAGGGCAGCCACACAACAACAGTCTGCACTGTGTCACAATAGTAGGTCATGGGGAATGCAAGTCCTGGAGCTGAACAAGTGCACATGTACATCCCCCACACACCACATCATCTGAACCCTTATCTGTCCAGGTCATACTGATTGGACATATGGGTGACCTGTAACACAAGCCTCTGAACCTGAGCACCTCACAATCTGCTGTGAATGGGAAACAGCTGCATGGACCTCACATTCGCATACCCCAGTCTGCACGGTCAGGTGTTCAAACACCTATGTGTCACACAAGTATCGTCTCCTATGGTCACATCTCCGGTGGCATGCTGAGCCCCACCCGATAAACACCCCAGCAGTCCTGACATCGAAGCCACAGCACACTGACACAGAGGCTGACACCTGAGGGGACATATCACTGAGCACAACGTGTCAGCTGATACACGGGAGTGGGAGTACAGAGTGCATTGCATGGCCTGGAGTAGGCATGACTGTCCTGCCCCACATGAATGAGGGATGAACCCTGGACAGTAGGCAGCTGGCCAAGTATGTGTGACACACGTAATATACACACTCCTGGGGCCCAAACATAGTTCCCACCCGCAGCTTGGGTGTGTGCCAGTTACCCCAGGTACATGTGGTGGATCAGCTCAGCAATTGGACCACATATCAAAGTAACACGCAGATTACATGTCAGAACACAGGCATTGTGTAAGCAATGGACCCACCCATGATGCCCACCACAGTTAGGGGAACAGATGCTGTCCCCCACCTTGAGTCAAGCAAACTGCAAGGACACAGTACCCAAGTGACACAATTCCCTGACTGCAAGGGCCACACCTGGGTATCAGATGAGGAGTGGGCAGTGCACAATCGAGGGACATGGGTCCTGGACCACATGACTGATGTGCTGTGGAAGTTTAACCAGGCCAGAGGAGGGCACATAGCATGGCAGACAGAGTACACAATGCAGTCATGGACTCACCCCTCCGTGCTGCTCCCTGGCCTTCAGCTGCCCATCCAGATCAGGGAAGACCACCGCCAGGATCCTGAGCATGTGGGGGGTCAGGGTCCGGTGTCCGCCCCTCCTGCGAGGAGGCGACAGCTTCAGCTGGACCCGTGCGATCCTCCGGGTCCAGCCCCGAAGGTCCTGCCACCTCTTCTGGCAGTTGCGGATCCGGCGCTTGTAGTCCCCCACGGATCTCACTGCCCGGACGATGGTCAGCCATATCTTCTGCTTCTGGTGGGCATCAACCTGTGAGGATGACAAAGTGAGAATGCTATTACTACACATGCAACATATCCGTGCATTACACAGTTGTGTATACATGTCTCAATCACAGGGGCACATGATGTACACAGGCAGTGCAACGATGGCCATGGACAGTATGCCAGCAGTAACTACATGGTATCATTGCCTGGGAAGTAAAACCTTGTTTAAATGCACTGTCACTGCACTATACCTGTCCAGTGCATGTAACTACACACTATGGGGGGTGACAACTACTCAGTGAGCCTGCTAGCCAGTGGCGTGCAGACTGTTAGCCTTGCTAGTCAGACAACATGCACATTTAGGAAGGCAGTGGACAGAACACTCACCTGCTCCCCTGCTCCCCTGCTTTCCCATACAGCTTGCTGTACTGTGGAAGGAGGCTGTCCAGCAGGGCCTGGTTCTCCTCAGTGCTGAAGGCTGGGGCTCTCTCCACAGTACGTGCCATTGCAGGGTCCAGAGGGTGCAGATACAGCAGCAGTGGTGGTGGCAGATGTCGTCCTGGAGCATGTAGTGCAGGCAAGTGAGCTCTCAGGGGAACAGCCAGCATTATATGTGTGCTGCAGAGGCAGTTACTGTCCCATGTGTCCAAAGTGATAGGTCCAAGTCGTTAGCATCTTCTGAATCTGGCCAATCCATGGAATTGCACCACTTACACATGCCCACAGCATCCTTCAAAAGTTCAACTTCATGACACCCATGAATTTGCAACATTGTTGTGGGTGACCAACTGAATTTCCAGCATCAGACTCGTTCAAAATTTGAAAACGAGTCCGTTGCCAGGCCAGGCCATAGCCAATGGGTGCGCACCGATCGGTCCATTGCTGTTCAACGCGTACCCAGGATACATCGCGTACCCGCATACATTGAATGCAATGGGCCGGCCGGGCACACCGATCGGTCCATTGCTGTTCAACGCGTACCCAGGATACAACGCGTACCCGCACACATTGAATGCAATGGGCCAGCCGGGCACACCGATCGGTCCATTGCTGTTCAACGCGTACCCAGGATACAACGCATACCCGCACACATTGAATGCAATGGGCGGCCGGGCACACCGATCGGTCCATTGCTGTTCAACGCGTACCTAGGATACAACGCGTACCCGCACACATTGAATGCAACGGGCCGGCCGGGCACACCGATCGGTCCATTGCTGTTCAACGGGTACCCAGGATACAACGCGTACTCGCACACATTGAATGCAATGGGCCGGCCGGGCACACCGATCGGTCCATTGCTGTTCAACGCGTACCTAGGATACAACGCGTACCCGCACACATTGAATGCAATGGCCAATGTGTGCGCACCGATCGGTCCATTGCTGTCCAACGCGTATTGCGAATACAACGCGTACCAGCACACATTGAATGCAATGGCCAATGTGTGCGCACCGATCGGTCCATTGCTGTCCAACGCGTATTGCGAATACAACGCGTACCAGCACACATTGAATGCAATGGCCAATGTGTGCGCACCGATCGGTCCATTGCTGTCCAACGTGTATTGTGAATACAACGCGTACCAGCACACATTGAATGCAATGGCCAATGTGTGCGCACCGATCGGTCCATTGCTGTCCAACGTGTCCCTGTACATGTCACTGGCATATGTCACCATGCCTGTCACAGGTGAACATATGCCAGCCACATATACTTCCCAGGGAGTGAGGGGCACACCTACAACACCACAGCCTGTCCAAACTGTATCCTAACGCATGTAAGGCTGCATTACCTATTCCGTGTATGGGGGTGAACATGTTGTTCTGTGGGTGTCACTTGGGGCAGCCACCCCCAGGCTGTGCACGTGTTCATGGGGACAGTATCCTTGGTGTTTCGTGTACATGACCACTGTGATGTGCAACTGTTCATATCTGAGCATGTGGCATGGTCACACTTCACGGTGGTGTATGTGTATGTCATGTC
This sequence comes from Calotriton arnoldi, assembly GCA_963921515.1. Lineage (NCBI taxonomy): Eukaryota > Metazoa > Chordata > Amphibia > Caudata > Salamandridae > Calotriton > Calotriton arnoldi. Next base: position 372,960 of record CAWUFW010008139.1, on the reverse strand, counting down.
ACATGCCCCCTGAGTCCCATGTGGGACGGTATGTTTAACCCAGGGTGACCCATTGGCACAATAGTGATGGTCCTCCACAGTCTGTGTGCATGTTGTGTTTACAATGTCTCGGATTTCATGTGCACAATGGGAGACAGTCTCCACATCCACGTTGTTTGTGCATGGACTTTGATGTTGTGCGCGTGTGTGTCACAGACGTCTATGTCTGTCCTGCCGAGGCAACAGGTACCACTACCTGTGGGGGTCATGGTTGTTTTGCTGTGGTGTATACATGATACGCCATGTCATGCCAGTGTCCATGTGGCAATACAGGGTCCCTGGGAATCTACCTGTCGTTGGGCTGTGATGCCTGGGGCACATCTGTCCTCACATGTCACTGTGGGGTGTGTTTGTAACGTGGCAGCAGGAGATGGGAAATGTGACACGTCCTCATGATACCCAATGGCACAACCTGGGACTTATTGATGCCACTTGTTGAACTGTGATGTTGGATGTTGGCCATGTATGTGCCATACATGTCCTTACGGAACTGCACACATCATGTACTTGTGCCTCATAATGATGTATCGTGTGATATTGAGTGTGTACAATGCCACATATGTGGGGTGAGTGACAATCTTTCTTTGTTCACCTATGCACTGCAGGGCACCAGCTGTCCATAGACCATTCCCTGACCTGGCAACTATGGTGGAACATGACAGCATCCGAAGGTACCGCTTCACCAGGCAGCTGATTGATGATTTGGCAGTGCGCTTGGCACCACACCTGCAACCTGGCCGGCCGTACCCTACAGCGCTGACCCCCAAGGTGAAGGCGATGGCAGCCCTACACTTCTTTGCCACCGGTACCTTTCAACACACTCTGGCGACTGCTGGTGGGATGTCACAGACCATGTTCAGCCGTGTGCTCCGCAATGTATTGGAGGCTATGTTGATATACCTGAACCAGTACATCTATTTCCCTAGACTCCAGCAACTCACTGACGTGAAGAGTGACTTCTATGCCCTGGGAAGGATGCCGCATGTCATTGGCTCCATTGATGGGACACATGTGGCTTTGGTACCACCACAGGCCCAGGAGCAGGCATACAGGAACCGCAAGCACTACCACTCGGTCAATGACCTGGTGGTCTGTCTTGCAGATATGACCATCTCACACGTGTGTGCCCGTTTCCCCGGTTCAGCACATGATGCCTACGTGATGAGGAGTAGTCGCATCCCGAGGATGATGTCACAGATGCGGAACCAGCGTGCCTGGCTTGTTGGTGTGTACTGACTTTGTACCATTGTGTGTGTTCTGCAATGTAGTGTTCCACCCTCTTTTCCAACTCAGCTAATGTGAAATTGTCTGTATGTAGGTGACTCCGGATATCCCAACATGCCGTGGTTGCTGACGCCCCTCAGGAACCCTGTGACACCAGCCCAGATGCGCTACAATGAGGCACATGGTCGGACGAGGAGAGTGATTGAGTGGACATTTGGTCTCCTGAAGAGCCGCTTCCGCTGCCTGGACAAGACAGGAGGGTCCCTCCCATATGCCCCGGCAAAGGTGTGCAAGATTGTCATCGTCTGCTGCATGCTACACAACCTGGCAGTGCGGAAGGAGTTGCCTCTCATCCTGGATGACGATGACCAACGTCCGCCACCTGTGGAGGATCCTGGCCTGGACCACGATGCCAGTGATGATGATGATGATGATGGTGATGTCCGCACACAGCTCATCACCAACTTCTTCAGCTGAATGTAAGTATCCAGAGATGTCATGTAACTGATGTGAGTTTGCATGATATGTGTTGGTGGTGCTCTGGTGCTGTTTGAGTGTGTCCATGTGCTACATGACTGTATGCGTGTAGCGATGTGTCCTTACAGGTAGTCTGTACTCCCCAACAGTGTCGACATGCTAACTTGGTTCTGGGTGGGTATCTTGTGACATGTATTGGGCATGAGTATTGCAGTTCTGTCCTGTTCTTCAGTGCTTTTGACTGTGTGTCATTTCTGTCCTTCACAGGGTACTTTCAGAGTCGTTTGGTCAACTGTGATCCCCGACACCGTGATTCTACTTCCAGGGTGGTAGCTGTCGTGTCCCTACAGGTGATGTGCACCACACCCATGGACTTCCTTCCTTCTACACTTGTTGACTGTGTGCCCGCTGCCAGGTGGGATTACCTTGCATCTGTGGTGGTTACAACATGTTGCAAATGTGTAATAAACCTGTGCTTCACTTTGTGATGTGCGTTGTCTGTGGTCACACATCTGACTGACATTTGCTTACTGCAACAGTGGGCTAGTTAACACAGACTGTGAATGGGTGTTGGGTCTGTGCAATGCAACGTATTTCCTGGCAACATCAGTGTAGGCGATGAGTCAGATGGCCATGGTGTGTATGTGTTGTGTAGCCCTGGTGGTGTGCCTCCCTCATATGTGTGACGTCGCCATGACTCACATGCCGGTGTTGTACTTGCTGTAGCAGTTAGCATGCACAGTGTCATTTCCCAGATCATCATCGCCACTTCAGAGACAACGTAGGAATCACAACAGAGGCAAGTATGGTGTATTAGTGAGTTTATTGACATACATGTGTGAGTATAGTGCACAGGATGGTGGGTGCTGTACATTGTGATTGTAATCCAAAGTTCCTAGATGATTTGGAAGTCCTGGTAGCAGAAATGTCCAGAGTAAAGTCCACAGTCATCTGAGACATTGGTCCAACTTGAGCTCCCCATGTCATGTGGGAGAGTTGTGTTGCAGTCAACAGGGTGAACAGTTTGCGCACAAAGGTGATTATCCAGAACAGGTGTTGGCTTCCTGGGGTTGCACATGGCCATCGGCCTCTCACTTGCCCCTCCTCGGACGGCCCCTCTTCTTTGGGGGGACCCTCAAGTGCAGGCTGCTGCGGTGCAGGGGACTCTCCGCCAGAGTCATCCTCCCTCCCTGTGGCAGTTGCAGTTGTTTCAGCACCAGATGTTGTGGGCACACAGGGAGGTGTTGACTGGTTGCTGCTCATCTGGCGGAGGCATTGTAATATGTCCCTATGCACCGCCGTCATCTCTTGCAGTGTGTCCCACTTGGACTCCACGCGGGACATGTGTGAGTCCAAGCGGGCATGATGGGCAGCCTGCTGCTGTTTAATGTCCCTGAGGAGCCCCACTACCTGGCTGAGCTCTCCGGTGCTGGACTGGTACGCATCGGCTATGCGTGCCAGTTGTGGGTCATCATGCAGTCCAGACCCCTCTGCGATCAGTGACCTATGTCTCCCACCCCTCCCACCACCCCTGGCGACACATGCAGTACCTGAGGTGGCACGCACAGGTGACCCTGGGCCCCCTTGGGGGTTGTTGGTGGTGTTGGTGTCCATGGCCCCATGTTGGTCCAGGGTCCCTGTGCTGGTGGTGGTGGTGCTCCTTGGTCTTTCCATGTCGGCAGGGGTGGTATGTGTGTTGACAGTCGTTGGAGGGGTGGGTGCATGGGGTGCAGCTGGTGGTCCTGCTGGTGCTGCATGATGACTTGCTCCGGAGGTGCCAGGTTGGTCTTCTTCATCCGAGGAGGGCAGAGGCTGGTCCACACCAGTGAGCTCCGTATCCTCTTGAGCCTGGGATGGGGACTCCTCAGCGTCTGCTGCTGTGTCCCCATCATCACCTGTTTTTGGGAGACACACACAATGTATGTTATGTTTCTGCAGGGATCAATGGTTGACACACCTGACAGTTGTGACTGTGCCTCTGGATGCGGGCCTGTACATTGCATTGTCCTAAGTTGTCACAGTCAGGGGTTGATATTGGTGTAGCACATTGTCCTGCATTATTTGGGCATTTCCATGTGAATGTTGGGGTGTGTACATGGTCTGCATTGGTTGTATTTGGTTGACATCCGGCCCTCCTTCCCACCCAGCCAGATATCCCACCATGGAACGTGCTTCCATTGCAGGGAGTGCAATTTGTCTTTCAGGATGTCAGTCAGTGGTGTCCTGCTGTTGGTTGGTGCACAGTTGCCAGCAGGGCCTTGTGCTCCCCACAGCAGTAGCCAGTGTCAGCCATCTTGTCAGTTGTTTTCCACTCCCTGTGATGTGGGCATGGTTCATGGTTGTGTTGATGTGCGCATTGTGAGGGTGAGCAATATCTGTGACTACCACTCCCATCATGCTATTGCCTCCACCCCCTTCCCAGCATGCCCATACTTCCTTCCTTTTGAGTGTACTTCACTGTGTGTGGGTGTGACAGCAATGGCAAGATGGCTGACAGTGGTGTCCTGCTGTTGGTTGTTGGCCAGTTCCCATCATGGCCTTGTGCTCCCCACAACAGAGCACCAGTGTCAGACATCTTTGATGGGGCTTTACACTCTCTGTGAGGTGTGCATGCTTCAGTGTGAGCTTGCTGGGCCATGTGGGGGGGGATGCTGAGCTGTGACTACCACTCCCATCATGCTATTGCCTCCACCCCCTTCCCAGCATGCCCATACTTCCTTCCTTTTGAGTGTACTTCACTGTGTGTGGGTGTGACAGCAATGGCAAGATGTCAGTCAGTGGTGTCCTGCTGTTGGTTGGTGCACAGTTGCCAGCAGGGCCTTGTGCTCCCCACAGCAGTAGCCAGTGTCAGCCATCTTGTCAGTTGTTTTCCACTCCCTGTGATGTGTGCATGGTTCAGGGTGGTGTTGATGGGCCAATTGTGAGGCTGACCAATATCTGTGACTACCACTCCCATCATGCTATTGCCTCCACCCCCTTCCCAGCATGCCCATACTTCCTTCCTTTTGAGTGTACTTCACTGTGTGTGGGTGTGACAGCAATGGCAAGATGGCTGACAGTGGTGTCCTGCTGTTGGTTATTGGCCAGTTCCCAGCATGGCCTTGTGTTCCCCACAACAGAGCACCAGTGTCAGACATCTTTGATGGGGCTTTACACTCTCTGTGAGGTGTGCATGCTTCAGTGTGAGCTTGCTGGGCCATGTGGGGGGATGTTGAGCTGTGACTACCACTCCCATCATGCTCTTGCCTCCACCCCCTTCCCAGCATGCCCATACTTCCTTCCTTTTGAGTGTACTTCACTGTGTGTGGGTGTGACAGCAATGGCAAGATGGCTGACAGTGGTGTCCTGGTGTTGGTTGTTGGCCAGTTCCCAGCATGGCCTTGTGCTCCCCACAACAGAGCACCAGTGTCAGACATCTTTGAAGTGGCTTTTGACTCCCTGTGAGGTGTGCATGCTTGGGTGTGTTCTTGCTGGGCCATGTGGGTGGGGGATGTTGGGCTGTGACTACCACTCCCATCATGCTTTTGCCTCCACCCCCTTCCCAGCATGCCCATGCTTCCTTCCTTTTGACTCAGCTTCCCTGTGGGGTTGTGTGCCTGTGCTGACAAGATGGCTGACAGTGTTATCCTGGGGTTTGTTTTGCTACAAGTCCCATGTGTGTCCCTGTGCTTCACACTGCATGACCCAGGGTTGTGGTTCTTTGTGGGATATTTGATTGGTGTGTGAGGCAATGCTTTCTCCCAGGTGAGTTGTGTGTAGTTTGTGTTAGGGGGTGTGTGGGTGGAGCTGCTGGTGACTATGGTCAGTGCTGTGAGTCCTCCTTCCCACCCAGCCAGATATCCCACCATGGAACGTGCTTCCATTGCAGGGAGTGCAAGTTGTCTTTCAGGATGTCAGTCAGTGGTGTCCTGCTGTTGGTTGGTACACAGTTGCCAGCAGGGCCTTGTGCTCCCCACAGCAGTAGCCAGTGTCAGCCATCTTGTCAGTTGTTTTGCACTACCTGTGATGTGGGCATGGTTCATGGTGGTGTTGATGTGCGCATTGTGAGGGTGGACAATTTCTGTGACTACGACTCCCATGATGCTATTGGCTACACTGACTTGCCCAGCATACACAGTATTCCTTCCTTTCAGTGAGCTTCCCTGTGAGGTGGTGTTGTGGTGGTGGCTACATGTCTGACTGTGTTTGTTGGTTATATTTGTGCCACTGCCTAGCTCTATTTGTTGTTAGGTTTGTACATGTCATGACACAGTTACATTTCACTATGAGCTGGCATGTATTGTGTATATCTGGCTGACATACACATTTTGGGATGATCTGTTTTGGTTGGTGTGTATTTGCTAAGAGTGCATGGTTTGACTCTCCCCTTGACAGTGATGTGTGTGTATTGTGGCACAATATTGTGTACATTTGTTGTGTACTCACCAGGCTCTGGGATGTTTTCTAGTCCATAGACGCTCACTGGTGGTAGGATGGCCCGCACCTTCTCCTCCCAGGGCCTGAGGTATACTGGTTTGGCAGGAGGGCCACTGCCGGTGTGTTGGATCAAGATGTAGTCCTTCTTCAACAGCTCCTTGACCCTCCTGCGCACGTCATAACACCTGTTCTGGATGTCTACCTTTGTGCGCAAACATGGTGATTGTGCGTTCACCCTGTCGACGATCCTCTCCCACATGTTGGTTTTCTGCGCCATGGATGTCTGTTGGACCAATGTGCCAAACAGCTGTGGCTCTACCCTGAGGATCTCATCTACCAGGACTTCCAATTCACTATCTAGGAACTTGTGATTCTTCTTTGGGGGCATGGTGTTGGGTGGTGCTGGTGTGTGATGTGTGTGTTGGTGTGCAAGTGAGGGTGTGTGAGTGTGTGTTTTGCTGTGTGTATGTGAGGGTGCTATTTGTTGTGGTGCTGCTGGTGTGTGGCTTGTGTGATGGATGAGCTGTGAGTGTGTGTGTGGTTGCTGTCTGTTGGTCTTGAGTGCTGGCAGGTAATTTGAATTTGCAAGGGATCATGGTAGGGATTTGTGTCCTTTATATGGGTGGAGTTGTGGGTGTGTCTTTGTTCCCTGTTTCCCCCCCCAGTATTTATTTGCTTTGTGATAGCTTGTTTGGCCTTTTTTTGTGTTTTTTTTTCCTTGGTTCTTTTTGTGCATGTAGGAGACGTTCTTGTGACCGAGTCGGACCCTCCAGTTGTCTTGTGCGAGCCTCTCAGATTCGTTCACGCTGTGTTTGTGCTGTTTTCTGTGCTGCGTACGCGTAGGTCGCGGGGTTTTGGGTTGCTTCGGCTCGCAGTTTTGAATGCGTGTCGGTCGTGCGGCTTGGGCTCCGTGCAACTCGGTCGTGTTTTACACGTGTTGCATCGTACTTGGCGGGTAGGAGTTCGCGGGTACGTTTCGTTCGGGATTCTTCCTGGTGCATGTTGGTCGGTTCGATTCGCGTGCTTTTCCGGCCGGATGGCTGTTTTCCGCGCGGCTCGGTCGTACGACTTGTGTTCCGTACGAGTCAGTCGGATTTAGCACGCTTCTCATCGTACTTTGCGGGTCGGGCTGCACCGGTACGTGTCGGTCGGTATTTATTCCGGCTCCGAGTCGGTCGGTACGTTTTCAGGCCCGAATCGGAATCGGCCCCTATGTGTTTGTACATGCCTGGAACTTTGATCTAATTAAGAGCTTTGAGGTGGTAAATGTGGAAGGAAGTGATCATTACCCCCTGAAGATAGAAGTATATGGTATAATGAAAAGACAAAGTGACACTGTGCTACAGGTCCACGTTGATTACCCAAGACGCCTTACAACTCGGATATCAGAGGACTTTATAGAAAAGCTAGCAGCCTTACAGCAGACACTTTCGTTGGAAAATGTTCCGAATTCTTATGATACTGTCTGGTTCGAAAATATTATTAGGCAACTGGTGGAATGTATAAGGGTAAAAATTTAATTTAGAAAACCAGGGTGTGGGAGGAAAAACCAACCACAAAGTATAGAGAGGAAATGGTTCGCGAAGAATGTCGTAAAGCTAAAGCAAGCATCAGACAACGAGAAAGAAGACTTAGGGTAAAGTACAATGTAGAATTGCTTTACAGCCTCCAGAAACAAAGGAGAACTTATAAAATGATGGTAAGGAATAAAAAAAGATCCTACAAAGAGAGCTGCTGGGTTAAATTGCTAACTGCGATAGAATCTAAAGATTTGAAAGGCTTCTGGAAATTGGTCCAAGAAAGCTCAGGGAAATCTTTAGGTTCCTTGAACTATGTGGTACCAGAAGATGACTGGGTTACTTACCTGGGGGAAATTTATGGTAATTGGAAAGAAAATGAGGGATCAATCTCAAAATTATGGCTAGGAGTGAGGAAGGAAGTTAAGGATCAGTTTACCGCCAGCAAGGTTAAAAAAACTATATCTAATCTAACACTGACTCGAGCAGCTGGCCCAGATAACCTCCCGGCAGTGATCATAAAAAATAGGCCTGAGTGGTGGGCAGACCTTTTTTTCAAAAATGTTCCTGGGGATACTTAATACAGGTAACATACCAGAAAACTGGAGAGGTGCAATTATAAGACCGATCCATAAAAAAGGAGACATAAATGCCCCAAAAAACTATAGATTAATCAATCTTATAGATATAGGTGAAAAAGTATTCGCCAAAATAATCTTGGAGAGGCTTAAGGAGTGGGCAGAAGTGAATCAGATTGTGCCCCCGGAGCAGGGGGGGTTTAAGGAGGTACATTCAACGGTCGACCACTGCTTTGTGCTCTGGTCCATTGCGCGGAAGTCCATTGAGCAGATTGGAAGTCTGTACCTCTGCTTCGTGGACTTCCGCGCAGCGTTTGATTTAGTGGACCGAGGGAAGCTGTGGGAGACGTTGATTGGTTATGACATCCCAAGAGACTTACTAAGTCTGATACAAGAACTTCATACTTCCAACTGGGCGCAAGTAATTCTAGACACAGAGGGGAGCCTGTCTCAGAAAATACAGATTGGAAATGGGCTGAGACAGGGGTGTGTATTGGCCCCCCTATTATTTTCCCTATTCATTGCAGATTTACCCTCAGTTTTAGGCAAAGAAATGGGGGCCAGCCCAAAGGTAGATGGGAAACACATCTCTTGTCAATTATATGCGGATGATCTAGTAATAGTAGACCAAACTGAGATTGGGCTACAAAGAAAGCTGAACAGTTTTAACAAATATTGTGGGCAGAAAAAACTCGTAGTGAACATGGACAAAACAAAGATCATGAGATTTGGAGGAAGGAAAATAAGGTTCAGTTGGTACTTGGGTTCCACAAAGTTGGAAATAGTGGATGAATACAGGTACCTGGGCATGTGGTTTCAGAAAAACATGAACTGGTCTACCCACCTCGAAGCGTTGAAAGTAAGGACATCAGCTTCGGTTAGTGGTTTAAAGAAATTTAACGGATTATACGGGGAAAAGTCGGACAGACCGGTGTTAAAAGCATATACAGCTATGGTTCCACCGCAGTTCCTATACGGAGCCGAACTACTATACTTGAGTGGGAAAAATGGATGGGATGGAGAAGAGGGAAAAGCCCTGAAAAACGTATTATCTTTGCCCAAATCCTCAATGGTGCAAGCGGCGAGGCTAGAAACAGGTATCACCTCTTGGAATATAATGGCCTGCATGTCCCTAGTAAGATTCTGGCAGCGCCAGGGACTAGGTGAGGATAATGAAGTCTTGCAGTGGTGCAGAAATGAGATATTGATGAGTGATCTAACATGGGCAAAAGGGGTAAGAAAAACTCTGATAAAAGCTTGTACAATAATGAGGCTTAAGATTAGCCCCCTGTCCCTACAAATTGAGGCTGAGAGGAGGGAACTTAGGTCTCTGGGCAAAGAAACTTCCCAAGTCCAGGATCAGGAGTACCTCAGGAGAAAAAAATCGGTATGTTTTATGGCTACTTCATGGCAAAATGAATTCATTTTCCCCTACATCGATAGATTACCCTGCCGACGACTGAGAAGAGAAGTTTTAAAGCTGAGAATTGGTGTCAATCCTTGCTACTCCAATAATGGAGTAAAAAGAGTAATGATCGATAGCAATGGGAAATGTAACTGTTCGCTGGGGACAACGTGTGATATTGTACACATTTTATTGGATTGCCAAATGGTTTTAGATATACGGAAAGAGATTTTATGCCCAATTTATAAAAGGTATAGCATAAAAAACAGGGCACAGGGAGCAGAACTTTTACTAGAAATGAGGAATTTGGATATAGCCTGTGCTCTGGGGAGGTTTATTCAAAAAGTAAAAGAATTTTTGAAAAGTGACTAGCATCCTAAAGCTCGCTTGTTTGCAGGATATGTGTAGGATATATGGTTGAAAAAAGGATTAATGTTCTTACCCTGGAATCGTATGATGATGTATTTAAAGTTTGTACCCTAGGGAAGAGTATTCAACAAGCCAAAGAATTTGAAATGGGCCCAATAATGAATTCTTGCCTTAATTTATGATACATGTTAGGATATGTTTTATTGTTTGAAGTCAAGAACGAACAATTTTAACTTGAATTTTATGTATTTTATTGTGTAATTTGTGATTTTTAAGCATTGTATTTTATGATGATTTTTATATGTTTAAGGACTGTATAGTCCAAATAAACTTTGTTTTGAACAAATTCACTCACCCATACAGTTATACACACACCCACTCACTTATTCATACAGATACTAACACATACTCACTCACCCATACAGCCCCTCAAAAACGCTCTCACTAACCCATACAGCCACTATCACAATCCCTCACTCACACATACAGTCACTGATATACTTCAACACTCACCTATACTGCTTTTCACATATCCACTTACTCACCCATATACCACTGACATATCCACTCACTCACCGACACAGCCATAGACACACTATGTCACTTATACAGCCCTTCTCTTATACACTCACTAACCCATACACCCACTGACTCACCCACTCACTCATCCATGCAGACAGTCACACACCCTCTCGCCCACCCACACAGACACTCATTCACCCATACAGGTACTCAGACAACCAATCAATTACCCATACACCCACACATGTACCCACTCACCAACCCAAAACAGCCACTTCAACACCAACTGACAGACAGATACAGACATTCAGACAACCTAGTCAGTGGCCCATACATTCACGGAGACACCTAATACCTCACTTATGCAGTCAGTTATGCACCTTCTGATTCATCGATACAGGCACTCGTACACCCACTGATTCATCAATACACCTTGGTATATATATTTAACACTCATAAACATTTTAAAAACACTCCCAGTCACTGGATGATGTCATCAGTGATGTCATTTTAGATGTCATGAGTGATGTCATCAGCGATGCCACTGACCATGTCATGAGTGATGTAATATGTGTGAGGTCATAAGCAGTGCATTGCAGGGGCGGGAGTTATAGTTAACTCAGCTAACTACAAAAGTTGAGTTTCTCTGGTTTTGTATGAGTAAAATCTGACCCTAACTATAATGTCCCTGTATATGTATATGTATATTGAACATATATATATATATATGTTCACTGAAAAAAACAAAGATACAGGGACGTTATAGCTTGGTTCACTTTTTACCCACACAAAGCATTTGAAATTCAGAAGTTATAGTTATACTTATGTTAAGAAACTATAACTCGTAGCCTAAAGTTGTTTATTGGCACAAGTTATAGTTTCTTCAGATGAGTATAACTATAAGTATGACTATAACTGCTGGATTTCTATGGTTTTGTGTAGGTAAAACACGAACCTAACTATAACGTCCCTGTAACTTAATTTTTTTGTGAATTTCTATGGGTTTTTTAACGTAAAGTAATATATAATTACCATACGCAAATACAGCCACCGCTACACATGGCCAGGGGTTGGCTGCAGGCCCTATCTTTATAACTATACTTATGTTAAGAAACTATAACTCGTAGCCTAAAGTTACTTAAAGGCATGAGTTGTAGTTTCTTCAGATAATTATAACTATCAGTATATCTATCACTTCTGAATTTCTATAATTTTGTGTGGGTAAAACGTGAACCTAACTATAACGTCCCTGTAACCTTTGGTGTTTTCAGTGAATTTCTACAATTTCTTTAATGTAAAGGAATATATAATTACCGTACTTTTATACAACCACTGCTGTTCACGGCCAACTCCCCCGATGCACCTGACCCCACACTGTGCACAGCCTTTTCCATGAGCTGTGGAGGTTTGGTGTGTGAGTGGGTGTATATTTTTTTTCATAGGGTTTCAGATGCGTGGATCCATTGCAGATTTACACTGAGGGTCATGCTGAGCACCGCAGTGGATCTGCAGACCAGCACACACAAAAAAATTGGGAACATTTTTTGCCCTTAATGGGTCCTTAAGAGACCCCTCCATCTGTCCTATGGGGTCAGGATACCTCTATCCTGACCTCTTATGTCTGTTTTAATTAATTTTTTTCCCTGGGGGCCCAACTGAGAAACAAAATGGTAGCCGCAACTCTCCTTTAAGGTGGCAGGCAGCCTATCAGGGTCTTGCTTTTGGCTCAGCATCCACGGATCCCTCGCGAGTAGATCCGTGAAGGATCCATGTCCCTAGATATGCAAATTAATTTTTCCTTTACTAACTCCAAAACTACTGAATGGATTTGCCGCAAATTACAAAAAGCACACTTTCTGGACCAAGATCTAGCTTTCTGCCAAATTTGGTGTAAATCCGTTAAATGGTCCGGGCTGTAGTTGTGTTAAAAAAAAATGCAAAATCCCCATGGGCATTTCATTTGTAAAACCGTTTTGGGACTCCCCCTTTTTCTTGGCCTCCGCTTGACTAATCACCCCAAAACTTATCGGACAGCAGCTAAACTAACTGCCGTACTAGTTTTGAAAATGTCATCAATATTTTGTAAAAACTAACCAAAGTTATTAGCAAAACAAAAAACGCTACGGGAAAAGTTGGTCCTAACTATAACTATCTACTGGCTATATATATTATCTACTGGCGGTCGCCAGTAGGTAGTTATAGTTAGGAACAAAGTTTCCATAGGAAAAGCGATTTTTGTTTTGCCAATAACTTTGGCACCGCTTGACGAATCTTCATGAAATTCTCGAAAAAATTCCCCTATTTGGTTCAGCTGCTGTGTGGAAAGTTTCGGGGTGACCCGTTAAGTGGGGGCTGAGAAAAAAGGTGGGTCCCAAAATGCATTTTCCCCACGTTATGTCTATGGGGATTTTTCATTTTTTAAGCACCTCTTCAGACCGAACTGCTGAATGGAATTACACTAAATTTGACAGAAAGCTAAATGTTGTTCCACAAAGCATACATTTTGTGATTTGGTGTAAATCCATTCAGTAATTTCAAAGATATTTAAGTTTAAAAATATAGATATCTAGGGACGCCAGTCCTAGCAGTGGACTCACGGATCCTACTGAAATTTGATTGGCTGACAACAGAGCCATCTTCTGGACCATTCTTGAAGCCGAGTCCCAAAAAGTAAAAAATAAAGAAAAAGGGGCAGGGCAGGAACACCTTGACCCCCCCAGATATGGTGGGAGGTCCCACAGGGACCCCGCTGGGAGGTGAAAACTTTTTTTAAATTTTGCCTCGAATCCGCAGGTGGATCTGCAGATTTGTGGAAAAATGTTGAAATAAGATGTGCGAGCTCCCACACATCCTTTATTAGAAGCCTCGGGGAAGGCCAAATCCCGGGGGCATGTTTTTAAATATATGCGGGGAGTGCCCATGTGGCACCCTCGTTCTCCGGGGGCTGCCACTACCCTGGGGCTAACAATAATAAGCATGTGGGTGGCTTGCACGGCCCCCCCGTAGCCCCGGGGAATCCCACCTCCCCGGGACTATTGACTTAATTTGTGCATGGAAGGCCTGTATGGCCTCCCTTGTAGCCCCGGGGGCCACCACCTCTCTGGGTATGGGGTCTCACAGATCCCCCAGACCCCAGGGACCACCACCTCCCAGGGGGCAGACTTATTTTTTGTAAATGGGAGGTGGGGCTGCATGGCCCCTCTCCCAGGCCATTCTCGACCCCAGGGACCGCCACCTCCCCAAGGCAGACCCTTAATGAAGAAAGGAGGGGGGCAAGGTGCCTCCCCTCCTGGAGCCATAGATGGCCCTTAAGACCACCACCCCACAGGGCCAGCTTCTGCTATGTCCTGGGGTGCCCACCAGTTTGCTATGGCTTGAAAGGAGCTTCACCGCTCCTGCCAAGCCATAGCAAACTGTGCTTGCTTTCAACAAGCGAGAGCATAGAAAATGCTTTTACTTGGTGAAAGCGAGCACGATTGCTTTTACAAACAGGGAGCTGCATGTTAGCAGCTCCCTATGTATAAAAGCAATGCCAGCTCCCACAGGAGGCAGCGAGCCGGCAGGGACCACAGGGGCCTTTAGACTCTCCCACAGTCCTAGTGGTGAGTGGATGCCCTGGAGGCACATAATTTAAATGGCCAGGCCCCGGGGATAGGGTACCCGGGGCCCAATTTGGCCCGAGGAGGGGGGCTGTCCAGCCTTCCTCCCCATCTGTAAATGGCCAGGCTCAAGGGGATGGGGTCCTCTGGGCCGAAATCGGCCTTCCCCTGTTTTAAAAAAATCTTTTAAAAGTGGCCATGCCCTGGGGAATAGGGTGCCCAGGGCCAAAATTGGCCTGGGAGGGGGGCCGTGCAGCCCCCCTCCACTGTTTTCATTTTTTTTTTTTTTAAAGTGGCTAAGCCCGGGGAATGGGGTTCCTGGGGCGGAATTTTGGCCCATGGAAGGGGGCATGCAGCCCCCCTCCTGTAATAAACAAAAAAATAAATAAACAGACCAGCATGTTGCCAGAGGCCCGCCCCTTTTCTGCACCACTCTGCAAACGCACCTCCTGGCACACCACTGGTTGGAGGATGAAATCCCCTTGGCTGCAGAGACTCCTTGGGGGCCAAGTACCCCTCCTGTTACCTCCAGTAAGTACCACACAGCAGGATTGCTGAGAGGTCATAGGCTGCCACAACCCCTTTAACCACAACTCTGCAAAAGTACCTCCTGATGCACTGCTGGCTGGGGGATGAAATCCCCTTGGCTCTAGAGGGTCCTTGGGGGCCAAGAAACCCTCCTGTTTTCTTCTGTAAGTCCCACACAGCAGGTTTGCTCAGAGGTCTTCAGAGGCCATGCCCCCTTTCTTCACCACTGTGCAAACACACCTCCTGGCACACTGTGGGTAGGGGATGAAGCCCCCTTGGCTCCACAGGGTCCTTGGGGCCCCTCCTGTTACCTGCAGAAAGTCCCACACAGCGGAATTGCTGAGAGGTCTTTGGAGGCCATGCCCCCTTTCTCCGCCACTCTGCAAACATGCCTCCTGGTGCACTGCTGTTTGAGGGATGAAGTCCTTTTGGATGCTGAGGGTTCTTGGGGGCCTAGAAGCCCTCCTGTTACCTCCAATAAGTCCGACACAACACGATTCCTGAGAACTGCTTGGAGGTCCTACCCCCTTTCTCCACCACTCTACAAACGTGACTACTAGTTAAAAAACCTTAGAAATTTACTTAACAAAACAAAGGTTACAGGGTCGTTATAGTTAGAAAATACAATTTTTTAAAAAACTTAGAAATTCACTGAAAAAAACATAGGTTACAGGACCATTATAGTTAGGCTCAGAATTCACTTGCACAAGAATTAGTGAAATTCAGCAGTTATAGTTAGCTGAGCTAACCATAACTCATTCCCGAAAATACACTGCTTATGACCTCTCATATTACATCACTCATGACATCGTCAGTGACATCACTGATGACATCACTGATGATATCCCAAATTACATCACTAATGACATCATCCACAGAACAACTCACGCACCCACTCATACCCCATACAACCTCTTGTGTGCCCACTCACAAACCCATACAACCACTCATTAACCCATTCACAGACCCATACCAGTACTCACACACCCACTCACTCACTCGTACAGCCACTCACACAACCAGTCACTCACTCATACAGCCACTCATGCAACCAGTCACTCACCATAAAGCCAGTCACATATTCACACACTCACCCATACAGCTACTCACACATCCACTTATTTAACTACATAGTCACTGATACACCCACTCACTCACTTATATGGCCTTTCAACACAGCTACTCACTTACCCATACAAAAACAGACTTAAACACCCACACAACCATTTACATACCCAATCACACATCCATACAAGCACGAACACATCTGCTCACTCACCAATACAGTGATTCACCCAGACACTCACTTTTTGATACAGTCACTCACACACCAGCTCACTTAACCAAACACCCACTCAAACAGCCACTCACTCACCCATTCCACCACTTACACACCCAGTCACTCACTCATACAGCCATGCAGTCACACACTCAATCACCCATACGGTCACTTACACACACACGTACCCATTTATAGAGACACTCACACTGCTATTCACTCACCCATATAGCCACTGACATACCCACTCACTCTGCAATACAGCCACTCACACAGCAACTCACTCACCCACCCACACAGCTACTCACACACCCACATATACACCCATACAGCCACTCACAGACCCATACACACAAGGATACATACAGTCACTCAGCCACTCACATAATATATGTTAGAAGCAGTATCACTCAGTAGTAGTGCACTCAGTATACTAATTTAACTTTTGTAGTAGGTTAACATAAATTGTTTAAGAATCATAAACTCTTAGAAAACACTGACACTCTGGTTGATGTCATCAGTGATGTCATTTGAGGTGTCATCAGTGATGTCACTGACCATGTAATGAGTGATGTAATATGTGAGTTAGTAAGCAGTGCATTGCGAGGGCGTAAGTTATAGTTAGCTCAGCTAACTATAACTGCTGAACTTCACTGTTTTTGCGCAAGTGAAATCTGAGCCTAACTATAACGTCCCTGCAACCTTTGTTTCTTTCAGTATATATATATATATATATATATATGTATATATGTATATATATCATCCAGTATCCGTAATAAGGCACGCTCTCAGAAATAGATAAACCAGCAGTAGTTTATTTTCTCAATATTACGCGTTTCGAAAGTTTGCACTCTCTTGATCACATATGGATATCACATATGGATATGTGATCAAGAGAATGCAAACTTTCGAAACGCGTAATATTGAGAAAATAAACTACTGCTGGTTTATCTATTTCTGAGAGCGCGCCTTATTACGGATACTGGATGAAATTTATGCCGGCTGTGGCTCTATCGGCACGACGCGCCACCAGGCAATGGGCGAATTTCCCAGGAGGAGCTGTTTAAACTTGGGAATATATATGGTGGAGATGCAGGGCAAATAGTCAATAAACTATTTTTGCACAAAGAACCTTGGGTCCGCGTTCATCCGTCCTTGGTATTGGAGTTGTGGAGATGAAGTCAGCGATATATATATATATATATATATATATATATATATATATATATATATATATATATATATATATATATATATATATAAAGGCTTTATGCTTATCTGAAAAATACTTACCTTTTTGTTGTACTGGCATGTATGGTAAGGGCATATGAGTGGTAAAACCTTGCTTGGTAAAGGCATGCATGGTAACAAACACATTGTAAAGGCATGGGTGGTAATGGCATGCGTTGTTTCATCATAGAACTCTTCCTCAGTTGCTTCCAGACCACTATTTACCCCTCTGGACACAGTTCACGGCGAGGGATGTCTCTTGCTGCCTCTATTGCCAAATTCACCTGATAAGTGTCAGATTTCACCATATCAGCCAGAACTTTGCAGTAATCTAGCACAATGTCATCAGTTATTGAAACTAATGTAGCTGAAAGAACATAAGCAAGTCTCATTGCTCTTTCCATATTGACTTTGTGGGATGATATACCAGTCTTTTTGCTGGGTCATTCCTGTTTCATTCTTGTTTAGATTAGCCATTCCTGTTTAGTCTAGCCTTTTTTCATTCCTACCACCAATGCGAAGTGCACCGCAAAAGAGAGTTTCCGTAATAAGTTAGTCCAATCTAAAACAATCTTGTTTCCCAAACGTCCTTTATTTTTCACAGGAATGACATATAAACAGCCAACAGTTTTTGTCCACTGCCTGTGGACTTCATCAGGGCTGTAAAAACATACAAAGACGTATAATGTATGAAACAACATACATATAAAACCACGATACAACACATATAAAAAATCCACGCTTAAAAAGTCAGGTACAACAGCACAAATTTGTCCAGACAAATCAGACATAACAAACAGGGACAATATAAATAAATGAAAGAGAAGGAAGAGTTTTTACAGTAAAAGGTAAGTGTGAGAAAGTCCACATTTGGTATGACTATCTCCAAAAACAAGCAAACCATGCATTCGAGAAAATGTTATTCCATTTTATAATTTCAGTGCGTGCTACTATCAGTCAAAACCGTGTGTGTTATATTGTGTCCAAGTTGGACCTGTAGCCTAGTACGGCCCTTAAGACATACCGTCATCATTTGTCGTATTGATTCCTCCACTTTATCGAAAATCAATGTCTTCAACCATGCAGTGTTCCGTTGGTGGTCCGTCCCTATTTCTCACTGGACCCCACATATCCAGGGCAAAAACGAATTCCCTTCTACGAATACATGTGTCAATAGAGGGATGGTACCTGAAAGTAATTATGAGCTTAGAATCAAAACCTATGTTTATGACAACTAGAACAATCCAATTTATTTTGTATTGTATTATAGTATGAACCCATAAAGGGGTGAAAATAGAGGCCAGATTTAATTTCGAAATAGGTATTTTAAATTTCGATAGTATTTTATCACATTATTCCTATTTTATTATTTTCCTTGAACCCATTAGGGATAGAAGAATCATATTATTGAATTTATTTATATATATAAAAGCACCCAATAAAATAAGTTAGCCTGCAGCGAATCTAAACAAATTGTATTGTAACAAAGGGCCCTACTCTGATAACCAGGTCCCACTCTAAAGCAATATGACCAACCTGTATGTATTCACAAGTACTCAACCGATAGAGAAAAACAGCAATAAAATTACTCATAGTGCATCCAGCCTGACTCCTACTTAAAACTGTCCAGGCATTTGTTATTCAACTCTGAAGCCATAGTGCCCCGTGATAAGAAAGACTGAAATGCTGCCATGTCCTCACCTGACCCCATTAGAATGAAACCAAAGAGCAAAGACCATCTATGATAGGTCATACGCAGGTGAGCTTAAAACCGAACCTTGTAATTGTTCTATCTACCGATTATGTCTGCAGGCTACCCCGACCCTCCCAACAGGTCTCACCTTGGTTGGCACCGGTTCCAACTTCGTGAGTCAGTGTCTCTTTGTGATCAAGCTAATCCTGTCCTCCCGTATCCATGTATACGTGCGTGAGTAAGATCTCTGACCCTCGCTCTAGGTCCACTCTCTCCCCGCAGCTCCGCTGTGCCGTCTCCTGCCCTCCGGACCCCGACCTCCTCCTTGGGAGGTTCAAGGCTGCTGCCCGAGCCTGCTGCCCGCTCCTACTGGGACCAGACTGCCTGCAGCCACCGTAACTATTTCAGCCTTTTTTTTCTCAATATTTTTCCCTGTTGTGCCACTGTCATTGCGTCCATTGTTGTTCTAATTTCGCCACTGTTTTCCACTATTGTGCCACTGTCATTGTGTCCATTTGCTTGTTTTAATTCCACCACCGTTTTTCTTCTCATACCTGCCTGTTTCCTTTTTCACCTGCCTCCGTACCGCCGCTGCTGCCCGCAGCCCCTCCCCCCGGAAAACCCCCGCTCCAGCCCCCCAGCCTCTCCTCCCGCCCACCTCCCCTACTTAATGGCGGCCACTGCGGGGAGCGCGAGTAAGACCTCTGACCCTCGGTCTAGGTCCACTGTCTCCCCGCAGCTCTGCTGTGCCGTCTCCTGCCGTCTTCTGCCCTCCAGACCCTGACCTTCTGCTTGGGAGGTTCGAGGCTGCTGCCCGCGCCTGCTGCCCGCTCCTACTGGGACCAGACTGCCTGCAGCCACCGTAACTTTTTCAGCCTTTTTTTCTCAATATTTTTCCCTGTTGTGCCACTGTCATTGCGTCCATTGTTGTTCTAATTCCGCCACTGTTTTCCACTATTGTGCCACTGTCATTGTGTCCATTTGCTTGTTTTAATTCCAACACCGCTTTTCTTCTCGTACCTGCCTGTTTCCTTTTTCACCTGCCTCCGTACCGCCGCTGCTGCCCCGCGGCCCCTCCCCCCAGAAAACCCCTGCTCTCGCCCCCCAGCCTCTCCTCCCTCCCACCTACCCTACTTAATGGCGGCCGCTGTGTGGTCACGCAGCGGACGCACGCAGCGGGCGCGCCGTTGGCGCGCCGAAGGCGTGCCAAAGGCAAGCCCGTCTGCGACCCGACCGCGGCCAGCGCCAGGAACCCTGGATCTCTGACCATCCATCGCTACTATGCCACCACCCTCATCGCACTCAACCCCGGAAGACGTAGAGAATGCCAACAGGCCTCGACGAACATGACCCATGGCCAGTTCTCCTGCCTCCACTGCCACCAGACCCTCACAGCCACCCCGGCCTCCAACACGGGCGACGCCAACACCGGCGACACCCTAAAATGCATCCTCCTCAACGTACTCTCCGTACACAAACACGCCATGGAAATCTGGAACCTACTCGACTCTCTCTTGTCCGACATCGCCTTCTTCACAGAGACCTGGGCCAACGCATCCTCCGCCCCCGACATCAACACTGCCATCCCGGACGGATACAAGATCCAGAGGAAAGACCGCCCCAACCACCCAGGAGGGGGCCTCACCATCGCCCACAAGAGCACCCTCCGCCTCACCACCTCCAGCGAAACCTTCCCCTCCACCGAACACCTGCACTTCCAAATCCAGACCACCCCCACAGCCACACTCCAAGGAACCCTCATCTACAGACCCCTCGGCCCCCGGACACCCTTCACCACCACCATCACCGACTTCATCGCACCCCACGCCATCACCTCAACGAACTACATACTCATTGGAGACCTGAACTTCCACCTCGACAACCTCAGCAACCCCCAACTCCACCATCCCTCGTGACAACCTCGCCACCATCGGACTTAAACAACTCGTCAACACATTGACCCACAGAGCAGGACACACCCTCGACCCCATCTTCGCTGCAGGAAACAGCGTCCACTTCAGCCACACAACGCAACCGCCATGGACCAACCACCACTGCGTACACTTCGCCGCAAACAAACCAAAGGCACCCAAGCCAGCCCCACGCCCACCACGAAGGAACTGGAGCAAGGTTACCGACGAGCAACTTAACTCCACCCTCACCCGAGACAACCACACCTGGGCATCCGACGCAAACGGCGCAGCCAGAGAACTCCACACCTGGATCTCCAACTGCGCAGACCAGCTCGCCCCGCTACGCAACCCAGACATACAACGCCCCAGGAAAGCCGCCTGGTTCACCACAGCCCTCCAAGAAGCCAGGAGCACCTGCAGACGCCTGGAGAAGAACTGGAGAAACACCAAGACAACCAAAAACCGCACCACCTACAAGGACGCCATGACGGACTACCACAACCAAATCAGAGCCACCAAGAGGAACTTCATCCACAACAAGATCCTCGCCAACTCCACCAACTCCAAGGAACTTTTCAGTATCATTCAAGAATTCACCAACCCATGCAGCAAAGCCACAGACATCACCCCATCCCAAGACCTCTGCGACAAGCTTGGAACCTACTTCCACCTCAAGATCAAAAACCTCTACTACAACGTCGTCGATCATCCACCAGGTGCCACAGACGGCCCCCCGCCCCCTAGAGACACCAGCCAGCCCACCATCTCCAACTGGACACCGATCACGACCAAAGACACCGCCTCGACCATGAAAGGCATCCACTCGGGGGCCCCTCCGACCCCTGCCCCCCTCACATCTACCACAGAGCCACGGCCGCCATCGCACCCGAACTACAACACACCATCAACACCACCTTCAAAACAGGCACCTTCCCAGACGACTGGAAGCGCGCAGAAGTCAGACCCCTGCTCAAGAAGCCCAAGGCTGACCCAACCGACCTCAAGAACTACCGGCCCATCTCGCTCCTCCCCTTCGCAGCCAAAGCTGCAGAGAAAACAGTCAACAGGAAACTGACACGATTCATCGAAGAGATCGCCATCCTCGACCCGTCCCACTCCGGATTCCGAAGTAACCACAGCACAGAGACTGCCCTACTCGCCGCCACAGATGACATACGCACCCTCCTGGACCGGGGCCACTCCGCAGCCCTCATCCTACTTGACCTATCAGCAGCCTTCGACACCGTCTCCCACTGCACGCTAGTCACCAGACTTCACGACGCAGGCATATAAGGAACAGCCCTGGACTGGATCCGATCATTCCTCACCGGAAGAAGCCAAAGGATCAGACTGCCACCCTTCCTCTCCGACCCCACGAAAATCACCTGCGGAGTCCCACAGGGGTCATTACTGAGCCCGACCCTCTTCAACATCTACATGGCCCCCCTTGCAGCCATCATCCGACAACACGGCATCAACATCGTATCCTACGCTGACGACACCCAGCTCATCCTCTCCCTCACCAAGGACCCCACCACCGCTAAACTCAACTTCCAGAAAGGAATGCAAGACGTCGTAGTCTGGATGACCAACAGCTGCCTGAAGCTCAACGCCGAGAAGACAGAAGTCCTCTTCCTCGATACCACCCCTTCATCATGAGACATCACCTGGTGGCCGACCGCCCTCGGAAGCCCATCGACCCCCTCAGACCATGCCAAAAACCTCAGCATCGTACTCGATTCATCACTCACCATGAACCGACAGGTCAACGCCGTCACCTCCAGCTGCTTCAACACCCTCCGCATCCTCTGCAAGACCTTCAAATGGATCCCCCCTGAGTCAAGGAAGACAGTCACCCACACACTCATCACCATCAGACTGGACTATGGAAACGCACTCTACGCCGGCATCAACAAGTCCCTACTCCGCAAGCTCCAGACAATACAGAACACCGCCGCCAGACTTGTCCTCGGCATCCCACGGCACGAACACATCAGCCAACACCTACGAAGACTCCACTGGCTCCCCGTGGAGAAAAGAGTCACCTTCAAAATCCTCACTCACGCCTACAAATGCCTACACAACAACGGACCCAAATACCTCAACGACAGAATCAACTTCCATGTACCCAAAAGAAACCTGCGATCTTCCAACCTCTCATTGGCCAAAACCCCGCGCATCCACAGAGCTCGAGCAGGCGGAAGATCCTTCTCCCACATTGCAGCCAAGACCTGGAACGAGCTACCGGCAGACAAAAGACGCGCCCCCTCCCTGAACACCGTCAGGAAGACCCTCAAGACCTGGCTCTTCGGCTAAACTTTATCTGCGGACCCCGCCCCTCAGCGCCTTGAGACCCTCACGGGTGAGTAGCGCGCTTACAATTCCCTGATTGATTGATTAATTGATTGATTGATTGATGGATGTGCATCTACGTCAGGCTACGTCAAGCACGTCTCAAAAATTAAAGGCACATTACATCGAAACCAGCGTGTCAATAGTCTACATAGGACCCATTTTGAGACACTAAAAAAGTGTCAGTGTAACGAAAAAATTAACTACTTAAAAGGTCTAGGTCTACATACGCTTAGATTTTAGAAAAAAGAAAGTAAAATGTATATACTTTTATGAACAATGTTTTAATCATTGTTCCAAAAATAAATAAATCTTATCAAACAACCCAGGGGTTTGGTGGTGATTTACATTTTTAACCAAAAAATGCATAGTTTAGGAAATTTACAGGGCGAGACTTCATTGGAGATGTCTACTCTATGTGTGGAATCAATTAAAATAAACAAACTTAAAACTGTCCAGGCATTTGTTATTCAACTCTGAAGCCATAGTGCCCCGTGATAAGAAAGACTGAAATGCTGCCATGTCCTCACCTGACCCCATTAGAATGAAACCAAAGAGCAAAGACCATCTATGATAGGTCATACGCAGGTGAGCTTAAAACCGAACCTTGTAATTGTTCTATCTACCGATTATGTCTGCAGGCTACCCCGACCCTCCCAACAGGTCTCACCTTGGTTGGCACCGGTTCCAACTTCGTGAGTCAGTGTCTCTTTGTGATCGAGCTAATCCTGTCCTCCCGTATCCATGTATACGTGCGTGAGTAAGATCTCTGACCCTCGCTCTAGGTCCACTCTCTCCCCGCAGCTCCGCTGTGCCGTCTCCTGCCCTCCGGACCCCGACCTCCTCCTTGGGAGGTTCAAGGCTGCTGCCCGCGCCTGCTGCCCGCTCCTACTGGGACCAGACTGCCTGCAGCCACCGTAACTATTTCAGCCTTTTTTTTCTCAATATTTTTCCCTGTTGTGCCACTGTCATTGCGTCCATTGTTGTTCTAATTTCGCCACTGTTTTCCACTATTGTGCCACTGTCATTGTGTCCATTTGCTTGTTTTAATTCCACCACCGTTTTTCTTCTCGTACCTGCCTGTTTCCTTTTTCACCTGCCTCCGTACCGCCGCTGCTGCCTGCGGCCCCTACCCCCCCGGAAAACTCCCGCTCCAGCCCCCCAGCCTCTCCTCCCTCCCACCTCCCCTACTTAATGGCGGCCTCTGCGGGGATCGCGAGTAAGACCTCTGACCCTCGGTCTAGGTCCACTCTCTCCCCGCAGCTCTGCTGTGCCGTCTCCTGCCGTCTCCTGCCCTCCAGACCCTGACCTCCTCCTTGGGAGGTTCGAGGCTGCTGCCCGCGCCTGCTGCCCGCTCCTACTGGGACCAGACTGCCTGCAGCCACCGTAACTTTTTCAGACTTTTTTTTCTCAATATTTTTCCCTGTTGTGCCACTGTCATTGTGTCCATTGTTGTTCTAATTCCGCCACTGTTTTCCACTATTGTGCCACTGTCATTGTGTCCATTTGCTTGTTTTAATTCCAACACCGCTTTTCTTCTCGTACCTGCCTGTTTCCTTTTTCACCTGCCTCCGTACCGCCGCTGCTGCCCCGCGGCCCCTCCCCCCAGAAAACCCCTGCTCCCGCCCCCCAGCCTCTCCTCCCTCCCACCTACCCTACTTAATGGCGGCCGCTGTGTGGTCACGCAGCGGACGCACGCAGCGGGCGCGCCATCGGCGCGCCGAAGGCGTGCCAAAGGCAAGCCCATCTGCGACCCGACCGCGGCCAGCGCCAGGAACCCTGGATCTCTGACCATCCATCGCTACTATGCCACCACCCTCATCGCACTCAACCCCGGAAGACGTAGAGAATGCCAATAGGCCTCGCCGAACATGACCCATGGCCAGTTCTCCTGCCTCCACTGCCACCAGACCCTCACAGCCACCCCGGCCTCCAACACCGGCGACGCCAACACCGGCGACACCCTAAAATGCATCCTCCTCAACGTACGCTCCGTACACAAACACGCCATGGAAATCTGGAACCTACTCGACTCTCTCTTGTCCGACATCGCCTTCTTCACAGAGACCTGGGCCAACGCATCCTCCGCCCCCGACATCAACACCGCCATCCCGGACGGATACAAGATCCAGAGGAAAGACCGCCCCAACCACCCAGGAGGGGGCCTCACCATCGCCCACAAGAGCACCCTCCGCCTCACCACCTCCAGCGAAACCTTCCCCTCCACCGAACACCTGCACTTCCAAATCCAGACCACCCCCACAGCCACACTCCAAGGAACCCTCATCTACAGACCCCTCGGCCCCCGGACACCCTTCACCACCACCATCACCGTCTTCATCGCACCCCACGCCATCGCCTCAACGAACTACATACTCATTGGAGACCTGAACTTCCACCTCGACAACCTCAGCAACCCCCAACTCCACCATCCTTCATGACAACCTCGCCACCATCGGACTTAAACAACTCGTCAACACATTGACCCACAGAGCAGGACACACCCTCGACCCCATCTTCGCTGCAGAAAACAGCGTCCACTTCAGCCACACAACGCAACCGCCATGGACCAACCACCACTGCGTACACTTCGCCGCAAACAAACCAAAGGCACCCAAGCCAGCCCCACGCCCACCACGAAGGAACTGGAGCAAGGTTACCGACGAGCAACTTAACTCCACCCTCACCCGAGACAACCACACCTGGGCATCCGACGCAAACGGCGCAGCCAGAGAACTCCACACCTGGATCTCCAACTGCGCAGACCAGCTCGCCCCGCTACGCAACCCAGACATACAACGCCCCAGGAAAGCCGCCTGGTTCACCACAGCCCTCCAAGAAGCCAGGAGCACCTGCAGACGCCTGGAGAAGAACTGGAGAAACACCAAGACAACCAAAACCGCACCACCTACAAGGACGCCATGACGGACTACCACAACCAAATCAGAGCCACCAAGAGGAACTTCATCCACAACAAGATCCTCGCCAACTCCACCAACTCCAAGGAACTTTTCAGTATCATTCAAGAATTCACCACCCCATGCAGAAAAGCCACAGACATCACCCCATCCCAAGACCTCTGCGACAAGCTTGGAACCTACTTCCACCTCAAGATCAAAAACCTCTACTACAACGTAGTCGATCATCCACCAGGTGCCACAGACGGCCCCCCGCCCCCTAGAGACACCAGCCAGCCCACCATCTCCAACTGGACACCGATCACGACCAAAGACACCGCCTTGACCATGAAAGGCATCCACTCGGGGGCCCCCTCCGACCCCTGCCCCCCCTCACATCTACCACAGAGCCACGGCCGCCATCGCACCCGAACTACAACACACCATCAACACCACCTTCAAAACAGGCACCTTCCCAGACGACTGGAAGCGCGCAGAAGTCAGACCCCTGCTCAAGAAGCCCAAGGCTGACCCAACCGACCTCAAGAACTACCGGCCCATCTCGCTCCTCCCCTTCGCAGCCAAAGCTGCAGAGAAAACAGTCAACAGGAAACTGACACGATTCATCGAAGAGAACGCCATCCTCGACCCGTCCCACTCCGGATTCCGAAGAAACCACAGCACAGAGACCGCCCTACTCGCCGCCACAGATGACATACGCACCCTCCTGGACCGGGGCCACTCCGCAGCCCTCATCCTACTCGACCTATCAGCAGCCTTCGACACCGTCTCCCACCGCACGCTAGTCACCAGACTTCACGACGCAGGCATATAAGGAACAGCCCTGGACTGGATCCGATCATTCCTCACCGGAAGAAGCCAAAGGATCAGACTGCCACCCTTCCTCTCCGACCCCACGAAAATCACCTGCGGAGTCCCACAGGGGTCATTACTGAGCCCGACCCTCTTCAACATCTACATGGCCCCCTTGCAGCCATCATCCGACAACACGGCATCAACATCGTATCCTACGCTGACGACACCCAGCTCATCCTCTCCCTCACCAAGGACCCCACCACCGCTAAACTCAACTTCCAGAAAGGAATGCAAGACGTCGTAGTCTGGATGACCAACAGCTGCCTGAAGCTCAACGCTGAGAAGACAGAAGTCCTCGTCCTCGATATCACCCCTTCAGCATGAGACATCACCTGGTGGCCGACCGCCCTCGGAAGCCCATCTACCCCCTCAGACCATGCCAAAAACCTCAGCATCGTACTCGACTCATCACTCACCATGAACCGACAGGTCAACGCCGTCACCTCCAGCTGCTTCAACACCCTCCGCATCCTCTGCAAGACCTTCAAATGGATCCCCCCTGAGTCAAGGAAGACAGTCAACCACACACTCATCACCATCAGACTGGACTATGGAAACGCACTCTACGCCGGCATCAACAAGTCCCTACTCCGCAAGCTCCAGACAATACAGAACACCGCCGCCAGACTTGTCCTCGGCCTCCCACGGCACGAACACATCAGCCAACACCTACGAAGACTCCACTGGCTCCCCGTGGAGAAAAGAGTCACCTTCAAAATCCTCACTCACGCCTACAAATGCCTACACAACAACGGACCCAAATACCTCAACGACAGAATCAACTTCCATGTACCCAAAAGAAACCTGCGATCTTCCAACCTCTCCTTGGCCAAAACCCCGCGCATCCACAGAGCTCGAGCAGGCGGAAGATCCTTCTCCCACATTGCAGCCAAGACCTGGAACGAGCTACCGGCAGACAAAAGACTCGCCCCCTCCCTGAACACCTTCAGGAAGACCCTCAAGACCTGGCTCTTCGGCTAAACTTTATCTGCGGACCCCCGCCCCTCAGCGCCTTGAGACCCTCATGGGTGAGTAGCGCACTTACAATTCCCTGATTGATTGATTGATTGATTGATGGATGTGCATCTACGTCAGGCTACGTCAAGCACGTCTCAAAATTTAAAGGCACATTACATCGAAACCAGCGTGTCAATAGTCTACATAGGACCCATTTTGAGACACTAAAAAAGTGTCAGTGTAACGAAAAAATTAACTACTTAAAAGGTCTAGGTCTACATACGCTTACATTTTAGAAAAAAGAAAGTAAAATGTATATACTTTTATGAACAATGTTTTAATCATTGTTCCAAAAATAAATCAATCTTATCAAACAACCCAGAAGTTTGGTGGTGATTTACATTTTTAACCAAAAAATGCATAGTTTAGGAAATTTACAGGGCGAGACTTCATTGGAGATGTCTACTCTATGTGTGGAATCAATTAAAATAAACAAACCCTATAACGAGATTACCCCTATATAGAAATGGAGTACATCATCACGATGCCTTTAGTGATGCATGGTATAAAAATTACAGAAAGAGGCTTCATTAAGCTATAGGGCGAGACTCCCACTCCTATAGGGAAAAAGAAGTGCATCATCTTAGTACTTCTAATGATGCATGATAAGAAAGTAACAGAAGTTATATAAACAACAGTAGGAGACATCATACCCCTAAATGAAATAATGAAGTTTATCATCTGTGCTGTAGCCGATTGAGACACAGCGTAAACGGAAAATCCAGCCAGACTCATTCTGCCGGAGAGCCAGTTCTCTATCCCCCCCCCTTGGCCTGGGTGGAATATGATCGATTCCATGAAACCAGATTTCAAATTTACCAGTGTGTTGTTCTGTCATATGCAAGGTCATAGGATACCTCGTATCCTGTTGTTTGATAGCCCTTACATGCACCTGAATTCTAATTTTTAGAGGTCTTACTGTGCTGCCCACATAAATAATGTTGCAGCTACATCCGATCACATATGTCACAAATGGCGTTTTGCAGCTGATAGAATGGCAACTAGTAAAAGTATGTTCTATGCTGTATCTAAACTGCTTGATTTTGTTCTTGCCATATTTACAAACATTGCAGTCTTTGCAAGTAAAGTATCCTTGAAATGGTCTTGGCAGCCAATTTCTTACACCCGCCTCTGGTGTTACATAACTAGGGCACAACATGTCTCTTATGGTCTTAACCCGTCTGTATGTTACTTTAGGCTTATGTGTAATGACATCCTTAACACCAGGGATTTCTCTTAATAAGGGCCAATGTTTCATTAGGATTTCATATATCTCATTGCTCTGGGTCGTAAACCTAATGACAAAGTGGAGTTGGCTCTGGTTTTTCCTATTCCTGTGGTCACCACATATTTTTATCGATGTATCTTTTCGAGGGATTAAGCGTATCTTGTTTTCAACCTGCTGTAGCACCTTCCTTTTATAACCCCGTTTGATAAAACGATCCTTGACCTCTTTCAAATTGGTCATAAAGGTATCAGCTTCACTACAATTTCTCCTCACTCGTACCATCTCTCCATAGGTGATGTTTTCAGTGGTAGATCTAGGGTGGGCACTAGTTGCATGTAGTGTGCTGTTGCAGGTGGTGGGTTTGCGATGAAGTGTGCTGTGTATAAGTCATTCCTTGGCATAGAATGTAATGTCCAGAAAGTCTATTTTGTTGTCATGATATGTCATGGTCAGGCTCACATTATACAGATTATCATTAAAAAATGTGTGATATTCAGTCAGTTGATTCACAGTTCCATTCCAGATCAAAATGACATCATCGATGTACCTCTCCCTGAAAATGATGTTCTTGTAGTGTTAATCATATGCTGCAGAGTAAATCTGTGTTAGAATGTCTAGGTGGAACTTGGATTGTCCGGATTCTTAAGGTTCTGGGGAGAGCCTCATTACTGTTGAGGACAGTGTTGTGTATGCAGCTGTTCTGCTGAGGATATCTACCTGAAATAAATACTACTGGACACACACCTGCAGTTGTGTGATTACTACATTTTCTGGCGACGAGCTGTGCCTGCGCAGGGGGCAGACTGGATGATGTCCTCACCCCTGGTCCAAAGAACATTCTGAAACGAGTGATCTACTCTCCGGTAAGATCATTTTCAACTCGTAGGATTACGAACTATAACTGAAAGAGTTTCTTAAAACTGGGAGAGATTTACCTATATTAAAGGATATATTAATAATAAAGTAAAGGATAAGCCCTTTGTTAAAGTAAAGGATAAAGCCCTTCTTTTTGAAAAACCGTTGGATGGGACGCGCTCGAGACGGGCTGTGAGCGTTTGTGGAATTGAGCACGAGAGCTCCCCGAGCGTTTCAAGTCGGAGCGCGAGATACGCCACAAGCGTATGACACGCTGTGAGTGCTTGTAGAATCTTGGCACAAGAGCGCCGTGAGCGTTTCCAGTCGGAGTCCAAGATACGCCACAAGCGTCTATATGAAAAACGCGCCCGTGCTCAGCGATCCTCGCTGAAGCGATGATTAGACACGCTTTTGAGGTGTGATGGCTGCGTGTGAAATCTGTGTTCAGCGATCCGCGCTGAAGTACTATAATAATTTGCTGGCGATCCGCGCTTAAATAATACTAATTAGCTGGTTCTCTAAATACCTCTCGGGCACAACATCGAGTGCCGGTGTCTTTATAAAGGGAATAAAGACTCTACTTACCAAGCCTCCTTGGCCTGCTTCTTTCTTGCTCCTGTTCTTCAGTCATTTGGAGCCGCATCTGTTTCTTTTCTGTTCCTGCAATAAACGAACAGTGAAAAAAAAAAAAGGGGGAAAGGAACTAGAAATAGAAATAGGACTAACAAACAAATCCATAAACAAAGATGAAGGACTAGGAAGTTGAATGAAGGAGGAACTATGGAGAAGATAAACTTACACATGGGACTGAAATAATTTATTAGAGTGGCATGGCTAACCATCCGGGTAATTTTCTCTGTAATAAGATCTAAGGCTCTCCCGTAGTTGGCCCTAATCAATTCGTCCTTATCCCTCGTGATTACGATGCCCAAGTACGTGACCGTGTCCTCACACCAAGCGAGGGGGAAATACGGGGTGAAGCGAGTGGCTGCGGCGGTGAGGGGGAAAATTTGAGATTTCGCCCAGTTGATGCTTACACCAGATAAATTCCCAAAGAGAATGAGGACCCGGAGAATCGAATTCAGGCTCTGTTCAGGGTTGCGAAGATAGAGGGTGAGGTCATCGGCATATAAGGATATTAAGAGTTGCCATTCAGGGTAGATGAGGGAAAAATCGCGATGGTGCTGGCGCAATGTTGCTGCTAGAGGCTCTATCGCGAGGGCGAAGAGGAGGGGGGATAGGGGGCACTCCTGTCTCATGCCTCTCGCAATAGCAAAGGGGGCGGAGCGGGATCCGTTAATAAGGATGCTAGCTTGGAGATTAGTATAAAGAAGTTGGATCCAGGCTAGGAAGGGCAAGGGGAAGCCCATCCTGCGGAGGACGAATGCCAGGTAGTCCCATTCCAGGGAATCAAATGCCTTGGTCACATCTAAAAAGACGGCCACCGCATCCTCCGATGGGTCTATATCCTGGAGGACAGCGAATAGGGTCCGGAGGTTATGAGAAGTTCCCCGGCCTGGGATAAAGCCCGACTGGTCAGGCAATACCAAGGCAGACATCAAGAAGCCGATTCGATTGGCCGTGATCTTAGCCAGGATTTTTGCGTCTACATTAATGAGGGAGAGCGGTCTGTATGAGTCGCATCGGTCCGCTTGTTTACCTGGCTTTAGGAGGGAAATGATTAATGCTTCACGCATTGTTTCGGGGAGGGAACCCTTCTCTCTGGCTTCTTCAAAAACGTGGCGAAGGATAGGAATGAGGGAGGAGCTAAAGGTTTTGTAAAATTCGGCTGTGAGCCCGTCAGGGCCAGGGGATCTGCCCGACTGCAGCTGCATTATCGCGGCTCTGATTTCCTCATCCTCATAATCTGCTAGGAGATATTCCCGTTGAGAGTCACCCAGCCAGCCTATAGCTGTATCATCAAAGAAGGGGGCGAAGTCTGTTGTCTGAGTTCTGTGGGATTTGGATAGCGTTTTGTAGAATTTACGAAAGACGGCCATGATGTCTGGAGTGTTTCTGTGTACCTGCCCCTCCTCGTCCACGACCTCACGTATAGTGTTCGAGAATCTAGGAGGTCGGGTTAGCGCTGTCAGGACCTTCCCCGGTCGGTCGCCCTCCCCATACTGCCGGGCGCAAAAGTGTTTCCCCCTGAACTTGCATTCTCTCTCGGCAGTGTCTTGGTAGTCGGACAGTAAGTCCCTCAGTTTAGCCTGCAAATTTGGGGACGGTGCCTGTTGCAGTTGGATATTGAGACAGGTAATATCTTCTTCTAGTTTGACTAGGGTATTGCGTATGTCTTTTAAAATCCCCCCTCCCTTGGCAATACATATACCCCGGATGGTGACTTTAAATGCCTCCCACACCGTGGCGTAGCTTGACACCGACTGCACGTTTCGGGGAAAGAAGTCCTCTATTTCGGTTTCCAACTCATCCTTAAAGACCGGGTCAAGAAGGGCGAGGGCCGGAAGACGCCAAGATCTGTATGGGGGCATTGCACAAGGAGGGGGTGAGGGCGATGGAGACCGGAGAATGGTCCGAATAGGTGCGTGGGAGATGTGTAGCATGTGTGAGCCAGGGTAACAGACCTTTGGAGAGGAGCCAGCCGTCAATACAGGACCACGAAGAGTGCGCCGTGGAGAAGCAGGTGCCCTCCCTGTCAGCAGGGTGAAGGTAGCGCCACGCGTCAGTCAGATCTTCATCCGCAATAAGGTTCTCGAGGTAGCGCTGAGAGTTAGAGTAATGATGGGGTTGAGGGTGCGATCTGTCCATACCCGGGTTCAGAGTGACATTAAAGTTGCCTCCCCAGACCGTGTGGTCCGATCCAATGGCTATTATTTTCCCCCAGAGGACATTGAAGAAGTCAGGGTTATCTATGTTGGGGCCGTAACAGCTAACAAAGGTAATGGAGTGGAGTTCAAGTCTTCCCCACATGATGCAATAGCGCCCCGATGGGTCCGAGTAAGAGCCTATGGCGGTGTATGGTGCATTGCGCCAGAAGAGTATTGTGGTGCCCCGGGCGTATGTAGAATAAGATGAGAAACAGCGGTGTGTCGCCCATCGGGCTGCAAAGGTGGGCGGAGCTTCCGGGCCTAGGTGGGTTTCTTGCAGCATGGCGCAGTGTATCTTGTGCCTGTCTAAGTATGCTAGAATGTACCTGCGCTTGCGCTGGTTACCAAGGCCGCGCACGTTCCACGTCAGTAGATTGTAGCTGGGGGCACTAGGTTGGGTCATCCCAGGTGTGTGCATCGGTCAGGGTCATGAGCGGTATGAGCACCTCTCGCCAGTTACTAACATAGCAGCAGTTGTCAGTGTCTGTTGTGGCATGTGGCAATTATAAATAAAATCCCCCCTCCCACTCTCCCACATCAGCAGCCCAATCCTGCTGTGTTGCGCAACCCTCCCTCCCTCCCCTCCCCAAATTCCCTAACAAAGCGTTCCCAACAGGGGAAACAACCTGAAATTCTGTAACATCAGAAAACCACACCATGTAGGGGATGCCTATTGGGTGTTGGCTAGAGGGCGACACAGGGCCTCCTCGGTGGTACGAGGGTGCTCAGGAGCAACTGTAGTGTCTCAAATGTCTCAGTGTTGCAATGAGTCAATTCGGGGGCTTCTCCGCCCCAATCAGGACCCAGTTCAGAGAGGCGTGCTTAGACTCCCCGATTGCATCCGGGTGATGAAGTTCACCGCCACCTGCGATGACATTGGCGGGGGATAGTGGATTTCCAAGGGGTGAGCCGACTCCTCCATCATTCAACATCTGATAGGACCGTTGCGGGGCGTGCGAAGCGCCAGGCGACGTTTGGCCAGGGGGGCTCTTGGGCAAGGATTTTAAAAAGTCTTCTACGAGATGAGGCTGGTTGAAAAAGTGCTGCTTATCCTGATGGGTGACTTTCAGTCGCGCCGGAAACAGCATGGCATACGAAATATTGGCTTGCTGGAGCTTTCTTTTGACGGGCTGAAATTTTTTCCGGGCCACCTGAACCGCCATGGTGAAGTCCGGGTAAATGGAGATGGACATGCCCTCTATGCTTAGTGGCTGCTTTTCCCGCACCAGTTGTAGCGCGATGTCGCGGTCTCGGTAGTTTAAGAGTCTTGCGATTATCGGCCGCGGAGGGGCCCAGGGAGGGCGGGCGGCCAGCGATCGGTGTGCCCTTTCGACTACCAGAAGCGCAGAGAAGGTTTCTCACCTAAAGAGCGTGGTGAGTAGACGCTCGACATAGTCCTCCATTTTCCCAGTGTTCGTGGACTCTGCCACGCCAAGAATGCGAAGGTTGTTCCTGCGCGCCCTTGATTCAAGATCTTCGTTCTTGGCGGCGATGACTTTAAGAACTTTCTCCATGTTCAGCAGTTTTCCAGTATTGATGGAGGAGGTGTCTTCTAGGTCGGAGATACGGTGTTCGGTGTCTTTAATCCATTCCTCATGGCGGTCCAGCCTGTGGGTGAGGTTATCAAGACGGGTGCACACAGAGTCCATTTTGGTCTCAAGTGAGGTGAGGCTGGATTTCATTGTGTGAAGACGATCCTTCAGGTCCTCCATGGATGTGGATGCACTCGTGGGGGGGGCTTCAGCAGCGTCCTCATCCGGTTCCTGCTGTGACCTGGTTGTTTTGCGGGCATCAAAGGTAAGCTTGGGTTGCCTGCCATCCGCCTTCCCCATGGTGAGTACCCCAAGATGCCGGTCAACGTGGCAGAACCTGGAGGGCAGGAGCTGGGTGTAAACGGCCTAGGGTGTGGACCCCCCGCTACTGGGTAGTAGTTAACAGACGGCAGCTCCAGTGTTGGGTTGTTTCAGATGGGCTGGTAGTAGTAAGGATGTCGCTCCACTAGTAGGGCAGCAGTGGTAACTACTAAAGCCCCCCCCCCGGATCAGCCAGGGGTCAGATGGCGTATGCGGTCTGCAGTTCTGTGGCGGCGAGGAAGAGGCAGCGGCGTTACATATCCCGTGGGTGTTCATAATTAGCTCTGAAGGCGGAGCGGTGGTACTGCTGCCAGTGGCCCCAGCAGCGGGGGAGATAGGGCAGTAGGCAGAGCGGAGGGGTCAGGCCTCCCCCAGGAGCCGGTGGTCAGCCAGCGCGGTGGTTCCTCCTCTGCTGCGACGTGTACCGCCGCCGATTGTCACACAAGGGGAGGTCCGGGCGCCCCAATACTATGGGGAGAGCGGCACGCGGGCGCAGCACCTCAGTCGTCCGTTGGGCCCCGGTGGAGGGCCGCAGAGTCAGCTAGATGGCCCTGCCCCCAGCTGGAGCAATGGCATGCACACAAGGCAGTTAGGGGTATGCTGAGGTGGACCCCCAGAGTTCTGCCAGGCAAGTCAATTAGGAGGTTTGGTGGCTTCCGCTCCCCAGGGGGTGACCCATCCCGTTTTTAGGTCTCTTCTGAATCACTCGGGGGATCAGGCGAGGCGCCGGCCTCCCACCGAGTCAGCGTGGGGTAGATCTGCGAGGTGCCGGCGGCGGGGCTCACATGCAGGGGAGGAGGAGAGTCTTTTACTCTGGTGGGCAATATTTCGGCCCAGGGCGGGTCACACTCACCAGGGTATCCGCGCCACCGCCTCTGTCAGCCGGTCATGTCGCACGGGGCCCAGCTTTGTCCGCGCTGATGGTGGGTATGCCGCAGCGCCCTCAGGGTCCCCGGTCACATCCACCGGTGCGGTCCCGGCGGTGCCAGCGGGTGGGCCCACAGGAATGAGCAGAGCAGGCTGGAAATTCCGTGCCGGTTCAGGTAGGCCACTTCTACGGCAGCGCCGGCTGACACAGTCTCGGGGACAGCAGCGTTCTCCGTTAGCGAGCGGCGGTCGCCATTTAAAAAAACTCTGGAGCTTGGTTGTCAAGTCAAATATCTCGATCTCTGGGTGAGCTTCCGCGCCGTCTCCCGCAGTAGGAGAAAGCGGAGGCGTTACGATCCTTCAGCAGTTATTTTTGGCACCTCAGTTACGGTATTTGAGGAGGATAATGGTGTATGTAGGCTCCGAGCTGCAAGAGCCTCACACAAGTGCGGCCATCTTGCTTGCGCGCCCTCTAGCGCCCCCCACGTTATCTGAAGATTTATATGATGATTGGTCTGAACCTGACATAAAGGCTGTAGGGTATGGTGGAAAAAGAATCGAAATTATTGCTATGAGGTGGATGAACATTTCATTTAAGGGACAAGTAGTGCATGGTCGGGTGTACTTAACTAATTTTGGTTCTAACCTTTTGGGTTGGCGTCACCAAAAAGACTTGGGCATTATTTTAAATCCAAATGCTGAAAATCCAGTCATGTTATCGATACCTGAATCGCAAGGGGTGAATTCTGTGGATATGTTTGATGAATGGGTGATAAAAAGATTTCCTCGCGTGTTCAAGGATGACTTCGGTCTACTTAAAGGTTTTTCTCATAAAATTATTCTTAAGAAGGGAGCTGTTCCTGTAGTACATAAGGTACGGAATGTTCCTCTTCTTATGAAAGAATCTTTACAAGAAGAATTAAATATGTTGTTGAGTCAAGGTATAATTGAGCCTATAGAATCATCGGAATGGTTAGCTCCAATCGTTGTGGCTCCTAAGGAGGGTGGTAAGATCAGATTATGTATTTATTTAAGAGACCTCAATAGGAATATTTGGGTTGACAGACAACCGCTTCCTAATATTTCCGAGATGTTATCAGCTATGTCTGGGCGGAAAGTATTTACTGTTGTTGATATGTCAGCGGCGTATCACCAAATTAATTTGCACAAGGATTCCAGGCATCTAACGTCCTTTGTCACCCCATTAGGTGCTTTCCATTACCTATGAATGCCTTTTTGGCTAGCATCTGCTTCGGCAGTTTTTCAAAGAGTGATGAAACAAGTTTTTGATGGGTTGGAGAACGTGTAGTATTTCCAAGATGATATCACGATAGCAGGCAAAGATGAATCGCATCATGATGAGTTGCTTGAAAAAGTGATGGAACGTTTGGATCAGTTTGTGTTGACTGTTAAACGAGAAAAATGTCAATTTAGGAAAAGAAATGTTACTTATCTGGGACATGAGATATCAGGTGAAGGAATACAACCTAAACAAAGTATTGTCCAGGGGATAAGTGATGCACCATGTCCTGAAAGTAAGGACCAACTTAAATCCTTTCTTGGGCTCGCCTAGTATTGTTCAAAATTTGTGAAGAACTTTACTGAAATAGTAGAGCCACTGAGATTATTGATGAAAAAGGATGTGGTATTTGAGTGGAATGATGTGTGTGAGAGTGCATTTCAACAAATCAAAGAGAGTATCATACAAGCTCCTTCTCTGGGTCATTTTGAGGTAACAGCTAAAACTTACTTGACGACTGATGCTAGTGGTGTGGGACTAGGAGCGGTGTTGACCCAAATGGTGAATGATCAAGAGAAGATTATAGGTTTTGGTTCCAGGAGGTTGCAAGATGCTGAACGGTCCTACTCGGTGATTGAAAGAGAGGCTCTAGCGTGTTGTTGGGGCATCAAACATTTCAAGTATTTTCTCTGGGGTTTGCCTTTTAGAGTTAGAACTGATCATAAGCCACTGGTACATTTGTTCAAGGGTGGCAGAGGGTTGGAAGTGGTGTTACTCCTAGAATTTCAAGGTGGATATTATCCGTCCTAGAATACAATTTTGAATTGGAGTACATGAAAGGATTAAAGAACGTAGTGGCAGATTGCCTTTCTCGTCTGCCGACTAAGAAGGTAGCAGTTGAGATGGTTGATGTAGAGATTGATCTAAAAGACGAATGTAGAACTCGTGAATGCATGGCACTAAGGAAAGAAGAATGGGACGTAGCTCTGGGGAACGATTTGGTGTTAGGAAAAGTGCAGGAGAACATTAGGGATGGTTGGCATCGTGATGTACGTCATGATGATCAGATGGAAGAATATTGGGGAGTCAGGGAGGAGTTGAGCATTTTGGGCAACAAGGTGATGAGGAGGAGTCGCATTATTCCCCCTATGGCACTTCGTGATCGCATTGTTCGGTTAGCACATGAGGGGCATCCGGGGAGGAACATGACCAAGAGAAGAATAAGACAGACTTATTGGTGGCCAAAGTTAGATAGTATGGTGGAGGATGCTGTGAAACATTGTTGTGCATGTGCTAATAACCATAAGGTTAAAATGTTGAGGCAACCTCCATTGAAATGTATCGAGATACCTACGAGACCTTGAGAGAGGTTGGCTATGGATTTTCTTGGTCCCATAAATAAATTGGGTACCGAAGATATGTTTATTATGGTGCTTGTTGATTACCATACTAAGCGGTTTGTGTTCAAACACATGTGTACAATCAAATCCAAGAGTGTGATGGATTTCCTGGAAAAAGTTTTTCTGGAAGAAGGTGTGCCAAAAACCATTGTATCGGATAAGGATGTACAGTTTGTTTCACGAGTAATGAAGGAATTTATGGAGAAGTGGGGAATTGTTCATGAAAGGGTGGCTTTGTTAAGACCACAAGCTAATGAATTGGTCGAAAGGATCAATCGCTTAATTATGGACAACATACAATTGTCATTGGCCAATGGATTATTCTGGAAAGAGGAATTGAAGAAGTTATTGTGGGCACACAGAACTACTCCTCACGCTGTAACTGGTGTTTCTCCTTTTGTTTCTTTGAAGGGTAGAGAACATGGGAGGAAGGAGAATCCTGTGAGGTTGGTTGCCAAAGATCGCGTGTGGGTAGATCATGAAGCTATAAAAGCCGGTGTCACAATGAAACAGAAGTGTGCAGAAGATTACAATGTAAAGAAAAGTGTGAAGGAACCAAATATTATGGTGGGTGATTGGGTTGTTACAAGAAAATGTGGAATGGTGATAAAAGGAGACAGCAAATTTTCCACTCCATTGAAGGTCGTTGAGGTTAGGCGTAATGTTGTTGTGTTAGAGAATGGAACTGTGTGGAGTGTCGGAAATGTTTGCAAAGTTGCTGAATTTTCGGGGTAAAAGTTTGTTCTGAACATTTTGTATAATGTATACCTTGTTCCGTGCTATTTTGATGTTTTCGAGGTCATGTTATTTATAATTTGTTTTCGAAATGTTTTGCATTAAGTTTCTTTTCTTCTGTTTTCTAATAAGGGAAAAGATGTGTAGTGTTAATCATATGCTGCAGAGTAAATCTGTGTTGGAATGTCCAGGTGGAACTTGGATTGTCCTGATTCTTAAGGTTCTGGGGAGAGCCTCTTTACTGTTGAGGACAGCGTTGTGTATGCAGCTGTTCTGCTGAGGATATCTACCTGAAATAAATACTACTGGACACACACCTGCAGTTGTGTGATTACTACAGTTCTCTAACCAGGGGGAGGCATATCGTCCCCAGTCATGTTCTTTCTCCCACCAGCCCATGAAGAGACCCGCGTACTAAGGCACACATTTTTAACCCATTGTGGTCCCCTGTTTTTGATGGTACCAGCGTCCCCATGTAAGAAATAATTCTTAGACAGGATCAAGTCAATCATGTCCATTAGCATCTCATTGTGTTCAAGCCAATCCACTGTCTTGGTTTAAGAAAAGAACCTATAGCCCACAATCCAAACTGTTTTTTTATACAAGTATAGAGACTGGTGACATCAAATGTGACAAACATTAGACCCTCAGACTATTGGACATCTTCAAACTTATTTAAGATGTCTTTGCTGTCCTGAATGTATGCCGGAAGATTGCAAAGCAATGGTTGCAGGAATTTGGCCACATATTCCAACATACGTTCAGAAAGGATTGGCCTCCCTGGGGGGAATGCCCCGCCTTTGTGTATCTTAGGGAGAATGTATATACAGGGAAAGCAAGGGTCTTTCACAGTTAGATACCGAAATTCTTCATCCGAAAGAAAACATTTCTCCTTCCAATTCCCCAGTCTCATATTAATAATTGTCAGCTCTTTCATAGGGTTGGAGGGTATATGTTCGTAGCATTCCGTATCCATAAGTTGTCTATCTATTTCTCCAATATAATCACCCTTGTTCATCAGGACAATGTTCCCGCCCTTGCCTGCTTCCCGTATCACAAGAGTGTCATTTCCCCGTAGTGAGTCCAACGCCAGCCTCTCTTCCTTGGTCAAATTATAGGGCCCAGTAACACCCCGCCTGCGTCCATGAAACAATTTGTACAAGTCATTCGAGACCTTATCTTTAAACAAATCAATGTTCTGATGGGTCATTTGGGGCATACAATTTGATTTGGGTTTTAACCCACTGTCTATATCAGATCTAGCTACAATCTCCAATTCCTCAGTCAGTTGTTCCAAAGGAGGGGTGCCTTCCTCCGAAATAGACATAAGTAGTTCTTTATTCTGTAAATCAGATATCGTATACTCAGAGGCAGGGAAGTGTTCAACAAAAGGAGCATTTTTCTTTGGAATTGCATGAAAATGATTCTTTAATTTAAGCAATCGGATAAACTTATGTAAGTCAACAGTAACATCAACAATATTCCCAACCTGGTTCGGGCAAAAACCCAGTCCCTTTTTCAAAACTGAGCACTCATTTACATCTGGTACATAATCAGAAAGATTA
This sequence comes from Calotriton arnoldi, assembly GCA_963921515.1. Classification (NCBI taxonomy): domain Eukaryota; kingdom Metazoa; phylum Chordata; class Amphibia; order Caudata; family Salamandridae; genus Calotriton; species Calotriton arnoldi. The sequence continues at coordinate 332,458 of CAWUFW010008139.1, read as the reverse complement.
ACAATTGCCAAATCATCATGTGTAATATTTGCATTTATAGACTCTGGGATTACGTTTGTATTGTCTACAATGCTTGACGGTACATCAGTACTATCTACTGGACCTTTCGGTACCGTAACTGCACAGTCAGTCCTGGCACATCCTTGCGTCTTGACCCTCCTCCTGCCTCCCCTCCGTATTTTGTGTCTCTTCTTGGCTGTTTGTTGCTGAGCTGTAACCTTTCCATTTCCAATAAAAAAGAATTCTCAGCCTGCGGCTTAAGGATATTGGTGTTTCTATGTCCTGTAGGCAGACTCCCCATAGATGTAAAGGAGCTGGTACTTAATGATTTACAGGCACATGCATCAAGCTATATTGCGCTCGCAAAATTAGCGAATCGCTAAAAAAGCCTGTTTGCGAGCGCAATTTAGCAACTCCCAATGCATGAACCCAATTCTGAGAAAATCCATGAAATTCGCTAAAATAAGGAATCGCAAAAATGACGGACACATATTTAGCGATTCCTTATATGCGAAATCTTTAATTGCAAATCCCAAATTGTGACTCGCTATTAAGGACTCGCAAACACATGCATGAAAAATCGCAAATAGCGATTTTTACGAAATTCGCTATTTTGCGAGTGCTATTTAAGAAGGATCACAATCAGGTGGTAACCATGAGTAAAAATGCCATACAGGTGCAAATCATCAGAAACCTACTTAAACTGACCCAGGAGGCCTCTGAACCTTTCACAATGGCAGCGCTCTACCTGATGGCGAGGAGGATGAGGCTCCATGCAGCAGCCCAGCGAAGAAGGAGAATACAGGAGCGCATTTTCAGAGTGCGCATCACATTGTTTGGACAAACAGATGAAGAAATCTAGGACAAGTACAGGCTGAGTGGTGCCATGATCCTTGACCTAATTGCAGAGTTGGAACCCCTAATGCAGCGCCACACTCGTAGGACCCATGCCATCCCCACTCATGTGCAGGTCCTTTGTTGCCTACACCTACTTGCATCTGGCAGTTTCCAGGGGGTAGTAGCTGTTGCTGGAGGGGTGTCACAAAGTTCCCTTTCACGTATCTTCAATTCTTTCCTGAACGCCATGATGACAAGGATCCACAACCACATTAGCTTCCCCACAACCCCACAGGAATTGAATGAGACCAAACTGGACTTCTACCAGGTAGCCCGGTTCCCACATGTAATAGGTTGCATAGATTGTACGCATGTTGCCATTTGTCCCCCAGCAGTGAATGAATACATTTTTAGGAACCGTAAATCCTATCACTCACTCAATATACAAGTAGTCTGCAACGCAAACTATATCATAACAGACATTGTGGCTCAATACCCTGGAAGCACACATGACTCCTATATATTTCGACACAGTGGCATACACACCCGTCTGCTCAGGGGCGATTTTGGCAAAGGACATCTGCTTGGTAAACATATATAATGAGTCCACTCACACAATGGCCAAATGGCAATGCATAACTGTCACTAACCCTTTGCTCACTACCCTGTAGGTGACAGTGCATATGCTGTGCGAAACTACATATTGACGCCATACCTCAACCCAGCCACCCCAAATGAGCAGAGGTACAATGCAGCGCACATCGCCACACAAAATGTCATCGAACGCACCTTTGGGCTGATGAAAAGTCGCTTTCGCTGCATCCACAAGCCTGGCGGAGCGTTGCAGTACCGGCCCGAGACCTGCTGCAGAATTGTGGCTGCATGTGCCATGTTGCACAATATTGCTACCAGGCGAGGCATACCCATTGAACCGACCGACAGTGAAACTGAGGAGGACAACCAGCAGGGGCCACAACTATGACCAGCACATGGGGCAAGCTCAGCAGAAGGGCGAAGGAGACATGCAGAAATTACACAACATTATTTCTGAGGTGAGTAATGATGAGACACGACACAGCATGTTTGAACTGTACTGTATTTACTATCATTAAATCATGTTGTTGTGTTGAAGCACACATAGCAGGTGCCAAGTAGCACAGGGATTGAATGCATGAAAAAAATACAATAACACAATTATAGGACTTGAATCTCAGTCACTAGTAATGGTAGTGTCAATGGGTACCTCACCATGGTTGATTTGCTCTGGACATGCCTGTCTATCTCTTCCTACCACGCACCCCCAGACGCCTTTCACCGAAATCATCTCCATCCCTCATGGAGGCTCCGGAGGGTGTTGTGCTCCGAGGGGTGCGCCTCCTGCAAGTGGGGACTGGCACTGACAGGCTACTGAGGCTGGAGGCCTCCTCACTCCCCTCTTCCCCCGTCACATTGCTACCCCCAGCAGTGGCAGCCTTCATTTGTTCCACGGCATTGGTTACCTGGCCCAGTGCCTTGGCCACATCCCCACAACAATGGGTCATCTCAATCTGCATGGTCACGGACCTACGGGACAGCAGTGCAGTGTTGGTGCTCAGGCGATTGTTCGATTGAGTATAACCATGTAAGCGCTGCATTAACTGGCGATGCATTCTTCTCTGTGTCACCTGGCCCTCCTGCATCACCCTGCTCAGCTCCTTTATGGCCGCATTTGACTGCCTGTTGCCTTCCACCACAGCTGTTGTGAGTTCTCTCACGCAATCGCTCATGACTGCAATGTTACTTGCCATCTTGCTGAGTTGGGCCTGCATTGACCTCATATGTTTTTCCTGCAGGCGCTGCACCCTGACCATCTGGCCCTCCAGCCCACCCCAGACATTTGTACATTGGTCCTCCTGCGGTGTGAAGCGTGACCTTGATCTGCGCCTCCGGCTTTGGATTGTGCTGTGCCGGACCTGTGCTTGAGCTGTCGTTGTGGGGGTACCACAAGGCTGGCTTGTCTCTGGAGCTGGTTCTGGCTCATCCTCAGTTTCCATGGTCTGCAGTGGTGGAACTGTGGCCCTGCGTATAGTGGGGGCACGGGCTGTGATTAGTGGGACCACAGGTGTTTCAACGTCAGCCACAGCCAGAGTGTCCTAGGTGTCTCCGCAGTCACTGTCCTCAGACTCTCCTTCTGCTGCATCTGTGATGTTAAACAGTGCAATGTTTATTTTTTTAAAGGGAAAGGTTTTGTCACATTAAGCATACTTTGGCTCTCATTAAATTAGTGACTGTCACACAGTGTTCGCGTGTTTTACATTCTTATAGTGTGTTTGCCTACCAACCTGCCTATACCTGCCTGTAACTCCCATAATGCATTTGGGTGTGGGAGGAAAATGTGGACTGAAGTTGGTTTCTGTACACTTGAGCTGAACTGAGGTGATGTGCACATTTTGATATGTCTCTTGAAATGGACACTTGCATGCATCTTACCTTGTGATGTACTGGCCGCTCCGGATGTATCCAACTGGGTCACTCCCACCACAGCTTCAGGCTGGAGTGTGGACTCAATCAGGTCCTCCACAGGTGTGTTCACATGCAGTGTTGCTGGTCCCCCTCCAGTCTTCTTGTCCTGCGTCAGCCTGTCAGCAATCCACTCCTTGGCATGGCTGCGCATGTCGTACCAACGTTTTTTCAGGTTGTCTATTGTGCGGTGGGTGACCCCCACTGCATTCACTTTATTCTGGATCCTGAGCCAGATTTTCCTTTTCTCTGCCTCTGGTACCTTGAGAGACAGTTTTCCAAATAGCTTGTCGTGGCTCATGCCAACCTCCTCTATGAGGGTGTCACTTTCTCTCTCACTGAACTTCAGCTTGCGTTTCCTGGTTGGTGCACTCTCCCCTGATGCTGATGGATCCATTTTTTAACAATAGACAGGTCTGCAAGCAAAGAAGTTGGTTGTCCTGCAGTGCTCCTGCACTCAGCCTCCTCCTCTCACTCTCTCTGAGCACTGAATGAAGCATGGGCTGGATGACTTCCTGGTTGTGATGTCATCAGCATGCATCACAAGCGACTCGCTATTTGCGATTTCGCTAATAGCGATTTCGCTATTTGCGATTTCGCTAATAGCGAGCTCACAAATAAGTATTTCTCCATTTGCGCGTTGCAGATGCGTTATCGCTATTTGCGATTGCGAATTTTTGCGATTCGGTATTTAATCGCAAAACCGGTCATGCATTGGAAATAGCGAGTTCTTAATAGCGATTCTTTATTTTTCGCTATTTAGGAATCGCTATTTCTAAGTTTGATGCATGTGCCCCTTAGAGTCTAAAGTGTCATCTCTCCCCTTTTGACACTTTCTGACATTTTGATGTTATCATACTTCCTGGCAAAGGTATAGACCCTTTCCTCTTCGTAATCCGTCTCATCTCGCCTGATTTATTTGCCTTTCTTATCACGCTGATATATCTGATATTCACCAATCACTCTTTCCAAAGTATCATAATTTTTCTTCACTACATCATTCAGAGTGCTTGCCTCAATTTCCTTTTCTAGTTTTTCTATGTCAGTTTGTAATTTACCTGCCTTTATGGGTTCATACTATAATACAATACAACATAAATTGGATTGTGCTAGTTGTCGTAAACATAGATTTTGATTCTAAGACCATAATTACTTCCAGGTACCATCCCTCTATTGACATGTATTCGTACAAGGGAATTCGTTTTTGCCCTGGATATTTGGGGGTCCAGTGAGAAATAGGGATGGATCACCAACCGAAACCCTGCATGGTTGAAGACATTGATTTTCGATATACTGGAGGAATCAATACGACAAATGATGACGGTATGTCTTGAGGGCCGAACTAGGCTACAGGTCCAACTTTTACACAATATAACACACACGGTTTTGACTAATGGTAGTACACACTGAAAATATAGAATGCAATAACATTTTCGCGGATGCATGGTTTGCTTTGACCAATAGGCTTTAATTAATGTTTTTGGAGATAGTCATACCAAATGTGGGCTTTCTCACACTTACCTTTTAATGTAAGACTCTTCCTTCTCTTTCATCTATTTATATTGTCCCTGTTTGTTATGTCTGATTTGTCTGGACAAATTTGTGCTGTTGTACCTGACTTTTTAACTGTGGATTTTTATATATGTTGTATTGTGGTTTTATATGTATGGTGTTTCATACATTATACGTCTTTGTATGTTTTTACAGCCCTGATGAAGTCCACAGACAGTCGATGAAACGCGTTGGCTGTTTTTATGTAATTCCTGTGAAAAATAAAGGACACTTGGGAAACAAGATTGTTTTGTAGTGGACTAACTTATTACGGAAACTCTCTTTTACGGTGCACTTCGCATTTGTTGATGGAACTGTTTTGATCCTTGGATCGCTCTCTGGAAACAGCGGGAGCAGTGAATGTGCACGTTACGATGTTCTAAACTTTTGTACTTTGGATTTACTTTGGGCAATTAAGAGGGAGGTGCTGTTGCTACGTAGGCTCGCTGTTTCCTTGTTTTATGCTTTTTTTCATTCCTGTTTAGATTAGCTCTTTGTGCACATTTCACTTGCTTTAGCCACCATAACTTGTATCTTTATTCAACTTTTTTGTACCCTGTTTTTCTCAACGACACCGCTCCCTTCCTGCCATTTTCACCTCTCCCACCTCCTGCCGCCCAGCGCTCCTCCCCCCAGGACCTACTTAATGGAGGCTGCAGCATGATCCCATTGAGCAGATCCGTGTGCTAGCTCCCCCCTAGCAGCCCTCTAGCAGGTCTCCTTTGCTGCCGCTTATGTGCCACTGTTGCTGCCACTCATCACCCCACTTGCCACCGCTCCTGCTCTCGCCTTATTGTTTTCCCCCACATTGCTCTGTTTGTATAATTATCTGTGCCAGTCTAGCCTTTTTTGTATAGCTTAGCCCCCTAAATTGCTCTGGTTTGTTTTATCTGTCTCAGTCTAGACTTTTCATTTCTGTTTAGATTAGCCCCTTATGCATATTTCACTTGCTTTTGCTGCCATACCTTCTACCTTTATTTAACTTGATTGTACGCCATTTTTAAATTTCTGTTTAGATTAGCCATTCATGTTTAGTTTAGCCTTTTTTAATTCCTGTTTAGATGAGCCCTTCGTGCACATTTCGCTTACTTTCGCTGCCTTAACTTGTACCTTTGTTCAACTTGTTTGCACGCCATTTTCCCAGCCAGTCGCCCCGCCTCCCCGCTCACTTCCTGCCATTTCTGCCTCTTGTGCCTCCTGCTTCCCACCATCCAGCACCCCGCCGTCCCCCCAGGACCTATTTAATGGAGCCTGCAGCATGGTCGATCAGCTGGTGTGATGCAAGCGCCAAAGGCAAACTCATCTGCACCCGTCTGCTGCTTGGACTCCTCCCAGCACCAGTAACCCTGGCCCTGCTGACACCCACCGATACTGCAGCACAGACGCCACAACAACAACTCCTGCACATCATCTCCTCGATCAACGGGATGACCTTTCACCTGCCACCGCTGTAGCTTCACACGCAACTCAGGACCTTCCACCAGCACAGAAACCTTTAACACACCCACCCCAAAATTCCTAAAATTCTGAATTTTATGGTAGACGATTCTCCAACTTAAAATAATTGCACAAAAAAGGCAACCTCCACAACATCAAATTAGCAGAGTAAAAGAATTAAATAATTGGGACCACTCAATAATTGAGTTTTAGATAAGAGGAAAGTTAAAGGGTTATACTACAAAATTCTCAAAATCATGCAGTACAGAATAAATGCCATGAAGGCTCAAATGCAAAGTTATACATAGGAGTTAAAAATCTGAAATCATTCTAAGTCTCAATGAGGAGCAAAATCTGAAAAGAATCAGGCAGCATCCCTCATAAGAAATACAAACAAGCATTTGCAATGCAATCGGTCTCGCCTTTGGTACCTTATATGAATCTAGCTATGCAGCACATTAGCCTGGGTGCTAAAACATCTACTGTTCTTTAACATGGAGGGAAAGTAAGCACCAAACTGCGTGACACGCCAGGTATGGAAACACATGGAGAGAAATATTGCCTTTCAGCGGGAAATGGTATAGTCCAAAGCTCTGTTTTTAAAATAAAATCAGTGCCTTTGGTGGTCATATCACTGAAAATACAAGATTTGAAAAAAATATTATTGTCTACGGGTGCTCGTGGAAGACAATTTCTATGGACTGGAATCTAGAGAATGCTAAAGTAATTTAATTCTGGTATTTTATTGACCTCTGCTGGTCGTTTTCTATCAAGACAGTTAGATAGAGGCAGTTAAACAGAAAAAAAAGTCCTTAAGCGGAAGCAGACAAGTCCTAGGGCTGATCTCCAGAGCCCACAAAGTGCATACACATATAAGTATATACTAAAGTATATACAAGAGGTCTCGAATGCTCGACCTAAAAATCTGGCTCACCCCCAGAATCAAAGGATTCTTATATGCAATTCTTGCAGAGCAAATTAGTAAATCAGCAAAATCATCATGGCCTGATCGGAAATATCAACTCTTTGGCAAATCAGAATTGAAAACGTCCTTACTTTAATACATAAGCATTAGCCCATTTTATGAAAATCACCCAGCACCTTCCATGTTACTGCCACCCGAAGCTGCTCGAACAAAATATGAAATATTTTGCAATGACGCTTCACTCTAATGAATAGGTTTCGCTTACACAGTGGAAATACAGCGCAAGGACCTTGGGACTGCAACAGTTTAGAAGCATAGAACATTTCATTGAAAGCTTTGCATTCATAACAGTGGAAATAAACCCTTACATCAGCTTGTTTTCACTTTGCAGAGCCTGTGGGGAGAGAAGCCTAGGAGAACAAGATGGGAAGGAGGAAACCAGGAGTAAAATGACAGAAACACCATCCATCTTGTCTAAAATGGTTGTTGCACATTAATGTGGCATAACTAAAATATACTAATAAACACATTTCTGTACACCCTAATAAAATGGTTTTGACTTTTATCATGTCAATTCAAGATTTGCTTATTGGATCCGACCTAACAGTATTATTTTATTCATTAATAATGTATTGCACAAAATTATAACTCTATAAAGCACTTCAAACCTTCTTTCAGTTAAAAGAGCAGACCAGTAAAAAGGATACTGTCAATGGATTTTACCTGCTAGTCACTGAGCCTGCATGTTGCTCAAGTAGTATGGTGGGTCCATTTGGGGCAGAATCCAAAGTGGGAACTAGCCCAAAACATAGTCCAGTTAACTTTTATTTAGAGCTCCCAGTTATATGCTTTTTTCCTATTTCCGTCTGTGTTTATCCCGATTTATTTTTCTTTACATTATCTGTGTTTATCCATAGATTTTTGGGGATTCTGTGAAACAAACTAAACCTAGTATATTTCCTCATTTATTGAAGAGATAAACGTGCACTCATACTTGAATGTCGGACATGTTTCAATTACATGACTACCAATAAACGAAAAATCAATTCATGCGAATGAAAACATGCAATTTTAGTATCAACCTTGTCCACATATAGAGCTATGTAAGCTTCTTTAGGAGACTTTCTCTCTTTTTATAACTCTCTACATGTCAATCCATATAGTTACTGGCCTGGCAGTCGTGACTGACTATATTTAAAATCATTAAAAAAATGAACATAATTTGCATTTCATCTATACTTAAAAGTAAATACAGACAGGAAAATTGATGGTTTTCTCTCTGCATGTATCTGTTAAAATCAGTAGAAACAGAAAACCGGGAGCCTTACTTATATTTACTGCTAGCCGTAAATGAGTCATATATATTGGGGCAGCTTGTGTTTTACTTTATAAGGTTCAAATACTGACCATGCATACCCTATTTGGCTAAATCCCTGCTTAAAGGAGGTTCCTTTGAGCTGCCATTGAACTTTGTTCTTTAGTCAGTGAGGGACTTATCTTGTGGAACTTCAGCAAGGTCAGTGAAGCAAGGCCAGACATCAAATGTTCTTTACAGATACGATCGCTCATGCCCTGAAAACCAGCTTTCCACAAGTAAACTTTTAATGACCCCTCATGCAATGCCTTAAACGTATAGCACATCATATCATATCCTGCTTCCATTGCATAACATGGCTTGTATAACCCAAATTGTAGCCTTATTTGAGCATGTGATGTAAATCTTGCAATGTTAAATAGGGCCCTGTAGACATTGCACTCTGCCAGATCTAAATCTGACAATAATTTACTAAATAAAATCTTGGCTACACATCCTAATGAAGGGCATGGCTTCGCTTTTGTAACTTTCAGGCTTAGCTCTAATGAAGAGTTCGGTAATTTTTTAACCTTTGAGCATAATACATAACAAATTAAACTGCTTTTGCTTGAAAGTGTTGCCAGATGCTATTGACAGCTTTCCTTTTCTTCAAACGAAACTCCAAAATATTTGTTGCTAGGCGCTCTATCAACTCTTTCGCCGTTTAGCTGCCATGACCATCATTTGTTTTTACCATTTACTCCTTTTGACTTATTTTGGTGTACCTCCATGTTATTCCTGGTATAAAAGAACCTCAGCACTCTAATTATTCTCTGTAAACCTATTCCTCAATAGCAGGATGTCAATTGCACATTGTAAGGATGTAATACTTTGGTTGTCCAACTTTGGCGAATGAGACAAAATTGTCATTAAGGAGATTATCAAGGTCTGCTATGAATATAGTGAATAATAGGGTCACGAGCACATACTCTGCTTAAGTCTGCTGTGTGTACAAATTTTGGAGAGACTGTTGAGTTGTACCAGGCTTAGCCTTAACCCAAATATTTAAATGCAACAATTGCACAGCCCATAGTAAATTTGCAAGGATTTCCCATGAATGCAGCCTGGACTAGAATAGTGCTCTGTCTACCCTCTCAATAGTGGATGTAAAGATGCAGGCATAGATTGAAGTGCTTGGGCATATAATGTATCTTCTACCAAAAACAGAGCTAAAATGTTATTTAGTTGCATGAATTTGGTTGGAAAATGTTTGATTAAATGGAATTAGTTTGGAGATTTTTTTTTTATTCTAATGAATTCAGCAGAATTTTAGCAAAATTATTGGCCTCGGCGTCCAATAGCTCAGTGAGGTTAAAATTGGCTGGGTCATAGGTTTGCCCTTTTTATGAAGAGGATGAAGTATCGACCCCTTCCAGGACTCTGGAGTAATAATTAATTGGGTGCAATGATCATGAAAGACTGGGGCTGTTGTTTATAAATTTCGCAAACTTTCTACCACCTCCTACCTGAGGCATTTTTCCTGCCTTTGTCATTTATTGTCTGTTTATTTATTTATTTATTAAGGAGTTTTATATAGCGCTGGCCAGACCCGAGGGTATTGGAGCGCTTTACAACAGTCGTAATGCGAGAATCACACAATAAAACAGTAGTATAAATATTGGTTCGTAAGTCCCAGCGCGCTGTGCAACGATAAGGCAAGGAAGGCCTGAGATAACCTAGTTGTGTGCGCGTTGTCTTGAGCTGAACCTCTTTCAGGGAGGAGGGAACGAGGCAAGGGTCGGGGAGGTGGAGGGGGTAGGTCTTAATGTCACGGTGTCACTGTGCTGCAATGCGCAGGCTTATGCGCTTCGGCGGTGGCTATCGGTTTGGGAGGGAACGATTGAGGAAGAGGTCTTTGAGTTGTTTTTTGAATTTTACAAAGGAGGGGATAGTCCTGATATGGGCTGGAATGGAGTTCCAGATTTTGGGCGCGTTTCCAGCGAAGGACCGGGCAGCGGTTTTTTGTTTGCGTGTTTTCAGAGGGATGAGTAGTAGAGTGTTGGAGCTCCTGAGGTTCCTTGTCTGACCGGCCTTCTTGAGTTTGGAGGCCAGGTATTCGGGTTTCCCAGTGTGCAGGGCTTTGTGCATGAGGCAGGCAGTTCTGAAGCCTGCATGCATTTGACTGGGAGCCATTTTAGTTCTCTGAGTGCGGGTGAGATGTGTTCATATTTCTTAACTCCGGTGACCATTCTGGCTGCTGCATTGAGAGTAGTTTTGAGGGGTGCTAGGTGGGATTTTGCTGTACCAGTGAGGACTGCATTCCCGTAGTCGAGTCTAGACAGCACCAGTGATTGAGTGGCTTGTTTGAGGTCCTTGGGCGGGATGAAGGGTTTTATTTTGTTGAGTAGCTTCAAGTTGAGGAAGGTGCTCTTTGCGGAGTTCTTAATGTGTGTGGCCATGTCAAGTATTGGGTCTAGGGTGATTCCTAACGATTTTACAGAGTCAGTCAGGGTGAGATTTCCGTTGAGAGCATCAATAGCTTTTAACCATTCTACGATTTGAGGATTCTCTTCTTTTTTGGAAATGAGGAGGATTTCAGTTTTGTCATGGTTGAGTTTTAGGTGGTTTATTGATAGCCAGAGCTGGACTTCTCTAAGAGTGTCATTGAGTCTCTGAATGTCATCAATGGAGGAGGTTTCCAGATAGATCTGGGTGTCGTCTGCATATAGGTGGAAGGGGATGTTGGCTTTTTTGAGTATGGTGGTGAGGGGTTCCATGTAGATGTTGAAAAGTTGGGGGGAGAGCACTGAGCCTTGGGGGACACCCCTGCTGACGGGGTGAAGGTCGGACGTGAAGTTTTTGATTTTTATTCTTTGGGTGCGGTTGTGTAGGAAGGAGGAGAACCATTGTAGGACCCCCTCATCAACACCTACCCTTTCCTGCAGAACCTTAATGAGTAGATTATGATCAACCGTGTCGAAGGCTGCTGATAGGTCCAGGACAATGAGTAGGCAACATTGGTCCGTATCGAGTGACTTGTGGATATTGTCTATGACGTTAAGGATCGCGGTCTCGGTGCTGCAGCCTTTTCTGAAGCCCGATTGGTGGGGATCTAGAAGGTTGATGCTGTCCATGTGCTGGGTCAGTTGTAGGAGGACGCACCTTTCGAGGATTTTGGATAGGAGAGGGAGATTGGAAACGGGTCTGAAGTTGTTGAGCTCGTTGCTGTCCAGGCCTGGTTTTTTCAGTAATGGCGTGACTTGGCCGACTTTGAGGCAGTCTGGTATGACTCCGGTTCTCAAGGAGCTGTTTATGATCTTGCACCAGAGCGGGGCTAGGGAGCGTTTCAGCTTTTTGGTCAATTGGGCAGGTATAGGATCTAGAACGTGAGAAGAAGGTTTGGAGGTGGAGATCAATTTGACTATCTCCGCTTCTGGGATGGGGGTGAAGGATTTCCAGGATTTCGTGGGGTGCTTGAGTGTGATGTCTTCAGTCCCTGGTGATGGGCTCTTGCAGGGGGGACTGTGATTGTTGTCCAGTGAGAGCTCAATCTTGGTGATTTTGTCATTGAAGAAGTTGGCCAAGTTTTCGCACAGGTCTTTGGAGGCCCGAACTGCGGATGCAGGGGGCTTGGAAGTTTGTTGCCTAATGATGTTGAAGAGTTCTTTGGGCCTGTTTTTTGCGTTATGCAGAGCGGTGCAGAAAAAAGTAGTTTTTTCGTTCTTGATGTGTTTTTTGTATTTCCGTCGAGCTGATTTGAGTTGCTCGCGGAAGATTGTGGAAGGGTTGTTCCTCCAAAGTCTTTCTGTAGCTCTTAGTTGTCTTCTTTCGGAGTTAATATCAGTGTTGAACCAGGATCTGGATGGAATGTTCCTAGTTCTTTTTAGTTTCAAGGGGGCTAATTGGTCTAGAATGGACGTCATAGTTGAGTTGTAATGAGAGGTGATTTCTTTTGTGGAGAGATCATCAGTGGAGATGGGAAGGAGAGAGCTTACCCTTTCCTCTAAGTCAGCCAGGGTAATCTGAGTTAGATTTCTCATCCATTTGGGGGGGTCTTGCGTGGGGGGTTGGTATAGAATCAGTTGGTTGATGTGGAATAGGATTATGTGGTGGTCAGACCAGTCGACGGGGAAGATGTGGTCGATCATGACTGTGTCACGTTGGGCAATGATGGCATCTAGGATTGCTCCTCTGTTATGGGTTTCCTCTGAGCAGTGTTGGGTAAGGTTGTTGGTGTATAGAAGATCATTCAGGGTTTGGATTTGCGAGTTGTTTTCTTCATTCCAGTGTAGGTTGAGGTCGCCAAGAATTAAATTGTTAGAGTCTCGGAGTGAGCAATGAGCAATCAAGTCGGACAAGTGTTCACTGAATGCGGTGATGTTGCCAGGGGGATGGTATAGGAGATGACAGAGTAGAGCTTTGTTGTCGCTTGTCTTAATGTTGGCGGTTAGACATTCAAAGGTGTTGTAGTTAAAGGTGTCAATTCCCGTCACGGAGATGTTGTTTTTGTGTATGATTGCTATACCCCCTTCTCTTTGGTCTTTTTGGTCTTTGTTGATGATTGCAAAGGGGGGCACAAGCATATCCATGATTGGGGAAGAGAAATCATTTAACCATGTTTCGGTGATGAACAAGATGTCTATGTCATGGGTGAGGATGGATTCTGCTAGCTCTGTTGCATTTTTGGTGGCTGATCTGCAGTTTATGAGCATGCAGTTGGTGGAGGTCATCTCTTTTTTAGGTTTCTTCATTAGGGGGGCCCTGGTGATGTTAATGAGGGAGGCCGGGGGTCTTGGGGATTTCGGAGGGGAGTAGTCTCTCCTGAATCCAGTGATCACCTGGATCTTGGATTTTGGGGTGACAGTAGAGGGAGTGTCATACGAGGCGGCAAGATCTGCTGCTTCACTCGAGGACATTGCATCTCTTGTTCTTTTGGGTCTCTTATCTGGTTCGAGAGGGGGTTGAGATCCAACTAGGGCAAGGAGCCTTGGGAGGTCTTTGGTGTGTGGGGCTAGACAAAGTGGGAGTCAGGTGAGGGTGTTGGCTAGGCTTTCGGAGCGTGGCGAGGTTAGTTAAGATTTCGTTAAGGCCCAGGATTATAGTTTCTAGCTGGCTTTCCAGCAGGGCGAGACACTGCGCCGTCTCTTCCGAGGCGGGGGTTAGGGTGTTCTGGGCGGGGTCGTCCCGAGAAGGTGAGAGCATGTTGTTGCTATTTTGTCTTTTGGTAATTGTGCTGTCAGTGTTGACTGTGTGTGGGGCCGTGGGCATGGGGTGTGGTGGGTTGTGTTGTGATTTCAGCGTCCTCTTGCATGTGGATATAGAGAGGTGGTTGGGAGTCGTTGGCTGCGGGTTGGGGTCATTCGTTGTTTGTTGGAGGAGGTGAAAAGCGGGGGGAGGGTGGGGGTGACGGTCGGCAGGGGGTTGGAGAGCCTTGTTTGTGAGGGCGGAGGTGCGGATGGTGTCTCGTGGGGAAACGTTAGTGGTGTTGGCATAAGGCGCGGGAATGGTTAGTGGGCTCTCCTGGCGGGTCCGGCTGTCCGGGGATAGGGAGTGGGTCGGGCGGGGGAGATGTGTGTGAGAGAGGGCATTCCGTAGTGAAGGGAAGAGGGAGTCAAATGCCTCTAGGTTGTCGTTGTTGGCTTGGATCAGGACTGTGCCGTTGGAGTAGATTGTCACAGAGGTGTTACCACTCTGCATCGGGCGGTTAGGGATTGAGATCATCAGTTTGCAGGTATGAGGAGTGTTAGTTGTTTTGGAAATGTGGAGCTGTGATCTGAGAATGGAGTTCCAGTTTTCGAGTCTTTCTGTGTGGAAAATGAGATCCATTTTTATCTGCCCTTTGGAGGAGCAGTGATATATGTCTGCGAATAGTGTTTCTGGGTGTTGTCTAATCAGTCTGTGTTTGCGTTTAGTTTTTTCTCGCTTTGGGTGAGAAGTTGGGGGGGAACTAATCGAGAAGGAGTTCTGGCCGTGTGGTTTTAAGTAGAGTTCGGTGTGGAGGGATTAGTGGAGGTTGGCGTGGCAGATGGCATTTTGTCTTAGTTGGACGGGAGGATAGCTAACTTTGGGGTAGGTTTGTTACGTTTCCGTGGGGGAAGTCCAGGGCTTTATCCGATGTTGTAGGTTAAATATGGCCGGGAACCGCCATCTTGAGGACAGGGATCGCGTGGTGAGAAGGGGTGGAGTGTGGTGAGCCTTCCGTATTTAGGGGTCCGTGTGTCTGTGGTTAGCTGTTGCCCTGATCGGAGGGACGGTGAGGTCAGTGGAGGTGCTGAGTGGGGTAGAGGGCAATGATCTGCTTAATGCGTGATTAATGTGGGTTGGAGACCGCCATTTTGATGTCAGGCAGCGGGGTCACATCCCCCGTTACTCTTGATCATGGGTCTGCTCCTCTTGTACCAAGTAGTTCAGGTGCCAATGTGTCAGTGAGTAGCCCCTGTCTTCGTTTCTAGTCGGGGATTCACCGGAGCGGGCTTCTTGTTCTCACTGTGAGTGGGAGGGGGCCATTCTTGCCGCGTGAGGGAGACTCTTTGCAGCTTGTCCAACCGCTATTTGGAGCTCATCAAGCAGTTCCTCTCCATTTGTCCTTTTGTTCTTTGTTAGGGTTACTGTGTTACTAGTGTTGCTCCTCGCCCTATTGTTATGGGAGGCGGTATGACACCTTAAAGCGCCACCATCTTTGGGTCAGGCCATTCTGTCATGATGAGCGGCCATCTGCGTACCAGGCACCCCAGTGGTATCAAGGCTGCGGGTGCTACTGGGGCCAATGTTTGCAGATCTGCTCGGGGTAATAGATTTGGGTTTATGTATTACCGGTATTATTCTATGTGCTGTTGTAGTGCGGAGCGCTTCGATGGTATGTAGTCTTGTTGCGCCACCATCTTTGGGTCTGGTAGTCAGGCATTTCTGACCTGGTGCGCGTCCAGCTAGGTGCCTGTTTCTGGGTCACATGACTGGGTGTAGCTGACTGTGACAGTTGAGCTTTGTGTATTCCTCCCAGACAGCCATGCACAATAGAGAGCTTAGGTGTGCCTGGATGGGCTATTGCTGGCAGGATGGGAGGTAGAAGCTAGTCACAGCCCTACTTACACTTGAATGGGCAGTGTCCTTCCTCCACACAAAGGTCTGCATTTCTCCTGTAGGTAGTCTGGAGACAGGACAGGGGAGGCAGGGCACCTGTGCATTTCCAAGGAAAGCCTCTAAAAGCTTCTTCCTCACTTCAAAGGCAGAACTGGGTATACATATTGGACCTCATGCACAAACTCTTCATTACACTTCTAGACCTGTGGATACTCTGCCAGGAAGAAGGACTGCTGTGCTGCCGAAAGGACTGCCGCTCTGCTGGACTGCAGCTCTGAAGGAACTGCTGCCCTGTTATGCTGACCTGCTGCCTGTGGTCCTTTTGCCTGGGTGAGAAGGACTGGACCTGCATCTCTTGAACCCAGAACCCAGAGTGACTCCAAGGGATAGTTGGCTGGCCTCTTGATCTGAGGCGTCAGGGACACAACAGGCTTCCAACAACCTTGCACTTGCACCTGCAACTGGACTCTGCCTTATGAGTTTTTACACTGCCAAGGGGTGCCAGCCCAGTCCTGGACCTTTTGAAGTGGGCTTAAGGTGCTCTGCCAGCCTCTGTGGATCCAGTGGAACCGACGCATCACCTTTGCTGCACAACACAACCCTGAGCAGAAATAATGCATCTCTGCTGCTGTATGGATTGGACCCGTCTCAAAGACCCACATCTCTGCCGCAGTCCATCTAAACCACCACTGTGTGATGCATCATCGGCTCAGGCCCTCGCATTCCTCATTGACGGCAGCCTCGATGATGACGCCGGACTCCAAATCACAATTTCGCAGGTCTTCGGAACCGACACATTACCCCAACTGCGCACTGCATCCTCAATGCCGGACTTCACGTTGAAAGCTCCGTCAACAGGATCCTCAACAACCCAGACCCTAGCATTGCAGCCTCAGCATATTTTGGAACTGATGTATCGCTTTGCCTGTGCAATGCATCTTCCATTTGAGATGCTTTGCTCATCCGGCCTAACTGCTGCTTGACCAGGGATCACACACTAGTCAACCAACAACCCAATTTCATACACCACCTAAAACGTTTCCCACGGAATCTGTGAAAACTCATCAACTCTTCTTAAAAAACCACTCCAGATAAATACACAGATGCACAACCCCAGAGGAACACATTCAGCAGAACACCCACACACTTTTCATATAATATTTTAATGTCTTTATTTCAATGTTGTGAGGAAGCAGCTCTGAGTCATGGACGTGAGAGAGGGAGTTATGCCATTGAATTATTGCCCACTTTTAGATACATACAGAGAACTTGTCTTGAACCTCTGTGCAAGTGAGAATACATTTACCGAATTCTCCAAAATGTTGTACCTTGTCTAGGGCTGCCAACTGTCTCTATGACACCAGGGTCACGTCTTACAGCATCTAACATTTTTTAAACTTCATATGCATTCTGGGATTTGTAGGTTCAATTCACTTTAATTGAGTCAATTGGGAGAAAGTATCAGATTAGAAAAATTGGCAAATGGAAAGATAATGGGCCTGATTCAGCATTTGGCGGTCACAAACGTGATGGAGTAGCATTTCTGCCAAACTGCTGGTCTGCCTGCTCTATTCTGAGTGGGGGGCAGTGCTTAATCTGTGCCGATCTTTTCAGGTGCTCAGCACCAGCACTTAATGGTTAACACCGGCATTTACTTATGACAGTGTCCCATAAGGTGGCTCTGTCTGTCTAGTTCTGTTTGGAGCATATCAGTTTAACAATTAAAGGCACATTTAAAAAATAATTCTAGAGCATACAGGCCATTCTTCCTGCTTTGGGTGAACTGAAATTGTCCAAACTGGGATATCTATAGGAATGCGGTGTTAAGTAGGGACCATTTATACCGACATGTTGCAGTAATGACAGTTCTAGTCAGCACTGCAACCTTGGGCCGTGGCACTTATTTATTTAGAAGTTAAGCACTGGCAGACGGACTGTCCATTGTTCAACCATCGTTCCCACACTGGCTCCATCATCCAAAAAGTTACTCCAACATTTTGGAGTAGGGGTCATTGGACTAAGAACATTAGACTGCCCGCCCTCTTTAGGGTAGATGGTGTGATCTGCTTGTTTTTTCTTTCTGTCACCTGGAGCGGAATACCTGGTTGTCAAAACAGACTGCGGAGGTAGGCTAGGCTCATAGAAGAGCCTGTCATGCAGACCGCCGCAGTCAGAGTGCTATATATCTAGGAAACAGTGGTTCAGGTGTGGCCTAAATGGTCCAAAGCGAGAAAGTGACCCAGCAGGGAACACTTGGTTCTAAGATTTTGAAATTAATTCATGAGGGAGCAAAGGAAAGATCAGAGGAAGGTCATGTAGGTCGATAAATGATAGACATTTATTTTACAATTTTTTGTATAGTATTCAGGTGCTCACATACATTTAGGTGAAAGGAAGCGTGACATGCAGGGTGATATTGAGGTTTAAAAAGGCATCGCATTGACAACAGTATAATGAGCTCCACAGTTATTTTACAAGGAGTAATAGGAGTTCATGTTGTATGGTGGTCGACGGCGTTTCGAACCCAATAAGTGGGGTTCATCTTCAGGACAAGGGTGAGCAAGCTGAATTAGAAGAAAGGAAAATCATCCTAGGCCCATTCGTCTGTTAATGATGTGGGCAGCTGGTACTGATTTTTAAAATGAGCTGAAGGCGTGAATTAATGGCGCCAAAGAACTGAGTGGGAATGTCTGTCCAGGACTCGTGTTTGCTTATTTGGAGGGAACCCGGGATGGAAAGGCAGCTGGCCGGGATGATTGGTTTTGTATTTTTAGAGAACGAACTGCAGGGCCTTTAAATGGGAGCCTGGAGCTGTGCAGACGGGAGCGTCCTGCTTCTGCCTTTGCTGGCATCGAATGCTCTGCACCTTCCTGCATGGTGTGGCATATATGCCACACCTTGCAGGAAATGGGGGTGTAAATCCAGGGGGGCACTAAATGTGCCCCCCCCGCATGCACCCCCTTAGACCAAATCCAGCAGTGGGTCCTGTAAGGGTCCCCTTTGTTGTCATTCCGCCACCCTTTTCATGACAGGTTCAGCACCATAAAAAAGCTGGTGAAATGGCAACTCCGAATATGTTCGATGGTGCCGGCTGCAGCACCACCAGCATGTTCCTGCCAGTGAAAGACCGCCGACACAGCCAGATCCTTGATACCGGCAGTGTCAACGGTTTCATGGCGGTTTGACCGCCAAAGTCGTAATACTGCGGGCAGTCCCGCAATGTGACGGTGGTTCGACTGCCACCACAGGTTCAGTGGTCCTGTGAACTGCCAAACTCATAATTAGGCCCTAAGTCCCCTAAGGGGCTACTTTAAAGACACTTCATTTGGGTTGGAAGACTACACCACTCTGGACACAGATTCCAACCCAAATTCAAAAATTCATGGTGGAATGTCTACGATAGCACCATGGCTCAAGAAGCCAAACCCAACAATGCAGTAGAATGATGGCACAATGCCTTCCAAGCCACACTAGGGAAAACCCAACCTACCCTCTACAAATTTATTGAAGCCCTGCAAAAAGTACAAAGATACCAACAAATAAGGATCGAGCAATCAGTAATCCAAATAAACGTAAAAAAGTAAGCAAACCATTCCATTCGGCTACAAGGTTAATTCCCACTCACAAATTGATCTAGAATGTACAACATGCTGCAAAGTAAAGTTAGAATCTTTATTAACTACAAAGGAGTATACTACTTAGAATCAATAGCAAAATCTCCATTATAAAACACCTAGCTGCCTACACACTAACTAACAAACCTTAACAAGGGTAAATACCACAGTAACTAAATGATATTTAAATAAATATTAAACAATTAATGTTTGCACATCTGTCAAAAAGCATATAAATAAAATAGAAAATACGACTGATGAATAAAAATAACGTTATCTAATTAATCAAAAATCACCAAATAAACAATCACAAAGCACAATGTTAAAGATAAACACAAAATTGAACAAAGTAAATCCAATACATAGAATTTTAAAATCACACATTGTAATTACAGTAAATACACATAGAAAATAAAATATGAAATTTTCCACCCACAAATAAATAACTAAATTAAACATACAGTTCTATAACAGTAGATATTCATCCATATCCATGTTGTCAAAATACAATCCATCAAAAAGTAAAAATACAGTTAAAAAAACTCAAAACAAAGGCAAAAATTAAAAAGTCCAAGTAAAACCCTTCAAAGTAATCCCAGGTCATAAGGAACCATGAAAAACTGGAAGAACCATAACAGATATCCAGGAAGGTCACTTGGTTCTAATAATGAACTGGAGCAGTATTTTCCAAGCTGTGAGCCAACTTTTTGTGAATCATAAAAGTCCAAGCAATAACTAAAGATACCTTTAAATTCTGTATCTATCTTTTCACATTTGCTGTGCTTCAAAGACAGAGGTCAAATGTCAGGCTTTGTCTTCTGACAAATTGTTGCTTATGTTTCTAACATGTGGATTGGTGTTTACAAACTCCTCTAACTTTGCAGTCAGAGAAAGAAAATTAAAGTGAATTATGTGACAATCTTGCTGCTTCAGGGAGTATGAAAGGAAAGCTGTAGGATGTCATTTTTTTGTAACACACAACAAAATGTAAATACTTGTAAATAAACTGTACACATGTGGCAGTTAGAAAAGCAAAAACAAAACACTTTTTTTGTAATTCCGAAGTGTGATGGAAAGAAAGATTTTAATAGGATCAAAACAAATCAAAATGCTTAGCTTGGTGATGCACAAATGATAAATGTTCACTGAAACCCGATTTCCACACATTATCAGTTGTGTGCAATATATTTGTATCAGTAAAACTGTGTACCTGTGCAAATTTAGTGGCCTTTTTAAAAGCAGGCATAACCTCCGGGTGAGAGTTAAGAGATGAAAGGGGCCATATGTACAAGGACTGGCGAAAACTACCGCTAACGCTAGTTAGCGGCAGTTTTCTTACTGCTGTGTACCGCTGAAAACTATCGCCTTGTTAGCGACGTAGGTACAAGACGTCGCTACATGGCGATAGCTTCAGGGATCAGCGATGAAAACTGCCGCTAACATTAGCGTAATGGCGATAGGAATTCCGGCGTTAGCGGGCGAAAACCAACGAAAGGCCCATCAGCAGCAAACAAACGCACGTTAGTCAGCCCAACGTAAGTTTTTTGCCTCTATTGGAAAAAATAGTCGACCTCTAATAGAAAATAGGCAACAAAAAAAAAAGAAATGGAGAATGGAGCAGACAGGGCCAAGTGCAGCACACATCAACAACCCCCTCAAGCCACCCAACATCCAGGATGACCAGGATGAGAGCCTGGATGCCTCACAGGACCTGCGCCTGGAGCCTGGTTGCCTCACTGGACCTGCGTCTGGAGCCTGGATGCCTTGCTGGACCTGCGTCTGGAGCCTGGATGCCTCACTGGACCTGCGTCTGGAGCCTGGATGCCTCGCTGGACCTGCATCTGGAGCCTGGATGCCTCACTGGACCTGTGTCTGGAGCCTGGATGTCGCTGGACCTGCGTCTGGAGCCTGGAGTGGGATGCAGAGGAGCTATGGAGTCGATGAGCCGTGGTGGTAGACATTGAGGTGCATCGATCGCCCGTATCTGGTGGTGAAGACTGGCAGGTCGCATGGCGACACGTTGCTGACCTGTGTGAGAAGACATCCTTGAGCCCCTTGAAGCTGTGAATGGTAGAGGCGCTCCTGCGCACCAATGTAGGGAGGTCTGCATCGCATACTACGATCCACCACTACACCGGGGTGCGCGGAGGGGATTACCAACGGTGGGCGGCACCTCTCTGCATCACAGGCGGGATGATGTTGCACTGGCCGGATGCTGTGGAGGGTAAGGCCCCTGAGCTGCGCCGAACTTGTGTGGCGGGACCGCTGCAACTTCACGCCTAAGGGGGCCCTGTTGCATCAACTGTATCGGGAGGTTCACCAGCGGACTTGTCTGCGACTGCTGTACCCAGGCTTGTGAAATCCTACCTGGCTGAGGCTCCTGCTGGCTGATTCACAGATTTGGAGAGAGTGCAGCGGATTGCGCCACAGTGTCAATGTCCAGGTAAGTTGAAGGTGGGGCATGTGGCGGAGGAGGCCCAGGGGTCGAGTCGCACAGGCCTAGCACCTGTAGATGACACACTCCCAGTGGCGGCTCATCCGCTATGGCGTAAGAGCGTCGCCCCACTGCTTTCAAGCAGTGCAAGAAGAGGAAAAATCATCACATGATGATAACTTCAGGATGTAATCGTGCTATGTTACCTTTGCGGGCGGGTGGGTGGGTAGGGCTGCTCCACTCACGGAGCAGGGCAGGGGCGGAGTGGCATGCCCACTCAAGTGCGCAATGACTGTGTGGTCGGCCCACTCAGGCCGCCCAAAGCAGTCATGCGCACTGTCCTGTTCGCAATGCAGGCTGCATTACAGCCTGCATGAAGAACATGCCCACCCCTCCAGCCCCTGGCTGAAAGCCTTGTCCCGGCGCCAATGACCAATCCCAATGCCGCATTGCAGCGTTGTGATTGGCTTTGGGGAGGGAGCCTGGCTGCCTACTTCCTGTTCCTGGAAGCAGACTCAGGAGAGCAGGAGCAACGAAGACACGGGACCCGGCCTCGAGGTAAGATTTCTCTCATTTAAATATTTACAACACCCTCTCACACACACACCCCCACGTCCCATCCAGTGTCCTTTCCAGCGTCTCCCACCACCCAGCTGTCCAGTCCCCCCCGCAGCAAGTCTCAATGGCGGCCACTGTGTGGCCATGCGCAGCGGGCGTACCACTGGTGTGCCAAAGGTATATATGAAGATACAACGCATACCATTACATTGCATTCCATTACAATGCATACTAATACTAGGCATATTGCAACAGTAGGGAAGGTGTTGGATAGCGGAGCTGTAAATATTACTATTCCCACTGCAGTGAGTGCAACCCTAAAACTATCCCTTGCACCACAAAGCAATCCCCGAACACTAAAATTCATTTTGAGCCCCCAAAACACACCCTAAAAATCATATTTGACCCAAATGCAAACCCCAATTTTCATTTTTGACCCAAATGCTCACCCGCATTTTCATAATTGACCCCAAAACACACCACAAATTTTAAATTTTAACCCATGAGACACCCCAAATGTCATCTCCGACACCCAAAACCCATACCCACCCTAAAACGTAAAAATACCCCATTACTGGCCTCACAATGCGCTGTAATGGAATGCGATGTAAAGGCACCTGCGTTGTTGGAGGTGCGCTGTAAAGGCATTATGATGTAATACCTACGATGTAATGGACGTCTCCCATGCCAAAGGCAAGCCATAGGCAAGCCTGTCTGCGTCCATCTGCCCCTGGACCGCGCTCAGCACCAAGGACCCTTCCTCACGGACACGCCACCACTACGGCGCCAGCACCCTCCTCGCCATCAACCCTGGACGCCACATCGTCTACAAGGACCAACATCTGCTCCGGACCGTACATCGTCATCGCCATCACTGACGGCTACTAAATCACCTGCAAGGACCACCCGACCGTCCAGGAGGAGGCATTGCCATCACCTACAGAAGCACACTCCGACTGACCACGCACTCTAATGACCCAACGGTGACCATGGAACACCTCAACCTTCCAGATCCGGACCAACCCCAACCTCTGCGGCACCCTCATCTGCAGGCCCCCCCGGCCATGGACACCCATTCTCCGATACCATTGTAGACCTCATTGCACACCGGCTCTCCCATCCACCGACTACATCCTACTCGGCGAACTCAAGTTCCACCTGGACAACCCCAGTGACCAGAACACCAGCCCCTCCTGGGGAAGCTCCCCAACATCAGACTCAAGCAGCTAGTCACCGCAGCAAGCCACTTAGCAGGACACACGGTCGAGCACGTCACCTCCGCCAGCGGCAACTTCTACTACAGCCACACCACCGGACTCTCCTGGACCGACCATCATTGTATACATCACGTCTTCACCATGCCCACCGTACACCATCCCCATCATCGCCCCCCCTCGCAGCTGGATCAAGGCCACTGAAGAACGTCTCGTCAACTCCCTCAGCACCACCACTCCGCCAACGCTTACAGTCGATGACACCACAGCGCGCAACCGCCACCGATAGATCTCCAACTGCGCATACACCCTGGCACCCCTCAAGAATGGACCAGGCAAAACTAGCACCACGTTGCGCCGTATTTGCAAAGTGACGCATGTAGGCATATGCGTGACCTTGTGAAGCCCTGTGCCACATCATACCTGCATCAGGTATGATGTACCCAGGGTGTGCGTTCCCACGCGACAAGGCCTTATAGGAGTGGCACAGTGAAATCCCTCAGATTTCACTGCGACAATTGTAGGACGGCACTGAGTCAGTACCTTACGCCTGCCTAATGGCAGGCGTAAGGGTGACGCAGTGCCACAGGTATAGGCTGGCGTCATGCTTGTGACATGATTGCAGCAATGCGTGACTTTAGCGCAGACAGATACGTCAGGATTCCAGACGTATCTGTCATTACTTGCGTCATGGAGCGCTGTCCAGTGAATACTGCGCATCCGTGGTGTCGCAAGAAGGGCGTAGTGAAAAGTGTTGCAACGCTGTCTTGTCGCAGCGCTGCAACACTTTTCATGACTGAGGCCCAGGAATGCGCACTATCTTATTGATGGTGCGCATTCCTGCCCTGTAGTTTTGTCGCAGGGCAGCGCTGCAACATTGCTTGCAGCGCTGTCCAGCACCAAAACCTGCTGGAAAGAGGCCCCAAGTGTTATCTCCATTTTTAAGACCAGCTATTTTCTGGTCTTAAAAAACTGCCTCTAACTGCTTTTAGAGGCAGTTTTTTTGGTCCTCCAAAGTTCAGGAATCCCCTTGTAAATATCACAAAGTGGGGTTAGCAGCCGTTTTTGCACGGGAATGCCTCCCTTGCATGTCATTATTGCTAACAGGTATAGGCTGGCGTCATGCTTGTGACATGATTGCAGCAATGCGTGACTTTAGCGCAGACAGATACGTCAGGATTCCAGACGTATCTGTCATTACTTGCGTCATGGAGCGCTGTCCAGTGAATACTGCGCATCCGTGGTGTCGCAAGAAGGGCGTAGTGAAAAGTGTTGCAACGCTGTCTTGTCGCAGCGCTGCAACACTTTTCATGACTGAGGCCCAGGAATGCGCACTATCTTATTGATGGTGCGCATTCCTGCCCTGTAGTTTTGTCGCAGGGCAGCGCTGCAACATTGCTTGCAGCGCTGTCCAGCACCAAAACCTGCTGGAAAGAGGCCCCAAGTGTTATCTCCATTTTTAAGACCAGCTATTTTCTGGTCTTAAAAAACTGCCTCTAACTGCTTTTAGAGGCAGTTTTTTTGGTCCTCCAAAGTTCAGGAATCCCCTTGTAAATATCACAAAGTGGGGTTAGCAGCCGTTTTTGCACGGGAATGCCTCCCTTGCATGTCATTATTGCTAACAGAAGTGTCGATCTTTAGAATGGACGTTTTCGCCGGAAAACTGCCGCTAACAGAGGTTAGCGACAGCTTGTACATGCGGCAATAACAATCTCGCCGCAAAACCGCCGGAAAAGTGCCGCTAAGTTGGCGTTAGCCCCTTGTACATATGCCCCGAAAGGTGTTTCTCCAGATCTGATCATTCCGATGTGGGTGATAACTGCTGTTTGCACCCCCATCCAAATTAGCGGATCTCTAGCAGTAAGAGTCTACGGCTCAGATTAAGTGCAAATATGTTTTATTTCTATTGTGCCAGTAGCAAAAAGGAGTAACAAATAACAAAAATAACTAATTTGCCCTTTTGACATAAACACTCCATGTTTAGAATGCGGTCTCTTTAATGCTATCATATGAACCAATAGTAAACATGAATAAGAATTTTAAAACTAAGAAATATTTCACTCAAACACAGTGCCAACCAGGAACATATGCTCTGCCTTTCAATCGATCTCCCTAACTCAGGTGGTAGGAAAAATCCAGCCAGTTTCAGAAGCAACTTGTAATGTCTCAAATGTTAGTTAGACCAGGTTCAACATTTTGCATTTCTATGTCTGCAAACCAGTTTTAACGTTTTCTATACTGCAAACCTTATGTAGATAAATGTATAGATATTTAAATATGCCTTAATACATATAATCATAACTGAAGCTTGCATTTTTCTATAGTCCTTCATACTATAGTTTTGAATTTGTACATAATTGGCCTTTTCACCACCCAATTTAGGGGCATATTATCAATAGACGGCGATAAATATCGCAAAGCGCGCTTAGCGCTTTTTTATTTATCGCCGTCTATCGCTGGAATTTATCGCCCGGTTAGCGCGTTATTAACAACGCGTATCACCGAGGCGATAAATATTCCAGCGATAGCGGGGATATCGCCGTTTTCCATGGAACAACGCTGGTTTTCCAGCGATGTTCCATGGAAAACGGCGATATCCTTGTTGATAGGGCCTGTGGTCTTAGCCACACAATCCACCCCCATGTAAAGTATGCCTTAGTCTGGAATTTAACAGACGTTAAATTCCAGCGTTAAGGCCCAGTTAGCGCGAAAAAATCTGCGCTAAACCGGACGGGGCTTCGTTGTAAATACAGTGAAGCACCGTCAGCGATATTTTATTATGTAGTTGTAAGGGGCACGCCTACCTTGCATCTCATTAGCGATGCGAGGCGAGGCGTTAGGAAACCGGGCGCTAAGGCAAGGAAACACGCGCTATCGTGTCCTTGTTAATAAAGCAATAGAATTATCGCCGCTTTTCGCCCGAAAACGGACGCTAAAGCGGCGATAATGTTATCGCCAGCCCTTGATAATATGCCCCTTAGTGATTCTCAATTTATCGACCTTCGAAGGCTAAGTTGGACTTGCTAGGCCATTATGTACGTAAGTTAGCGTGCAAATGAGTCAAATTTTAATGTTGCAACGTGTAAGGAGAAAGATGAACAGGGGCTTAATCATAAGCACGCGATTTTTTGCTCCCTGTACATTAAAGGCATACACCACTGATTCAGCGTACTTTTACACAAGGCAGTGCATTTAATTCCCATTTACATTTATTATTTTAAAGTTTAGCATCCTATTTCACAGCCCACCATTTGCTGTTCACTTTGATTTTTTTCACCTTAAAATAGTTTGTAATGCATAACATAACAATACATTTTCATTTACATTTTTTCAATTCTTTGCATTGACATTTTCATATGTTTCACTGCACAAATATTTCTTTTACATCATTCTTGCTTATCTGTAGCATAGGATTAATTTTGATCAGCAGCCCGGTTTCTGGCTTCGGTAGAGTGGAGAGGCTGTAGGGCTGTAGCGGGTCAAGGGAAGCCAGGTACAATTCTTGATGTATCCTACTGAGGTCTCTCTCATTTATTGATCACATAAAAGCACTGTGCAATCTGGGCCAGCTGCTACAAATAGCAGCAGACCTCACAGCTCTCGTGGCTTTGTAGATTATGGCTTTTTTAGTAGGGGTTCTTGCCTGCTTGTTTTCTTGGGTTAGGGCACTTATGATTTTACATTACATTTTTTTTTTAGAAAATACAATAGCTCGGTGTGTATATTTTTTACCACAATATATATTTGGCCTTACAGCGTTGATAGGGTTTTGTGCTTGCATGCCATCTATGGGGACACAGGCAGAGAGAATTGAGTGATGATCGACCAGTTCTATATATTAGGCAGTATGGGGTGACGACCTGTGCTCAGTGCTTAATTTGCAAAAAAAATAAGTGCCAGGGCTCTCACCCGGAGGCTACTGCAGCTCGCACCACACCTTGCTATGCTTCCATTGATAGTAACAACACAACTACTAGCCCTCACGCTCCTACAAGTGTGACAATTCGGACTATTTCAGACCCCCCAAAGCTATAAGAATTGCTTTGGAGGCAGGTAATAGTCATTTTTAATTAATATAGCATTAATGATTAACTGTTGTTGTGGTCATCTATTAATTAGCTTGGCAGCCCCACCTTGTGGCAGGCTGTCACAAGCTCCAGTGCTGACAATTAAGTGCCGGTGCCGAGCACCGGAAACCACTGGCTCAAATTAAGCACTGCCACTGCTCCCCCATTCTTGTGGCAAATGAGCCTTTGGTCGAATATATCTGAAAGTAGTTACAGCAGAGATTCTGCAGTCAGAAATCTAAGACTTCTCCGACCTCTAAATGGTGGGAGCGCCCATTTTGGGGAAAGGAAGCCAGGACAATTTACCCTGCTCTGCCAAACATTAATTATGTCCCACAGCATCCTTGCTCCAAAATATTACACCTTCACCTGTTTCTATAAACCTTGACTGGCAAACAGATTTTGATGGCCTCCACATTGGATACATTTATATGCAATCCAAATAGGAAATAATTCTGCAGTCCTCGGGTATTCTGAAAATATGCTGGGGCTCAGCCATTTGGTTGCCTCTGCTCTCTCCTCTCTGCTTCTGAATTCTGCTGCTTGATGACATTAAGGCTCAGTACCGAAAGGGTTAATCCTTACACAAAATGTCGCCGTTTTAATGAACGCTACAAAGGATTTCACCATCCACTAAACATACTGCTTTGCTTAGATTCACTGATTTATCCCTGAGCCAATCATTGCTCAAGTAATTAAAGAAGTGCTCGCCTGGCTGTTCCTGTCTGCATACATTTACAATGATTAAACTGTGTGGGAGTCATCCCTTCTATGCCGGAAGCACTCCTCAAACAGCTGATGTAATCTTTTCCTAACCCACGTTTACTCCCTGCGGCTAAATTTGCTAAAAATAAATCTGTCAATAAAGCTGTCCTGTTCTTTCACTGTGCTGGAGAAAAAACCTTTTCTTTAAGATGCATACAGCGTGCTGTTGACTTGCTTAATCTGATAAAAGAGTCACAGTATATTGGCACAATGTGTATTCTTTACTATTTTACTTATATGCACTGATGTGAAGGTTGAGTTTTGTATACCTCTGATGGAGCAGGGTAAATGTAAACATTTTTAACCTCCTAATATTTTCGTACAATATTAATAAACATGTTCGTTTAAGTAAAATAACCAACAATGTATGTTAAGGGTTAATGGTAACACGCAAATCAGTGTGCAAATTAATTGACTTATAATTGTTTACGTTTCTAACATAACATAATATTTGCGTACTAATTAAATAATAAATGCATGATTTGTGCTTTTAAATAAAACGTGTGGTTGCATAATAAAGCGATGGTAAGTAAGTGACAGCTTTATATGTTGCTTCTGCTAGGTAATACCTAATTGGGGTACGTAGAAAGACGGGAGGGAAACGAAAGGGTTTATATTTCTTTGTTTTAATAACATTTTGTTTATCTTTGAAAATAGTGCGCTTAGGCCTGCCGAGCAGAAATATAAAATGGCCGCGAGTTACTAGAGTGCGCATGAGCGGATGAGACCATGTGATAGAGGAGAGAGGCTGTGGAAAAGGGATGATCACGCGCTGATGCCGAGAGGCTAAGATGAAAGTATGGTCAAGGCTGCTGTGACCCTTCTGAGCAGATGTGTGCCAAGATGATCAGCAAGAAGCGTGAGAAGCCTGGTTGAATCAATAGACGGAACTGTATTACACAAAATGTAACAGAAAAAGATACAATTTGGACTGATCGAAACGGATGAGCAAGTGCATGAACTGTGGGAAACGATGCTTGCATGGACATTCCACACGGAACTGGTTGAGACCAAGAAGTTTGATTAAAATGTATATGGACCTGAGTTTTTGACCAATGAGAATGAATCGCGCCATGTAAGAAGAAACATTTTATGCTGTAAGCTAGAATTAGGGTATAAGAAGACCTACTCTTGGTGGGAGGGGTATGTATGCTGTTAGAATGCTGCGGGAGATGCTGCTGAAGTTAGATGCTGCAGTGAGTTAGATGCTGTAGATGGGAGAAGTTGCGGTTGCTGATGCTGACGAGCTGATGCTGCTGCTGTTATTTTCCTTTTCCAGTTGAGTATAAAAATGCTGCTTTAGGAGAACATTTATTTGATAGATTTTTATTAGAATTATTAGGTTTTCCCTAGAGAGATAGATAGGTTGATCTATAGAGTTCTTAGTATGATAACCTCATTTTTCCGTCTAATAAAAGTGTCATGCAATTTCAAACTATTCTTATATTGATGATAAATGCAATGATCTGAATAATAAGATTAATCTCAATTTCCTGCATTCAAAAACTTTATATAAACTTTATTATTCTTTAAACAAATGACTCAGTGATTTTCTTTAGCATAATGATTAATAATGAAATGGTAAAAGAGTTCATTGTGATTGAGCTGGTCTTAATCACCATCAACTGATTCCTACTAGTTGGTCCATCGACCAATGAGCGGAATACCTTAAAAGCAAATGAGAAATATTATGTCATTATAAAAGAGGTATCCCGTCTCCTTCCAGCGAATCGTTTTTCTCCTAGGTTTCATGACGGAGGAAATCCAGGGAACAAATGAGTAAGTGAATGTATATGCGGTGTTATGGGCCCCACCGTCATATGGATATAGTGTGTGTGTTAGAGAAATAATTGCACCTGGATGACCAAAGCATAATAGGAGAAATTATTTTTATTGTTAGCGCTGGATCAGATTTCTTGGTAGCAGAGTTATGGTTTCTATAGATTAGTTTGGTGATTATTGATTTATGATTATAGATTATTGATAAGTTTATGTCTAACACTTTTTGTTGAGTCGCGTTATGTTATATGTAAGTTTTCACGCTTCCGGGAAGTAGGAAGTGGAACACGTGTGGCAAGAGAAGTCGCATGGAATTTTACACTGTCTGAGTTCATTTTTGGTAATAACACAGGTTGTGTTATATTAGGGACATTTTGCGTATAAAAGGTGTGTAAGTGAAATAGTGATCGGTTTTCTTGTGAAACTCTGGCCTTAATTCTCAGGAGCAGTATAGTCTCCACATGTGTTTTATCCCCAGAGAAACGGGTTTACTGATTGCTTGAAAGAAGGGTAAGGTAGAGGGAAGTGCTACTTTATCGGCGAAACTGAAAATTCTGTGGTAGGGTAGAGGTAAGCGCTGCCTACTGGAAAATACAGAATTCTTGTGTGAATGGTCAAAGCTATCTTTTCGGTTTAGCGAATCAGACAATGGAAATGTGGATAAAATGTTGTAACTAACAAGAATTGTTGAAAAAGAAAATTGCAGATAAATTTTGTAAAGGAGGGGTCAAGAGCGAAAGTGACGTAGACAAAAGCCGCGCTGGGATTGGACAGTGCGCTAGTCACATGAGAACAGGAGCAGGACTGACGTAGACAAAAGCCGCGCTGGGATTGGACAGTGCGCCGTAGACAGAAATCGCTGTGATTGGAGTGTTGGTGTGAGTCGCGCTAGTATTGGTTGAAATAACGCATAGGGAACAGTGTTGAATTGCGGATTGTTTAAGGAGAAGAAGATTGTGAATCATGTCGTACTATGAGTATGGAAAAGAGAAAACGTCTTGGATGTCGAAAGTTAAGAACTTCTTTAAGAAGGACAAAAAGGTAGTGACTAGAGAGGGACAAATAATTCCTCCGCCGAAATCACCAGCTTCACATATGATGCTGAAATATGGATATCATACATGCATATGGTTAGAAAATTGGACAAAATACACAAAGAATGATGGAGCATTGGCTTTTCCTGAGAATGTTTCATTTAATGTAACTGTACTACGGAACTTGAGAGAAAAAATGGTAATGTTAGAACCTAGACCTAGACCGACACAGTTTGAAGCTTTAACGGAATGGGAAGATGAGATGTATGAGCGAGAGAGATCCAGAGGATTAAAGAATCATGAGTTTATGCCTGGAAGGTTATGGGGAATAAATCATGAGGACAGAGTAAAGCGTTGGAGATACGCTAACATGGCAGGAGGTTTGTTTCCAGCTTTTGCGGTTGAGGAAGAAGCAAAGAGAAAGTGTACCGAGAAAAAGAAACATGTAGTGGTAGAAAAGTATGTGTATGGTGGTAGTGAAACAGATGACGAATTGCTGGAAGATATTTTAAACAGAAACCCACCTCCATACCAACAGACTTCTGCGGTGGTGACACCTAATGCACCGCCAATGGAAACTGGGAGGAATAAAAAACCCGAACGAAGAAATGAAATAAATAGGTCACAAGAAACATTTAAAACTTCACAAAATGAAGAGACAGAAAGTGACAATGCAATTGAATTAGCAAAAACGACAAAAGAATTGACTGAGAAAATAAGAGAATTGACAAAGAATATGGAAGCTGTAACTGTACCAGTAACGATAGGTCCAGTAATGCCAATTTTTGAGAATCAGAAAATAAATGAACATTCTTTGGTGATTCCCATGAATTCACATTTGCAAAGAAAAAGAGAAGGGATGGAATTGAATAATGAAGGTGCACACAATTTGGCTAGTACGTGTAGACCAAGCCCACCTACAAATTTGACGATAAATGAGAATGAGATTAGGAGAATGCCTATGGTGACAGAGTCTGCATCAGGAACACCAGAAAGAAGCAGTGATTGGATAGAATTAAATAGTACGCCTGTAGGTCCGACTCCAGAAGAGTTAAATGAATGGATGAAAGCGCTAAAAGCAAAAGAACCAGAAGAAAAACCATTAGATGTAATTAGGTTAAAAATAGACATGGAAGAGTTGATTTTGGGAACAATTGGAACAGAAAAACTAAAAAATTATCAGGATGATGAGATTATGTTTTTGTGCAAGAGTCTTACTTGGAGAGCTAGAAATTTACATGACAAATTGGAAGAGATTGCAGGTGAACTAGGAGTAGAATTTGTGAAAGTAAGGACGTTGCAGAAACCGTACAGAGTAGATTTTTGTGAGAAAGACATAGAGAATTTGAACACATCAGGAAGACTGACCCAAATAAAAGAGCTGATTGTTTTATTGAGAAAATGGGGTGATGTGGATAGATGGAGAAATAGATGGACAAAGAGGAATGAGAAAACAACAGATAAAGCATCTTTGGCTTTTGCAGTGACAGATAGGGAACCAGTTGCTAGGGAATACCCGATGAGAGAAACACCAGGTGGTAGTTATGTGCATGTTCCATGGACCAGACAGGATATACTGTCATTTACAAATGACTTCCCAAAATTGAGAGAGAAACCAGTAGAATGGTACAGACAAGTGGAGAGATTTGTTAAGGTGTCAAAAGTGCTGTGGATAGATCTAGATGGATTGTTTGATATAGTAGTGCCTGCTGATTTGTGGACAGAATGTAAGATTACCATTGATTGGCCAACTGTAGAATATCCAAGGGATGCTAAAACAGGAGCGCCAGGTCCAGAAGTGATGAGGAAGTATGATCAAGTAGTTACCTTTTTGAAGAATAAAATTCCACCAAAAGAAACAGATTGGGTAAAAATAGACAGAACAACACAGGAAAGCAAAGAATCAGTGCACGCCTACTATGAGAGATTGTTGTTGGTTTTCAAACAGTATAGTGGTTATGAGACACTAAGTGAGAAGGACATGAGTCATTTTGTATATAGGTTTGTGTATGGATTAACACCAGAGATAAGTGAAAGGATTAAGCAGCACTTGATAGGATGGCAGAATAGCACAGTGGATGAAGTTTTGAGATATGCTAAGTATTGCAGTGATGAAATTGAGAGTAAACAGCGTAAATTAAAAGAAAAAGCCATGTGGGCACAGGTAAAAGTTGCAGAGAAGCAAGAAGCTCAATTGAATAATACTAGCAGTGAAACAGGACAGTTTAAATCCCGACCTAATATAGGTAAAGGAAAAGGACAAATGAGCATAGATGAGGCAAAGAAAAAGTGGCCATGCCATAATTGCGGAAAGCTAGGACATTGGAGAAACGAGTGTAAATTTCCTCCAAAACCTAATGTGGAAAATCAATCATTAAATTCACAGGTGCAGAGTGAGGTAGTTACTCAACAAGGTCAGGTGCCACAACCACCACTTCCCAAGAGTGTTAACCAACAGAAATACAGTGCAGAAACAGGATTCTACGGAGGAGAACAGGTAAAACAGTTGTCGCGTGCAGCTGACATTTCTCAATATTGGTTACGACAGAATGAGGATGATACGGATGAAAGTTCCTGACGGTGCCTAAGAGAGAGGGAAGAGTGCGTGCTTGGCGCAACTCTAGAGGTAGATCAGTCTGGTCCATTTGTGGATGGAGAAGTGAATGGTGCAAATGTAACATTCCTTGTTGACACTGGAGCTACCCGTTCTACTGTTAGGTCAGTGGAAATTCCAAATCTTCCTCTCTCAGGTGAACATATCCAAGTGGTTGGAGTTTCCAATCAGCAAATTGAAACGCCTCTTACTAGATTAGTAAAGGTAAGAATTGGTCCATTTAGTGAAATGCACCGATTTGTGGTGTGTGATTGTAGTCCCGTGAACCTTTTAGGACGCGATTTATTGTGCAAAATGAACTGCACAATTTATTGTACTCCAGACGGAATTGCATTTCAGACCCCAGATGAGGATGTGCTGTATAAAATGACAATGGTGAATTTAGAACCAGAAGTAAATGGTTTGTTTCCTGTATTTGATGCAGAGAAAATCCCAATTGAGTTAAAAAGAACAGTGAAAGAAGAAGTGTGGGACTTGACAGGAGAAGATGTAGGATTAATGAAAGGAGTAGATCCCGTAAAAATAACAGTAAAAGAAGGAACGAGTTACCCAAATACGCCCCAGTATAAATTGACTCCAGAAATAATTGAAGGAATAACGCCAGTAATAAATAAAATGATTGAACAAGGGATTTTAAAAGAAATTATGAGCAGTCCATGTAATTCGCCAATAATGGGACTGAAAAAGCCAAACGGAACATATAGAATCGTACAGGATTTAAGAAAGGTAAACAAAATTGTTGTACCTTGTTGCCCAATAGTACCGAACCCTGCTGTGATTCTATACCAGATTCCACGTGAAGCAGAATGGTACACAGTAATTGATTTATGTCATGCATTTTTCTCTATTCCATTGCATCCAGATAGCCAGCCAATATTTGCGTTTAGGTTTGGAGAGCGTATTTTGGCATGGTGCCGAATTCCTCAAGGGTACACAGAAAGTCCCTCAATCTTTAATCAGATCCTAAAGAAATCTTTGGAAGATTTAAGAATGCCTGAAAAGTCAGTAATGGTTCAGTATATTGATGACCTACTGGTGGCATCAAAAACGAAAGAAGCATGTGTCAATGATACAATTGCTTTGCTGAATCATTTAGCAAAAAGAGGACATAAAGTGTCCCCTTCAAAATTGCAGTTTTGTCAACAAGAAGTCCAGTATTTAGGGCATAAAATTGAGAAAGGAGTGCGAAAGGTAACGACAGAAAGAATAAAAATGATTCAAGGAATGAGAGCTCCAATGACACAAAGAGAGGTAAGAATGTTTTTGGGAATGGTTGGATATTGTCGACAATGGATAAGCGGTTTTTCACTAATTGCTAAACCATTGCAGAAACTGACAAAGAAGGATGTTAAAGATCCTTTTGAAATGAATGATGAAGAAATGAAAGCATTCAGAGAGTTGAAAAAGAAATTGTGTGAGGCTCCAGCATTGGGAATGCCTGACTATGAGAAAGATTTTGAGCTGTATTGCAGTGAAAGAGATGGATGTGCATTTTCAGTTTTGGTGCAGAGACATGGAACTATGAAAAGACCAATTGCATATTTTTCAGCTGTTTTAGACCCTGTAGCGAAAGCGTTGCCTGGATGTTTGAAAGCAGTTGCTGCTACTTGTGTGAGTCTGGAACAGAGTGAAGGCATAGTGATGGGGTATCCATTGAGAGTGTATGTTCCCCATTCTGTGGAAATTCTCTTGACAAGAACAAAAACCCAATACATGACACATAGTCGGCTGACTAGGTATGAAAAGGTAATTTTGAGTGCAGATAATGTGACCATTGACAGATGTATGAATGTGAATCCTTCAACATCATTGCCAGATGAAGAGAATGTGATTGAAATGGATGAAGTAGATCACGATTGTCTGAATGTGCTCGAATACTGTACAAAACCAAGAGCTGACATCCGAGATGAGCCTTTGAAAGAATCAGATTATATTCTGTTTGTGGATGGCTCATGTTTGAGAACGAGTGATGGAGTTCTAAGTGCAGCATATGCAGTTTGCACAGTAGCAACTGTATTGGAAGCATCTTGTCTGAAAGGTGTACGGTCTGCCCAAGTTGCAGAATTAGTAGCTCTGATTCAAGCATGTAAGTTGGGAAGAAATGTACGGGTTACGATTATGACTGACAGCCAGTACGGCTTTGGGGTCGTGCATGATTTTGGTCAGATTTGGTCACAAAGGGGTTTCTTGACGTCTGCAGGGACGCCCATCAGAAATGGAGATTTTGTGAAAAAGTTGCTTGAGGCGATACAGCTGCCTAAACAGATCGCTGTTGTGAAGTGCAATGCACATAAAAATGGGGAAGACTACATTACTGTTGGCAATAGATATGCTGACGAGATGGCACAGTACTGTGCAAAGAATGTGGTTTCTTTGAATAAATGTCGCGAAAGAGAGCATATTTCTTGTCCTTTGCTTTTTACTAACTCTATTGAAACATGGGATGAGGTGAGACAGTTACAAGAAGCTGCAGAAGATGAAGAAAAAGATACTTGGCTAAAAGCAGGATGTAGAAAACATGAAGAAACTGATGTATGGGTTTACAGGGATGAGAGACCAGTTATGCCTGATAGCATGATTTCTGACATGGCACGGATGTACCATGGGCAAGCCCATATTGGGAGAGATTCAATGATCAGACTTTTTAGACAAACATGGTACAATCCAAAATTCAGAGCCATAGCTGAGAGTCTTTGTCAGAGATGTCTTATTTGTCAACAGTTAAATCCAGGAAGAAAGACAGTAGTGAGTCTAGGAAGAATAGGAAGAGAAGGGGGTCCTTTCACTAGAATGCAAATGGATTTTATTGAAATGCCACCTTGCAGCAGATTGAGGTATGTTCTAGTGGTCGTCTGTTTGTTTTCACGTTGGGTAGAAGCATATCCAACAAGAAGGAATGATAGTATCACAGTAGCAAAACTTTTGTTGCGAGAATTCATTCCTAGGTATGGTTTTCCAGTCACGATTGAAACAGATAGAGGAACACATTTCCAAAACGAATTAGTTAAACTGATTTGTGAAGCACTTAGTATTAAACAGAAACTGCATTGTGCATACAGACCAGAGGCTTCTGGAATAGTAGAGCAAGTGAATGGAACGATCAAGAACAGGTTAGGAAAAATGTGTCAAGCTACAGGACTCAAATGGCCAGATGCTCTGCCATTAGTTCTGATGACAATCAGAAGTATTCCGGAAAGGAAAACTGGACTCAGTCCACATGAAATAATCATGGGACGAGCAATGAGACAAGCACAAGTACCTGTCAACAAGCTACTGACTATAACTG
The DNA here is from genome assembly GCA_963921515.1 of Calotriton arnoldi. Classification (NCBI taxonomy): domain Eukaryota; kingdom Metazoa; phylum Chordata; class Amphibia; order Caudata; family Salamandridae; genus Calotriton; species Calotriton arnoldi. Next base: position 295,470 of record CAWUFW010008139.1, on the reverse strand, counting down.
ATGATCTAGTACTGGATTATTGCAAAGGATTGGCTGATGTGGTGCGTTCTGTGTTTCATCAGGTTGGACCGGATGCGACCACTCTTGAAAGAAAACCAGCACACGACTTGAATCCAGGAGATTGGGTTCGAATAAAAGTCCACTGTTTGGTTCCTCGCTGGGACGAACCACGACAAGTGATCCTAGTGACGACCACCGCAGTCAAGTGTGCAGGAGTGAAACACTGGGTACATGCCAGCCACACCATAAGAGTTCCAGAACCTAAAGATCGACATGTGAGTCGGCATCTGGAAATATCAGATAACAGTTCAGCATCAGAAAGAGAAGAGGAGACAAACAGGGTGCCAGAACCTGAAGATCGACCTGTAAGTCGACATCTGGAAGACCCAACTACAAGTGCAACGATAGAAGAAGAAGAAGGAAATAGAAGAAATAGCTGAAGTTCCAGAATTTGAAGATCGACCTGTAAGTCGACATCTGGAAATATCTGACACCAGTTCAGAATCTGATACAGAACATTCGGAAAGTGAAGAAATTCTAAAAAGAAAGTGGAATTTTGAAAGCATAAGAGAAGAAACTGAGCCAGAAGATAGTGACAGTGAGCAACCAAGTACAAGTTGTGGTAAAATTCCTTCGAAGATAATATTAATAGATGAAGAAGGGAGAGTTTCAAACCAAAAGCTAGAAAAATCGGAAAAATCCCGAGGAGCAGTAGGGACAGATAGTCAAACACAAGAACAGGGAAATTTAGAAGCAGATAGAGAAACTGACACAAAATCGGAAGAACCTCGAGGAGGGACAGAAATAGGTGAACGAAGGAAGATAAGAAAAGAACCACAAGTAGATGAAAGTGAAATTATAAGCTTCAAAATAAGAGGAAATAACGAAAGAATTGAAACAGAGTCTGAAGAAAGTGGAGAAGAAAGAAATGAAAAACTAGAGACAAGAAAAAGAAATTGGAAAACAGAAAGAGAGGAAAAAGGAAGTGAAGCAAAAAGGCCAAGAAAAGGAGACAATTGGCCCAACGAAGTAAGAAAATTAAGATACAGAATCATAAGGTTGGATGGAAAAAGTGCTGAACAAGTGAATGAAATAACAAGTCAGAAAGAGCAAGAAAAACAAGGTGGAAAACACTTGCAGAAAACGAAAAGAATAAAGAAAGTAAATCAAAAGTATAGATCGCCTGAATGGTTGTATCGTGCTTTGACTAGTCATAAAGAAGAGAAGAACAAAGAAGAATTGAACACTCACGAAAACCCAGAACAAAGAAACCTGATGGGAAAAAGTGAAGTGCAACAAACCTGAAGCAACAAACCTGAAGAAGTTTTAGATAGTTTACCGGATTTGACAAAACACTGAACTGACGAATTTACCGGATGTGACAAAGAAAGAATTCTGAGAAAGAATTAAAAGAAAGTACCAAGCAAAGACAAAACATTGGAAGTACAGAGTGGCAAGCAAGTCATTTCTGAGGTGTAGTGACACAATTTTCAAGAAAACAAATAAATAAGGTTAAAGGACAAAATGGAGAATACTAGAGATAGAAAGTGTAGATGTGAGTTTTTAAGTAGATGGTGCAAGATGTGCTGTTTTTGTACAGGTTTATTAATAACAGTATGGGTGGTTTTAGCAATAACTATTCCAATTAGTTTAGCTGTAGTGGAAAAGTCTAATAACACTGAGAAAGAAAAAGGAGCTAACACTAAAGAGCCAATTATTTTAAAGAGTAGTGCAGAATTACATAAGGACAAATCAATAACAGATTTTTCAAAAAATGTTTTTACAAAATTATTATATGAGTATGTAGAAACGATGGATGTAAGAGATTGCTATGTTTGTATGCAGTTGCCTGCATCTGTAGCAGAGGGTGTGACTTATCATCACCTCCCTTTGACATATGGAATAACATGTAGTGTTTTAGCAAGTTTATTTTATAAAACAGGTAGATTAGAATATTATTACACTGACATAAATAAGATTTTTGCAAAAGTTTCTGTAGTTCCCGAGCTTAACAAAATAAAAGAGGGAAAGACGTTTGGTGAATATTTCTTAGAAGATAAGATCTTAACATTAGATAGTATAATTAGGTACAACCTCACCTGTGAGTTAAAGAAGGAAGAAAAAGTATTTTTAGAAATGGTTGAAGAGAGAAGAGTGAAATTTCAAAGAAAAGTGATAGAAGAGACAAAAACACCTCTTTGGGCGTTTGAGGAAGACCATCATGACAAGAAAAAGACAAATGCAGCTATGACTCTGGATTGGCCCCAACAGGGAAGGTTGTGCATTAGAAGAAATAAGACAAGATATGACAATTATTTTGTGGGTTCCAGCAATTGCCATGACAATTACCAAATTTTAGGTGGATGGGGATTCAAAGGGGGAAAAGATCCAATATTTCCAGGGATTTATTATGTTTGCGGGAATAGGGCTTATTATAGGTTGCCGGACCATTGGTATGGGTCATGCTACTTAGGCCTGGTCTTTCCAAAGATTTTTCATATGGATAGAAAAGAAAAAGGAACACACAAAATGATAAATACCTTTACACGTAGAAAGAGGGAAAGTTTTTCAGAAATAGTAGGTGACATTTTTGGTGCATTGATACCAGCAGTGGGAGTATCTTTGAATGCATTTAGAATTCGGAAATTATCCACAGTGGTAGATCGTTTATCTACAGATACTGCTGGAGGGTTCTTAATGGTAAATACCGAGATGGTTGCCATGAGAGCTATGGTGATGCAAAATCGTCTTGCCCTTGACATTCTTTTGGCAAAAGAGGGCGGAGTCTGTGGAATGCTGAAAGTCCAACATTGTTGCACTTACATTCCAGATAAGAGCGAAAATATACAGAAGTATATAACAAATATTACAAATTTGCACAAAGAACTTGTTCCACTGGAGGTTGAAAGTGTGTGGGGAAAACTTGGTAAAGGGTTTTCTTCTGTAACAAATTGGTTAACAAGAATGAGTGGATTAATAATAGGGAAAGTTATAATAATAGCAACCATGATAATAATAATAATATTAGTACTGAAGCTTGCAGTAACATGTATAAAGAGAAAAAGAAGGCAGAATAAGATAGAAAAAGAAAACATGATAAACAAGGAAAGAGAGAGAGAAATAGGTGAGATAGAGTTGGAAGAAATAAAAGGGAACATGTACAAGAAAACGAAGAAACAAGTTGAAAGGGATACAGATGTGTAAACTAACAAAAGCAAACGGATAAAAGATATATGCTGTCTGAGAAAATTGTATAACTTGGGTTTTTGTGGTGATATTAAAAATCACCAAAGGGGGAGTTGATGGAGCAGGGTAAATGTAAAAATTTTAACCTCCTAATATTTTCGTACAATATTAATAAACATGTTCGTTTAAGTAAAATAACCAACAATGTATGTTAAGGGTTAATGGTAACACGCAAATCAGTGTGCAAATTAATTGACTTATAATTGTTTACGTTTCTAACATAACATAATATTTGCGTACTAATTAAATAATAAATGCATGATTTGTGCTTTTAAATAAAACGTGTGGTTGCATAATAAAGCGATGGTAAGTAAGGGACAGCTTTATATGTTGCTTCTGCTAGGTAATACCTAATTGGGGTACGTAGAAAGATGGGAGGGAAACGAAAGGGTTTATATTTCTTTGTTTTAATAACATTTTGTTTATCTTTGAAAATAGTGCGCTTAGGCCTGCCGAGCAGAAATATAAAATGGCCGCGAGTTACTAGAGTGCGCATGAGCGGATGAGACCATGTGATAGAGGAGAGAGGCTGTGGAAAAGGGATGATCACGCGCTGATGCCGAGAGGCTAAGATGAAAGTATGGTCAAGGCTGCTGTGACCCTTCTGAGCAGATGTGTGCCAAGATGATCAGCAAGAAGCGTGAGAAGCCTGGTTGAATCAATAGACGGAACTGTATTACACAAAATGTAACAGAAAAAGATACAATTTGGACTGATCGAAACGGATGAGCAAGTGCATGAACTGTGGGAAACGATGCTTGCATGGACATTCCACACGGAACTGGTTGAGACCAAGAAGTTTGATTAAAATGTATATGGACCTGAGTTTTTGACCAATGAGAATGAATCGCGCCATGTAAGAAGAAACATTTTATGCTGTAAGCTAGAATTAGGGTATAAGAAGACCTACTCTTGGTGGGAGGGGTATGTATGCTGTTAGAATGCTGCGGGAGATACTGCTGAAATTAGATGCTGCGTGAGTTAGATGCTGTAGATGGGAGAAGTTGCGGTCGCTGATGCTGACGAGCTGATGCTGCTGCTGTTATTTTCCTTTTCCAGTTGAGTATAAAAATGCTGCTTTAGGAGAACATTTATTTGATAGATTTTATTAGAATTTTAGGTTTTCCCTAGAGAGATAGATAGGTTGATCTATAGAATTCTTAGTATGATAACCTCATTTTTCCGTCTAATAAAAGTGTCATGCAATTTCAAACTATTCTTATATTGATGATAAATGCAATGATCTGAATAATAAGATTAATCTCAATTTCCTGCATTCAAAACTTTATATAAACTTTATTATTCTTTAAATAAATGACTCAGTGATTTTCTTTAGCATAATGATTAATAATGAAATGGTAAAAGAGTTCATTGTGATTGAGCTGGTCTTAATCACCATCAACTGATTCCTACTAGTTGGTCCATCGACCAATGAGCGGAATACCTTAAAAGCAAATGAGAAATATTATGTCATTATAAAAGAGGTATCCCGTCTCCTTCCAGCGAATCGTGTTTCTCCTAGGTTTCATGACGGAGGAAATCCAGGGAACAAATGAGTAAGTGAATATATATGCGGTGTTATAGGCCCCACCGTCATATGGATATAGTGTGTGTGTTAGAGAAATTATTGCACCTGGATGACCAAAGCATAATAGGAGAAATTATTTTTATTGTTAGCGCTGGATCACCTCCATTTTTGCTTAGCAGCTGAATTTATTTTCTATAACGTTCTTTTTGTTACTTTTTCTGTTCGAATTGTAGACTGGTGGGTGAGAGTGTTAAGAAACAGGAACCACCTTCTCTAGTGTTCTCTGCAGTGCTTAATTTGAGCCAGTGTTTGCTGGTGTGGCCCAGCAGCACTTTCGCTCATCAGACTTTAACTGAAAGCAAGAGAGAGGAAAACACACAAGGGGAAAAGCAAAAGAAAGAGAAAGACTGAAAACATTGACAAAGGGAGAACAGAGGCAGAACCTGAAATAAGGGAGATAAAGGGACAGAAAGTGCCTGGTGATGGATTAAAGAAGGATGAGGTGGAATCAAGAATACCCAGCCTTGGTATTCAGCATACCAACATACAATACCAGCGTCCACTGGCGTGTGATCAAAACCTTGGGCACCAGCACTAATTCTTTTACAAAGTAAGGACTGGGGTCTATGTGAGTATGTGCCTGAGTTGTTAGGTCTGACCTTTGACGCCCTATGTCATTAAGGGAAGCTCCATCAACGTCAGTGACATCATCGACTTAGCATGTCATGTGATTGTGGGCAAATCAACATACTTCAAATTCCAATTGTGTGTAATGTTAAAAGTAAAGTGAACTGTTCACTGTCCAGTACTGTCCCACTGAAGTTGTTATCGTTCACCTCCTCAGCACCTTCTGGTTTTAATAACCAGACTGCAGCCAGACCTTATGAACACAATATTGCTCTCTGAACAGCTCCAAAGTGAGAAGCCCAGCTCAAAATAACATGTTCTGTGCAAAGCCCTGCTAGACACACACACATGCATGCACACACTCACACTATCTTACTCCCTTTCTCTCTCTGCAGCAGCGCAATACACCATCAAGCTATCAACATAGGAACCTAGGATCTGTATGTCACACACAGATTACTGCAGATGAAAACCATCTGAGCTACTTCACTGGGTGTGGAGTTTGTAACCTGCTAATATCCCCATTTCTGTTGAACTACATTATGTTTACTACCAGGTTTAACAGACTCTATCTCTTTTTATGCAAGATGCAGAGGCCATAATGCTTGATGTGCTGGAGCAAAAAAAAAAAAATATATATATATATATATATATATATATATATATATATATATATATATATATATATATATATATATATTATCTACTGGCGGTCGCCAGTAGATAGTTATAGTTAGGACCTTTATCCATAGGAAATCCGCAACATTCTATTTGAAATAACTCTTGCGCCGGTTGACGAATCTTCGCGAAAGCTCCCAACTTGTTGGGGTGCTCCGCTCCGCTCCTACCGTGAAAGTCTCGGGTTGATTCGTCAAGCGGGGGCCGAGAAAAAAGGGGGGTCCCAAAACGCGTTTTCTCCGTTTTCTCCATGTTAATTCCCATAGGAAATTTTAGCCAAGGCTACAGCCCGAACTGCTGAACGGAATTACACCAAATTTTGCAAAAAGGTAGCGCTTGGTTCAGAAAGCGACCTTTTTTTAAATGGTGTAAATCCGTTGAGTAGTTGCGGAGAAATTCAAAAAAATAAGAGTGAAAAAATCGATTTCCCATAGGAAACTTTATGCAAGGCTACAGCAAAAACTGCTGAACGGAATTACACCAAATTTGGCAAAAAGGTAGTGCTTGGTTCAGAAAGCGACCTTTTTTTTAAATGGTGTAAATCCGTTCAGTAGTTGCTGAGAAAATCCAAAATAAAGGTTTCGATATTTAGAGGCACGGTAGATCCGCGCACCCTCCCGACAACGAGCTGCATGCTAATTGGCTGTCAACACTCCAAACCAGGAAGTGTTGGCAACAAGAAAGCAGTAAAAAAAGTGCGCAATACGCAAAAAGGGGGCAGGGTAGAAACGCCCTGACCCCCTAGGTCTGCTCAGGGGGTCCTACAAGGACCCCCAGGGCCCAAAAAAATATTTATTTTTTTTAAAAATCGGCAGGATGCGCTTACGGTGCGCGGATTGTGCCGATTAAAAAAAAAAACGAAGCGCGGACTCCCGCGCTTCTTTGGTAATTGGCCCCCGGGTGGGCCAAGTCCCGGGGGCAGGCGGGGGTTAAGTTTTATGTGTGGGGGGCCTCTAAGGCCCCCCAAGCCCCGGGGACCGCCACCCCCCGGGGCTTTAATAAAAATGATGCGGGAGGGCTCTCGGCCCTCCCGCAGCCCCGGGACCGCCACCCCCGGGGCTTCTTTTTGGTTTTTAAATTACCTATGTGGGGGGCTTGAGCCCCCCACACGCCCCGGGACCGCCACCTCCCCAGGGCACTAAATATTTTAATGTGGGGGTCCGTTACGGACCCCAGAGCCCCGGGACCACCACCTCCCCGGGGCTGTGCAATTCAAGGGAGGGGGCCGCGCGGCCCCCCTCCTGGAGCCTGTGATGGCCCTGGGGACCGCCACCCCCGGCTCCTGCAGTGTCCCGGGGTGCCTACCCCCGGGACACTGCTGTTTGCAATGACAGGACGGGAGCCTCGCGGCTCCCGTCCTGCCATTGCAAGCTGCTTTGGATATTGGAAGAGAGAGCAGGAGACCTGCTCTCGCCTCCAATATCCAAAGCAAATGCTTTTCACATGGGGAGCTGCATCTTAGCAGCTCCCCATGTGGAAAAGCAATGCCGGCTCCCAAGGGATGCGGGGAGCTGGCGGGACTGTGGGGGGATTGGGGACCCCCCCACAGTCCCCAACGGAGAGGGCCAGCCCCGGGGGATGGGGTCCCCAGGGCAAGTAGTGGCCCGGGAGGGGGGCCACGCGGCCCCCTTCCCCAAAAGTTTGAAAAAACAAACGCCGGTCCCGGGGATGGGGTCCCCGGGGCCATAAGTGGCCTGAGGAGGGGGGCAACGCAGCCCCCCTCCAAAACAATAAAAAAAAATTAAAAAGGCCATGCCCCGGGGGATGGGGTCCCCGGGGCCGATTAAGGCCTCGGGAAGGGGGCCACGCGGCACCCTTCCAAATTGTTTTTTTTTTTTTTTTTAAATAAATAGGGGGCAGGCCCTGGGGGATGGGGTCCCAGGACCAATAAATTAGAAAAGAAGGGGGCCACACAGCCCCCCTTCTTAAAAAAAAAAAAAGAAAAACACTGGCATCGCGCCGGAGGCCACGCCCTCTTCTTTCACCACTCTGCAAACGCGCCCCTGGTGCGTTTGCAGATGGGGACGAATTCCCCTTGAATACTGGGGGTCCCTGAGGGCCAACTAGCCCACCAGGAACCTCCAGTATGCGCCAGGGGCTGCGTTGCAGAGAGGTGTTCTGAGGCCACGCCCCTTTTACACCTCTCTGCAACGCAGCTCTGTGGCGCATAATGGAGGGAGCTGGTGGGCTAGTTGCACCCCAGGGACCCTCAGAATTGAAGGGGAGTTAATCCCCTGACTTAAAACACGCCATGGGGCGCGTTTGCACAGTGGTGAAGGGAGGGGGCGGGGCTTGAGATGACATGTGTGCAAACAGGCCCAGTGGCGTGTTTTAAGATGGGGAATTAAATCCCCTTCAATCCTGAGGGTCCCTGGGGGACAACTAGCCCACCAGGTACGTCCAGAAAGCAACACAGAGCTGCGTTGCAGAGAGGTGCAAAAAGGGGCGTGGCCTCTGAACACCTCTCTGAAACGCAGCTCTCTGGCGCATACTGGAGGTATCTGGTGGGCTAGTTGGCCCCTAGGGACCCTCGGGATTGAGGAGGAATTAATTCTCCAACTTAAAATGCGCCACAGGGCGTGTTTGCAGACATGTCACCTCAGGCCCCACCCCCTTCCTTCACCATTGTGCAAATATTCCTCTAAAATCAGCCGAACTACGAATTCCGATTTACTCACCTGTTATCAGGAGAGAACCCAGTGCTGCATCTTTTAGCCCAGCACTGACCCTGAAAAGTAATTTTAACCGTACTTACCAGTAACTTGAATTTTCTTCCATAGGCTAACATTGACTGGTTTCACTTGGAAATTCTTCTGTGTGGAGTTTTGGAACTTTAGAATATTCCTCTAAAATCAGCCGAACTACGAATTCCGATTTACTCACCTGTTATCAGGAGAGAACCCAGTGCTGCATCTTTTAGCCCAGCACTGACCCTGAAAAGTAATTCTAACCGTACTTACCAGTAACTTGTATTTCCTTCCATAGGAATCCATTGTCTGGTTTTCAGCAGAAAAGTTTCAAAGTGTCGATTTTCACAAACTACAAATATTCCTTAAAAATCGCCTGTATGACTTAAACGCATTCTTTCAACTGTTTACAGGAGATGCACCAGTGCTGGATCCAGGATCCACCACTGAGTAAGAAAAAGTAACGATAACACTACTTACCTGCTAAGTGAATTTCCTCCCATAGGATAACATTGGTGATTCTATGTGAAAAAGTTTCTGTCAACTTTTAAAATACAATAATATTCCTTAAAAATCACTACTGTAACCAAAACGCTTTTACTCAACTGTTTACAGGAGATGTCCCAGGACTGAATCTAGGATCCAGTCCTGTGGTTAGAAAAAGTAATCCATAAAGTAACTAATTGCATTTAACTAGAAATTCACATTGAGCTCAATGTTGCATTGTGTTTGAAATTGTGTTGCCCATTGCAACAACTGTAACTACTGTACTTAAAAGTCTATTGCCTATTTGCAAAGAATTTAAACTAAAGTAATTCATTCTGAGAAAGTATATTTTGTAATGTAATGTATAATGTAATTACAATGTAATTTAAAAAATAAATAGTTTAAAAAAATGTAGTAAATCAGTATCAAAAAATAAAGATAACAATTAATACATTTAAAAATTGTCATTTACAAAACCTTGGAAATTCACTGAAAAAAACCATAGGTTTCAGACACGTTATAGTTAGGAATTAGCAATTAAAAAACCTTTGAAATTCACTGAAAAAACCATAGGTTTCAGGCACGTTATAGTTAGAAATTAGCATTTAAAAAACCTTTGAAATTCACTGAAAAAACCATAGGTTTCAGGCATGTTATAGTTAGAAATTAGCATTTAAAAAACCTTTGAAATTCACTGAAAAAACCATAGGTTTCAGACACGTTATAGTTAGAAATTAGCATTTAAAAAATGTTTGAAATTCACTGAAAAAACCATAGGTTTCAGGCACGTTATAGTTAGAAATTAGCATTTAAAAAACCTTTGAAATTCACTGAAAAAACCATAGGTTTCAGACACGTTATAGTTAGAAATTTGCATTTAAAAAACCTTACAAATTCACTGAAAAAACCATAGGTTTTAGGGACAGTTATATTTAGTTGGACATTGCACTCGTACAAAACCCGTGAAATTCCCCCGTTATAGTTAGTTCAGCTAACTATAACTCGCGCCCCGCAATGCACTGCTGATGACGTCACATATTACATCACTCATGACATGGTCAGTGACATCACTGATGACATCACTGATGACATCTCAAATGACATCACTGATGACATCACTGATGACATCATCCACGTGATAATCTGATGCACCTCCTCACACCCTAATATAACCTTTGATACACCCACTCTAAATTACAGACTGCCATTCGCAAAACCATAGACACTCCAACACCAATAACTACATACCCACTCATTGATTCTTAGGTCTACACACACATCCACTCACTCACCTGTACAGTCACTCATACTTACGGTCACTCAGTACAGGACTATCATATGCACTTATACTCCTATATAGACACTCAAACACCGCCACTCATCCATAGAGGTACTCACACACCTAGTCAGTCATGCAAATAATTAAACACACTGCCATTTACTCACCTATACAGTTATACACACACCAGCTCACTTACTCATACAAATACTAGCACATTCTTACGCTCTTATACAATCACTGATGCAAGCACACACTCATCCATACAGTCACTCTCACAATCACACACTCTCAGCTTATAGCTATTTATATACTCCAACACACATATATACTGCCTTTCACATATGTAGTTACTCACACATGTACCACTGGGACATACATTCACTCACTAATACACTCTTACACACACTTACCCACCCATACAGTCTATCACAGATGCAGTCTTGAAACCATCCACCCAGTGAATCACCCACTCACACATCTATGCACAGAGTCGCACCCACCCCACCCACACAAACACTCAGGCACCCATACAGATACTCAGACAACCAATCAATAACTCATATAGACACTCATGTAGCTATTCACAAACCCATGCAGCCACTTACACAGCAACAGACAGACGGATACAGACATTCACCCAGTTTAGTCACTAACCTATGCATTCAGTAAGAAACGTTTAATCACTCACTTATAGAGTTAGTCACGCACCTACTAAATCATCCATACAGACACTTATACACCCACTCATTCTTCAATACGCCTTTCCCTATATATATTAAAAATATTTAAACTTTACAGAAACACACAGTCACTGGATGATGTCATCAGTGATGTCATTTGAGATGTCATCAGTGATGTCATCAGTGATGTCACTGACCATGTCATGAGTGATGTAATATGTGACGTCATCAGCAGTGCATTGCGGGGCGCGAGTTATAGTTAGCTGAACTAACTATAACGGGGGAATTTCACGGGTTTTGTACGAGTGCAATGTCCAACTAACTATAACTGTCCCTAAAACCTATGGTTTTTTCAGTGAATATATATATATATATATATTTATATATATCCAACAAAGAAATGCCGAGCCCGGTTTGGATTTGCACAGATATTTATTCCATTTGCTGCAGGTTTAACCCTACCGGTTTCGGCTTGCGCCTTTCTCACAGGTGGGTGACATCAAATTCAATACAAGTGCTCACTCTCAGTCATGTGACCTTACTGTGCACTCAAAGTTCCAAGATGCATTGGTATGGCGTATTAAATCAACGAAGGCAGTAAGTGTAATTTCTTTAAACCAAATGGTTTTAAATGCTGCCTCCGCTGTCACTTCTCTCTTGGAAAACAAAGTTGTTACAATATTGATAGAGCACATGTCCCCAATTGCAGCATAGTTGTACGGCAATACCAGGCATTCCAAACTGTCCAAGAGGGGTGTGACCCCACTTATCTCCCTTTCATCACTCACGCCAGAAGTGCCCTGGAAGTGCGTGGGTCTGGCAATGAGCAAAGCGAGTCATGCCCCTCAATCCGTAACACGGCAACACAATGTCTCCAAATGGGGGGCCCCAGACCCTGAAGGGCGGCTCCGGCGAACAACGGAGATGGAGGCCTCTATGTGTATATATATATATATATGAACACCACATCCGACTCCTTGAAGATGAGACCGGACACCGACACGGGGGAAATTTCGGTAATTGAGTCTTTTAATCCATGTATATATTTCTTACACATAGTTGAGGGGCCACAGTTTTTTCCAATAATACCACTCAGAAGTTCCTTGCCCCTGCTGCCTCCCCTTTGTGCTTCTTGTCCAATATTTTTAGTCAGCCTACCAGCAACCTGAATTCTCCAGCCTTTACTTTAAAGCATATCTTAGAAACTCACTTATTAAGTCCCTGTACTACTTTTCTGAATTTGACATTCATATTCCCCACAGTTTCAAACAGCAGACAAATTATTGCCCATCGACATCTCGAAGGGGTTGTAACCTGTGAAATGGTATGTTTGCACTGGAAAAAAATCAGAGGTACAGCTTGGAAGATCCACTCTAGGCTTTTGCAGTCCTACTCCTATTAAGGTAATCCAGTTTGAATTTACCTACTGATTCAGTATATTATACATGATCCAGGGTAGTATGAACTGCTAAAATGATCTAAATGGCCTATTTTATACTTACAGATGCAGAGTATGAGAGGACCCACTAATGATCACCTTGAGATTTAGAGGAACATCTATAAGAAGCGACTGTGTGTTGATGTGGGCAACATTGTAGCTTTGAAAGGCGGACTGCACTTAACCCACCCACACCAAAAGCCCCTGTGTCCTCCTCCCATACTCCACCACACATCTCCCTCAACGCTCCATGAAAGGAAGAGGAAAGAAACACAACAACTACAATGAGTACTCTTTAATGCAAGATCCATTAACAAAAATCCCATCAGCATTTAGTCCACCAGCCCTCACCTTAATTACAGAAACATGGCTCAGCAAAGACTTTGCATCCACAGGTCTCCAGCCATCCTACCTGAATTTCGCACCATCAACAAAAATAGTATTGGCAAAATTGAAGGCAGTCTGGCCATTATCCATAAAAAAAATCACTAACAATAAAACACATTGAAAACCATACCATGGACGGCTGTGTATCCACAATTTTAAGATGTCACCCTATACCAACTATCACTTATTCCTTCCTTGTAATATATGGACCGCCACCCAGCAATACAACCATTGAAATTGTCTTACTAGATGCAGTGACTAAACCACTCAAACCTATACATTCTAGGAGACCTTATCATGTGGTTTGACAAGAAGAATCTAACCACAAACACAGATATCAGAACCAAATTTGAGACGTTCAACCTCTGACAAATTGTTTCCAGGTCAACTCATTATGCTGGAAACACTCTGGATGTCATATTTGCCCCTTTGGTACAGGTCTTAGTTACAGACAGTTCCTCGTAAGTTGAAGCGACCACAACATCATCACCTTCAAGATCAACACACCTATCAATGACAACATTTCAAAGGCACACAAACAAATAACAGATGTTCCTTCAGACAATGGAAAAAACAGACCTTCACAAACTGAACACCCATCTTGAAAGAACCCTAATAAATATTCAACCTTAAGGCATACACACCTCCTATAACTGGATCTCCACTGCACTGGACAAACAGATACCAATAAAGACACATCCAGGATTGACCACAAAAAGACCACATGGATTATTGACCACCACAAATGACAAAATCAAACTATGCCACTATAACAGAACCTTCAGAAGAGCCATCAGTACTACGAAAAGACAATACTGCTCCACACGCAGAACTCAAGCGGATTGCCCTTCAAGGGAACTCCACAAGGTTGTAGCAAAATTCTGCAATCTGGTGTGCCAAAACACAGAAACACCACAAGTGTAAGACTTCTGTGACAAACTCTCCATGGACTTGATCTAAAAAAATAAGGGCCCGATGGCGATGTTGGACGGACCGGAGTCCATCCGACATCGCTCTGAAAATGGAACCGAACAACCTCCTGTCGTCAGTTCCAGCCCAGCTATTAGGATGCGACCGAGCCCTGTTCGGTCGCAATCCTATACTTTGCTATGGGAGCATGCATTCTGAATGGAATGCATGCTCTCATAGCAAAGAGCAGAGGTGCAGTTCATCCCTGTACCCCGTGGCAGGCACCTCAAGGTGTCTGCCACCGGGTGCAGGGATCAACAGGGGGGGCCCCATTGGTGTCCCCTAGGCCGCCATTCGGCAACCTTGCACTCATAGGCAAAGACAGTTTCCCAATGCCTTTCTGTGTCGGAAAGGCCGGCACAGAAAGGCAGTGGGAAACTGCCATCGTAATCCCTCGGCCGGAAAGAGCCGGCCGAGGGATTGCTGAAGGCCTTCCAAATGGCGAACGGGCTCTCCGAGCCATTCGTAAGCAATTCTGAACTCCTGTTTGGAATAATTTCCGACCGACTCCATCAAAATGGGTAAGTCGGAAATTATTCCAAACCGGAGATTACGATGCGATAAGAATGGCTCCGACCGACGGTCTGAGCCATTTCTTACTGCATCGTAATTGGGCCCTAAAAAGATAGAAACGTACCTTAACAAAAACACAGAACACCACCCAAACAAATGACCAAACCAACATAGAAAGAGACAAAAGCAACTTTCCACCTCTACATACTTACAGTGCCCACTTAGAAAAATATTTTCTCCGCAGGCTCACCTTCAATCCCAGCACCTTCAAAAACCTTTAAAGATATCCTTCACATGACCTACGCAGGGAAGGGAGCTAGATCTTCACTCAACAAGCCCCTGGAACTGGATTTGTTCCCACTCGAGCTGAAAACCTCCTACATTAGATTACTCTTCAAAAGGAAATACCTCGATCTATCTGAATCTGCAAATTACAGACCTCTATCAAATAGGCCATTCTTAGGAAAAATATTACCTTAGAAACAAACTGTAGTTTACCTACCGTGGTTAACATCATCTCCACGCACCTGCCTCTAAAGTGACCCTCAGGGGTCCATCATATCCCCTCTGTTATTCAACATCTAAATGACCTCCTTATCAAATTATAATGAATATTCACCCTCACTATTTACAGCTATGCAGATGACACCCAAATCATTCTAAAAATGGATGTCCCAGAAGACCTCTTCAACTGAAAACCTGACGACTACCTTCATGCCATAACCACATGTATGATGACTGACCCCTTAAAGTTCAACACCGCAAAGTCAGAGATCATAACTAGCGGACAATGGCAAAAATACCAACCTACTGCCATGTGGTCCAAGGAACTCGAGGCCCCTCGAACAACATCAAGAAAAGACAGAAACCTAGGGGTAACCATGGATTCAAACTTAGCCTAGCCTTGATACCACATGTCAACAACTTCGCAAAGAGCACCTTCTACACAATGAAAACACTGTGATGCGCCTTACCATGCCGTGGATATCAACAAAAGTTACAAGCCAACCTCGAATTTGTTATCTACAAGCTTGACTTTGCCAACAGTTTAGACCTTGGCACACCCAAATTCATCATATTCAAAATACAATTAATCCAAAATGCTGCTGAAAGATTCCTTCTCTGCCTTCACCGGAGAGAACTCCTGACTCCAATCCTGCTATCACCCCACTGGCTACCTAAAGCTAGACGAGCAATGTTCAAGGCCCTCTTTATTGTCCACAGAACCACCCTAGGAAAAGGACCAAAAAGCCTAGAATTTAAATTCAAGCAATACAAACAAAACAGGACACTGCGCTCTAGGCTTGCATCACAAATCATCATTCCACCTTACCATAAGGAATTCATATGAGGCACTGCTTTCTGAGTACAAGCTGTCATGACTTGAAACACCTTCCAGCCAGGATTTGAAGCATCCAGGAGCATATATACTTCTTAAGGTAATTGAAAACATGGCTATTTTCAAGATAACTACATCATTCAACAACCCTGCAATAGAGCCCGAAAAGATAATCGCATCTTCAAGCTCACATTAGTTTACAGCCCACAGATATGGAACACTCAATCAGCAAAAAAGCAAAAGGCCCATCCCAGCAGATCATCCCACTTTTACTCTCTCTAACTTTGCCTCTCTTAGGGCCATATGTATCAAGCCTTTTTCCCGTTTGCAAACGGGCAGATTCTCAGAATCTGCCCGTTTGCGAATGCGAAAAAGCCTTTTGGGATGTATCATCCCAAAAGGCCATCGCAAAATAGAGAATCGCTAAATTTGCGATTCTCTATTTTGCGAATGCAGTTAAGGAATTGCAAATTGCGATTCCTTAAATGCAATTCTGGAAGCACCAGAAATTTGCTATTTGGCCTTAAGGAATTGCAAATTACCACCAACTTCAAGTTGGTGGTAATTTGCGATTTTCTTTAAAAAGCACTTTTTTGATTTTTTAAAAGTGCCATATGTCGCACATACATGTCCTTAGGGCATGTATGTGCGCAAAATGTGCACACATGCATATTTCAGGGGTGCAACAGGGTGTCCTTTTGGCACCCTTGCAACCTTGAAATTGCATTCTCAATTTGCGATTCTCTAATTGGTAATCGCAAATTGAGAATGTCTTCCCATTCATTCCTATGGGCCTCCTAGCCCATAGGAATGAATGGGAAGGTATTCCTTATTTGCGAAACTCAATTTGCTATTCGCAAATAAGGAATATGTAGGATTTGCAAAATGTTTAGCAAATCCTACATACATTGCATTTTGCGATTCTCTAATTGCGATTCGTTAAAAATCGCAATTTGAGAATCGCAAAATTCTTTTTTGATACATATGGCCCTTAGAGCTTTTTCTAAATGTGCAAATTAGGGGGAGAAATTATTTTTGATTACTAATGATTTTATAATGAATATTGTCATAATAGATGGATTATTAATGTTGCACATGAAACAATTGTATTTAGAGGTTCAGAGGTGTGTTTATTAACATAGTTTAATTATGCCACATTATATTAAAATGGATGCTGTTTTGTTGTTCTGTTCATCTTGCTCCTGCTCATTACCGCTTCCATTCAATGTCCCCCTGCGTGTCTTCTCCCCTCACAGTTTTCTTCACGGAGCACAGGGCACTGAACCAACTGGTTATTTTCCTTAGAGAGCATGTATTGTGAATGAAACTTTCTTTGTGTTCCTAATGTAGCTTTCTGGGGGATACTTCAGCTGGAAATTGCAATGCAGGCTTGCTAGCACACTAGTGTGCAGTCTTTGTTTTGAAATGCTTTTTATTGTGTTGTGCATCTCCAGACTGTGCTGTTGCTGTGGAAGCTAATGGAAGATTTCTTCTACCTTACAAATTGGTGAGTGTTATAATTATTTATGTGATGATCATCATTCTGATTTGGCCAATATGCGTTATCACTAGTCATGCCTTGCTGAATTTGCAGTTTTGCTTATTACCAATGCGTATATTGTGTAAAAAACCACTGGTTTTGGGGGTGTGACAGAACCTTTCCTTTTACCCTAGAAATGCTGTCAGTATTTCTAGTGAATCTCACACTTAGAACTTAGAGAGACGTTTTGTTTTCCTCACTGGACTGTGTCCATTTAGAGAGCTTTCCTTTTCTTTTAGGGATGGTGTCTATTTTGCTTATGATTTTTGTTGCTTATTGAGAGTTGGAATAATTCTGATTTCTGACTATGTTCTCTGGGCCAGATTAGTCAATATGTCACACAAGGCAACACAGCAAGACAACTTGCTGCACTGCGTGACATACAGAGCCGAAATGTGCCTTATCTACTAAGACCCCACGCATGCTCCCTTCCCCAATATAGCTTTATTGACCTCTGGGCCCTGGCCCACCCCGGAGTTATTTTAATTTAGAAAATGAATGGCGGTTGTCATTTTTCTTTTTTTTCAGCAAACCCGTGGAAGTACTGTAGGATCGTGGCAAAAAACTCAATACATTTTTAATTTTGCCCACATGATCTGTCCCTCTGGCTCGGGGACTCAGACCTCAGAGTCCTGTAATGGCGACTGAAACATTTTGGTGCATGTTGTGGACTGCCAAATAGAGTGCTTGCTCCTACGGGAGCCTCACTCCAGCTGGAGCAAGATGGCCCAAGGGAAAAAAGCCCCATCGGCCACTCAAAACACAATTTTTTTAAGTTGTGCTCGCAGGACTCTTGCAGGAGTCCCTCAAACCCAACCATCCAGATATACAAATATATTTGAACCTTAATTTCTCAAAAACTACAGAACGTATTTACACCAAATTGCAAAAAGAATGCTTTCTGGAACAAGATCTGTCTTTTTGCCAAATTTGGCTAAATTCCATTCAGCAGTTTTTGCAGTATCACTGTTCAATTTTCCTGTGAAAGAATGAATGGGGAAGGCACATTTTGGGACCCAACTTTTTCTCAGCACCTATTTGATAGATCACCAGAAACTTTCCAGGAAGGAGCTGAGGTGGATGAGACTTTTTTAAATAAATGTTGGGAAGATTCTAAAACAACACCAAAGTTATGAGCAAACCCAAAAATTATTTTCCTACGGAAACGCAGACGTTACTATTATTACTGAGTGGCAACAACAAAGCTGGCGCCCAGTGGTATAACTACCCAGTGGCAATCACCACTGGGTAATATATAAACACTTAAAAAAAATATTCAATAAATAAAAAATATGGTGTCATTAATAATAACTTGCAAATTTAAATTCATAAATATAAATTAACAATAACATGTATCACAATTAATTAAAAAATTAAATGAGTATTAAAAAATGTAAAAGGTAATTACAAAATTTCATATTTTTTTAAATAATATAAACATTAAAGAAAAAATGCACAATTAAAAAAAAACAATCAAAAATAAACACACTAGCAACAGTGTTGGACTTCTAAGAAGTCAGATTAAGTAATCTAACTCCAATTTAGGCAAATGTAGGAAAACTGTTGTAGGTTGTAGGGTTAGATGTATTATTTCCATTCCAACATAAGCAAAATTAGGAAAAGTGTTGGACTTTGGAAGGGTTACATTTACTATTCACACATCTATGTAAGCAAAAGCAGGGTAAGTGCTCAAAAAAATATGGTAAATTCTCCTAGGGTCATGAATTAAATAACCCATGACACTAAGGGCCTCATTACGATGTCGGTCGGAGTTGCTTCCGACCGACACCGTCTCGGTGTGTGAACCGCCCAACCATAGGTCGGTGGTTCCGCACACTGAATTAGGATGCGACCGCGCATGGTGCGGTGGCAAACTCCCATTTCTCCATAAGAGCTTGTGCGACGGGCAGAAACCACCTGCAGCACAAGCTCCCATTGAGAAATGGGAGATTGTGAATATCCCTCACGGTGCCTGCCACACGGTGTAGGGATTTTCCCCCAGGGCCACAACCGGAGGGCCAGGGGGAAGGGGGCCCTGCTAGGAGCCCCCAAAGTCGCTTTCCGATAGCCTTTCCATGTCAGAAAGGCCAACATGGAAAGGCTGTCGAAAACTGGCGTCATAATCCTGACGACGGAAACGCCGTCCTTAAGGGATTATGAGCCCATTCCGACTGGCTGACGGGCTCCTTAAGCCTGTCGGAACCAAGTCAATTTCCCCAGCCGGTTTACACTCCTACCGCTGACATTATAATTCGGCAGTTGGAGTGTAAACCTACCATGTCGGTCGGAAAGCCTCCAACCAGGGGTCGGAGCCTTTCCAACCGACATCGTAATAGGGCCCTTACTGTATTTTTTTTCATGTTGTTATGGAGCTGCTGAACTCCCTGCACACCCCAGCAACATTAAAAGAATGCTTGGTGTTGTTCCTACCACTTCTAGGGGCACCACCAAGCTGAACAAGAATGTGTTTTAATAGCCTTTGCAGGGCATTATAGGCGCTACTTTTAACGACACTGAAATTCCTGTTTTGTGTTGGGGACTGTGGGGGAGCCCCAGCACCCCTGCAGCCCCACCAGCTCCCTAGCCAGTACTCATCCTAGCAGGAGCAGTCAATTATTTGTTTTTAATTTTTTTTCATTATTGAGGCTGAGGGGGTGTTGCCCCAAACCCGACACTTTACAGGCCCCACCATCACATCCCTGGTGGGCAATTTATTTTTAAAAGGGGCACGTGGCTCCCTTCCCTGAGCCTTTACAACCCTGGGGGTCCCATCCCCAGGGCCTATTGGGGTACCCTCCCAGGACACCCACAAGACATAATTTTGGGGGCAGTGGGTAGCACCAGTACCCCCACGGCCCCTCGGGCTCCTGCATGCACCCATCCCGGGGTGCACATCTAGCTTCCTGCCAAATTTGGTGTAATACCGTTCAGCTGTTTTCACATTATTGCTGTTAAATTTTCCAATGAAGAATGAATGGCGAAAAAATTTTGGGACCCCCTTTTTCCCAGCACCCACTTCCCAAATCACCCTGAAACTTTCCTGGAAAAAGTTGAGGTGGATGAGACTTTGTTGGGAAAGTTTTGTGACGGTTCGTCAAACAGCTCCAAGGCTATAAGAAAACCGAAAAATGCTTTCCCTATGGAAACGAAGAATTAACTATAACTACCCAGTGGATTAAATGACCCAGGACAATTACTGTATGTTTTTTATGTTGCTGATATAGACTATTGCGTTCTGATTGGTAACTTTGCACACATGAGTGTTAGTGGACTGTAACTATCGAGAGCAAAGTTAAATTCGCTATGTAGTTAGCTAGTAACATTCAAGAATGACCTTGTATATGTTGCATGTGAGGCAGCACCCCCAATCTCTGCCATGACAATTACAATGTGAATCATTTTCACCTTTGGAAGTACACTAGCAGTGGAATAGACTGACGCACATCCAAAGGTCCCAGTGGGGGTGAGTATTAATTGTGCCAGTATGATTAAAAGTGAAAAATTGTACTACTTCTTTGTCCAAAAAACCCCTGCTTACTGATGGCCACAATTGGCTCAGCTAACACAAAATATTAACACAAATGGCAGCGGAGCATGCAGTTATATAGTATTACAATAAAGTCCAGAAAGCTGGAACTTACAGGAAGTATGGTCCAAACCGGCGAGAGAAGGTAGTAAGGTTCCTTAAGGGAAATAGAAGTTATAATGACTGGTATGGTAGCCCATTTTGCAGAAATGCACCCTTTAGTATATGAACCCGAATCTAGAAGAAATGAGAAGAAAATCGTATGGGACTTAATAAAGAAGAGAGTTGGGAGTACAGACCATATTTTGGTAATGCATTTCCAAAAAATATACACACCTCGCATATGGAATAGTGAGGAAGTCCATTCACCACGCCATTGTAGGTAAAAAGGTGTGTAGTTATTTTTGCCGTGTCTGCCACTTTTGGCTGTTTGTGTGTTCCGATAGTGAGGAGGGCTGTGATAGGCCCATATAAACTATATACCGGAAAAAGAAACATATAACAGATATCTAATGAATTAATATAATGCCCTGCGTTTGACGGCCATGAGCCATACTACTATAGACTACAACCAATCAAACGTAGCAACTACATGTGTAGCCAAAACAAAAAAGGGAGGGAAGGAAAAGATTAGAAGACTGACTACATTGTTTGCCTGTTCTTCTGTGTGTTAGTGCAGTTACGGGAGCCGATGCTTGAAAAAGATGCATCAATGGGAACTGGTCCTGACCATGGAAAGAGGAAACGAGCATGTGTAGTAGCGGTCATGTCGGTAGACGAAAACTAAATGTATATAGTTTATGGCTGCCATATCGAAAAATGGTAAGAATATGAGAAGCATAAATAGACAAAAATACAAAAATAGAAGCCAGCAGTCACGATGAGTAAAGAAAAAAGAAAACAAGCATTGGCATAGCCAATAGGTTTTGCCTTTGGGTCCTTATAAGTGTTTAGCCAGAGCTATTGGCTTTGCCAATGTCTTCAAAGTATGCTGTAGAGCATTGTGACTGCTGTGAAGCATGTTGAAAAATTATAATAAAAAAGTGTTATAAGCCTTTTTGTTACCTTATATTTAACCAAGAAGACGTATGTACAACTGAAAGACCCCATTAAAAAAGAATTAACATACAAAAATGGCTACTAGCTTTTTTTGGCCTTGCAATGCTGGCAGCTTCTTCCAGCCTGTTCTAATGCTTGTTTGTTATAGTTTTTTTTGTTATGGGGGAGGGCATAAACAACGGGTGGGTAGAGGTTGGGAAATAGTACCTGAATTACAACACGAGCAGCGGAGGGACACTAGGGGAGAATCAACAGATGCCAAATTCCGAGGGCAGAGTGAGGTGGTGCTTAGAGATGCTGAGGTGGTGGTGTGTTGGTGGGAGGTGATGCTCAGGTGATACTGAAAGATACTCAGGTGGTGCTGAGTGCTGTTGAGGTGGTGGTGATGCTGAATAATACTCAGGTGGTGCTGAGTGATGCTAAGGTGGTGCTGAGTGATGTTGTGGTGGTGGTGCTGCACAGGTGCTCAGGTGGTGCCGAATTATGCTGAGTTGGTGCTTTGCTGAGGTGATGCTGTGCTGATGCTTAGGAGGTGCTGTGCTGATGCTGAAGTGGTGCTGCGGTGGGGCTGCGCTGGTGCTGAGGTGGTGCTCCCCTGATGCTGAGATGGGGCTGCGCTGGTGGTGCTGCGCTGATGCTGAGATGGTGCTATGCTGATGTTGAGGTGGTACTGTGCTAGTGCTGGAAGGTGCTGCTCTCATGCTGAGTTGGTGCTGCATTGGTAGTGGTGCACTGCTCTGGAGGTGGTGGTTTGCTGATGCTGAGATGGTGCTGTGCTGATAATAAGGTGGTGTTGTGGTGGTGCTCAGGTGATGCTGAATGATACTGAGGTGGTGCTGAGTCATGCTGCAGTGGTGCTGAGTCATGCTGAAGTGGTGGTGCTCTGCTGGTGCTCAAATGGTGCTGAGCAGGTGCTCAAGTGGTGCTGAGTGATGCTGAGTTAGTGCTGTTATGAGGTGATGCTGCGTTGATGCTGAAGTGGTGCTGCACTGATGCTGAGTTGGTGCTGCAGTGGTGGTGGTGCACTGATGAGGAGGTGGTGCTGTGCTGACGCTATGATGGGGCTGTGCCGATGCTGAGGTGGTCTTTGCTGATGCAGAGGTGGTGCTGCGCTGATGATGTGCTGGTGCTGAGGTTGTGCTGTGCTGGAGCTGAGGTCGTGCTGCACTGGTACTGAGTGATACTGAGGTGGTGCTGAAGTGGTGGTGTGCTTGTGCGAAGGTGGTGCTGAGTGATGCTGTGGTATTGCTGAGTCATGCTGAGGTGGTGATTCTGCGCTGGTGCTCAGGTCGTGCTGCGCTGGTGCTCAGGTGGTGCTGAGCTGTTGCTCAGGTGGTGCTGAATGATGTTGAGTTGGTGCTGTGCTGAGATGATGCTATGCCAATGCTGAGGTGGTGCTGCGCTGATGCTGAAGGGGTGCTGCTTTGTTGCTGAGGTGGGGCTGCGCTGGTGCTGAGAAACAGGATTATACCTCTAGGACAACTATGCTTTTAATCCCACCACAAGACACATTCCAGTCACTTCATTCAACAGAGAGGTATATGGCAGAAATGTTGCTGTATTTGCTCTGTATGAATGGAACTTAAATTTTGATCAAAACAGAATCAAAATGCCCTCTATTTGCAGAACTGTTTTTTGCATACTACTGACAGAAAGAAGTAAGTGTCTGTACACTTCCAGTGAAAGTACTGAACCTCTGCTGAGAAATGCTGGTACTCGTACTCTGCCTTTCAAAGCAAAGAAGTTAAGGTACTCAGTGCCTGCTAACTATGAAACATATGCCACGATGTTAAAGTCTGATCGCCATAGATATACCATAGATATCTAGAATTTCGTTCTTTGGCCACAAATATGTACAGATTTTTGCTGTATTAGTTAATTAAAACATGCAGTTTATTTTGTGATATAAATATATACTGTACGATCATAATGTACTTTTGTAGCACACTGGTAATGAGGGGAATGAGAAGTGGATGTATGCATGGGTATGTATGCATAAGTATGTCTGACGACTGTCATGTATGTTATCAATACATTATATTTTTTTCTTGCCAATAATTATTCTTAAAGACACAATGACATTGTTATTTATAAGATTAAAAGGATGTTTCTGTTTTTGTATCAATAAGACTGTTTCGTTGCTTGTCTTCTTATGTGCCCTCTACCTTATTTTATAATTAATTGCCTGAGATCTCATTTTGAAATTCATTGATAATATCCCTGCCTTGGGCAAGTTAGCTAGTTGCAGGGGGCCCCTTTTTTCCTAACTATGAAACATATGCTACGATGTTGAAGTCTGATCGCCCGATCTTGTGATACTAGGCTGAAAGAGTCACAAGATTCTGATTAAGCATGACTCTGGTTGACTCCATGCACCTGATATTTATAAACTCGCACATTTCACCTAAAGAATGTTACAGTCCGTGTTCTTCCAAATCGTAACCCAAAAAAGGTGTTGCTCCTGATCAATACACTCAAACATTTATGGGCAAGCTATTTCCGGTTTTGGTACTTCCCTTATGTCGATGCCTTTCTTGTGCTCTGCCCTCTGGTACACATATTACAATAGACTGGGTCCCTACAAAGAAAAGTGGGAGATAGCAGCAGCGTGGAGTGAGCGATACCAGCAGTGGGTAAGAATGCCGGCACAGAACGGCCATTTAACTGCATATCCTGTCGGCAACTAAATAGTGGTGTGAATTGTGTGTGACTAACATTCACAATAAAATAGTAATAACGTGCAATGCGCACAGAATGCACTCACGCGGACATATGCCTGAGGCAGAAACAGTACTTTTGATGCGCCGTGACTGGTGCTTTTAAGAGTGTGTGTGGTAACAAACACTGCTAGTAAATCATGCTATGTACAGAAATAAATTAAACACACATTCCTGCGTGGGAGAAGGAGCGAGAAGCCTGATGAACTCACGCAGGGACTCAGCAGAACGGACGCTGCAGCCCCACATATAACAAGCTGGAGTTTTGGGCGACTGTTTATACGGGCTGATCCGAAAGGAACTAAGCTGTATTTACAAATCATATTCCTGTGGGGGGGAGGGGGCAAACCTTTTGTCAAGTCTGCTCACAGCTGGATTGGGGAGGTGCCCTGGGCGTGGAGGAAGAGGCTCTCAGGGAGGTAGAAGGGAGAGCTGCTAAAGGCAGGAGGAAACTGACAGGGCTGGGGAGAAGTTGCTGCCAGTCTCGAGTAGGAGGAGAGAGTCAGTGGTGAGGAGAAGCCTGACTCAACGGTATATGAGGCAGCCAGACTGCCAGGGTGGAGAAGATGAGGAAACAGGGAGTGGTAAAGAGAACGAGAGAGGAGTGAGCCGGCAGTTGTCCCTGAAGCGGGCGCCATGCTTCTACACAGCTGAGGCAAACAAGAAAAGAGTGGACAAAAGACCATAAATAAAAAAACCAGTTAGAGCACAGTAACAGGGTTGTCGACTGGGACCATCGGAAACACCAAAAGGTGGGACTAACTAAACATATCAACCAAACAAAAGCAGCCCTTTACGAAGGGCACGAACAGGAGCAAATAGAAAACATGGGTGGTCCTTCAAACCCTACTCTGGATACTACATGCCTCGCAGAGCAGTGCATGCGCCCTGCAGAATCAAAATAAAGACGTGATGTCACCAAAGAAATTCTAATAATAGTACAGTGCATAAAGTCAGAGTGAAACTAGAAAAATAATAAAAAGTGTGACATCATCCTATGGGGCCCCAGAATGACCTTTGAAAGGCTTTAGAATTTGAAAATTAGTATTACTTATGGAAGTTGGCAAAACCATGTGTAGAATATAAAACATGATCATCGTATTTATCATTATAGAGAATGTCAAGAAAAAGAAATGTACATCTAAGAATGAAAGAAGTTAGGAATACCAATCAGTGATTGGAGGTCATATTGTTCTTTTTTATACATAAATATTCCAGTGAGAATGTATTGTCTCTTAAGAAAAAATACAATTCTCTATCATGGTTTAAATCAAAGTCCACCGCTCTTAGCGTGGTGTTCCATGTTGCCTCTTGTTTCCGTAGTCATAAAGTGCGGTTGCCTCCTCTGGGGTGGGGTTTCACCCAATCTGTGGCATGAAATCATACTTGTAGATCATCTCAGTGGCTATGGCATGATAGAAAAAGTCTGGATAAGGGGTAGTATGGCCACAAATTACAGATTGGTCTGAGATGTTCTTGCATCCTTTCTTTCAGTGGACGGATAGTGCTTCCCACATAAATGAGGTTGCATGAACATACAATGAGGTAAACAACATATTTAGTATTACAATTCATGAAATCTCTGGCTTAGTAATCATGTAAATAAGACACTCTATAAACATTGGCATGTTGTGCGGATAGACAACACACTTTCACGCATCATCCCAAAATGGACTGTGATGATACATAAGAGAAGTAGAACTATTAGGGATCGAGTTTGCCACAGCTTTCTTCAAACACAAAATAAGTGACCAATCTAATACCTGACTTTCCAAATTGCCAGCGGACTTCTTCAAATGTGGTCATTGTGTGGTTTGCCCTTTAGCCTCTAACAAGATCATACCTTTTCCACATATTAGGAATAAATTGTACTATGTAGGAGATTTCATGAGTTGTAATACTAAATTTGTTGCTTAACAGTGGCTTCATTATTTTTCTAGCGTGTCCCAAACCCAAGAAAGCAACATTAACATGTTAATCTGTACTCTTATATTCTGTATAGGACAGTCAGGTGTGCCACAGTGAAATTGGCATCTGGGGCCTTGTCACTATAAAGATAGGGTATTATATTTCTACATGTCTCACTTTTAAATGCCATGAGCCATACCTTGTGGACTCCAAGGCCTACATAGGGATGACATTAACATTTTGAAAGGGAGGTTTCTGCTTCTCAAAAAGGGTTATTTTACGAGGTGCACTGCATGGTTTGCACTGCAATAGTCATGCTACAATGGTAGACCTAAAACCATGTTTTGTAGGCCCGCTCTGTGATGGAACAATAGGTGCTGTAGTCCACTGGTGGCATTTAACTTGTAGGACCTGGGTGCATTTTCTACACCATAAACCAGGGACCTATAGACAAGATAAAAGTGTCAATTAAGAATAAGCCAATGTAGCCATATTTAAAAGGGGAAGCACCGCAACTTTACCCCTGGTTAGCCAAGGTAAAGTGCACAGAGTTCTAAAAAAAATTCCAGCAAAATTAGGCTCCAAAACAATGCAAAAAATCCAGGGTGACCAAGCAGAAAAAAAGGCAGATTTCCTGCAGAAGCCACATGGCCCTCATTCAAGATTATGTTTGTGAGATGCATGCAGACAGCTGAATAGCCTCCAACTTTGGATCTCCTGTGAGACATAAAGTTGATTATTATCTGTGAAGGACTCGCGATTTTTTTTTTTTTTTGGGACTCGCGATTTTAAGAAAACTTGTATCTCAATCCAGAGATTTCTTTTCGTATACAAATATTTCAGCCTCTTCCTTTAGGCCACTTGCTCAGAGGTAAACATCACTGTGGTCTACTGTGGTCTACACATGACATGAAAGGCGTGTTTTTTAACCAAATGATTAAGACAGAGAAGTGGTTTGTCTATGTGCTTGGAGTGTACTTAAGTGTCTTGATTGCAAATTCTATTTTTCTTTTGTTTCTTTTTATATGTATAAATGCCAATAAAACGTCTTACGAAAAATGAGATGTGGTTTGGATTTCCAGTTATATATACAGGACACTCAACTTTATGTTTGACATAGCTTTCCATTTTGAGAACTGTAAATAAAGACAATTCCTTAACGTCTTTGGACCTGTTCAGAAATGGTGCTACTACATTAAGATCACTGCAGGCAGTTATCTGACAGCACCACCAAAAAGCCACAAGAAGAGAAATCGCAGCAAATAGCCTAAATTGCATTGGGGCGCCGAAAAAAACAAAATCTTGCACCAAACTTTGCCCGATCGCAAAGTTGTTTTCATAAAAACATGACGAACTCAGAAAATGCAGGAGCAAATAAGTCGAGGGTATGTCAGACCTACAAAAAAGGATGTGAATCGGACCCCGCAGCTCCGTGGCTGCTAAGACTTTGTGCAGTTTTGTAGCCAATGGCCACCTGAAATTGAAATTGAATCTTGCTACTAAAAAAGATGGAGTTGTATTGTGCTCATCCCGTGTGGTGTGTCTTTGAAAGCGCGCTTTAATGTAGTCCAAACCTGTTGGCACACAATATTTGTTTACCGGACTTGCAAACCAGACCAGAAATAAAGGAAAACACTGGAAGCAAGTGTATGTAATACAAATTTAGTAAATGCTTGTCTCTGAGTATATTTTGGCCTGTGGACTCTTCCTTCTTCGTGTCTCTACACACTGACATTTGCCTAAAAAATGAGTCCCTTTCATTGAAAAGTACAAGCAGGCATTCATTCGCTCATCGTTAAGGTAAATAGAGTCTAGTAAAAGCTATAATGTCTTAGACATCCATGAATGCTCTTCTGTTTATTGAGGAAACTAAAATGCATCCCTATGCAAACTTTGGGGTTCAATAAATAAAGAATAGCACCGTGTTCTCTTTTTGGTTTATTTTAGAAGGGATTAGCAGTCATCAATCAAGCACAGCCTGACTTCCCAAAAACTTGAAAGGGAGACTATTTATTCGCATGTGGAACACAAAAGGCAATAAAGTAAATAAATGGCAGTATTCACTGAGATCACCGAAGGTCCACTTACACAGGAAACAGTGCAGTAAAACCAACAATCACAACTCCAAGGAACCGTGGCACATTTATAGAAGTGCCTTGCCTTTTTCAGATAAGGGTGTGATTTAGCTGTGTCTATGACCTTTATGAGGCAGGGAAGCCGTAAATTGCTTCTGCTGTATGCGTCAGCTATCCACAATGGCAGGGATCAGGGCATTAAGTGGGATGAAGAAACTGGGGGGTCTCTCATAGGGGTGTGGCCGATGTAATTAAGGGCGTGGCTTAAAACACTTAAGCTAAAAATCTGTACTTAGCATAGTGTGCTGCCCCACTGGTATTTTGCTGCTTCTGTCACTGCATCCAGATATATAACACAGCAAGTAACATTACACCTACAACAAACCAGGTCTATTGGCTTTGTCAATGGTTGTAAATTGCATAAGATAAATAAGCAATAACTATGATTTCGTTGTATATAATATTGAAAATGTGCCAGTTGTTGCGGGCGAGGTTGTGGGATGAGTCTAGAGCTGCCGACTTTTGAACTGAGAAAGCAGGTTCGAGTCTGAGGTCGGCTCAACATCCTGTGATTCAAAACAGGAATATGTCCTTGTGTAATGTAACTGGTGCTTATGTGAAGCACTCCAAGTTTTTGCTATATGAAACTGAAAAATGAGTCTCTTTGAAGTTAAAAAGCAGTGATGGCTGGTACTATTGCAGAGTTAAGTTTTTTTTTTTCCACCCTGAGGGTAAAAATGGAGAGGCCTGCTTTTAAGAACTGCCGGTGCTGAGCACTGGCAGGGCCCGGCCCACTTAAAGCCCTGGCAGGGATCCAAACAAATGAAGCAAGGAAATCCTCATGACAATTAGTTCACATAAATGAGCCTCTTTCCAGTTGTATGTCATGTCCTTGTTATAGGAGGGTAGCAGATAGTAAGATCATTGTATTACCTAAAGGGCAGGAACTGTACAGCAGCTCTCAGAATAAGGGGTTTCAAAGTCCTAATTTGCTCGGCCATATTGGCCGGGTTGCAGTGGGGTAACGAAGCATGATGGTGCCCTCATGGGCGTCAGGTCCCCGAATGCCAGGGGTAGCAGAAGTGACATCACATACCTGTTGACCTTAATGACATCAACGGAAGTAACATCAGATGACTCCTGACCCTGATTTTTTCCAGGAAGGCTTGTCACATGACCACAGCATCACAATTGAGGATTTGCTTTGGATAGTACCACAAAGTTGCGCTATGCGCTGCTTTGCATTATTTTGCATTAAGGGGTGTTCCATGGATGGTGTATGGGCATTCCCATGCCAAGCCATGGGTTTTGACACAAATCCCTATCTACAAACATTGACAGACAGGAATTTGCACCAAAATCAAAAAGCATAACAAGAAGAAATGTTTTAATTTCTTCTTTTTTCCCAGCTTTCCATGTGTGCTGAATTGTACAATACATATATATATACATACACAAGGCAGCACAGCAATTTTGGTGCAGTGTTTCCTTGCATCAAAAAATAGTAAATCTGGGCCTCGATCTTACACAATCTAACTCACTACCTGTCACTTGACTGTCACTTACTGTCACTCACATACAAATGATTACATACACAGAAACATTTTCTCAAACATATGCACGCTCTCTCTCTCACGTAAACACACTATTCACATGCACACATACAACATACATTTAAATCCATTTTTACTCACTACAGCTGCCACCATAGGTCCTAAGTGTGCTCCATTTTTTTTATTATACTAATAGTGAATACTAGAATATTATTCAATATTAGTATAATGAGAAACAGCCAGACGATAAGGAAAGTGGAGCCCCATTGGTCTTGGCACTAATTTTGCCACATCTGATGTCAGGATTCACAAACTCAGTGCCAGGGGTCGCAAGGGGAAAGCTTGGGGTCGCAGCTGCTACCCCTGGTGGCCCCTAAATGAGACCGGATGGTGTGACATCCCAGTTAGCAACACAGTCACTGAGGGTTGATGAGTCACCCCCGTGATTTCATCTGTGTATGTTGTTACTTATGTTGTATGGATGGGAGGAATGCGTGTGAGTGATATGACAGGTGAGGTTGTGAATGTGGCATGAGTATGGGGATATGTAACTGTTTGTGAGCGTACTAGATAGACTTCAGGATGTTATTTCTAAGATGAAATGTGATATGTGTATTGGATTCGCACAAATTGTACCTATTGCATTTCCTAATGAGATGGCGATGTTAATTTTTTGTATGAAATACTTTTTGTAGATGAGCACTATTTATTAGACAATGTTTTCCAATGAAAAAAAGTTTTCTCTTTTATACAAAACAAATAAACAGCAAAATAAAATCAAGTTAAAGAAAAAATAAATATTTATGAGTCTGTAACAGATGGTTACCCAGAGAGCTGTTATCAGCCAAGAGTAAATTGATATAGGTCGAGTGAGAGTTTTTGTAGTGCTAGTTGGCCCCTAAATGAGAACCATAGGTGCACTCCTGCAGAATGTGGTCAGCGCCCCCCGAGCCTCCCGTATCTCACAAATACTAATATCCTTAGTTGAAAGAGGGTTTCATGAAGGATGGGGGCCATCCTGCCACACAGGGGCATCTGGGGCCTGCATTACGGCACTCCAGGGGCATAGGTAGTATTAGTTCAGCACTCACTGTGGCACTCTCTGTGTTGGTTTGTTTTCGGTACCTTCACAATGCCATCTTCATTTGGACATTTCAAAGTTGTGACATTAGCAGGAATATGATGCTGTTCAGACGTACGAAGTGGACATGGATTGGTCCTGGGAATGTCTGTCACAGAGTTTGGGTGTACAAAGCCAGCACCAAGACAGTTTCCACAGCGATAGAATGGAAGTTACCTGGTTTGCATTAGACTTGTTCCTTGTGGAGCTTTGGTCCTAATGCAATATGTGTGCCACCATGTGATCCAACACAATGTTCTGTTGTGCCCAATTCATGCTATCCTGCCTTCACATTGGCTATTTCCTCATTGTCTATGAACTGGAGGTAGCTGTTGATGTGTCTCCTCATTGTAGGCCAACGTGCTTGTAGCATATCACTGACATTTGTTTGAGACATTCCACCAGATGCAAGCAACACTGGAGTGAAATTACCCTGTGGTCAGAAACTGTTGTACTGACATGTGTCTGTTTATTTCTTTATTTGGTGTAGGATTCCTTTTGTGAGGTAGGCAATATGGCTTCAGCTCATGATGTAAACCTAATTTATTATTGCCTATTATGTGGGATATTGTCAGATGTATCCCCTCCTTCCATATTGTGAAAGTCTGCAAGTGGTTATGTGATCACTGACCCAGAATAACTGAGTCATGTCTTAATTTGCTATGTGTCTGACATCATGTCAGCCTATGATTTGAACAATGGAATAAAGATGTTCTCAGCCCAGACACTTGAATGTATGTGTAGATGTGACATGGTAGTGCTCCTGAGTTCAACATTGTTTAAATACAACATATCCATGCTTCCAGAAGTCTCTAGATTTTACATTGCAAAGTTCACATGGTAGTACATTCACATTATTATATTGGAGAATTACAACAGGAGGCAATGCTCTGGTGACGTGTATTTTTATTGAAGTGAACAAGGATAAGATAAACAAATTACTTTAAAATTCAACAGTGCAAACAAAAAGTGAAGTCTTCAGTCATGGTGGATGAAACCACTGTAATAGAGTCCAAATGGTCAGGAGTCCAAAGTCCAACATACTCCTCCCATCACATATGGAAAAGTGGTCAGGAATGGTCCAACAAAGTAAATGTGTAGCACACACAGGAGGACATTAGGGGCAAGGGTTCTTACTGATGGTGGTGGTTGTCTTGCCATCCTGAGTTCCTGGGTTTTTGCTTGGGCGTCCCTTTGGTTTTCAAGATGGGGGATCCGGAACTGCTGAGACAGGGGCGCGTGCAGGCATGGGCTCCTCTGACAGGGCCTCCCTTCCTGTGGCTGCAGCAAATGTTGATAGTGTGGATGTATTTGGACCACAGGAAGGGGTAGATGGATGTGAAAAAGCCCTCCAGTGGGTGGTGTTGATGTCCCGCAGCACCACAACCAGGGAGGCCACCTCAGTGTAGATGCCCGCCACCTCAGTGTGGATGCCGGCCACCTCAGTGTGAATGGCGTAAACCTCCTGGTATGTGTCCCTCTGCAGCACCTTCATTTCCCGGATTTCGGTCAATACCTGGCCCATGACACTTTGGGAGTCTTGGTAGACTCCCAGGACTTGGGTGATGGCAGCCTGGGTGTCCGTGACCTCAGTTACCCTCCCACTACACCTACCCCCACGGCCCTGTTCTGTTGGCACAGACTGCACCCTCCCACTGTGTTGCAAAATATATATGTATTTCCATTTAAATTCATATGTATGCACTCACACTAACATGAGGCCCAGAGCTCCAAAGGGCTTCCTATCTGACCTTGCCTGGACAAGCTTCCAGCAGCCATTCTAAATCAGCCTTAGAGGTCACTTTCCTAGTTCTGACGTCATCATAAGTTTCCTTATCTGGTTGTGCAAGTTGCTTACACAGTGCCGAGCCAGCCTTTCTGGTCTGCCCATATCTAGCCATTTATGATTGCCATGTTACACATCCCTGTTAGCCATATTTGGCTTGGTGCCTTATTCTAGTTCCGCTGACATGGCATTACTCAATGTATATAGCACCTAGAAACCTGTCACTCTGGGAAGAAGCGGTCTGAGAGCCCCTAAGGCAGGAGACCTGACTTCTTCCTTGCTAATTAGCAATGATGCATGCTTTGGTACCAATAAATACATTTCACTCTGTTTCTGAGCAAACCTGCTATGTCTGGTGAGTTTCTTTCATTTGCTCCTGGGAGGGTGCCATTATATCCCCATCAGAATGGTGTCAGAAAGTGGGACATTGGAGGACTGTGATGTCACCAGTCAGTAAGTGAGATGTAAGCTAAATAACAAACTTGCCTTGCTGCAAGTGACCTTTCAGTCTTTCAAATGCGTATTTAACACATAGTATTAATAAAAGGGGCATTGACTGGCATTTAAAATAGACAGGGGACTGTTGAGAATGTTTTAAAAATATTCTCTATATCAATACACTAATTGATATGTGGCATACACTGCAGGAGAGCCTGGGTTAGAGAAATATTTATGTGTACCTACACATATAAGAAGTAGTGAAACAGGTGACTGATAAGTAACTAAGTTACTTTATGTCAATACATTTTGACAAATGGCTAGACCCTTAGGGGGTCTCACAAAATCCATTGCAGAAGACCCTGTGTTAGGATGGGGTATTGATTTTACCCACAAAAAAGAAACCCTCCCAGAATATAGTGAGTGGAGCTTCTGATTTGCAGGTTGCACCGGAACACAGGGAAGTGAGTTTGAAATATGCGTAGTATGTCATGGATGAATGACTGCATTTAAATAGGGTATTGATCTTCAGTACTGGACCTCTATGTTTCCTTGAAATGTTTATTTGATTTATATAAAAAATGGAGCGCATTAGTGCATTAGAAAAGCAAATGGGATTTATATGTGAGGTCTCTGGCTGGTCCATAACTGTTGATTTTCCTCTTTTTAACACATTCTATCCACTACCTGACAACTTTTCCTTTGTAGGAGACCTTTTGTATTTATCTTTCAGGGTAAAAGTGCACATTGTGAGAAAGAAAAAAAAACACATTTCATGAAAAATTTCTCAGAAGAAATTCATGGTAAGCCCACTGGAAAATTGTTTAAAAAACTGGCAGGAGGAAAAAAAGATAGCCCTGCAGATAAAGGTAAGAAAATGAATTATATAAAATATGTTAAGTAGCTGCGCGCTACTTTGGAAAGTGAAGCAGTAACAAAGTATAGATGTGTGAACATTCAATTATTATATTCCCACAATGGTAAAAATTTGAATTAAAACTCGAGGCAGAAATGCCAAGCATTCCATATAAAAAGAGAATGGACTTTGCATACATTGTCCTATGTTTCAGAGAAGATATTTTGTGTTTGTTTATGTTATGTCTATGTTATGTTATATTACGGAAACTTCTAAGGCGCACGAATACCCAAGGGTGTCTTGGCGCTAAGTTGGGGTGTTTACAGTGTCTAGAGAGCGGAGGAGGCTAGGAATTAAAAAGCCAAAGTTTTAACAAGTTTCCTAAAAACTCAGTAACGTGGGAGTTGCTGTGATATTTATAGGCAAGCTGTTCCAAAGCGCTGCCGCTTCAGAGGAAAACAAGCTTCCCCCCATTTGAATCTCTTAAATTTAGGGCACAAGATCATTAAAGTATTTTTAGACCTTAGATCTCGTTTGGGTATATACCAAGAGAGAGATTGGTTAAGGAACATGGAGCCGGAATAATATACGGCTTTATATGTAAGGCATAGAGCCTTGAATTTGATCCAGTTAGCCACTGCAAGCCAGTGCAGCTTTTTGATACAAGCTGAGAAAGGGTGAAATCTGGGCAAATAAAGGATAAGCCTAGCTGCTGCGTTTTGGATACTTAATACAATAATACATAATTGATGTATGAAGGATTGTTCATGTTTTATGTACTTTTGTAAATGTTATCTCATAACAAATAAAGCGCTCTGAAACCTTTGAGTATAGCTAGACCTATATAAAATTAAAAATAATAATAATTGTAACATGGTAATGTTAAAAATAACTTTTCCTAGGAAAAGGAACTAAATAGGAAAAGAGTAGGCCTCACAGACAAAAACGAATTTGTGTGTATTATACAACTAGGACATAACAAAAAAAAATTAAACTAGATGCCCCAACATTTTGTTAATACTGCCTATCAGCTGTGCAAAATGTAGCACTCTCCTTAGATACATGATATTAAATATTAAAAGGCATTCACATTATAGGAGTAATTGGTGGCTGCTGTACGGGTTAAATGCTAAAATAAAAGCGTCACTGCAAACAATAGATTTTGACTGACTTGGAATGCCTGGGTTTTAATAGACTAAACTGAGCTGAGTCCCAGCACCAGCTGCTGCCTTTCCTCCTGAAAAGTGTAGAAGACGACACCTGCCGGTCATAAACAACAACTGCATAAATAAAGACAGGGCCGACCCAAAGAAAAGACTGTGGCAACTAGGTTTAAATTTGTATCAAATAGCACTTACAAGCCCGTGCCTTAAAGAAAATAGTCTTGAAAGTTTGAAATATAAGTTGATTATTTTGGATAAAAGAAAAGGGATAAAAGTCAGGACTTCCCTTCCTGCTTTCTTTCATTAACAAAAAATTCATTTGTGGATCTCATAGTAAATAATTACTTATTTCTAAACTGTAAATAATTACTTATTTCTAAAGGGTGAAACAAACTTTCTATGTTTCATTAAAGCTTCTGTGCTTAGTTTCAAAAGAAGCTTTGTAGGTGTTATAAATAAATCCATTTAAAGACAAAATGAAAGGAATAATGAAAGGAATGAGGCTTGCTTTTCATATGTAGAAACCACAAAAAAAGGTTAGTGATCATTAATAAAAAAAAAAAAAAACTGACTACATGTAAAAAATTATTAAAAGTTATTGCACTAAAATCGTTTTTACATATTTATAATCCTTATAATGTCTAATACCACTATTGTGAACATTTAATAATATTTAGCACTGTTCAAAATTATCCTGTGCAAAGTATATATTCAGATTTCAATGTGCACATTAAGATTTCTATTTCCTACTGGTTAAAATATGTTGTTGCACCAAATTAAAAGGGTGAATATTAAGGTTCTCTAGCAATGACAATATTACTGAATATTAGGGACAACATTAAAATATGATTCCTAATATGGCCTACTGGCTGCAATCTGAAATGCACTTACAAAGTCATGCAAAGAGTAGCGGTACAGACATGAGAATTACATTGCGCGCCTTAATGCACGATAGTTCTGAGCAAATTATGGCATTCTGAAAACTGAAATTTTGAGCCAATTTTTTAGGTGCTAGCACACACAGTTCACAAGAAATAAATAAATAATAAAGAACAAAAGTTGTATCCTACCTTTAAAAAATAGCAGCACGAAGGCACGGAGCAGGGATCCCCCTTCAGTCATGCGGAGAGTTACTTTGAGCTCTGATGCCCACATGAAAATAGCATTGCTCAGACATGGGAAAAACAGGTTTAAGGGTCAAAGGGCAAGTTCTGTATTTAGAACTGACCAGCCCTACCGAACCTAAAATGTCCACGCAGGGAGTCTTTGAGCATTTTTTTTTTATCTGAAGTTAGCCACTGTGACAGTCCTTAATTTAAAAATGGTTTGTTAGCAGATCACTGATAAAATTGATTTTATCTAAATAACTTCAGAAAGTCACACGCACAGGCTATCTAGTGCAAACTCAGCTAAAAGCAGTATTTGAAGAAATAAAATAAGGATAAGCTAAACATGCAAGAATTAGGGGCTTTGGACAGCTGTTAACCAAGGATGTGTCAGACAGGGCAATAAAGGCCCTTGGGTCAGGCTGGGATAGATTTGTAAAGGAGGGGGGATTCTAGGAGCACAGAGCAAGCAGTTTGGTCAGAGACAGACATAGTTAGCTCAGTGGGTCTGAGATAGTGTGGTGGAGAATTGGGAGTGATTCCCTTATCTGTAAGGAACAAACATATAGATATATATTTTTCCCCACAATATAGTACATTCTTGTTATATTGAATAGTAGTTTAACAATAACTTACTTCCTTTTTTTATTAATTAAAATTTCCTGATTATAACATTGTAGGGTAAAACACTAAGAGTAATGTACAAAGAACATCATAACAATTAAAAATTGCTAATTTATGAGAATGTTAAAATAAAATAAGCTGTGAAGATGTCTGGGGCTATAATGTGCTGAGGAAAATTAGGGTCAAATTAATGCAGAATTCATGTTAAAATTATTAAGGATATTGTCATTTTTAATTTAACTACATTTAATAAATGAAAGAATTTACAAAGTTGTTACAATAAAATTTAGGCCTTGATTGAGCCTTCCTGGAACTAGATTGGACACCACAGATCTGTTTTAGGTACCATTAGCTAAAGGAAATATTGCATATTCTTTTAGGAGCAGATGGGGATATCACTGTTTTCTTGAGAAATAATACCAGTGTAGGAGATATGCAGGGTGGGGTTTATCCTACTGAATAACATTATAAAGGGGAACAGCGTAGATACCAGAGAGTACATAAGAGTAGGGTATCAGTGTTATTGTTGCACAGTGTTTCAGGATGAAGGTATCAAAAACACCCAAGGAGAATCTCATGTTTCCACTAAGGTGGGAGATGTTTCTACTAACATAGGAAATAAATAGGGATACATTTCACCATTTTTATATAAATTAATATAATTTTTGCAGCAGTATATATATAAATATGTTTTAAATAAATGGAATTTACTCATAAATACCTAAGGATAGGTTAGAACAGGGCACTTACTGCTTGCAGCTTCAGTAAGGATTCTCTGTTGTACGCACCCCATGTAGAGCACTTGTGGATGTGTTGAGAGATGATAAATGATGCTGTTAGACTGCAGTTTGTTACATATAAAAAGGAAATGGATGGATGTACACATAACTGACAATAAGGTTATAGAACCAGGGAACGAGAGGTTTGGAAAATGCCCTCACCATAAAGTGATATTTAAAATAAATAAAATGAAAAAGAGAGGGTGGTGAAAACATGCTGTCACCATAAAGTGATTACCTTATGAACCTGTGGTTCCTTTAGAGCCTGTTGTGCCTGACACCAGTACTATATTATTATTTATACCTGTAGAGGCAGAGTATTTTTCTCTCCTCAGTGGGTTTTTAGCAGTAAAGTCCATCCACAGAGTGAAAGCCTCTTTGCCGTCATGCTGGGATACCCAGTACACTTCATTCACTGTGAGTCCCAATGTCAAAGCACAGGCAGTAAAGAGAGACTTGGACCACCTATGCCTGGAAGGTGGTAGCATCGTCTTGCAGTAGGCTGATGACCTCCTTGTGATATCTCCATCACTTGAGGCCTTTGAAAGCCTGTGAAAAAGACACTGTAGCTCTGCTGAACTACCTCCAGGAGAGAAGACACAAAGCCTCATTGTCAAAATGCCAGTGCTGCCAAAAAAGAGGTGACTTACCTGGGTTATGAGATATTCCAAGGTACACGCCGCATGCCACCTGACGGAATAAAATTGTTTCAGGGCATTCAGCTCCTGCCCACCAAGAAAGGAATGATGTCCTTCCTGGGGATAATGAACTACTGCCATCAATGGGTCCATGAATGCAGATGCTATGCTTGCAAACTGTTTCAAGAAATTGAAAGAGACATTGTGTACTGCGCCATCATGGTGACTACCTGACTACAAACTGCCTTTCCATCTCTGTTTCAGAGCAAAATAACATTGCAAATGAAGTGGTGCTGCCAATGGTGTGCTGACACAGCTGGAAAAGAAAGGCCTGCGGGACACAACTATGTGACTTTGCTTTCTGCAGTGATTAGGGGTCAGCAGCTGTGATGGTGGAGAGGACGGCTCTCAATTTGTTGGACTATACTTGTATAGTCTAGGTGCCACATTTGGTGCAGATGCATTTGGTTGTTGTTGTTGTCTGGATCGACACAACATTTTCTGGCACACAGGTTATAATGGCACCATGTTGTCTAATTGTAATGTCATAATAAAAGGCCCACCTGTTAATTTGGCAAAAGTATTACCTGCAATAGGTTATTCTGATGAGATCCATTCTCTTTGAGACAAATGAGACCCCTAAGTAAGTTGGTGTTGAGATTGTAGGAAACGGCACCACGCCAAGATTAGACACTATTAGGAAAGACAGACTATGAGTGGTACACTGATGGTTCCTTCAGCAGACTGATAGACACTGATTACAGAGCAGGGTATGCTATAGCAATAGCTGAAGTGCAGCTCTGCCACTTGAAACATCTACCCAGTAAGATAAGCTGTATGCTGTAACAAAGCATGAATACTAGTCAAGGGTAAAACTGTTAACATTTAAACTGATTTGTGGCCAGCTGTGGAAGTATCACGGATTCATAACAGAAACAGGGCGCCTTATTAAAAATGGTCCTTTAGTAAGGATCTTGTTTAAAGCAATGCTATTATACACCAGGATAGCAGTAATAAAATGTGAAGCCTACACAGGAGCTAATACTAAGTTAGGTGATGCCATCGCTGACACAGCATTAAATTAAAGCATGTTACAGCCAGTGCAGATGGGACTAATGAATAAAGCATTCCCAGATCATTCAGAGACAATTGTTGCAAGCTAATGTAAAGGAAGCACAATGGTCTGCAACACCAGATGAACATAGAGGGAGGATTGATGATGGATGTGAGCTGAATAATGAAGAGAGTATGGGCCTACCAGGATGAGATGCCTGTGCCCCCACGCTGTATGTTCCTTTCCCTTACAAGACTGGAGCAGGGACCATCTAATATTGCACAAGGGAGGATGAATGCGCAGATACATGTTGCTTCCCAGTGAATGGATTTAAATATTTACTGGTGTGGGTGGATACGTTTTCAAAATGAATGGAGGTGTGTCCAACAGGGAAGAATGATGCAGCAACTGGGGCGCAGTGCTTCAGGAAAGCCAGCTCTCCAAGGTTAGGACCCACTAGGGCATAAATAGCGATAGAAGGAGATCACTTAGTGACTACATTTATGCTAAAGAGGTTGTTTTTGAGAATAAATTATAACATGCATACCCCATACCACCCTCCAACTTGAGGCCAGGAGGAGTAAATGAGCGCCAAAATAAAAAAAAAAAAAAAAAGATTCTTAGTAAAAGCAACTGAGGGAACAGGCCTGAAATGGACTGATGCTCTAACTTAGTACTGCCTGCAATGTGGCAAAGACTTCTAAAGCGATTATGGAGACATGGTCATGGTGAGAAAAATAAAAGCTGTTTCTTTTAGTTCTAGGTGGACTGGACCACAGACGGTGAACAAACGCCATGAATGGATTGAGGGGAGAAGATGCAGGACAGCACCCCAACGCCTGAGAGGACGGTACCAGAAATTGATGACCATCTGTCACCAGAGGACCTGAGCAACACAGCAGTCAAGAAGAGGACAGACCAGACCATTTCTACGATCCATGGGGGCCCATCATAAAGTGTCAGAGGGACGCGACATCTACTGATGCTGTTGAGTGAAGTACACGACGCAGTCTCAAAGAAAGGTGATGGTCTGCACCTGCAGAAAAATAGACTGAAGAGGACAACGCAGGGCAGGTCCGTGAAACCGCCCCGGAACAAGACGACTGCGAACAAGGAGGAGAAGGAGATGACCACTTACTGCGTGACTTTAAATTGCTGACACTTGCTGAAAGTGCCTGGGAACTGAGTGACTAAGTGACAATG
Source organism: Calotriton arnoldi (assembly GCA_963921515.1). NCBI lineage: Eukaryota > Metazoa > Chordata > Amphibia > Caudata > Salamandridae > Calotriton > Calotriton arnoldi. The sequence goes on along the minus strand of CAWUFW010008139.1, from coordinate 254,465 downwards.
TAGCCTGATGCATTGCATAGAGCAAACAATATTTGTTGGACACCTAATTATAGTTATGCTGCCGGTATCACAACAGCCTGATGATATAATATTGATCTCATCAGGATGTATCAATGTGACAATATATGCATTTTATGCAAACACTGTGTAATGCCATCCAAAGATATGTAACTAATGTTTCCTTCATATATACATATATATATTTTGGTTTTACACTAATGTTGGATAGGTCTATCCAAAAGGGAGGATTGTTGCAAAATATATATGTATTTCCATTTAAATTCATATGTATGCACTCACACTAACATGAGGCCCAGAGCTCCAAAGGGCTTCCTATCTGACCTTGCCTGGACAAGCTTCCAGCAGCCATTCTAAATCAGCCTTAGAGGTCACTTTCCTAGTTCTGACGTCATCATAAGTTTCCTTATCTAGTTGTGCAAGTTGCTTACACAGTGCCGAGCCAGCCTTTCTGGTCTGCCCATATCTAGCCATTTATGATTGCCATGTTACACATCCCTGTTAGCCATATTTGGCTTGGTGCCTTATTCTAGTTCCACTGACATGGCATTACTCAATGTATATAGCACCTAGAAACCTTTCACTCTGGGAAGAAGCGGTCTGAGAGCCCCTAAGTTAGGAGACCTGACTTCTTCCTTGCTAATTAGCAATGATGCATGCTTTGGTACCAATAAATACATTTCACTCTGTTTCTGAGCAAACCTGCTATGTCTGGTGAGTTTCTTTCATTTGCTCCTGGGAGGGTGCCAGTATTTCCCCATCACACTGGGTCTTGGTTCCTCCATGACTGGGGTGGTGTTAGCCGTCGCAGAATCCAGAACTGGGGGCACAGGATGGGACTGACTGTGCTAGGTCCACAGGTTTGGGTGGGCAGTGGTTTGGTTGTGTTGTTTTCTGGGGTGGGAGGTGTTGTTGTGGGCACAATGAGCCCCACTGTTGTCGCCTACCCATGCTGACCAGATGGTCCTGGACCGTCATCCACGTCCACCACTTTAGGAGAGTTGTCATCACTGAGGGCGTCGTCCTGGGGTAGATAGGAACTCTGTTTTGTTTCCAACCTCTGTGCAGGTGCAGTGGCGGATCGACCTGTTGAAAAACAGAGAACATTGTTAATGGTGGAAGTGAGGTATCTATATCCAGGTTGTTTGTGTCAAAGAAATTGGGGACCTAGAATGGAACAAAATAGATAGAGATTAGTATTGTAATCCATTTGCGTGGAGTTGAAGTTGGTTACTAGGCATTTGTAGACATTCAATAGATGTAGTAGATTTCATCAGCTCATTTGATGTGCAGATATGTGGCATTTTGGCTTTAGGGATAGACATGTCATCTCCAAAACTCTGCTACAAACCCAATGTAGACATAACAAGTATTTGTCCATTCCATGGCCTAGTTGTGTCTAATACAGGCAAACATCCAGCTTGGTTGTATATATAGCATTGTTCATCATGTAAGAAGTGCAGAGTCAAGGGGTCACCTGGCACTGCTAATCAGCTGAGTTTCCTTCATGGCTTACATATATTAGGGATACACCAATGTTATGGTGTCACTCATGTCATCAAAGCAAAGCACAGTATTCAGACATATATCTGAGTGCAGCAATGTCTGTACATTACACAGTCCATGATGAGTGAAGATCAGTAGAAACATGCAACACAAGTTAAAAGGGGCAATAGGAGTCTAGCATCTTGGTTAAAGCTCCAGTCACAAGGCCTCATGGTAGTTGTAGTCAGTTCAATCTCACTTTAGCAACACGTGAGTAATGGTAAGTAGCATGACTAGAGTAGATCAGTTGTAACATGACAGACAAGTGAGAAGGGGCAAAAGGAGTCCAACATCTTGGTTAGAGATGTAGTGAGAGGGGCTCATGGTAGTTGTAGTCACTTCAATGTCACTCTACCAACACTTGAGAAATGGTAACTTATATGACTAGAGAAGATCAGTAGTAACATGGCAGACAAGTGAGAAGGGGCAAAAATAATCTAACATCTTAGTTAGAATTGGAGTAAGGGCCTCGTGGTAGTTTTAATCACTTCAATGTCACTTTACTAACACTTGAGAAATGGTAAGCTGCATGGCTAGTGTAGCTCAGTAGTGACATGGCAGACAAATGAGAAGGGGCGAAAGGAGTCTAGCATCTTGGTTAGAGTTGGAGGGAGAGGGCCTCGTGGTAGTTGTATTCACTTCAATCTCACTTTAACAACACTTGACAAACGGTTAGTGTACCATAGCTGTTGGCAACATGCATTTGAGATGGACCATACATTTATATTTTAACACATATCATGGTCATCTTATATGCAGCAATACACATTTCCACAGACAAACCAACATCTGAGATACTTTTGAGTATTGCATGTTAGGAAAGTTGATAGAGAACACAATAGCAAAAGCAGAGTTGAGAGCAGACAGGACATTGTGATATTGTAGCAATTATTGAAGTATAACTTACCAGAGCCCACTCCCCCCTCTATTCCTATCAAGCCCTCAGAATGCAGGATGGCCAAGACATTCTCCTCCCAGGGAAAGAGGGGATGTAATGGTGTGCTGGGAGGGCCACCACCAGTCCTCAGAGCCTCCAGGTGGTGGTTGTTGTACCTGGTACACACCCTCAGCCTGAGGTCATTCCACCTCTGCCTAATGTCGGCCTGTGTGTGCAGGGTGGTACCAACAGCATTCACTCTTTCGACCATCCTGTCCCACATTTCAGTTTTCAAACTCAGAGGAGTATGCTGGACTTGGGATCCAAAAATGTGTGGCTATACACTAATGATTTCATCCACCATGACTGTCAACTCTTGTTCAGTGAAGCATGTTTTTTTTCCCAGGCATGGTGAAAAAATAAAATGTGAGTGAGCATATGAATGAAAAACAAACAAGTGATAGAGGTAAAAAGGTGGGAAAAAAATTACAGGTGTTGGAGAGTGCTAATTGGGAAGATGAAAATATGTAGCAGAGAAAATGTCTGTCTGTCTGTCTTGCTGTTCTGCAGTTGTGAAGCAAAGGATGCTGGTCAGGGATGGGGTGTGGTTTATAGTGTGATTTGCAGGTGTGACACTTGCCAAAGCACATCAGGTGTATATTTTTTAAATCCATCAAATGGTCACTGTCGTTGGGTAACCACCATTTTTTGACCACCGCTGGGAGACCGCGAGTATGACTGTATAGTCGTAATATGCTTGACTGGTGGACCGCAGACCTGGCGCCATCGGTGGATGCAACAACAACATTGCAGACTGCTGTGGTCTCGCCAGGTGGACCACTGTGGCTGTGATCGGCGTTTCAAACAGTACAACTTGTAATGTGGCGGGCGGTAGATTGCCGGCACAACAGTGTCATAGACAACTCAGCTGTTGGTCGGGCGGTCGGACCACCAAACTCGTAATCAGGCCCTAAGTATCACATCAAGAGTAATACCAAATAAGTAGCAAATTCTAACACATTTTACTGTCTCTCTTCCCCAAACCTATGTGCTCCTCCCCTATTGAAAATTACTTGCTCACCGTAATGCGTCAGGCAGAGCCTACAGCAGTGTTGTTTAGCCTGTGTTCCGTGGACCCCTGGGAGTCCACAATAACTACTCATAGGGGGTCCACTGATGCTTACAAAATTCAATAATAAAATTAAAAAGGTATATACATAAACAAGAAACATGTAAATTTTAAAATATTACAGCGATCTGTAAATGTGAAGATCTTTGAAATTGGTGGCTAAAAATCAAGAGGCATATCTAGAAGGAAATGGCGCAGTGCAGCGCTGCAGAACATTTTGCAGTGCTGCGAGATTTTTTAAAAAAAGCAGGGATGCGCCGGATTTACAACAATACAGAGCACCCCTGTGTTTTCTCTTGCACTGGTGCTAAAAATAGCTGCCTAGCGCCAATACAGATACCCTTGCGCTGTAGTGCAAGGGTGCCTGCGTTGCAGGGAATGATTGTTTATGTGCAGGAAGGTGTAAAACAATCAATAATGGCGATTTGCTACTTCTATGTGTGCTGCATTCTGCAGCACATATAGAAGTCACAATATGCCATTATTTAATGATTGTTTATGTGCAGGAAGGGTCACCTTCCTGCACATAAACGATCATTAAAGGCGTTTTGCTCTTTCTATGTGGGCTGCAGAATGCAGCACACATAGAAAGAAAGAAAACGAGGAGAAATAAAGGCATTTCTCCTCGTCAATCTAACACCTGCTTTTGCATGTCATTAGTTTTTGGCGCTGCCTCAGATTTACAGATCCTTGTAAATCTGAGGCAGTGTCAAAAAGCAATGGGTGTTGCAGTGGAACTCCCACAGCAACACCCATTGCACGCCCCTTTCATGCAGAAAATGCGTGAAAGGGTACCATTTGAGAAATGATCAGCACCCACTAAATATCCATATCTCTCAAGATGATATGTTTTGTACAAGCAATAATCAGTTCAGCACTGATTTTAGATCTCATTCAGTTTCTCAGAATGTCCTTCAAACTTTTTTGTGTATATTCAGATCACTTCAAACATGTTGTGTGTTCAAAAGATTTTCTTTATTGATGAGTTATAAAAAATATTCACATCAGCGTAGCCAACGCGTTTTGTCTCCTTTCACGAGACTTCTTCAGGGCTACAATTAAAAGACACAAATTACATATAAACTTATTAAAATCCCATACACATGACAAACTTTAAAATACAGCATCTATTGTTTTGACTATGTTCACTCTGTCTCCACACCAAACCTGGTGTGGGCATAACAAGACCTAACACAGAGATTTTCCAAAGACAGTTTTTCAGTCCATTAATAACCAAGATTCTTTATCAATTGTAAGCGACCATGCTGCTTGACATATATTACACTTGTTTTTGTAACAAATGACAATTCAATTCCAAAGATTCTAGGGGGCAGATTTACAAGCCCCTTGCGACACATTTGCGCCGCCGTTGCGTCACTTCTGTGACGCAGCGGTGGCGTAAACCATGCGCCACATTGCGACTTATTTACAACGTGACACATCTAGGGAGATGCGTCACGTTGTAAAGCACTGCGCCACATGAAACCTGATCAGGTTTAATGTGGGCGTTCCGTCGCAGGGTGGGCGTTCCGTAGCAGGAAAGCCTAGTAAAAGTGATGCAGTGAAATCTACAAGATTTCACTGAGTCAGTTTTACGACGCCGCTGCATCAAACCCTTACGCCTGCTTGAAGCAGGCGTAAGGAGTGACGCACCACGTTAAATATGGGCGGCCCCTGAGCATTGCTGGAGTTGCGTCGCGCTTGCGACACGACTCCAGCAATGCGCCGCCCTTATGCCACAAGATGCGACACACATCGGCCTATCCTTGCGCCACTGTGCGCCGCATTGTAAATGTGACGCATCCGTGGTGGCGCAAGGGGAGAATTGGGTGTCTCATCTATTCTGGCTCATCCCTGCTGATTTGCAGAGATGCGCCAGTCCTTGTAAATCTGCCCCTCTATATCCAACTCAATATGTCACAAAAATCTTTCTTTCTCAAGAAACATTCAATATTATATTTCAAAATCCAAGTGGTACATGATTCGACAATCTTTATAAAAGTTAGAACAGGGAAAAGCAGGGAAGAACATAACAATGACAGTCACAATACTAATCATAAGATATTATTCCATTCTTCAAGCAACTGTATAACCACGATTGATGTTATTATAGGGGAGTTTTTTCATCTCTTCGCTGACAATTCGTGAAAAATTGTAAATTAGACATTTTTACCTTGATTTTTTAGATGTATTGTTTGATATCACACAACCGTTGATTTGCATTTACAAGGTACCTATTGACAGTATAAAAAGCATAGTTTAAAATATATATTCTAGTGTTACTCTATATTCCGAGGATATAGTAGGCATTATTTTGTCAGGACATACCTTAGATGTTGTAATCGTAATCTTTGGTTTAACAACAAGAAATTTCAGCGACCAGATGTTAGTATCCTGTATGGACCATGCCGTCCTTTAATTCTAATATAATAAAGGCAAACGGTGAGTCTATATCACTCAACATTACTGTGCGTTATTCATAAGGTGCTCTGGTCATTATGGTTTAATGGTCCACAAATAAAGATTAATATACTGTTCCTCTTGATCTGTTGTCACAGATGTAAATCATTACCTCATTCAAATGTTTCTAGGAATTTTTTAAAAGACCATCATTTGGTCAACAAAGGCCATTTTATTAAATGTAAATCGGATTCTGTATAAGCCCACACCTAAAACAACTTCCTTTAGTGATGTCAATTCCTATTAGGTAAGCTGATATTAATATTAAGATCTAAGTGACCGGAGCCACTATATGTGCAATTGGCGTTCCTGTGATGTCACAGTACCGCCATATTGGAATATTCACATTGCCGGGTATATGATACTATTTTATTGTGCATGAGCATAACGTAGTGTAATAACCGAAAATCAATCCCAGCAAGATAATTACTCAACATGTTCAATATTTCCCCTGGGTCCATATCATTGTTTTTATAAGATTCAATGCTCCCCGAGCTACTGTATTTAAAGTTGGCGTTACTCCGAAATCGTGGGGCCGCCATATTGGAGCATTTAAATTACTGGGCAGATCATTGCCCTTTACTAAAACTAAGCATTTCTTAGTTTCAGGACCTCAATTATAACTCGTTCAAAGTAGTCACTCCAAATGTACAGTACCTCCCCTAAGATTCCCGGTCCATATCCACAGTTTTTTTTGAGTTATTTATTAAATTGCTGATGTGGTCAAATTGTCTCTATAAAACCCAAGCAGCCTATACTCATTCTCCTTACCGATTCAGTTTGCGGTGTATGTCAACCATCTCCGGGTTAGGAGTCCAAACTCGACTCCATTTACTTTCCCGGTTTTATACATGATTACATGTTGTCAGTAATATGCAATGTAATCACACAACCTTTTGTTCCTGTCTCGGTTGATTCTGGCGCCTATCTTAGAATGGGGGTCATCGCAGGAAATTCTAACTTCTCACCATTATTTTAGGCATTTTTGTTGAAAACCACAAAGTTTATGAACTTATATACTCTACTCTATAAAGGGATATTGTTTCAGACCTAAGGGGGTCACTATATCCTTATTGGTATGCACGATCGATTACGGCGGCCATCTTGAAGTAGGGATTATCGCAAAATGTTCTATCCTTTCCTCATTTTTTACACAATAGACATGATAGTCATGTCACTAGTAGTCTTAAATGCTTACTGTTCTATAACAAGATATTATCTCAGATCCCAAAGGGATCACCCATGTCCTAATAAATATGCATGGCCACAGTCATAGTCATTCTCTTACGGCATGCCAGTTAAATTAATACTCTCTGTTCTTCCAAATGTTGCAGCCATTTTTAAGAGGTAACCGAAACCCTTGATTGTCCTCACAGCAATATATTGATCATATTGTATGATACAATTACAGGATTAATATCAACCCCCATCATTAGGGAAATATCTCCAACCATCTCATCTAAGGATAGTTAGTATACATGGCCACACTCAAAATCATTCCTTGTGACATTCCTATTAAAATTATTGGTCTGTGTTCCTCCAAATAGTGCAGCCATACTTGAATGGTGACTGATAACCATGATTACACCCGCATCGGTACAGCAATCATGTTAAATGATATAAACACAGGGTTCACACGAGGTCACATCATTAGGCAAAAATGTCTAGTTATTTCATCTAGGGAGAGTCTCAATCTAAGATACATGTGTGCAGACAATAGATTTTTTTTGTGTACCTGATGCCATATTGCTGCTAAATAGACCGTTGCTGTGTCCTAATCAATTCATGATTATAGAAAGTGATGAAACTCTGAGTTACTATTAAGGCCTACATGTGCACTTCTTAAGCTACATATCCATTTTGCTTCCAACTGGCGTAGCAACAACTCCCTGTTTCCTCCCCTTTCATAAACGGTTACCTGATCTAGAGCTTTATCTGGGTGATTTTGATGAATGTGTGTTGCAATCGGATATCTATCATCGTAATTCTTGATTGCTCTTACATGTTCTTGAATCCTTATCTTTAGACATCGTATGCTGCTACCAATATATATTTTATTACAGGTGCAGCCAATTGCATAGATCGTATACTTGGTATTGCAATTTATGAATGATGGTATCCTGTGTGTGATACTGGTATTGTATTGAAACTCCATGATCTTGTTTTGTCCCAGATGGCACACAGAACAATTGCCACATACATAAAAGCCCCTAGGTCTATCTGGTAGAACATTTTGGATTCATTACTTTTGCTCCTGACATAACTGGGGCATAGCTGATTCTTTATCGTTTGTCCTCTCCGAAATACCACTTTAGGTTTATGTGATGTTGTTCCCTCGGGTAAGCCCTCAGCTTTAAGGTGATGCCAGTTCTATCGTAATATGTTATAGATGTGGTTGCTGAACATGTTGTATAGGGTGACAAATACAACTTCTCCAATCCCTTTGGCATCTTTTTTCTTCATTTTCTTTCTCTTTGAATCTGTATTTGCACAGCGGCGTTAAGCACGCAAAGTGGCTCAGCGCCACTTTGTAAATATGGTGCATGGCATTTCACCACTGGAACATCGTAAAAAGTGACGTTCCGGTGGTACGATCCAGTTGGTATTCTTAGCATGGTTTGAGGGAGCAGTGCAAGTACATCAAATGGAATCTGGTATGAACCGTTGGTGGCCTCAATTGAAGCACTGGTATTAATTGACAAAAAGAAAGCATGCATTAAGTGTGAAAAAGACAACGTTTTATGCCAGAGTATAATATATTGCTTTTTATCTTTTAAAAATAAACCTATATTTTGAAACGCTCTGGAAACGCACAATTTAAGCTCCACCCCTATATGCAGTGGCAGTTTCTTCATGAGGGCGGGGTAGCATCGCCCCCCCGCCCACCCCTCCCCCGCACTTGCTGTGAGCTGTACAGGAAAAATAAAATTGCAATGAAAAGATTTTATTGTTATTTTATTTTTTTCACAATGTGCGCACTGCAGCAGCCAGCCTACCGCGAGCCCAGAGACATGCGTGGCATGTCCTCTGCTGCCGATTGGCAGCATAGAGGACCGAAGCAGTGGTTGGCCAGACACTTCAAAGAGCGCATGCCATTTTGACTGGCTGACTTGCACCTGCCAAAGTGACATGCACACTTTGAAGCTCTCCACCCAGCTGTCTTAGACAGCTGGGTGGAGATCTAGCACAGGCCTCCAGGGCCTGAAGGAGTGTCCAGCCAGCCCGCTCCATCCAATCCAGATGTTTCTCTCATGCTGGCTGATAGCATGAGAGGAGCATCTGGGTTGGTTAGGAGAGTTCGACTTCTACAGCAGACTCAGAAGTGGAACACAGAGGAGGACGTGCACCCGTGGGTAAGTACCATTTATTTTATTTTATGTATTGTAATTTTTTTCAGCTTTTGGAGGGAGTTTTTCTTAAGGGCCCACCACCGCTGCTTCCAATATCAAAGGTTGCTGAATAATTAGGATTGGGTTAATTTATACATTTTATTATTTCTTTTTTTATAAAATCGACAATGTTTTAATATAGAATAAAAATTTAAATTAATTATTAATAGCATAGAACTAATAAAATACATATTTCAGCATATATTAACCCATCAAATTAAATATTAAATTAAATAATATATAATAAATATTTTTAGCATCATTTAAAAAAATCCCACTCACACTAGCATATTAATTTTTAATTAATATTTCATAAACGTAGTTACAGTTTATTTGTTTAAATAATTGAAACTATTGTGACATTTTCAATGAAAGTTTAATTGTTTGCATTATTTTTAGAGATAAGCTGATTATTAATTTTAAAATTCTAAATTACTAATTTATTTGTTAATTTTGTTATTATAACACAACTTTTCAAGACTAACAAAGATTATATATATGTGTGTGTGTACACATATATATATATATATATACATACATATATATATATATATATATATATATATATATATATATATATATATATATATATATATATATATATATATATATATATATAATCTGCTTCTTGGATGAGGGATTTTGTGTGTGATATTAGCGTGGAGCCAAGGACACGCCAGGGGACCCATCCTAAAGTGTTCAGAGGTAACTGTGGCATCGTGGAGGTTTTGGTTTCAAGTTATTGAAAACCTGCAAACCGCCGTAGCCGAAAGAGACGGGAACCTGCTGTAATCTACAGACCGTGACTGCATGGTGAGACGCAGTTCACTCTAACAGGCCTCTGGGTGTGTTTCAAATCAGCAATCCGTGGCAGGATGTAGGGGTCAAAGAGACAAATTGTATCTTTGAAGTGATTTCTAGGGGCAACACAGTGAATAACTAATGTGCTGTCTACGTTTGCAATGGACAGACCGTACTCACTATGAGACACATGACTAAGGGCTTTAAGAAAGACATTTCTCAGGGAGGAATAAAGGTATGCTGGGAAATGTAGTCCAGTAGAAGGTGCAGCAGTGCTTTCTTTAAATGAAAATGTGGTCAGCTGTGCTCCCTCCAATCGGAGTGAGGCAGCAAGTTTAAAGAGTGTGGACAAACGAGCCCCGAGATCATAAGCATTTGATAAAGGCACACTTGCTGAAATGCGTTATGCTGTTCTGAAATTAATTAATTCTTGGATACCCCGCTGTGTCCCCTAATCTGCTTCTTGGATGGAGGGATTTTGTGTGCGATATTAGCGTCGAGCCACGGACACACGCCAGGGCACCCATCCTAAAGTGTTCAGAGGTAACTGTGGCATCGTGGATGTTTTGGTTTCAAGTTATTGAAAACCTCTGAACCGCCGCAGCCCAAAGAGACAGGAAACTGCTGTAATCTACAGACCGTGACTGCATGGTGAGACACAGATCACTGTAACAAGCCTCCGGGTGTGTTTCCAATCGGCAATCCGCAGCAGGATGTAGGGGTCGAAGAGACGAATTGTATTTTTGGGTGATTCCTAGGGGCAACACAGTGAATGATTAATGTGCTGACTACGTTTGCAATGGACAGCCCGTACTCACTATGAGACACATGACTAAGGGCTTTAAGAGAGACATTTCTCAGGGAGGAATAAAGGTATGCTGGGAAATGTAGTCCAGTAGAAGGTGCGGCAGTGCTTTCTTTAAATGAAAATGTGGTCAGCTGTGCTCCCGCCAATCGGAGTGAGGCAGCAAGTTTAAAGAGTGTGGACAAACGAGCCCCGAGATCATAAGCATTTGATAAAGGCACACTTGCTGAAATGCGTTATGCTGTTCTGAAATAAATGAAGTCTTGGATACCCCGCTGTGTCCCTTAATCTGCTTCTTGGATGGAGGGATTCTGTGTGCAATATTAGCGTGGAGCCACGGACACGCCAGGGGACCCATCCTAAAGTGTTCAGAGGTAATTGTGTCATCGTGGAGGATTTGGTTTCAAGTTATTGAAAACCTCTGAACCGCTGCAGCTGAAAGAGATGGGAACCTGTAGTAATCCTCAGACCGTGACTGCATGGTGAGACACAGTTCACAGTAACAGGCCTCCGGGTGTGTTTCAAATCGGCAATCCGCGGCAGGATGTAGGGGTCAAAGAGACGAATTGTATTTTTGAAGTGATTTCTAGGGGCAACACAGTCAATGATTAATGTGCTGACTACATTTGCAATGGACAGCCCATACTCACTTTGAGGCACATGACTAAGGGCTTTAAGAAAGACGTTTCTCCAGGAGGAATAAAGGTATGCTGGGAAATGTAGTCCAGTAGAAGGTGCGCCAGTGCTTTCTTTAAATGAAAATGTGGTCAGCTGTGCTCCCGCCAATCGGAGTGAGGAAGCAAGTTTAAAGAGTGTGGACAAACAAGCCCGAGATCATAAGCATTTGATAAAGGCACACTTGCTGATACGCGTTATGCTGTTCTGAAATAAATTAAGTCTTGGATACCCTGCTGTGTCTCCTAATCTGCTTCTTGGATGGAGGGATTTTGTGTGCGATATTAGCGTGGAGCCACAGACACGCCAGGGGACCCATCCTAAAGTGTTCAGAGGTAACTGTGGCATCGTGGAGGTTTTGGTTTCAAGTTATTGAAAACCTCCGAACCGCCGCAGCCGAAAGAGATGGGAACCTGTAGTAATCTACAGACCGTGACTGCATGGTGAGACACAGTTCACAGTAACAGGCCTCCGGGTGTGTTTCAAATCGGCAATCCGCGGCAGGATGTAGGGGTCGAAGAGACAAATTGTATTTTTGAAGTGATTTCTAGGGGCAACACAGTGAATGATTAATCTGCTGACTACGTTTGCAATGGACAGCCCGTACTCACTATGAGACACATGACTAAGGGCTTTAAGAAAAACATGTCTCCAGGAGAAATAAAGGTATGCTGGGAAATGTAGTCCAGTAGAAGGTGCGGCAGTGCTTTCTTTAAATGAAAATGTGGTCAGCTGTGCTCCCGCCAATCGGAGTGAGGCAGCAAGTTTAAAGAGTGTGGACAAACGAGCCCCGAGATCATAAGCATTTGATAAAGGCACACTTGCTGAAACGAGTTATGCTTTTCTGAAATAAATGAAGTCTTGGATACCCTGCTGTGTCCCCTAATTTGCTTCTTGGATGGAGGGAATTTGTGTGCGACATTAGCGTGGAGCCACGGACATGCCAGGGGACCCATCCTAAAGCGTTCAGAGGTAACTGTGGCATCGTGGAGGTTTTGGTTTCAAGTTATTGAAAACCTCCAAACCGCCGCAGCCGAAAGAGACGGGAACCTTCTGTAATCTACAGACCGTGACTGCATGGTGAGACACAGTTCACTGTAACAGGCCTCCGGGTGTGTTTCAAATCGGCAATCCACGGCAGGATGTAGGGGTCGAAGAGGCAAATTGTATTTTTGAAGTGATTCCTAGGGGCAACACAGTGAATGATTAATGTGCTGACTACGTTTGCAATGGACAGCCCGTACTCACTATGAGACACATGACTAAGGGCTTTAAGAAAGACATTTCTCCAGGAGTAATAAAGGTATGCTGGGAAATGTAGTTCAGTAGAAGGTGTAGCAGTGCTTTCTTTAAATGAAAATGTGGTCAGCTGTGCTCCTGCCAATCGAAGTGAGGCAGCAAGTTTAAAGAGTGTGGACAAACGAGCCCCGAGGTCATAAGCATTTGATAAAGGCACACTTGCAGAAACGCGTTATGCTGTTCTAAAATAAATGAAGTCTTGGATACCCCGCTGTGTCCCCTAATCTGCTTCTTGGATGGAGGGATTTTGTGTGAGAGATATATATAGGGCCTTAGCTCTTTGAAAATTCATGAGCACCACCAAAACGAAGCCAAAAATAGGTTAATTGAAAGGGGATATAACCCCAGAAAATTGGAAGTGGCAATAAGAAAAGCCAATAGTAAGGATAGGCAGGGACTTCTTCATGTCAACAGAGAAAGAGAAATGGAGAGCAATGGGATGGAGATCACTAAGCCTGAAACAACTGAAAAATTATAGTGTAGACTTATCACCACCTTCAGTAAGCAGGCGAATGACATCAAAACCATAGTGAATAAACAATGGCCCATTGTCCTTACGGACGCGACTCTAAAACAAATACTCCCAGCCAAACCTACTTTTACATTTCGTAAAGCCTACTCCATGCGCAATGACCTGGTGAAAACCAGCCCAGAAACCAATAATAAAATCAGCTGGTTATCACCTAAAAGGGGCTTTTTTAAATGCAGCTCGTGCCGTGCCTGTAAATTTGGAACTAACATTACATCATACATCACAGCATTTTCACACACGAGCATTGAGATCAAAGGCCATTTCACATGCAGAACAGAATACGCCGTTTATGTGCTGCAATGTAAATGTGGGTTGCGTTACGTAGGCAGCACAAAACTACAGGTCTATGTAAGAATACTACAGCACTTATGTGCTATAGTTAATTCAGACCCAGTCTACCCAGTAGCTAGGCATTTTAAACTGGAACACGAAAATAATCTTAACTGCTTCCAATATTTTGTGATAGATGCAGTTCCAGTGAGTAAAAGAGGGGGCAATCGTGAAAAAAAAGCTACGACAGCTAGAATCGAGATTCATTGTTGAACTCGATACCAAGTCCCCCCAGGGTCTAAATATAGGTGAAGACCTTCATAATTACCTGTAGTGTATTGTCCAATATGTGGAGGTCGTGCTCAAGTGTATACATCAACCTATAATCAAGTTAACAATGCGTTGTGTTTACATATATATACATTGTACATGTTAAGAAATATATTTTCCTAGGTCAACACTTGTGAGTCTATGCCTGCTATTAATGAGACTAAAAGAAATGTTTATATCATACCATCTTAGTATGGTTTTTTAAGGGGGCTCCCTCATAATAATGAATTGTGCTGAATATCTAGTTAACAATTTTTCTTTTCCTCCTCTTAACCGCCATTATCTATTCATCATTTTTTATGTATGTATAGGAGCTTAGGACTGGGTTTCCAGCCTATAGCAACACACATCAATAAATAGCACTTTAGAAACGGATAGTTCTCGCACTTTTGTACTTATTTGCACAACTAGCACCGCACTTTGGAGTAACAATATCATAATATAGCAGAATACTCGCGCCATTAGTGGCCCATATATACAGCTATTTTATGTCATTTGCACAAACAGTATTTGCACTGAGTATTTATTGATATTTTAAATTATATTTGTGTAATATATTGTGGTATGGTTTTAATATTTGAAAACTAAGTCCTGTTCATTATGTTTTTATAATCGCCTTCTTGATACGATGGCTTTTATAAGAAAACGCATTCATGCACTTTAATTGCTCATGTTTTAATCCATTTGTACATCAGCTTATTATGGCTTTATATTTACTATTGTGGTACATATATGTCTATTTAAGAAATGAACATGAACTCGAGTGACGAATTAAGGAACTGTTTTCTAACCAACATTTGAAACCGCACCGTTAAGTATTTCTTTCATCTCCATTTTGGTGATGCAATGTGTCATGTGATGGGTGTGTTACCATTTATATCCGGTAACAGCGTAGCGTAATCATGTGATCAAGGCCACAGGAGTGGCCGAAACGCATCATGATGGATTTGCACTAAACTGAAATAAAACTTTATCACTGGGCACCAGCTACTGAAGTTGTCCGTAGCCCCGTTTGTGCGTGAATGCACGTGGAGTGGTACTTGTATATATATATATATATATATATATATATATGCACAGGAACTTCGCCCAGGTACTCCAAATGTCATGGAAAGATGAATACGGACCCAGAAAATCTTCGTGCGAGGTATTTTATTCAATTGCTATACCCAGCACTACCGCCATGACGCGTTTCGGCCCTCGGGAGGCCTTGATCACATGACGCCATGAGGAGTGACCAACATTTTTAAAGTGAGAGTGCAGCACCATGTGATATGATGCCAATAGACATAGTAGAGGTATCGTACCACTCTCAGTTTCATGTAAACATTGTCTTAAACATAGCAGCAAATTAATGTATTGTGCAAATAAGCAAATCCTGTATAAATAAGTCAATTGACATTGATTAATTCAAAATACACAGGGAGTGAAATAGCCGGACAAAAATAAAATCACATTAGATCTCAACGGGCACTCATGAATGCAATAATGTTAAAAAATACCACCCCAGTGGGTAATTACAAATATTTCATTTTAGATGCCTCCTGCAACAGTTACCCCCTGTTGTTCATACTGCTGTGCAATAATACAAAGTGTTGTGCAAACCTTGTCATTAAACATAGCAGCGAATGAATTGTGAAAATAAGCAAATAATGTGCAAAATGCCCAATAATCATTCATTACTTTAAAAATTCACGGGGTGCATTGTAACTGAATAAAATCACATTTTTAGTCAGTAGGCAATTAAGGATGCGAAAATGCTCACATTGAACCCCTGTGGGTGATTGCAAAAAATGCACTCCAGATGCCCCATGTAGGGGCTACCCCCTGTTGAACCTGCTGCTATACAATGATACATAGATCAATCCATTATAGGTTTCATCCAAATCGTGACAGTGCAATATGTACATGCTAATTAGTTGGAAGGTTAAAATAACTCCATAAAACTAAAGCCATACCAAACATGAATCCATATGTATAACTAACATACATAGATGCAGCTTGATAATTGAAAAACTGCCACATTACCTTAAAATTGCTAAAAATGTATACTTAAAAATCTATTACTTCATAAATATCTAAAATATATACATATGTGCAAATTAGCTAATCTATTCAATATCAGATGCAAATTTAAAGATAAGAATAATTTGGCTTGGAAGAATGGCTTTTTCACTAATATATCAGTTTTATATGATAATAGTGCAAAAATAAATTCATACAGTACAACATAGCAACAATCATAATGTAGGATGATGCCCCGGTGGGCCCTATGTCTACTCTACATAAACTAAAGTGCTCGTGCAAAAAGTGCTACCTTAAAAGTGCTAAAATAACTGACATTTCATACTAAGAGGACGGGTGTGAAAGAATGTTATCTAGTGCACATCAGACTTATGCCATGGGACTAAAATGATTTATATGATATATATGTGTGTATATATATATATATTATCTACTGGCGGTCGCCAGTAGATAGTTATAGGTAGGACCTATTTTCCATAGGAAATTCACAACATTCTATTTCAAATAACTTTGGCGCCGGTTGACGAATCTTTGCGAAATTTTCAAAACTCGTGGGGTGCTCCGGTCCGCTCCTATCCTGAAAGTTTTGGGGTGATTCGGCAAGCGGGGGCCGAGAAAAAAGGGGGGTCCCAAAACGTGTTTTCCCCATGCAATTTTCCATAGGAAACTTTAGACACGGCTACAGCCCGAACTGCTGAACGGAATTGCACCAAATTTGGCAAAGAGGTAGTTCTTGGTTCAGAAAGAACCCTTTTGTTAAATGGTGTAAATCCGTTCAGTAGTTGCTGAGAAAATCAAAAGTAAAAACACATATATATCTATGGCAGCGGAGGATCCGCGCACCCTCCCGATCACGAGCTGTATGCTAATTGGCTGTCAACACTCCAAACCAGGAAGTGTTGGCAGCCATCTTGTGCCTCGGTAGAACCGAGGCACAAGAAATCTGAGAAACAAGTGCGCAAAACGCAAAAAGGGGGCAGGGTAGATTCACCCTGACCCCCTAGGCCTGCTTAGGGGGTCCCACAAGGACCCCCAGGGCCAAAAAAAGCATTTTTTTTTTTTTTTAAATCGGCGAGATTCGCGCACCCAGCGCAAATTTTGGCCGAAAATTTTAAAAAAACGAAGCGCGGGCTCCCGCACTTCGTTATTATTTAGCCCCCGGGTGGGCTAGGTCCCGGGGGCACTGAAAAAATGTGTGGGGGGGGGCCCCAATCCCCCCCACACTGCCCCGGGGACCGCCACCTCCCCGGGGCTTGATTAACCCCTTCGCTGCTAGGCCTTTTCCCCTCCTGTGCTAAGCCTTTTTTTGGCTATTTGGGGTAGTGCGCGCTTAGGCCCCTGTAACTTTTTGACCACATAAGGTATCCATGCCAAATTTGCGTCCTTTTTTTCTAACATCATGGGGATTGTAAAGGTACCCAGGGTTTGTGGATTCCCCTGGAGGGGACCCAGAAATTAGTCAAAATACAGCTACATTTTGGTTTTTTGGGAAAAATGCGAAAAAGGGCAACAGATGAAAGCGTCTTGATTTTTCCCTGCAAATGGCATCAAAAAGGGGTTGTGGTGCTGAAATCACCATCTTCCCAGCTTTCAGGGACAAGCAGACTTTTGTCAGAAAACCAACTTTTTTACACAGTTTTGGCATTTTTCTGGGACATAGCCTATTTTTGCTATTTTTTGTGCTTTCAACCTCCTTCCAGTTAATGGTAGAAATGGGTATGAAACCAATAATGGATCCTGGAAAGCCATACATTTCTGAAAAGTAGACATAATTCTGAATTCAGCAAGGGGTCATTTGTGTAGATCCTTAAAGTTTTCCTTATAGAAACTAACAGTTAAATAAAGGAAAAATTGAAAATTAGTTGAAAAAAACAGCCATTTGTGTCAACGTTTTCACCTGTAACTTCTTCTAATTATGACAGCTATTTGAAGGCAATATACCGTTATATCCGCTGGACCTTTCTGGTTGTGGGGATATATAGGACTTGTAGGTTCACCAAGAACCCGACGAACCCAGAGCCAATAATTGAGCAGCATCTTGCAATGGTTTTTTATTATGTACCGGGTATATAGCAATTATTTTGGGAAAATGTATACATGGAAAAATTGTTATGAAAGACACCTATGTATTTCTGAAATGGGAACAAAATGTAGATTTTATAAACAGTAGATATTTGCACATTTCCGAAATTGGGAGTACCCATACTAGCATGAGAATTATAGGTCATTTTTCAAAATGACTTATTTTTTACACATTGTCTTTCATTTGGAAGGCAGAAATGCATCGAAAGTCAATAGGTAATAACAGTTGCTCTACAATTCTGTGTTACCCAAAGTCTCCCGATAAAAATGGTACCTCACTTGTGTGGGTAGCCCTTGTGCCCACAACAGGAAATGGCTCAAAATGCAACGTGGACGTACCACATTTTCACAATGAAAAATTACCCTTTTTTTGCAAAGTGCCTAGGTGTAGTTTTTGAACCCTAGCACTGCCGGAACCTAGGGAAACCTAGCAAACCTATACATTTTTGAAAACTAGACACCCAGGGGAATCCAGGATGGGGTGACTTGACTTCCTCCCACCAGGTTCTGTTACCCAGAATCCCTTGCAAACATAAAAAATTGTCAAAAAAACCACATTTCCCCCACATTTCTGTGGTGGAAAGTTCTGGAATCTGCGTGGGTCCACAAATTTCCACCCACCCCGTGTTTCCCAAAGTCTTACGAGAAAAATGGTACCTCACTTGTGTGGGTCGGCCTAGTGCCTGCGACAGGAAACGGCGCAAAACGCAACGTGGTCACACCTCAATTTCGCAGTGAAAAATGACCCTTTTTTGGCAAAGTGACTAGCTGTAGTTTTTGAACCCTAGCTCTGCCGGCACCTAGGGAAACCTAGCAAACCTATACATTTTTGAAAACTAGACACCCAGGGGAATCCAGGATGGGGTGACTTGACTGCCTCCCACCAGGTTCTGTTACCCAGAATCCCTTGCAAACAAAACAAATTGTCCAAAAAACCACATTTTCCACACATTTCTGTGGTGGAAAGTTCTGGAATCTACGTGGATCCACAAATTTCCACCCACCCCGCGTTCCCCAAAGTCTTCCGAGAAAAATGGTACCTCACTTGTGTGGATCGGCCTAGTGCCTGCGACAGGAAACGGCGCAAAACGCAACGTGGTCACACCTCAATATCGTAGTGAAAAATGACCCTTTTTTGGCAAAGTGCCTAGCTGTAGTTTTGAACCCTAGCTCTGCCGGCACCTAGGGAAACCTAGCAAACCTATACATTTTTGAAAACTAGACACCCAGGGGAATCCAGGATGGGGTGACTTGACTGCCTCCCACCAGGTTCTGTTACCCAGAATCCCTTGCAAACATAAAAATTGTCAAAAAAACCACATTTCCCCCACATTTCTGTGGTGGAAAGTTCTGGAATCTGCGTGGGTCCACAAATTTCCACCCACCCCGCGTTCCCCAAAGTCTTACGAGAAAAATGGTACCTCACTTGTGTGGGTCGGCCTAGTGCCTGCGACAGGAAACGGCGCAAAACGCAACGTGGTCACACCTCAATTTCGCAGTGAAAAATGACCCTTTTTTGGCAAAGTGCCTAGCTGTAGTTTTTGAACCCTAGCTCTGCCGGCACCTAGGGAAACCTAGCAAACCTATACATTTTTGAAAACTAGACACCCAGGGGAATCCAGGATGGGGTGACTTGACTGCCTCCCACCAGGTTCTGTTACCCAGAATCCCTTGCAAACATAAAAAATTGTCAAAAAAACCACATTTTCCCCACATTTCTGTGGTGGAAAGTTCTGGAATCTGCGTGGATCCACAAATTTCCACCCACCCCGCGTTCCCCAAAGTCTTCCGAGAAAAATGGTACCTCACTTGTGTGGGTCGGCCTAGTGCCTGCGACAGGAAACGGCGCAAAACGCAACGTGGTCACACCTCAATTTCGCAGTGAAAAATGAACCTTTTTTGGCAAAGTGCCTAGCTGTAGTTTTTGAACCCTAGCTCTGCCGGCACCTAGGGAAACCTAGCAAACCTATACATTTTTGAAAACTAGACACCCAGGGGAATCCAGGATGGGGTGACTTGACTGCCTCCCACCAGGTTCTGTTACCCAGAATCCCTTGCAAACATAAAAAATTGTCAAAAAAACACATTTTCCCCACATTTCTGTGGTGGAAAGTTCTGGAATCTGCGTGGATCCACAAATTTCCACCCACCCCGCGTTCCCCAAAGTCTTCCGAGAAAAATGGTACCTCACTTGTGTGGGTCGGCCTAGTGGCTGCGACAGGAAACGGCGCAAAACGCAACGTGGTCACACCTCAATTTCGCAGTGAAAAATGACCCTTTTTTGGCAAAGTGCCTAGCTGTAGTTTTTTAACCCTAGCTCTGCCGGCACCTAGGGAAACCTAGCAAACCTATACATTTTTGAAAACTAGACACCCAGGGGAGTACAGGATGGGGTGACTTGACTGCCTCCCACCAGGTTCTGTTACCCAGAATCCCTTGCAAACATAAAGAATTGTCAAAAAAACCACATTTTCCCCACATTTCTGTGGTGGAAAGTTCTGGAATCTGCGTGGATCCACAAATTTCCACCCACCCCGCGTTCCCCAAAGTCTTCCGAGAAAAATGGTACCTCACTTGTGTGGGTCGGCCTAGTGCCTGCGACAGGAAACGGCGCAAAGCGCAACGTGGTCACACCTCAATTTCGCAGTGAAAAATGACCCTTTTTTGCAAAGTGCCTAGCTGTAGTTTTTGAACCCTACCTCTGCCGGCACCTAGGGAAACCTAGCAAACCTATACATTTTTGAAAACTAGACACCCAGGGGAATCCAGGATGGGGTGACTTGACTGCCTCCCACCAGGTTCTGTTACCCAGAATCCCTTGCAAACATAAAAAATTGTCAAAAAACCACATTTTCCCCACATTTCTGTGGTGGAAAGTTCTGGAATCTGCGTGGATCCACAAATTTCTACCCACCCCGCGTTCCCCAAAGTCTTACGAGAAAAATGGTACCTCACTTGTGTGGGTCGGCCTAGTGCCTGCGACAGGAAACGGCGCAAAACGCAATGTGGTCACACCTCAATTTCGCAGTGAAAAATGACCCTTTTTTGGCAAAGTGCCTAGCTGTAGTTTTTGAACCCTAGCTCTGCCGGCACCTAGGGAAACCTAGCAAACCTATACATTTTTGAAAACTAGACACCCAGGGGAATCCAGGATGGGGTGACTGGACTGCCTCCCACCAGGTTCTGTTACCCAGAATCCCTTGCAAACCTAAAAACTGTCAAAAAACCACATTTTCCCCACATTTCTGTGGTGGAAAGTTCTGGAATCTGCGTGGATCCACAAATTTCCACCCACCCCGCGTTCCCCAACGTCTTCTGAAAAAAATGGTACCTCACTTGTGTGGGTCGGCCTAGTGCCCGCGACAGGAAACGGCACAAAACGCAACGTGGTCACACCTCAATTTCGCAGTGAAAAATGACCCTCTTTTGGCAAAGTGACTAGCTGTAGTTTGTGAACCCTAGCTCTGCCGGCACCTAGGGAAACCTACCAAACACACACATTTCAGAAAAGTAGACACCCGGGGGCTTCCAGGGAGGTATGGCTTGCGTGGATCCCCCAACGTTTCCTTACCCAGAATCCCCTGCAAACCTCAATTTTAGCTGAAAAAATCACTTTTTTCACACATTTGTGTGTGGGAAAGTGTGGCATCACTGGCCTCACACAAATGTCCTACCACCCAGCGTTCCCCCAGGTCTCCCGATAAAAATGGTGCCTCACTTGTGTGGGAGGCCCAAGTACCCGCGACAGGCAAGGGCCCACAACGTAGTGAGGCGACCTCAAAATGGCCTTTCACAAAACTACCTGGTTTTGCAAGGGGGTCACCTGGGTTTTTGGCCCCGTGCTCGGCGGCCATCTAGGAAACCTACCAAACCCACACATTTCTGAAAAGTAGACACCCGGGGGCTTCCAGGGAGGTATGGCTTGCGTGGATCCCCCAACGTTTCCTTACCCAGAATCCCCTGCAAACCTCAATTTTAGCTGAAAAAAATCACTTTTTTCACACATTTTTGTGTGGGAAAGTGTGGCATCACTGGCCTCACACAAATTTCCTACCACCCAGCGTTCCCCCAGGTCTCCCGATAAAAATGGTGCCTCACTTGTGTGGGAGGCCCAAGTACCCGCGACAGGCAAGGGCCCACAACGTAGTGAGGCGACCTCAAAATGGCCTTTCACAAAACGACCTGGTTTTGCAAGGGGGTCACCTGGGTTTTGGCCCCGTGCTCGGTGGCCATCTAGGGAAACCTACCAAACCCACACATTTCTGAAAAGTAGACACCCGGGGCTTCCAGGAGGTATGGCTTGCGTGGATCCCCCAACGTTTCCTTACCAGAATCCCCTGCAAACCTCAATTTTAGCTGAAAAAATCACTTTTTCACACATTTTTGTGTGGGAAAGTGTGGCATCACTGGCCTCACACAAATTTCCTACCACCCAGCGTTCCCCAGGTCTCCCGATAAAAATGGTGCCTCACTTGTGTGGGAGGCCCAAGTACCCGCGACAGGCAAGGGCCCACAACGTAGTGAGGCGACCTCAAAATGGCCTTTCACAAAACGACCTGGTTTTGCAAGGGGGTCACCTGGGTTTTGGCCCCGTGCTCGGTGGCCATCTAGGAAACCTACCAAACCCACACATTTCTGAAAAGTAGACACCCGGGGCTTCCAGGGAGGTATGGCTTGCGTGGATCCCCCAACGTTTCCTACCAGAATCCCCTGCAAACCTCAATTTTAGCTGAAAAAATCACTTTTTTCACACATTTTTGTGTGGGAAAGTGTGGCATCACTGGCCTCACACAAATTTCCTACCACCCAGCGTTCCCCCAGGTCTCCCGATAAAAATGGTGCCTCACTTGTGTGGGAGGCCCAAGTACCCGCGACAGGCAAGGGCCCACAACGTATTGAGGCGACATCAAAATTGCC
Source organism: Calotriton arnoldi (assembly GCA_963921515.1). Taxonomy (NCBI): domain Eukaryota; kingdom Metazoa; phylum Chordata; class Amphibia; order Caudata; family Salamandridae; genus Calotriton; species Calotriton arnoldi. The sequence continues at coordinate 231,311 of CAWUFW010008139.1, read as the reverse complement.
TATCACAAAATGTTTTGGGCCCTTGCCTGTCGCGGGTACTTGGGCCTCCCACCCGAGTGAGGCACCATTTTTATCGGGAGACCTGGGGAACGCTGGGTGGTAGGGAATTTGTGTCAGCCCCGTGATGCCACAACTTTACCACACAAAAATGTGTGAAAAAGTGATTTTTTCAGCCAAATTTCAGGTTTGCAGGGGATTCTGGAAGAAAACGTTGGGGGATCCACGCAAGCCATACCTCCCTGGAATCCCCGGGTGTCTACTTTTCAGAAATGTGTGGGTTTGGTAGGTTTCCCTAGGTGGCCGCTGAGTCCCGGGCCAAAACGTCATGGGACCCCCTTGCAAAACCAGGTCGTTTTGTGATAGGCCATTTTGAGGTCGCCTCAATACGTTGTGGGCCCTTGCCTGTCGCGGCTACTTGGGCCTCCCACCCGAGTGAGGCACCATTTTTATCGGGAGACCTGGGGAACGCTGGGTGGTAGGAAATTTGTGTCAGCCCCATGATTCCACAACTTTACCACACAAAAATGTGCGAAAAAGTGATTTTTCGAGCAAAATATCAGGTTTGCAGGGGATTCTGGGTAAGAAAACGTTGGTGGATCCACGCAAGCCATACCTCCCTGGAATCCCCGGGTGTCTACTTTTCAGAGATGTGTAGATTTGGTAGGTTTCCCTAGGTGGCCGCCGAGCCCCGGGCCAAAACGTGATGGGACCCCCTTGCAAAACCAGGTAGTTTTGTGATAGGCCATTTTGAGGTCGCCTCAATACGTTGTGGGCCCTTGCCTGTCGCGGGTACTTGGGCCTCCCACCCGAGTGAGGCACCATTTTTATCGGGAGACCTGGGGGAACGCTGGGTGGTAGGAAATTTGTGTCAATCCCATGATTCCACAACTCTACCACACAAAAATGTGCGAAAAAGTGAATTTTTTCAGCAAAATTTCAGGTTTGCAGGGGATTCTGGGTAGGAAAACATTGGGGGACCCACGCAAGCCATACCTCGCTGGACTCCCAGAGTGTCTAGTTTTCAGAAATGTGTGGGTTTGGTAGGTTTCCTAAGATGGCCGCCGAGCCCAGGGCCAAAACCTCACTGGTGTGGGTGGTTCAAGTACCCGCAACATGCAAGGGCCCAAAACGTATTGAGGAGACATCAAAATGATCTATCACAAAACAAGCTGGTTTTGCAAGGGTAGTCACCTGGGTTTTGGCCCCGGGCTCGGCGGCCATCTTGGGAAACCTACCAAACCCACACATTTCTGAAAACTAGACACCCGGGGGAGTCCAGCGAGGTATGGCTTGCGTGGATCCCCCAACGTTTTCCTACCAAGAATGCCCTGCAAACCTCAAATTTAGCTGAAAAAAATCACTTTTCTCTCCAATTTCTGTGTGGGAAAGTTATGGAATCTACGTGGATCCACAAATTTCCTACCACACAGTGTTCCCCCATGTCTCCCGATAAAAATGATACCTCACTCGCATGGGTGGGTCAAGTACCCACGACAGGAAAGGGCCCAAAACCTATTGAGGCGACATCAAAATTACCTATCACAAAACAACCTGGTTTTGCAAGAGGGGTCCCATGAGTTTTTGGCCCTGGGCTCGGTGGCCATCTAGGGAAACCTACCAAACCCACACATTTCTGAAAACTAGACACCTGGGGAGTCCAGAAAGGTATGGCTTGCGTGGGTCCCCCAACTTTTCCTACCCAGAATCCCCTGCAAACCTCAAATTTAGCTGAAAAAATCACTTTTTTCTCAAATTTCTATGTGGGAAAGTTCTGGAATCTACGTGGATCCACAAATTTCCTCCCACCCAGCGTTCCCCCAGGTCTCCTCATAAAAATGATACCTCACTTGCGTGGGTGGGTCAAGTACCCGCGACAGAAAAGGGCCCAAAACCTATTGAGGCGACATCAAAATTACTTATCACAAAACAACCTGGTTTTGCAAGGGGGTCCCAGGAGTTTTGGCCCTGGGCTCGGCGGCCATCTTGGGAAACTACCAAACCCAAACATTTCTGAAAGCTAGACACCCGGGGAGTCCAGCGAGGTATGGCTTGCGTGGGTCTCACAACGTTTTCCTACCCAGAATCCCCTGCAAACCTCAAATTTAGCTGAAAAAATCACTTTTTCCATACATTTTTGCGTGGGATCACCGTGCCGGCACAAATGTCCTACCACCCAGCGTTCCCCTTGTTCTCCCGAGTAAAATGATACCTCACTTGTGTGGGTGGGCCAAAGGCCTGTGACTGGGAAGAGCCCAAAACATAGGGATTTAGGGTATAGCACCGAGAATTCTAAGCGCTATATTTTATTAAAAATACGTTTTTAGCCAGTTCTGCTTTGGACACCCACACAAGTGAGGTATCATTTTACTCGGGGAACAAGGGCAACGCTGGGTGGTAGGACATTTGTGCCAGCACGGTGATTCCACGCAAAAATATGTGGAAAATATGGTTTTTTCAGCTAAATTTGAGGGTTGCAGGAGATTCTGGTAGGGAAACGTTGGGGGATCCACGCAAGCCATACCTCATTGGACTCCCCAGGGTGTCTAGTTTTCAGAAATGTGTGGGATTGGTAGGTTTCCCTATACGATTACACAATACGATTTGGGCCATTTCCTGTTTCAGCCACTATGCCTACCCACACAAGTGAGGTACCATTTTTATCGGGAGCCCTGGGGGAACGCAGGGTGGTAGGAAATTTGTGGATCCACGCAGATTCCAGAACTTTCCCACACAGAAATTTGAGTAAAAATTGATTTTTTTCTGCTAAATTTGAGGTTTGCAGGGCATTCTGGGTAGGAAAACGTTTGGGGACCCATGCAAGCCATACCTCGCTGGACTCCCCAGGTGTCTAGTTTTCAGAAATGTGTGGGTTTGGTAGGTTCCCAAGATGGCCGCTGAGGCCGGGGCCAATAACCCAGGTGACCCCCTTGCAAAACCAGGTTGTTTTGTGATAGATAATTTTGATGTCTCCTCAATACGTTCTGGGCCCTTGCCTGTCGCGGGTACTTGACCCACCCACGCGAGTGAGGTATCATTTTTATCGGGAGACCTGGGGGAAAGCTGGGTGGTAGGAAATTTGTGGATCACGTAGATTCCAGAACTTTCCCACACAGAAATTGGAGAAAAACGTGATTTTTTCAGCTAAATTTGAGGTTTGCAGGGTATTCTGGGTAAGAAACTTATGGAGGACCCACGCAAGCCATACCTCGCTGGACTCCTCCGGGTGTCTAGTTTTCAGAAATGTGTGGGTTGGGTAGGTTTCCTAGATGGCCGTTGAGCCCGGGGCCAAAAACTCATGGGACCCCCTTGCAAAACCAGGTTGGTTTGTGATAGGTAATTTTGATGTCGCCTCAATAGGTTTTGGGCCCTTGCCTGTCGCGGGTACTTGACCCATCCACACAAGTGAGGTACCATTTTTCACGGAAGACTTTGGGGGACGCGGGGTGGGTGGAATTTTGTACATCCACGCAGATTCCAGAACTTTCCACCACAGAAATGTGAGGAAAATGTGTTTTTTTGGACATATTTTTAGGTTTGTAAGGGATTCTGGGTAACAGATCCTGGTGAGAGCCAGTCAAGTCACCCCATCCTGGATTCCCCTGGGTGTCTAGTTTTCAAAAATGTATAGGTTTGCTAGGTTTCCTAGGTGCTGGCAGTGTTAGGGTTCAAAATCTACAGCTAAGCACTTTGCAAAAAAAGGGTCTTTTTTCACTGTGAAAATGTGGTGTGTCCACGTTGTGTTTGGGCCGTTTCCTGTCGCGGGCACTAGGCCTACCCACACATGTGAGGTGCCATTTTTCTCGGAAGACTTTGGGGAACGCGGGATGGGTGGAAATTTGTGGATCCATGCAGATTCCAGAACTTTCCACCACAGAAATGTGAGGAAAATGTGTTTTTTTGACAAATGTTTCGGTTTGCAAGGGATTCTGGGTAACAGAACCTGGTGAGAGCCAGTCAAGTCACCCAATCCTGGATTCCCCTGGGTATCTAGTCTTCAAAAATGTATAGGTTTGCTAGGTTTCCCTAGGTGCCGGCAGAGTTAGGGTTCAAAATCTACAGCTAGGCACTTTGCAAAAAAAGTCAGTGCCTAGTGGGCTTTCTGCCGCCCTGGGGAGGGGGAAATCAGGGGCTATTGCCCCGATATGCCCCCGAGGGGGCAGAAAGACTGTGGCTATTCTTTTGGGGGTCGGCGGCATTGGGATGCCTATTCTGGTCAGCCCCCACCCCTCCGTATAAAAAAGCCAGCATAATCGCTGGCACATAGTGGGCTTTCTGCCCCCGGGGGCAGATCAGGTGCTACTGCCCCCATCTGCCTCCTGGGAGGGGCAGAAAGACAGTGACATCTTTTTGGGGTGGGTGGGGGCATTGGCATGTCCATTCTTGGCAGCCCCCACCCCGAACTTTGTAAAAAAAAAATCCCTGGTGGCTAGTGGGCTTTCTGCCCCCGGGGGGCAGATAAGGTGCTATTGCCCCATCTGCCTCCCAGGGGGCAGAAAGACTGTAGCATTTTTTTTGGGGTGGGGGCATTGACACGCCCATTCTGGGCAGCCCCCACCCCTACCTATATAAAAAAAATCCCTGGCGCTTAGTGGGCTTTCTGCCCCCTCCCGGGGGGGCAGATCAGGGGCTATTGCCTCCATCTGCCTCCTGGGGGCAGAAAGTTTTTCTTTTCTTTGGGGGTAGGGTGGGGGCATTTGCATGCCCATTCTGGGCAGCCCCCACCCCGGGCCTATAAAAAAATAATCCCTGGCATCTAGGGTATTTCTGAACCCCGGGTGGGGGCAGATTGGTGGCCACTGCCACCATCTGCCTCCGGCAGAAAGACTGGAATTTCGTGGGGGAGGGGTGGGGGCATTGGCATGCCCATCTTGGGCAACCCCCACCCCTAAATGTATCGAGGGAAAAAACCCTGGTGTCTAGTGGGCTTTCTGCCCCCGGGGCAGATTGGGGGCTACTGCCCCCATCTGCCCCCCAGGAGGGGCAGAAAGACTGTACCTTTGCGGCGGGGTGGGGTGGGGGCATTGGCATGCCCATATTGGGCAGCCCCCACCCCTAACTATAATTGTAAAAAAATCCCTGGTATCTAGTGGGCTTTCTGCCCCGGGGGCAGATTGGGGGCTACTGCCCCCATCTGCCCCCAGGAGGGGCAGAAAGACTGTACCTTTGCGGCGGGGGTGGGGTGGGGGCATTGGCATGCCCATATTGGGCAGCCCCACCCCTAACTATAATTGTAAAAAAATCCCTGGTATCTAGTGGGCTTTCTGCCCCCGGGGGCAGATTGGGAGCTACTGCCCCATCTGCCCCCAGGGGGCAGAAAGACTAATTTTGTGGCCGGGAGGGGTGGGGGCATCGGCATGCCCGCTTTGGGCAGCCCCACCCCTAACTATAATTTAAATAAAAATCCCTGGTGTCTAGTAGGCTTTCTACTCCCGGGGGCAGAAAGACTAATCCTGGCAAATATTTTATGGGGGAGCAAAGGCCCTTGCCCAAGGGGCCGCTCCCCCTCCCTGGTGCCTAGTGGATGGATCTCTGCTTGGGGATCGCCCTCCTGGGGCGATCCCCAAGCATGGATCCACTAGGAGGGGTACCATTGGAAAGGGAGATTCTCCCTTTCCAACGATACCTCTCCTGAGTTTCTACGTGCTCAGGGGGCTGAGATAGCTCCCTGAGCACGTAGAAACTGAAACTGAAATGAGCCTCTTGGCTCATTTCAGTTTCAGTTTCACTGAAATGACATCAGGGCGACGTGCGCGCCGATCGTCATTTCAGGGAAACCAGGGAGCCTCGGGATCTGGGGAAGCTCTTCCCCAGCTCCCGAGGCTTTAGAGATTAAGGGAATCCCTCTGGTGCCCGCACCAGAGGGATTTCCTGCCCTGGGTTCCATGACGAGCTGGACTCGTCATGAGCACTACGAGCACTGTGTGCCATGACGAGTCCAGCTCGTCATGAGCATGGAAGGGGTTAAAGAGTTGCGGGGGCACGCAGCCCCCCGCAGCCCCGGGGATCGCCACCCCCGGGGCTAATTTTTAAATGTGTGGGGCCTTCAAGGCCCCCCGGGCTTTCATTAATTTGTTTGCAGGGGGGGCACACTAAATATATATATAGCCTGTGTGGGGGCTCGAGCCCCCCACACGCCCGGGACCGCCACCTCCCGGGGCACTAAAAATGCTAATTTGGGGACCGGAACGGACCCCCGAGCCCCACGGACCACCACCTCCCCGGGGCTTTGCAATTGGATGGGAGGGGGGCCGCGCGGCCCCCTCCTAGAGCCTGTGATGGCCCTGGGGACCACCACCCCCAGGGCTGGCTCCTGCAGTGTCCCGGGTGCCCACCCCGGGACACTGCTGTTTGCAATGACAGGCGGGAGCCTCGCGGCTCCCGCCCTGTCATTGCAAACTGCTTTGCTTCAGTGAAGCGAGAGCAGGAAACCTGCTCGCTTCAATGAAGCAAAGCAGATTGCTTTTCCACAAGGGAGCTGCATGTCAGCAGCTCCCCATGTGGAAAGCAATGCCGGTTCTCGCAGGAGGCGGGAAGCCGGCGGGACCGTGGGGGCATTGGGGCTCCCCCCACGGTCCCCAACGGAGAGGGCCAGCCTCGGGGGATGGGGTCTCCGGGGCTAGAAGTGGCCGGGGAGGGGGGCCACGCGGCCCCCTCCCCAAAATTAAAAAATTAAATTAAAATAAATAAAGGCCGGCCCCGGGGGATGGGGTCCCCGGGGCCAGTAGAAGCCTCAGGAGGGGGGCCACGCAGCCCCCCTCCATAAAAATAAATATATATTTGGCCATGCCCCGGGATATGGGGTCCCCAGGGCCGGAATTGGCCACGGGAGGGGAGCACACGCAGCCACCTTCCCGTTCATTTTTTTTTTTTTTATTAAAAAAGGGGTCAAGCCCTGGGGGATGGGGTCCCCAGGGCCCAAAAAAGTAAAAGAAGGGGGCCACACAGCCCCCATCCAAAAAATAAATTAAAAACACGCATCGTGCCGGAGGCCCCGCCCTCCCAGGAACACTCTGCAAACGCGCTCTGTGGCGCGCTTTTAAGTTGGGAAATGAATTCCCCTTCAATACTGGGGTCCCTGAGGCCATTCAGCCCACCAGGTACCTCCAGTAAGGCCACAGGGCTGCGTTGCAGAGAGGTGGTCCAGGCCATGCCCCTTTTACACCTTCTGCAACGCAGCTCTGTGGCGCTGACTGGAGGTACCTGGTGGGCTAGTTGGCCCCCAGGGACCCTCAGGATTCAAGGGACTCTATCCCTCAACCTAAAACGTGCCACGGGGCGCGTTTGCACAGTGGTGAAGGGAGGGGGCGGGGCCTGAGGTGACATGTGTGCAAACGCCCTGTGGCATGTTTTAAGTTGGGGGATTAAGTCCCCTTGAATCCTGAGGGTCCCTGGGGTCCAACTAGCCCACCAGGTACCTCCAGTAAGCGCCACAGCCCTGCCTCGCAGAGAGGTGGTCCGAGGCCACGCCCCTTTTTACACCTCTCTGCAACGCAGCTTTTTGGAAGGTGCTCCAGAAGCTAACATGAGAGCATATTTTCTGTAAATTCACATTATCTTTCTCAGTCATGTGAGAATGAAGTCTGACATTCTCAGTAAAACATGTACATCCAACAAGGGCAGAGACTGTCAGTTGATTCCTTTGTGTTCTACTGCAGCTTCCCAGAGTGTTCTAAAGAACAACTAGAGTGCTAACAGCCTTACTTATGACAAAATTATGGCACACCTGAAGCCATCTTGATTGGAATAAACTGGTAACTCTTAAAACATTTAATTTAAAAAGGAACAAAATAAGGGGTTCATTTTGTCATAGAAATTATGGTTAGTGCTGTAGAAAGAAAAATTAGGACATGTTTTAAGTGAGATCTCAACTATCTTCCTGTTATATTTCAACAGGAGCAGCCTGCCAGTTGATTCCTTTGTGTTCTACTGCAGCTTCCCAGAGTGTTCCAAAGAACAACTAGAGCTCTAACAGCCTTACTTATGACAAAAGTATGGCACACCTGAAGCCATCTTGATTGGAATAAACTGGTAACACTTAAAACATTTAATTTAAAAAGGAACAAAATGATGGGGTTCATTTTGTCATAGAAATTATGGTTAGTGCTGTAGAAAGAAAAATTAGGACATGTTTCAAGTGTGATCTCAAATATCTTCCTGTTATATTTCAACAGGAGCAGCCTGTCAGTTGATGCCTTTGTGTTCTACTGCAGCTTCCCAGAGTGTTCTAAAGAACAACTAGAGAGCTAACAGTCTTACTTATGACAAAATTATGGCACATCCAAGCCATCTTGATTGGAATAAACTGGTAACACTTAAAACATTTAATTTAAAAGGAACAAAATGAGGGGTTCATTTTGCCATAGAAATGAACAACATTCCCAGCACGACCCCCTACACTACACAAGCACCACTGCACTACCCTAAACCCTAAAACACTACCCCAGCACGACCCCTTCACTACCTAAACACAACGGAACTACCCTAAACCCTAAAACACCACCTCCAGCACGACCCCTACACTACACAAACACCACTGCACTAACATAAACCCTAAAACACTACCCCCAGCACGACCCCCTACACTACCCAAACACCACTGCACTACCCTAAACCATAAAACACTACCCCAGCACGACCCCCTACACAACCCAAACACCACTGCCATACCCTAAACCCTAAAACACTACCCCCAGCATGAACCCCTAAACTACCCAAACACCACTGCACCACCCTAAACCCTAAAACACTACCCCCAGCACTACCCCCTACACTACCCAAACACCACTGCACTAACATAAACCCTAAAACACTACCCCCAGCACAACCCCCTACACTACACAAACACCACTGCACTACCCTAAACCTTAAAACACTACCCCCAGCACGACTCCCTACACTACCCAAACACCACTGCACTACCCTAACCCCTAAATCTACCCCCAGCACGACCCCCTACACTACCCAAACACCACTGCACTACCCTAAACAATAAAACACTACCCCCTGCATGACCCCCTACACTACACAAACACCACTGCACTACCCCTAAAGCCTAAAACACTACCACCAGCATGACCCCTACACTACTCAAACACCACTGCACTACCCTAAACCCTAAAACACTACCCCAGCACGACCCCCTACACCACCCAAACACCACTGCACTACCCTAACCCCTAAAACACTACCCCAGCATGACCCCTACACTACCCAAACACCACTGCACTACCCTAAACCCTAAAACACTAACCCCAGCATGACCCCTACACTACCCAAACACCACTGCACTACCCTATACCCTAAGACACGACCCCCTACACCACACAAACACGACTGCACTACCCTAAACCATAAAACACTACCCACAGCATGACCCCCTACACTACACAAACACCACTGCACTACCCTAAACCCTAAAACACTACCCCCTACAGTACACAAACACCACTGCACTACCCTAAACCCTAAAACACTACCCCCAGCATGACCCCTACACTACACAAACACCACTGCACTACCCTAAACCCTAAATCTACCCCCAGCACGACCCCCTACACTACCCAAACACCACTGCCATACCCTAAACCCTAAAACACTACCCCCAGCATGAACCCCTACACTACCCAAACACCACTGCACTACCCTAAACCCTAAAACACTACCCCCAGCACTAACCCCTACACTACACAAACACCACTGCACTACCCTAAACCCTAAAACACTACCCCAGCACAACCCCCTACACTACACAAACACCACTGCACTACCCTAAACCCTAAAACACTACAACCAGCATGACCCCTACACTACTCAAACACCACTGCACTACCCTAAACCCTAAAACACTACCCCAGCACGACCCTCACACTACTCATACACCACTGCACTACCCTAAACCCTAAAACACTACCCCCAGCACGACCCCCTACTCTACCCAAACACCACTGCACTACCCTAAACCCTAAAACACTACCCCCAGCACGACCCCCTACACCACCCAAACACCACTGCACTACCCTAAACCCTAGAAAAGAAACCCCCACCCCATGCCCAATCCCCCTTACCTCTCACTCCTCGTGGTTCCTCTCTGCTCGTGGTTCCTGCTTCACGTCGTCTCTGAGGGGCGGTGCACGTTGTTGTGAGGAAACGGAACAGCCTCTGTTTCCTTACAACGACGTGGATCATCTACATGTTTTTTAGAACGCATGGTCATTTACCATACATACCTTTACAACAAAATTCGTTGTAAAGGCATTCGTGGTAAATGACCATGCGTTCTAAAAAAATGCGTAGTAATGACTTTGCGATGTACAACGCATGCGTGGTAATGCATGTGTTGTAATGGTATCGCAAAGTAAAAAAGTCGTTGTAACGGCTGCTTACCGATCGAAGCTGGCCCCTGTTCTTCAGTGAGACGTTTATTTGATTAATTAGGAGGAAGGGATGTGTTTTTTTTACCGAAAAGTGCATTCCTGGCTGTTGTATTGTGAAAGTGTCCGCGTGGCCTGGTTTCACTTCCGGTGAGAGAGTGAAAGAGTCTGTTTGGATCTAAAGGAGTTCTGTTGTTGGACGGTGCCGGCGCGAAACTTCATCAGAAAACATAGCTAATGGAAAGCGTCCTCCCTGAAGTGTGGAGCAGTGCCATGAGAGGTCAACGAGTGTGCGTCTCACCGCAGTATGACCGTACCGCGTGACCCATGTGCCGCCTCCAGGGTACGGGAGGCAGAAGCAGCATCGCAGGTCCTCTTGAAGACCGTTGTAGCACTAATTCTACATTTTGGTACTAGGGCATTTTAACTTCGTTGATCCTGCCAGATACAAAGAGAAGATCCTGTGTTATTCAGTGCCCTCGTTACCTTTTTTGTGGGTTGTGGTGCTTGTCACTTCACTGCCCCGAAGGTGCACACGACTGGGCACCCCACCTCGTGTGCCATCTGCAGGGCCTCTGCCCTCTGATCACTGGTTTTGGTTTCTGGAGTGGCAACATAAACAGTTGCTCCCAAAGGACTAGCCTGAACACTTAGGTGAATATCCCCTGCACCAGCATTCCATGGAAATTCTTTCCTAGCTCTCCCACGTCAACGAGGACGTCATAATAGCACGGCTCCGCTCGCGACACCGTATGATGTCATCGGAGCCATAAGAGGACCTCATCGGCGTGCTGACGTCAGTTCCACCCATTTTTTCCGTGCCACCGAGGCAAACAGGCGGACCAAGACATTTTCACATGTATACATAGTATAATAAATATATATATATTCACTGGAAAACCATAGGTTTCAGGCACGTTATAGTTAGAAATTAGCATTTAAAAACCTTAGAAATTCACTGAAAAAAACCATAGGTTTCAGGCACGTTATAGTTAGAAATTAGCATTTAAAAAACCTTAGAAATTCACTGAAAAACCATAGGTTTCAGGGGCATTATAGTTAGTTGGACATTTCACTCGTACAAAACCATAGAAATTCCCCCGTTATAGTTAGTTCAGCTAACTATAACTCGCGCGCTCGCAATGCACTGCTGATGACGTCACATATTACATCGCTCATGACATGGTCAGTGACATCACTCATGACATCACTGATGACATCTCAAATGACATCACTGATGACATCACTGATGACATCATCCTTGTGATAGAGTGGCAGACCTCCTCTCACCCTAATATAACCTTTGATACACACACTCAAAAATACAAACTGACATTTTCAAAACAATGGACATACCAATACCAGTTACAACACACCTATTCAGTAATTCCAAGATCTACACACACATCCACTCATTCACCAACAGTCCCTATACAGTCACTCATACATGTACTCACTCATCATATGTACTCATACACCTATACATCCTGTTACACACCGCCACTCATCCTTAGAGTTACTCACACACATAGTCACACATGCAAACAAAGTATCAAACATCCATTTACTTGCATATACAGTTATACACACACTACCACACTTACTTCTACAGAAACTTACACATACTTACTCTCTTAAACAATCACTTATAGAAACACCTACTTATTTGTACAGGAACTCTTCCAATCTCTCATTCTCACATATAATCACTTATATACACCAATACTCACATATACTAGTTTAAACATATGTAGTTACTCATAAAGACACTATTGAGACAGTCATTCACTCACTAACACACCCATACACACACTCATCCACCTATACAGTCCTGCACACATGCTGTCTTCAACACATACAAACAGTGAGTCACTCATTCATGCATCTATGCACTAAGTAATACCCCCACCCGAACCATACAGACACTCATACTGATACTCAAAAACCAACTAATAACCCATATAGACACTCATGTAGCTACTCACCAACCCATGCAGCCACTTATACACAAAGTGAGAGACTGATACAGATATTTTCATATTTAAACATTACTCACTAACCCATGTATTCACTAAGATACACTTAACCCCTTAACTGCTGGGCCTTTTCCCCCCCAGTGCTGAGCCCTTTTTTGGCTATTTGTAGTAGTTCGCGATTAGGCCTCTGTAACTTTTTGACCACATAAGGTATCCACGCCAAATTTGCGTCCTTTTCTTCCAACATCATGGGGATTCTAAAGGTACCCAGGGTTTGTGGATTCCCCTGGAGGGGTCCCAGATTTTAGCCAAAAATACAGCTAAATTTTGTTTTTGGGGAAAAATGGGAAAAAAGTCCCGCATATGAAAGCGTCTGGGTTTTCCCTGCAAATGGTATCAAAAAAGGGTTTGTGGGGCTGAAATCTCCATTTTCCCAGCTTTTAGGGAATGACAGACTTTTGTCAGAAAACCAAAAAAATTTACACAGTTTTGGCATTTTTCTGGGACATAGCCTATTTTTGCTATTTTTTGTGCTTTCAACCTCCTTCCAGTTAATGGTAGAAATGGGTATGAAAGCAATAATGGATCCTGGAAATCGATACATTTTAGAAAAGTAGACAAAATGCTGAATTCAGCAAGGGGTCATTTGTGTAATCCATCAAGGTTTCTTTATAGAAACTAACAGTTAAATATAGGAAAAATGGAAAATTAGTTGAAAAAAACAGCCTTTTGTGTCAACGTTTTCACCTGTAACTTCTTCTAATTATGACTGCTCTTTAAAAGCAATATACCGTTACATCCACTGGACCTTACTGGTTGTGGGGATATATAGGACTTGTAGGTTCACCAAGAACCCGACGAACCCAGAGCCAAAAATTGAGCAGCGTCTTGCAATGGTTTTTTATTATGTACCGGGTATATAGCAATTATTCTGGGAAAATGTATACATGGAATATTCAGTATGAAAGACTCCTATGTATTTATGAAATGGGAACACAATATAGAGTTTAGAAACAGTAGATATTTGCACATTTCTGAAATTGGTAATACTCATACTAGCATGAGAATTATAGGTCATTTTTCAAAATAACTTCTTTTACACATTGTCTTTCATTTGAAGTCAGAAATGCATCGAAAGTCAATAGGTAATAACAGTTTCTTTACAAATCTGAATTACCGTAAGTGTCCCGATACAAATGGTACCTCACTTGTGTGGGTAGGCATAGTGCCCACGACCGGAAACGGCTCAAAACGCAACGTGAACACACCACATTTTCACAATGAAAAATTACCCTTTTTTTGCAAAGTGCCTAGCTTTAGTTTTTGAACCCTTGCTCTGCCGGCACCCAGGAAACCTAGCAAACCTATACATTTTTGAAAACTAGACACCCAGGGGAATCCAGGATGGGGTGACTTGACTGGCTTTCACCAGGTTCTGTTACCCAGAATCCCTTGCAAACCTAAAAATTGTCCAAAAACACATTTTCCTCACATTTCTGTGGTGGAAAGTTCTGGAATCTCCATGGTTCCACAAATTTCCACCCACCCCGCATTCCCCAAAGTCTTCCGAGTAAAATGGTAGCTCACTTGTGTGGGTAGGCCTAGTGCCCACGACAGGAAATGGCACAAAACGCAACGTGGACACAACCCAATTTCACAGTGAAAAATGACCCTTTTTTGGCAAAGTGCCTAGCTGTAGTTTTTGAACCCTAGCTCTGCCGGCATCTAGGGAAACCTAGCAAACCTATACCTTTTTGAAAACTAAACACCCAGGGGAATCTAGGATGGGGTGACTTGACTGGCTCCCACCAGGTTCTGTTACCCAGAATCCCTTGCAAACCTAAAAAATTGTCCAAAAAAACAATTTTCCTCACATTTCTGTGGTGGAAAGGTCTGTAATCTGCGCAGATCCACAAATTTCTACCCACCCCAAGTTCCCCAAAGTCTTCCGAGAAAAATGGTACCTCACTTGTGTGGGTAGGCCTAGTGCCCGCGACAGGAAACGGTGCAAAACGCAACGTGGACACACCACAATTTCACAGTGAAAAACGACCCTTTTTTGGCAAAGTGCCTAGCTGCAGTTTTTGAACCCTAGCTCTGCCGGCCTCTAGGGAAACATAGCAAACCTATACGTTTTTGAAAACTAGACACCCAGGGGAATCCAGGATGGGGTGACTTGACTGCTTCTCACCAGGTTCTGTTACCCAGAATCCCTTGCAAACCTAACAAATTGTCAAAAAAAACACATTTTCCTCACATTTCTGTGGTGGAAAGGTCTGTAATCTGCGCGGATCCACAAATTTCTACACACCCCACGTTCCCCAAAGTCTTCCGAGAAAAATGGTACCTCACTTGTGTGGGGAGGCCTAGTGCCCGCGACAGGAAACGGTGCAAAACACAACGTGGACACACCACAATTTCACAGTGAAAAACGACCCTTTTTTGGCAAAGTGCCTAGCTGTAGTTTTTGAACCCTAGCTCTGCCGGCACCTAGGGAAACCTAGCAAACCTATACATTTTTGAAAACTAGACACCCAGGGGAATCCAGGATGGGGTGACTTGACTGCCTCTCACCAGGTTCTGTTTCCCAGAATCCCTTGCAAACCTAAAAAGTTGTAAAAAAAACCACATTTTCCTCACATTTCTGTGGTGGAAAGTTCTGGAATCTGCGTGGATCCACAAATTTCAACCCACCCTGCGTTCCCCAAAGTCTTCCGAGAAAAATGGTACCTCACTCGTGTGGGTAGGCCTAGAGTCCTGCGACAGGAAATGGCGCAAAACGCATTGAGGCGACACTACAATTGCACTGTCAAAAACAACCTGTTTGGCAAAGTGCCTAGCTGTAGTTTTGAGCCCCTGCACTGCCGGCACCTAGGAAACCTATCAAACCTACACATTTTTGAAAACTAGACACCCAGGGGAATCCAGGATGGGATGACTTGACTGGATCCCACCAACGTTCTGTTACCCAGAATCCCTTGCAAACCTCAAATTTAGCTAGAAAAATCACATTTTCCACACATTTCTGTGGTGGAAAGTTCTGAACATCGCGTGGATACACAAATTTCCACCCACCCAGCATTCCCCAAGGTCTCCCGAGTAAAATGGTACCTCACTGTGTGGGTAGGCCTAGTGCCCACGACAGGAAGCGGCCCAAACGCAATGTGAGGTGACATTACAATTTCACAATGAAAAACAACCTGGTTTTGCAAAGTGTCACCTGGGTTTTTGGACCGTAGCTCTGCGCGGCCAGCTAGGGAAACCTAGCAAACCCACACATTTCTTGAAAACTAGACACCTGGGGATTTCAGGAGGTATGGCTTGACGTGGATCCCCCAACGTTTTCTTACCCAGAATCCCTTGCAAACCTCAAATTTAGCTGAAAAATCACTTTTTCCACACATTTTTGTGTGGGAAAGTTGTGCATCTGCTGGCAGACACGCATTTCCTACCACCCAGCGTTCCCTCAAGGTCTCCCGAGTAAAATGGTACCTCACTTGTGTGGGAGGCCTAGTGCCCACGACAGGCTAAGGCCCAAAACCCATTGAGGTGACATTACAATTGCCTATCACAAAACAACCTGGTTTTGCAAGGAGTCACCTGAGTTTTGAACCCGTGCTCTGCCGGCCAGCTAGGGAAACCTATCAAACCCACACATTTCTGAAAACTAGACACCCAGGGGTTTCAGGAGGTATGGCTTGACGTGGATCCCCCAACGTTCTCTTACCCAGAATCCCCTGCAAACCTCAAATTTAGCTGAAAAAATCACTTTTCCACACATTTTGTGTGGAAAGGTCTGACATCGCCGGATAGATACGCATTTCCTGCACCACGTTCCCCAAGGTCTCCCGAGTAAAAATGGTACCTCACTCGTGTGGGAGGCCCAGTGCCATCGACAGGCTAGGGCCCAAAACGTATTGAGGTGACATTAAAATTGCCTTTCACAAAACAACCTGGTTTTGCAGAGGTCACCTCAGTTTTGGCCCGTGCACGGCAGCCAGCTAGGGAAACCTATCAAACCCACACATTTCTGAAAACTAGAACACCGGGGTTTCAGGGAGGTATGGCTTGCGTGATCCCTAACGGTTCTTACCCAGATCTCCTGCAAACCTCAAATTTAGCTGAAAAATCACTTTTTCCACACATTTTTGTGTGGGAAGTTAAGCATCGCCGGGCAGACACGCATTTCCTACCACCCAGCGTTCCTCAGGTCTCCCAATAAAAATGGTACCTCACTCGTGTGGGAGGCCCAAGTACCCGCGACAGGCTAGGGCTCAAACGTATTGAGGTGACATTACAATTGCCTATCACAAACAACCCTGGTTTTGGCAGAGTCACCTCAGTTTTGGCTCTAGCTCGGCGGCCAGCTAGGAAACCTATCAAACCCACACATTTCTGAAAACTAGACACCCGGGGTTTCAGGGATGGTATGGCTTGCGTGGATCCCCCAACGTTTGCTTACCTAGAATCCCTGCAAACCTCAAATTTAGCTGAAAAAATCACTTTTCCACACATTTTTGTGTGGGAAAGTTGTAGCATCGCCGAGCGGACACGCATTTCCTACCACCTCAGCGTTCCCCAAAGTCTCCCGATAAAAATGGTCCCTCACTGTGTGGGAGGCCCAAGTACCCGCGACAGGCTAGGGCCCAAAACGCATTGAGGCGACATTAAAATTGCCACATACAAAACAACCTGGTTTTGCAAGTGTCACTGTCGGTTTGCCCAGTTCTACGCGGCAGCTAGGAAACCTATCAAACCCACACATTTCTGAAAACTAGACACCCGGGAGTCTCAGGATGGTATGACGTTGCGCTGGATCCCCCAACGTTTTCTTACCCAGAATCCCCTGCAAACCTCAAATTTAGCTGAAAAAATCACTTTTTCCACACATTTTTGTGTGGGAAAGTTATGCATAGCGGGCAGACACGCATTTCTACCACCCAGCGCTCTCCAAGGTCTCCCAATAAATGGTACCTCACTCGTGTGGGAGGCCCAAGTACCCGCGATAGGCTAGGCCCAAAACGCATTGAGTGACATTAACATTGCCTATCACAAAACAACCTGGTTTTGCAAGGGGGACACCTCGGTTTTGAGCCCGTGCTCGGCGGCCAGCTAGGGAAACCTATCAAACCCACACATTTCTGAAAACTAGACACCTAGGGGTTTCAGGGAGGTATGGCTTACGTGGATCTCCCAACGTTCTACCCAGAATCCCTGCAAACCTCAAATTAGCTGAAAAAATCACTTTTACACACATTTTTGTGGTGGAAAGTTGTGGCATCGCCGGGCAGACATGCATTTCCTACCACCCAGTGTTCCCCAAGGTCTCCCGATAAAAATGGTGCCTCACTCGTGTGGGAGGCCCAAGTACTCCGCGACAGGCAAAGGCCAAAAGCGTATTGAGGCAACATCAAAATTGCCTATCACAAAATGTTTTGGGCCCTAGCCTGTCGCGGGTACTTGGGCCTCCCACATGCAGTGAGGCACCATTTCTTATCGGTAGACCTTGGGGAATGCTGGGTGGTAGGAAATGCGTGTCTGCCCGGCAATGTTCACAACTTTCCCACACAAAAATGTGTGAAAAAGTGATTTTTTCAGCTAAATTCGAGGTTTGCAGGGGATTCTGGTAGGAAAACGTTGGGGGGATCCACGTAAGCCATACCTCCCTGGAACCCCCGGCTGTCTAGTTTTCAGAAATGTGGGTTTGGTAGGCTTCCTAGCTGGTCGCCGAGCACGGGGCCAAAACCATAGACCCTCTCACAAACCAGGTTGTTTTGTGATAGGCAATTTCAATGTACGCCTCAATACCTTTGAGGCCCTAGCTCTGTCACGGGTACTTGGGCCTCCCACACGAGTGAGGCACCATTTTTATCGGGAGACCTTGGGGAACGCTGGAGTGGTAGGAATGCGTGTCTACTCCGGCGATGCCACAACTTTCCCACACAAAATGTGTGGAAAAGTTATTTTTTTCAGCTAAATTCGAGGTTTGCAGGGGATTCTGGGTAGGAAACGTTGGGGATCCACACAAGCCATACCTCCTGGAACCCTCGGATGTCTAGTTTTCAGTAAATGTGTGGGCTTGATAGGTTTCTCAGCTGGCCACCGAGCACGGGGCCAAACCGAGGTGACCCCTTGCAAAACCAGGTTGTTTTGTGATAGGCAACTTTAATGTCACCTCAATACGTTTTGGGCCCTAGTCTTTCACGGGTACTTGGGCCTCCCACACGAGTGAGGTACCATTTTTATCGGGAGACCTTGGGGAACGCTGGGTGGTAGGAAATGCGTGTCTGCCCGGCGATGCCACAACTTTCCCACACACTTAAATGTGTGGAAAAAGTGATTTTTTCAGCTAAATTCGAGGTTTGCAGGGGATTCTGGGTAGGAAAACGTTGGGGGATCCACGCAAGCCATACCTCACTGGAACCCCCGGGTGTCTAGTTTTCAGAAATGTGTGGGCTTGGTAGGCTTCCTAGCTGGCCGCCGAGCACGGGGCCAAAACCAAGGTGACCCCTCTCACAAAACCAGGTTGTTTTGTGATAGGCAATTTTAATGTCGCCTCAATACGTTTTGGGCCCCTAGCCTGTCGCGGGTACTTGGGCCTCGCACACGAGTGAGTCACCATTTTTATCGGGAGACCTTGGGGAACGCTGAGTGGCAGGAAATGCGTGTCTGCCCGGCGATGCCATAACATTCCCACACAAAAATGTGTGGAAAAGTGATTTTTTCAGCTAAATTCGAGGTTTGCAGGGGATTCTGGGTAGGAAACGTTGGGAGATCCACGCAAGCCATACCTCCCTGGAATCCCCCGGATGTCTAGTTTTCAGAAATATGTGGGTTTGATAGGTTTCCCTAGCTGGCCGCCGAGCACAGGGCCAAACCGAGGTGACTCCCTGCAAAACCAGGTTGTTTTGTGATAGGTAATTTTAATGTCACCTCAATACGCTTTGGGCCCTAGCCTGTCACGGGTACTTGGGCCTCCCACACGAGTGAGGTACCATTTTTATCGGGAGAACTTGGGGAACGCTGGGTGGTAGGAAATGCGTGTCTGCCCGGCGATGCCACAACTTTCCCACACAAAAATGTGGAAAAGTGATTTTTTTCAGCTAAATTCGAGGTTTGCAGGGGATTCTGGTAGGAAACGTTGGGGATCCACGCAAGCCATACCTCCCTGGAACCCCGGGTGTCTAGTTTTCAGAAATGTGTGGACTGGTAGGCTTCCTAGCTGGCCGCCGAGCACTGGGCCAAAAACTGCATGACTCCTCTCACAAAACCAGGTTGTTTTGTGATAGGCAATTTTAATGTCGCCTCAATACCTTTTGGGCCCTAGCCTGTCGCTGGTACTTGGGCCTCCCACACGAGTGAGGCACCATTTTATCGGGAGACCTTGGGGAACGCTGGGTGGTAGGAAATGCGTGTCTACTCCGGCGATGCACAACTTTCCCACACAAAAATGTGTGGAAAAAGTGATTTTTTCAGCTAAATTCGAGGTTTGCAGGGATTCTGGTAGGAAAACGTTGGGGGATCCACACAAGCCATACCTCCCTGAACCCCCGGATGTCTAGTTTTCAGAAATGTGTGGGTTTGATAGGTTTCCTAGCTGGCCACCGAGCACGGGCCAAAAACCGAGGTGACCTCCCTTGCAAAACCAGGTTGTTTTGTGATAGGCAATTTAATGTCACCTCAATACGCTTTGGGCCCCAGCCTTCACGGGCACTTGGGCCTCCCACGCAGTGAGGTACCATTTTATCGGGAGACCTTGGGGAACGCTGGGTGGTAGGAAATGCGTGTCTGCCCGGGCGATGCCACAACTTTCCCACACACTTAAATGTGTGGAAAGTGATTTTTCAGCTAAATTCGAGGTTTGCAGGGGATTCTGGGTAGGAAAACGTTGGGGGATCCACGCAAGCCATACCTCACTGGAACCCCCGGGTGTATAGTTTTCAGAAATGTGTGGGTTTGGTAGGCTTCCTAGCTGGCCGCCGAGCACGGGGCCAAAACCAAGGTGACCCCTGCAAAACCAGGCTGTTTTGTGATAGGTAATCTTAATGTCACCTCAATACGCTTTAGGCCCTAGCCTGTCACGGGTACTTGGGCCTCCCACACGAGTGAGGTACCATTTTATCGGGAGACCTTGGGGAACGCTGGGTGGTAGGAAATGCGTGTCTGCCCGGCGATGCCGACAACTTTCCCACACAAAATGTGTGGAAAAGTGATTTTTCAGCTAAATTCCGAGGTTTGCAGGGGATTCTGGGTAGGAAACGTTGGGGGATCCACGCAAGCCATACCTCCCTGGAACCCCCGGGTGTCAAGTTTTCAGAAATGTGTGGGTTTGGTAGGCTTCCTAGCTGGCCGCCGAGCACGGGCCAAAAACCAAGGTGACCCCTCTCACAAAACCAGGTTGTTTTGTGATAGGCAATTTTAATGTCGCCTCAATACCTTTGGGCCCTAGCCTGTCGCGGGTACTTGGGCCTCCCACACGAGTGAGGCACCATTTTTATCGGGAGACCTTGGGGAACGCTGGGTGGTAGGAAATGCGTGTCTGCTCCGGCGATGCCACAACTTTCCCACACAAAAATGTGTGGAAAAAGTGATTCTTTCAGCTAAATTCGAGGTTTGCAGGGGATTCTGGGTAGGAAAACGTTGGGGATCCACGCAAGCCATACCTCCCTGGAACCCCCCGGATGTCTAGTTTTCAGAAATGTGTGGGTTTGATAGGTTTCCCTAGCTGGCCACCGAGCACGGGCCAAAAACCGAGGTGACCCCCCTTGCAAAACCAGGTTGTTTTGTGATAGGCAATTTTAATGTCGCCTCAATACCTTTTGGGCCCTAGCCTGTCGCGGGTACTTGTGCCTCCCACACGAGTGAGGCACCATTTTTATCGGGAGACCTTGGGGAACACTGGGTGGTAGGAAATGCATGTCTGCCCGGCGATGCCACAACTTTTCCACACAAAAATGTGTGGAAATAGTGATTTTTTCAACAAAATATGAGGCTAGCAGGGCATGTTGGGTAAAAAACAGTGAGAACCACGCAAGTCATTCACCCTTGTACTTCCCCTTTGTCTACTACTCAAAAATGTAAAGGTTTGCCTAGGTGACGACTGAGCTAGGGCAGAAAGTCCCCTGCTACCCATTGTGAAAAAAATATCTTACAAAAAGCCATTAAACCTACACAAATATAAATCTAACACTCATTTGATAAAGCTAATCCACCACTTACACAGGTTGGTTTTAGCACCTGCAGAAACGCTGGCTTCAAAGCACAAATACTTATCAAAGTATATAAATATTGAAGCCAAGCCTTCTGAAGGGGAGCCATAAAGCCACATCACGGCACCAACCACTTTATGGTCCATTCACACGCCATTCACACACCACACACAAGACTTCCGAACCGCCAGCCACGGGCAAAAACAACCATATCACTTGCACTCACACAAACATACTGTCGACATGCAAGGGCCCATCACATTCATATGCCACAAGACATAATGACTTTGACTATATTCTACCACCTGTCAAGTCTCCACCTCCTTCTTCCAGAACGTTACCGAACTCATGCCCAGTGATCCTATACTAATGACTTCCATGACAGCCACATGAGCCTCAGGAAGACATGTCTTTCATGCACCTTTAGTGCACTCACTATGCTAAATCCAACTCCTTCCAGTTTGTGGATGCAAGTTGGGGGTGCTCTAGTATGCCGCAAAAACATTTCTCGAGCTGAGCAAGCATATCTACCTTTGAAACTAAGGCAAACATGCTGGAAATTTTCAAAAGATAACATCATAAACTATGAACGGATGAATGTGAAACAAGGGTAGTCCGTGACAACGTAGCATATGTCCAATCCACCGTTATGTGCAGTGACTGTAATGCACTTATCATACAGCAAACTGACCATCTACTAAGTTCTAACGGAGGATGAACATGGCAAGCAGCATTGACCCATAAGTACTACAGTAAATTCAGTGTGAGTGTGCAGCAATGGATTTGAATCCATGGGTGAAGAAGAAGTCAGGACGTGTATCTATACTACCTTTACTATCTGCCTTCTACCTTGCAATATTCCTCGGAAAGCGTACTCTACCGTAAGCTGTTCTAACCCGGTCCGTGTGTCTGTCCTCAGAGTCCTGACTAACCCTGTCCAATTGTTAAGAGACCCTATACTAATGCCTTTCATCTCTAGCTACTTGAAGCTTGAGTGAACATTTCTGTCACTGAGCTATCAATGCTCTCACAATGCTCTATCCAACTCCTTCCAGTTTGTGGATGCAAGTTGGGGGTGCCCAGTATGCCGCAAAACATTTCTCGAGCTGAGCAAGCATATCTACCTTTGAAACTAAGGCAAACATGCTGAAAATTTTCAAAAACTTCCTAAAGAGAACATCATAAACTACGAAGAACGGTTGAATGTGAAACACGGGTACTCCATGACAACGTGGCATATGTTCTGTCCACCAGTATGTGCAGCGTGGGGACTATAATGCACTTGTCAATTGGCGAACAGAACAACTACCACGTTCTGAAAGCAGATAAAGGTGTTGAGAAGTCCATGATTTCATGAAGTAGAGGAAGAAATATCCTGCAGCTGCTTGCGTAGTAAAGGAGTGGCCCACAGACAGTAGGTATCCATTCACACCAATTGAAAGGTTATCCTATTGGCAGCTCCACCTCAGTCAATTTCCCAGCATTTTTGCTTTAGTGTGATACAACATAAAGCAAGTAGGAAAACAGAAGGCAGGCTTACTTGGGCACTGGGGACAGTAAACACGAGTCTCCTGCCTCTTTCCCTGCATCGAGCACACTTTACAACGACGACATGGTCGCTCCTCTTGGGTGTTGCAGGAATTTTATCTGCAAAGTGTCGCTCCTGCAGCCTTGCCACGTCCTCCAGAACACATGAAGTGGAGGCTTCTGCTTCTGTAGCAGGTAAGACTTTCAATCACAGACAACTGAAAGTCAAGGAAAGACATGAGTCTTCCTGTGGTGGTCTCACGATAAACAACATACGCATTGTATGTTACCATCTGATCAGGTGCGTAAACAGTTTCTTATACCAGAGTGCGAGTTTTACCACTCGCATTGTATGGCTGAAGAACCTGGTCGTTCTTGTCCACTCCGCCCATGTACTTGTTGTAATCAAGTATACAGGTGGGCTTGTGGACTTCGGCCATCTGACCCCAAACCGTGACAGGGGAAGTGCTCTCAGCATGAATTGTAGTGAGCATGTACACATCACGCCTATCTGAGAACTTAACTGCGAGCAGTTCGTTGGAACGCAACGCAGTGCTCTGGGA
Source organism: Calotriton arnoldi (assembly GCA_963921515.1). Lineage (NCBI taxonomy): Eukaryota > Metazoa > Chordata > Amphibia > Caudata > Salamandridae > Calotriton > Calotriton arnoldi. The sequence continues at coordinate 207,666 of CAWUFW010008139.1, read as the reverse complement.
TTTCTGGAGCTTCTTGCAAACAAGCTCCTGCGGGAATCCTTTGCGGCGACAACGAATTGTACCGCAAGCCACGGTGCCAGCTTTATAGAGCTCACTGAACAGCTCTACTCCTGTATAGAAATTGTCCACATAAAGGTTATAACCTTTGTGAAGAAGTGGCTGGACAAGCTCCCATACAATCTTTCCTGTGACCCCTAGCATGGGAGGGCAACCTCATAGGGTTAAGAGTTGTGTCCTTCCCTGTATACACTCTCAAGCTGCACACATAGCCAGTCGAGCTCTCACACAACATGTACAGCTTGATGCCATAGCGAGCATGTTTGCTCGGAATGTACTGCCTAAACAGCAGCCGCCCTTTATACAAGATAAAGGACTCATCAATGGCTATATTCTTTCCAGGAGTATAAACCTCTGGAAACCTGGCAGACAAAATGTTCCACGACAGGCCGAATTTTGAACAACCTGTCATAGTCTGGATGGTCCGGGGCAATGCAGCAGAGTTGTCATTGAAATGCAGCATGCGCTGCAATAGCAAAAACGATCTCTGCTCATGTATGGTGCGAAGATAGAGGTTAACCAAACCGTGCGAGTAGACCAGTAGGATAGCAAGGTTGGCTTATGCACTACCCCCATTTTAAGCGTGAGGCCCAAAATATCTTCAACTCCCTAGAGAAGTGGGAGTCCACTTGCGCGCCCTAGAATAGAGGCCCAAGAGTGCCTCCTTGCTCCCTCAGAAATTGTTCGGCACGCAAATTTGTTTGCTGCACAATTTCGTCTAGGAAGTCAACACCAAAAAAGAGATGGAAGTAGTCAATTGGCAAAAAAGTTGCCGAATCTATTTTACATCCAGCATCACCAGTGAAAGGCGGAATTTGGGGCTAAACTAAATTGGTAGGCTGCCAAGACAGCACTCCGTCTGTGCTTGTGGCCGCACGTGCCTGCACTCTGGGTTGCTCTAACCTGTTACGGGTGTCCTGCTGCACAGACTGTGCTGGCAAAGGCACAGCACGACTGACATCGTCTCCTTCAGAATCGCTGGACGATGAGTCATCGGATGGAACTGCGCCGACTGAAAAGTCACTCCCAGATTCGGCTCCATTGTCCTCTCCCTCAGATGCTGTCTCAGTATCTGCTGTCTCAGTCTCTGATCCTGCCTCAGAGCTGGACTCCAGAACCAGATTTAGGGCCTGGGCAGCATTCATCCAATGATATGCCATCTCTGCTAGTGCCTAAACTATCCTTTTAAAACACAATCCTACGTAGAAGGCAGATAGGTTGTTGGTTTTAAAGTGTAGGTGGGTGTGTGCGTGAGTGAAGTGTTTAAATCAATAATGACGAAGTCACCTTACCTTTGCGAACTCTGTACGCTCTCCAAAAAGACTAAGAAAGAGAGAAAAAAGACACAGTATTACTTTACCTTGCCACATACCCATCATCACAGCCTTTTAGCGCTGGTGGGAGCCAGCGCGACCATCATTTTGGCGCCAAGATGCCTACGGGTTAACGTGTGCTTTACAATTGCACACTATGACCTCCTTTGATGCGCCCACTACCATCCTTGCAAACGTGCCCCTCATCTCTCCATAGCCCCTCTCTCACATACATTTAGTCAGTTACAAAGTAGTTTCTACTTTGTGGCTTTACTAATCCACTTAGCTGTCTACATAATACCGATCTGTTCTGTTTAGCATACCCTTTATGACGTCAAACTGCCACTACACTAAAAGTCAGATATCTCTATCTAGCAGAAATTTTTTTTGTACTCTGCAGCAGTACCACACTTTACTGCCTTTCAGGTAACTTCAAAGAGACTCATTATAGTTCTTTCACAGTCTCATAATTTCAGCACTGAGAAATATCTCTGTAAATAAATATTATATATATATATATAACAATTAATTCCTAATTCCCAATGTCAGAGCGCTCAATACCTGGTGCAGGCAGCAACGGGTAGAATCTTACCCGATATTTAAATTCAGAAACACAGAGGATGCCGCACTCCAAGACCGGTTTCAGAGTTGCTTTATTTTCACCACCACTACCACCAGTCGTGGTGAAAATAAAGCAACTCTGAAACCAACTCTGGAGTGGCATCCTTTGTGTTTCTGAATATATATATATAGATATATATATATATATATATATATATCCAAGCTTCGTTCTTGTTTCCAAAACGAAAAGCAGCACTCGCGGAGGCCAATAAACTCTAGCAACTGCCTCTCGAAAGTGCTGTTTTCTTTGGAAACAAGGAAACCGAGCCTGGATAAATATCGCTGGTGCACCCCTGCGTTTGTGAAGCACCCGTCCGCAAGTGCGCCGTTCACTGTGCATCAAGGAGTATATATATATATATACACACACACACACGGACACATATATATATATACATAGATTTTATCTCTACATATATTTATATATATGTATCTATATACATATATCTATACATATATATGTATATAGATACATATATATATCATTCACTCTTTAGACTTATGTATATATATGTATCTATATAACACATACATATGTATATAGATACATATATATACATATATCATCTACAGAGAGAAAGAGACTCTCTCTCTCTCTCTCTATATATATATATATATATATATATATATATATATATATATATAAAGAAAGATCTCTCTCTTCTCAAATTTTTATAGCTATGGCTTCCTGAGGCAGATTGTAGCCCCCACGGAAAGCACATAGCTATAAAAAATTGACCCCACAGGGGGTCGGCCACTGAGCAGGAGGACCGACCCCCTGCCAATATTGCCACCATTGTACTTTTTGGGGGTGATCGTGCCCCCCAAGGAAAGCCAACATTTCTACATAAAAAATATGCCCCCACAAGGGGTCGGCCTCTGAGCAGGAGGACCGACCCCCTGCCAATCGCCGCCATTTAAAAAAAAAAAAATCTTTTTTTTCATTTTTGGGGTGCGACTGCACCCCAAACAAAGCCAACTTTCTACAATTTTAAAAATATGCTCCCCGGGGGCCGACCCATTACCACGAGGGCCGACCCCCCAAAGACATCCCTGGTGTCTAGTGGGTTTCTGGCCGTGGATCGCAGCGCTGCCGCGATCCACGGCCAGGAACCCTTCAGGAAGGCCTCGCTTGAAAGGGAGACTCTCCCTTTCAAACGAGGCCTCCCTGAAAGCTGGGAGGCCGCTGTCGCCGGATTTCCCCATCGGAGCCGAGCGCGCCTTACCTGCTGCTGTCCTCGGCTCCGGTGGGAATCAGTGACGCTGCAGAGCGCCGGCGCGCCTGACGTCACAGATGGGCGGGGAGGGCGGGGAGACGCGGAAAGCCTTCCACGTCTCCCCAGGCGGAATTTTAAAAATACAATCTCCGGTGCGATGCACCGAGAGGTTTAAAGGTCCCTCCCTGGTGACGGCCAATGGACGTGCGCCGCACCAGGGAGGTAGTGCTTGCGTCGGCCATTGGCCGACGCAAGCACCAAAGGGGTTAATCAGTCAGTTATACAATCAATTTTACAAAACAAAATCATCCATTTAGACACTTATATACCCATTTATTCTTCCATCGACCTTGAGATATACATATATAAAACATATTTAATTTTCAGAAAAACACACATTCACTGGATGATGTCATCAGTGATGTCATCAGTGATGTCATCAGTGATGTCATTTGAGATGTCATCAGTGATGTCATGAGTGATGTCACTGACCATGTCATGAGTGATGTAATATGTGACGTCATCAGCAGTGCATTGCGGGCGCGCAGAGTTAGCTGAACTAACTATAACGGGGAATTTCTATGGTTTTGTACGAGTGAAATGTCCAACTAACTATAACGCCCTGAAACCTATGGTTTTTTCAGTGAATTTCTAAGGTTTTTAAATGCTAATTTCTAACTATAACGTGCCTGAAACATATGGTTTTTTCAGTGAATATATATATATATCCAACTATAAGTTTGCCCCAATGGGGATGGCCTCCCGGAGTGCTGTTTCCTAAGCATAGGGGCTGCACAGGGATCAATGGTCAACTTCCAACCAAGGAATCGGCTCTGTCGGCTCGACGTGTTTCAGGCTCCCGCCCTTGTTCACGAGCCTGCAAAAAGAACACCAGTGTCCAGTAAGTTAAACACCTGCGCACATAACGACAGTCCCACCCCAATGGGCGTCTATTATTCAAATAATGCCTCCATGCATTATGGTCTTTGCAGTTTCAACTTAGAAAATTAAACCCCAGTGGGTGGCGCTGATGTCTTTTTGTAAATACGATATTAAAACCACAGTGGGTTGGTGAAAGTAAAAACACAGAGTCCGTGGCAATACTACCGCTCCTATCATGGAGCACTCCGTTCCTTTTGCATGGGTGTTCAAGCCTTCAAACACCCAGGATCCGTATTTTTCGGCGGGCCACCGACTGTTTACACAGCCTTTGTCAAGGTTAACAAAGGCTGTGTCAACAGCCGAAACGTGTTCCAGTATTTACAAGTGCTGTCTTTGTATAAATGGATTTTTCCAGATGGATGTCTTTACATTTATTTAATGAGGCGTTTGTGGTATTGCCTCTATCCTGCACCGCCGGCAATCTGGACGCACTCCAGCAATTCCACAAAAACCCAAAATAGATACATATATATATAGATAGATACATATATAAATTCACTAAAAAAAGTTGCTTACCCGCCATCCACTGCTTATGACCTCACATATTACCTCACTCATGAAATGTTGATCACCAATGAAATCCAAAAATGACATAATTGATGACATCACTGATGATATCCCAATCATTGTGACACCGTCCTATAGGCTTTGTGAACTTGAAGTAATTCAACTCGCTACACCTGTGGCCAATTTTCTGTTCACCATAATGAGAATAGCCACTAAAAGACTTCACATGACCTGCAAAATTAAGTCAAGAGGTTGACAGGTATACATTTGCCAGTGAAATGACACCTTTTGACAGGCTCTATGGCCAACCCTCCGTAGTTTAGTGAAATACACTGCACACAACCATTCCTGCTATGGGTACAACCCACATGGATGCCCATCGACTGTGAAGACCCAACTCTCATTTTGTTTTTTTATATTTTTTCAGGTACCGCAGTTTTTCAGGTACCCTTATTGTTAAGCCCCGCTTAAAGAAGAATCAGCGCAAAACTTTCCATGAAGGGTGCTAAGGAGGACTACATTTTTATGGGAAAGTTTCATGCAAATTTGTCAAACGGCACCAAAGTTATTAGCAAAACAAAGAACACTCTTCCTATAGAAACTCTGACATAATTATGACTACATAGTGGTGAGCACTATTGTTTAATTTCAGTGCTTTTTTCGGTTTTCTCTGGATATTTAGGGGACTATTCCCAAACTGCACTTTATATAGATAGATAGATAGATAGATAGATAGATAGATAGATAGATAGATAGATAGATAGATAGATAGATAGATAGATATTGTGTAGTTATACGTGAGTCAATGTTTCCATGAGAAGAGTGTTTTTATAACTTTGGTGCCATTTGACGAATCTTTACAAAAGTTTCTAAAAAAGTTCAACCACATCAGCTTCATTCTGGAATGTTTCGGGTGATCCATCAAGTGAAGGCCTAGAAAAAAAGGGGGCCCAAAACACTTTTTTCCTCATGTAATTTTCATGGAAAAAAATTAAACAACAATACAGAAAAAGCGGCATCAAATTTGACCAAAAGCCAAGGTTAATTAACAGACTAAGGCATGGGTACTCACAAACTTTCTCTCGGGGCCAAATTTAGAGTGTGGTTTGTGGCCGAGGGCCGCACTGGTGGGGGCGGGGTCAGTGGGGGAGGGGCGGGGCTAAGGCAAGAAAAAAAAACTGTGACCATGAGGTTGAACACAGGCCCCTGCAGCGGACGCATTCGTCCACTGAGCCACCAGACCCGGCATACATCTATCTATCTATCTATCTATCTATCTATCTATCTATCTATCTATCTATCTATCTATCTATCTCTCTATCTCTATCTATCTATCTCTATCTCTCTCCATCCTTCTCTATCTCGCTCTAGCTCTATCTCTCTCTCTCTCTCTCTCTCTCTCTCTCTCTCTATCTCTCTCTCTCTCTATCTCTCTCTAGCTATCTCTATCTCTCTCTATCTCTCTCTATCTCTCTCTCTCTCTATCTCTCTCTAGCTATCTCTCTCTCTAGCTATCTCTAGCCATCTCTATCTCTCTCTCTATGGCTCTATCTCTCTCTATCTCTATCTTCAATGTCTCTCTATCTTCTATCTCTCTATCTTCTATCTCTCTATCTTCTATCTCTCTATCTGTCTATGTCTCTAGCTATGTCTCTATCTGTCTCTGTCTCTGTCTGTCCCTGTCTCTGTCTCTATCTGTCTGTCCCTGTCTCTGTCTGTCCCTGTCTCTATCTGTCTGTCCCTGTCTGTCTGTCCCTGTCTCTATCTGCCTGTCCCTGTCTCTATCTGTCTGTCCCGGTCTCTGTCTGTCCCTGTCTCTATCTGTTTGTCCCTGGCTCTATCTGTCTGTCCCTGTCTCTGTCTGTCCCTGTCTCTGTCTGTCCCTGTCTGTCTCTATCTGTCTGTCCCTATCTCTGTCTGTCCCTGTCTCTATCTGTCTCTGTCCATGCCTCTGTCTGTCTCTGTCTCTATCTGTCTGTCCCTGTCTGTCCCTGTCTCTGTCTCTATCTGTCTGTCTGTCCCTGTCTCTGTCTGTCCATGTCTCTGTCTCTATCTGTCTGTCTGTCCCTGTCTCTATCTGTCTGTCCCTGTCTCTGTCTCTATCTGTCTGTCCCTGTCTCTATCTGTCTTTCCCTGTCTCTGTCTGTCCCTGTCTCTGCCTGTCCCTGTCTCTGTCTCTATCTGTCTGTCCCTGTCTCTATCTGTCTGTCCCTGTCTCTGTCTGTCCCTGTCTCTGTCTGTCCCTGTCTCTGTCTCTATCTGTCTGTCCCTGTCTGTCTGTCCCTGTCTCTGTCTGTCCCTGTCTCTGTCTGTCCCTGTCTCTGTCTCTATCTGTCTGTCCCTGTCTGTCCCTGTCTCTGTCTCTATCTGTATGTCCCTGTTTGTCCCTGTCTCTGTCTCTATCTGTCTGTCCCTGTCTCTGTCTGTCCCTGTCTGTCCCTGTCCCGGTCTGTCCCTGTCTCTGTCCCTGTCTGTCCCTGTCCCTGTCTGTCCCTGTCTCTGGCTCTATCTCTGTCCCTGTCTCTGTCTGTCCCTGTCCCTGTCTCTACCTCTGTCCCTGTCTCTATCTCTGACCCTGTCTCTATCTGTCCCTGTCTCTACCTGTCTCTGTCTCTATCTGTCTCTCTGACTCAATCTGTCTATCTGTCTGTCTGTCCCTGTCTCTATCTGTCTCTGTCCATGTATCTGTCTGTCCCTGTCTATCTCTGTCTCTATCTGTCTGTCCCTGTGTCTGTCTGTCCCTGTCTCTGTCTCTATCTGTCTGTCCCTGTCTGTCTGTCTGTCCCTGTCTCTGTCTGTCCCTGTCCCTGTCTGTCCCTGTCTCTGTCTCTATCTGTCTGTTCCTGTTTGTCCCTGTCTCTGTCTCTATCTATCTGTCTGTCCCTGTCTCTGTCTCTATCTGTCTGTCCCTGTTTGTCCCTGTCCCGGTCTGTCCCTGTCTCTGTCCCTGTCTGTCCCTGTCTGTCCCTGTCTCTGGCTGTATCTCTATCCCTGTCTCTGTCTGTCCCTGTCCCTGTCTCTATCTCTGTCCCTGTCTCTATCTCTGACCCTGTCTCTATCTGTCCCTGTCGCTATCTGTCTCTGTCTCTATCTGTCTCTCTGACTCAATCTGTCTCTCTGCCTCTATCTGTCTCTGCGCCTCTATCTGTCTCTGCGCCTCTCTCTCTGTGCCTCTATCTGTCTCTGTGCCTCTATCTGTCTCTGCGCCTCTATCTGTCTCTGCGCCTCTATCTGTCTCTGCGCCTCTATCTGTCTTTGTCCAAACTAGGAAGCTTCCCAAAAGGCCCTTTTAAAAGTCAGCTGTGAAAGCGCTTACAGCAGACTTTTAAAGGGCCTTTTGTGAAGCTTTCCGAAGGTGCCCTGACGTCACAGGGGCCGGCAGTAAACACAGAAGAAGGCCGCAGGAGCATACGTTGTGAATACCTATTTAATACGTATTCACTACGTATGCTCCTGCGGTCATCTTGTGTTTACTGCGGGCCGTGGAAACTGCAAGGCAAGGTCCGTGGGCCGCCAATGAAGGCCTGCCGGGCCGCTGGCGGCCCTCTGGCCGTACTATGAGTACCACGGGACTAAGGCAACATTACTAGTGCCTCTCCACACCTAGGGGCTGATTACGATGGCGGAAGGACCGCCACCGCCAGCCTGGCGGTGGCGATCCTTCCGCCATCTGACAGCAATTTTCCCAACCGCCAAATGACGATGGCGGTGGGAATCGCTTTCGGACTGCGGCGGTCACAAAGACCGTCCGCCACAGGCATTCGTTCCGATTGCCTGGCGGAGCGGTCAGCATGCCTAAAATGGTGGCGGTGCCTAGCAGGCACCGTCCGCCAAATTACGATGCTGGCGGAAGCCAGCCTTTCCGTGGCGGGTAAACCGCCATTGAAAGGCTGGTGGAGATTGGCTTCGGGGCCCGTTAGGGCCCCCTTGTGTTGGGGGAGGTGTGGGTGCACTGGGGGTACCCATGGTACTTCCCAACATTTCAATGCACCTAGTGGCAGGCACCGTGTGGTGCCTGCCACGTAGTGCAGTGAAATGCGCAACATGCCATTTTAACTTCGCGGCGGGTGCTGCTGTCAGCAGCACCCGCCGCAATGTTAAAATGCAAGATGCGACCGCCATGGTGGCGGTCACATCCTGATTTGGTGTGTGGGACCGCTGCATGTATTGCGGATGGTCCCGGTCTCCACCACAATGGTGAACGGACTCCAGTCCGTCCGCCATCGTAATCAGCCCCCTAGTGCCGATTAAGGACTTCAGTAGTGTGCTCAGGAAGAGTATTTGACAATTCCCACAGCTGAATTAAATTCAAAGTTTATGGTAAATCTGTAATATGAAGAAGTTAATGTAAATGATCGACACCAAGCTTTCCTTATGGTGGGACATTTAAAGATTTGACCAGAGAATGATTCAGTATAGCAGTTGGTGTAAAGCAGTCTGATTTGTAATCCCCACTTGACACGCTGCCCATGCAGGAAGATTTTCAGAGCCGTTTCAGAGAACTGTAACAGAGATTTTATGCACCAATTTTTAATGGAGAGAACAGAAGCCCTGTTATTGTGCTCTTACAGTTCCACTCTGCGCATAGCGCACAAGAGTGACTTCACATTGAGCACTGTTGATTGTGCAGGAGCATCACAATGCATTATCTTTCTATTAATACATAATCAGAAAGAAATGCAGTGTTGATAAACATATTTCCTGTCTATAGTTAGTACATTACTGGCGGATGACATGTATTATTTAGATTTGTTTGGTGCAATTTTATAAACAGAATCTCATTTTGGAAACTTCTGCACCAGTCCAGCACTACCGCTTAAAAAGGGTCCATTCTACTCCATCCATGAGAATGCCATTCATTCGGAGTTTTCGAAGAACCTTTCAATCGTTACACTCATCACTTTTTCTTGAACCACTCTATTTTGGAATTTTTGTGTCGGCCCTATCTTTACCATTTAAGACAGGCAATTACAGCGTTCAATTTGTACTCATGTTTTATGTGAACTGGATTCGACTCTTTAGACCTATGCGAAATTTTAATTACGCTGGCATAATCTTGAGCGCATTCCCGATTAATGGGCTGTTTGTAGCTTGTGCAATTATCTGTTTTAATTATTCCTACAATGACCGCTTACCTTCCTCTGGAGGGAATATTGGTTCAAGTAGAAATGTCTAGAGGGAACTGTCAAATTGTGTGTGTGCCATATGTGCTGCAACGTCCTCCCCAAGGTGCACGTGATCATTTACACTAGCCAACGGATGATGAAAATCGAGATTTTGCGATGGTAAGCAATATGGAAGTCTCAATTTTCATATGCTCTGCCACCATTGCCTGGCACACATATAGATTTATTTCTAGCGAGAATTACTCAAGCTACCCGAGAGAAAAAACAAACGCAACTTCTCCCATTCCTAGGGGCAGATTTACAAGCCCCTTGCGCCACTTTTGCGTCACTTTTCCCATGTTAAAAATGACAAAAGTGGCGCAAGGGCCTTGTAAATAAGCCCCTACTAATATTTGGTCCGTGCTCTAGTATTTCTGAGTTTCTTTAATTAAAGGGCAGCAATGAGTAAACTGCAGATAATACACTTTACTTGCATTATTCTGTACATTTTCACACATAAAGACTTGCTCAAACAAAATCTTTGGTCAGTAGCAATGAGAGACGCTATAAAATCATACAGGGTTCAGATTGGAATTAGAGTTTTTTCACCAGGATCTTGAACAAGAATGAACTGTATTTCCATGTTAGAGTAGATCTCTATTCTACTGGGTTCTCCAATGTATCATGTCGCGGGACCACTGAGTTCTCCCAAATGGAGAGAGTGTTGATAGACACCGCTGCAGGGACCAGCATGGACCAGAAAGTGGGCCTCACATAAGCCTTCTTAACTTTCTGGGAAGACGTCGTGAGCAATGGCCAAGGAATAATTCAATGGAGGTTTGTGGAGGTGAATCTAGGCATAATGCAACACAATTATTACAGCCACAATAAAGTATGAAGCTCCAGCTGTTATAACCCAATACTTTAATAGTATCTCATAATATATCAAATATATTTAAAGTAAAAGCAGGAGTCAAATCTGAGAAAATACACAAAACGCAATACCAGATGTAATACGGTACTCACACAATGCCACAAATATTCTTCAATGAGAGTCTAATCTTATGGAAACACTGTTGATCAGACATAAAAAGAGTAATCACCTCTCGATATGGTAGTTTAAATCCTACTGTTTGCAAATCTCTCATGATGTGAAAGCTGTAATGTGCACAAAGCTCAGGACACACCTGAAATGACAAACTAATGGAATACAATACAAAAATTTTATAATGGTGTGAAAAACTTTGCAAATTTCTGTTGTTTGAAAAGCTCAATATGAAGCTGAAAAGAAAAGGGTGAAACACATACTTCCCACTAAAATGAGACATTTTGTTTACCTGTGTAATGTTTATGGTTTATGACCCTGAAGGTTGACAGACATATAAACTAGTACAAAACAAAGCACACAGCAAGGTAATTTAACAGCAGTGCCAAGAGTCCCAGTAAAGAAAGCCCAAAGGGCCATATTATCAAGAACGGCGATAACATTATCGCCGCCTTAGCGGCAGGAAACTGCCGCTAAAGCGGCGATAAGGGGCTTGATAATATGCCCTATAGAATTCCAATAGAAGCCCAGGTTTGCTGTCCTTCACACCAGAACCTGGGCTTCTCATGGAATTCTATAGGGCATATTATCAAGCCCCTTATCGCCGCGTTAGCAGCAGTTTCCTGCTGCTAAAGCGGTGATAATGTTATCGCCGTTCTTGATAATATGGCCCAAAGTGTCTCAGACATAATGGGTGCTCATGATGGGTATGGGACACCTCCCAGGGGTGTCACTCGTCGATACAGACACAGAGACTACCAGCCAAGCACACCTGGAGTTCACAGCATGTAACAAAAATCTTTCGATCCAGTTAGCTAGCTAGCCTACTGGATCCAAGCCCACCGTACAAAGCAAGTCATAAAAACGTTCCAACAAATTGGATAAACATAATGAAAGTCAGTGAAGGCAGATATGTGCTCACCAGGCCGAGTCACCATTGTGTCATCTGCACATGTAGTAGACCACATCTCGTGCATTCTACCTCCATCTTTGATGCGAAGTTCAAAGGGCTCAGTAGATGTTTGTGAAGCACAGTAATTGAGGAAGTCAATCATTTAGGAATCCATCTCCGGTCTGGTGGTGAGGGGCAGAGAGGGCTTCCGTGCTCTCCTGGACTCTTCAAAGTTTCCTAGGGCTGACTGGAGGCCTCCAAGAAGGTTAAGGTTAGCAGAAGGGCATGCAATGAGAGCTTTGGCAGACCTTAATATCTAGGCCCAGCTAGGAAGAGGAGAGGAGTTGGCCTAACGGCTAGGGCGGTCGACCTCTAATCTGGGGAACCGCGTTCGAGTCTCGGCAATGACGCTGAACATCCTGTGATTCTGGGCAAATCACCATGGGGCAGATTTACAAGAAAGTGACTCAGTGCGTTCCGCAAGCCATTTGGCTGCGCCGCACTGAGTCACTTTCAAAGCACAGGGATGCGACATATTTACAACAATATGTCGCATCTCTGTGCTTCCCCCTGCGCTGGCGCACAAACTGCTGCCATGCGCCGGCGCAGGCACCCTTGCACCATGATGCAAGGATGCCTGCATCGTGGGGAGATTGTCTTTGTTCAGGAAGGGTTCCCTTCCTGTACAAAAACTATCTGAAATGCCGTTTTTCAACTTCTATGTGTGCTGCATTAGCACACATAGAAGTTGAAAAACGTCATTGTTTCAATGATTGTTAATGTGCAGGAAGGAACCCATCCTGAACAAAAACAATCATTAGAGGTCATTTCCTCTTTCTGTGTGTGCTGCAGAATGCAGCACGCATAGAAAGATTAAAAGAAAACAAGGAGAAATTAATACATTTCTCCTCGTTGCGCCTCCCTACGCCTCCCCTGGGGAGGCGTAGCATTCACACGCATTTCCAGATTTACGAATCCTCGTAAATCTGGAAATGTGTCTGGTTCCATGGGTGTTGCGTGGGAACACCCACAGCAACACCCATGGAACGCCCCTTTCACGCAAAGTGCTGCCTGCAAAGGGGCCATATTTACAAGGACAGGAAAAGTTACGCAGGGTGACTTTTCCTGTCCTTGTAAATATGGAGCAGTAAAATGCGCCACCGGTACGACACAAAAAGTGACGCACCGGTGGCGCAAGGGGCTTGTAAATCTGCCCCTTAATCTCCCCGTGCCTAACAAAAAATGAATGTGTCCTCATGTAACGCAACTGGTGCTATGTAAAGCGCTCTGATACGGGGTCAAGTTCGCGCTATATAAAACTCCATTAAAAAGGAAAGAGTGGGCAGTCTGCAAACTCTAATTTCTGGATATGCGAAACAACACAAGGATCCATGCTAATCTCATTTGTAAAGGTAATCAGTGAGCTGTACAGCACACCCAGCTTACATTTCCAAATCTATAAAGTTGGACATATATAAACAGCATCTGGTGCATTCATCTACTTCACGTGTCCGATCAATAACGTTGAGTCCGTTTTTACCTCGTCGAAGAGGAATCTGTGAAGTTCAGCTCCCCAACATGCAATCCAGGGCCGTCTGCCGACTTGCACAGGCTCAGGTGAACTGTCTGGGACATACTCTTGTGAGAAACTAGGTGTTTTCTTTCCAGTCATGTCCAACGATGAAGTAATAGCAGGATGAAAAAGCATTAGCAAAGCCAATAGGTATCGCCTATGCCAGAGCTATTGTCTTTGTCAATGTGTTTAAGCCACGTTGTACAGCTGTAGAGCTGCTGCACAGCATGGCTGAAACTTAAGTAAAGAAAATAAAAAGCACTATGACGTGGACGGTAGTGGCCGCTTCGTAGCACTTTTTTCCCTTTGCTTCCAACCATGTCGTACAGCAGTCACACTGCAGTACAACATGGCTAAACAAAACACTGGCAAAGCTAATAGTTTTCACATAGGCGAGATCTATTGATTTTGCCAATGCTTGTTAGCCAAGGCCTTTCCCTCTCATCGAATACCTTCTCTCTCGAGCCGCTCCACTGCTTGGTGTTCCCAACACCCCATGCATAGTGCCAATATCGGCAACACTCCCCATACCACATACAGCAATATCATCAGTAAATAAACCACACAACACATTGTTTGTGGAGAAAATTGCTGCAGGTTTATTTGCATAACAAATATGCCAACATGGTGGGTTATCTTACGGGCGATCCAAGGGCAGGCAAGCCCCCCTACGCCGCCTGCCCGCCTGATGAGCCAAGTTACACCGTGGCTGTCGCCAATCGGTGCTTACCAATTTTGGGAGGGGCCAACCCTCCCAGCGGTGGACCGCCAGTCCACGCCCTTACTCACGCCCCGGTTGGCAGTTGCCATTATACTAAATGGGGGGGGCCAGGTCGATCCTACTATGTCTCTCCTTTTCAGGGCAGCACTGAAGGGCTGGGCGAGGCGAGTGCCCCGGATACTGGGTCCCCCTCGAGTGTCAGACTCAGCAGGACATGCTTGCAGGTTGGGCGATGGGAATCCAAGGCGTCTAAGGGTACAGCCGGCCGTATGCCACCCTGGAGAGGGGTAGTGTTATTGTGCAGGCACTGGAACAGCTCCTGTAGAAGCAGCGGCACGAGCGGCATCACTGTGGTCTGACACCTGGGAAGCAATTATTTGACTTTCCCGGGTAGGAGGGTCATGCTGCCAGAATTGAATTCCTCCTGGTGTAAGTTATGCAACCATTGGGGGGCATGTGAGTTTGATGGTCAGAGATACCCAATGTAGTAGAGGAGGGGCCCGGCCAGGGGTTGCCGTGGAAAACTCACGCAGGAGAGTTGAGTGCCAGGTGTAGAGGCCCTGAACAGAGGGGTTTGGTTCTATCAGGCATGGCCGGCCGCATACTAAAGTCCACAGGGAGTTTTAAAAGGATGGGGGCACCTGTCCAGAAGGGGCATGCTGGCCTCCGGTCCAGTATGGGCTTGGACTTGTTTTGCGGGACCTGGGACAGGCCCTCGAATTATCAGGATGTAGGTAAGAATGCCTACCTTGGTGGGGGGCCTTGGTTGTGATGGTGGCCACACCCAGAGCTGTGGCGGAGTTACAGGGCGATCCAGAGGCTGTAAGGTACAGACGGGTACCCTCTGCAGGAGCACAACAAGGGTGCAAAAGCCAAGTGTACCCAGGGATGTCCTAGCGTTGTCCCCTGGAAGAGCGACGGCTCCCCGTTAGTCCTACGGGCGGTTGTGGGCCTGAGCAACCGGGGGCTGCCTGGAACGCTCCGCCCCCCCTTTGGGGGCGTGAGTAAGGGTGTGGACTGGCAGGCCACCGCTGGGAGGGTTGGCCCCTCCCAAAGTTGGTAAGCACCGATTGGCGACGGCCACGGTGTAACTTGGCTCATCAGGCGGGCATGCGGCATATTTGTTATGCAAATAAACCTGCAGCAATTTTCTCCACAAACAATGTGTTGTGTGGTTTATTTACTGATGATATTGCTGTATGTGGTATGGGGAGTGTTGCCGATGTTGGCTGCCTGTGGTCCACGAAGGGGACCCTCCTAAGAGGGCGGCCGCCTTAGTGCCACATGAGGGCACACGAGTCAGTCCAGTTGTTAGGGACCCACTATGGGTCCGCGTGCCTCGTCACTTCCGGTAAGGGGTGGGCGGGGGATGCAGTATAAGTGCTTCTCCCCACCCATATGGCGGCCTCTTTGTGGCTGCCAGTTACGCCGTTTCCCTCCCTACCCTGCGTACGTGCAGGGTTTGGGGTGGGAGAAGTGTACTAACGTGTTAATTTGTGTTGCAGGCGGAGTTACAGGGCGATCCAGAGGCTGTAAGGTACAGACGGGTACCCTTTGCAGGAGCACAACAAGGGTGCAAAAGCCAAGTGTACCCAGGGATGTCCTAGCGTTGTCCCCTGGAAGTGCGACGGCGCCCCGTTAGTCCTACGGGCGGTTGTGGGCCTGAGCAACCGGGGGCTGCCTGGAACACTCCGCCCCCCCTTTGGGGGCGTGAGTAAGGGCGTGGACTGGTGGTCCACTGCTGGGAGGGTAGGCCCCTCCCAAAATTGGTAAGCACCGATTGGCGACGGCCACGGTGTAACTTGGCTCATCAGGCGGGCAGGCGGCGTAGGGGGGCTTTCCTTAAAGGAAAACGGGATGCATTTAAAAAAGAAAAATGAAACTTTTCAGTTTAATTTTTTAAGGGCAGGCAGTGGTCCCTGGGACCACTGCCTGCTCTTAAAAAATATTTTCGCAAACACTCACAAAGGGAAGCAGGGGACCCCTTCCCGTTTGCGAGTGGTTTACCACCTACTTGAAGTAGGTGGTAAACTGCGAGTCGCAAATGCGGTCGCAAAACAATGGTACATGCCAATAGGACTCGCTATTAGGAAGGGACGCCCTTGGCACGCTGCTTCCTAATAGCGGGTCGCAAACGCTATTTTGCGAGTCAGTGACTCGCAAAATAGCGTTTGTACATACCGCCACCGTTTTTTGCGGTCACAAACGGGTGGATTTCCCTTTTGCAACCGCAAAAAACGGTCGTACATCTGGCCCTCAGTGTTTTATGTTGCTCCTGTGCAGGGTTTTCAGGGCTAAGAATATTAAAATTTATTTGGAAATTGAAAGTGAGCCAATGTGAGATCTACTGGGTATAGGTGTTTGAATTTCATGGATTTCTCCCCCTTAGGTATGTAGATATAGTGGATATATGTCAATTGTTATTCAGGGAAGCAGAGACAGAAGGACTTTTTCACAGAAAGTATGAAAGTTAATTGCAGTACTGATATACTCTTTGCCACCTGGGAGAATAAAACTGCATAAACATTCATGAAAGACAGAGTTAGTGAAGAGAAGTCTCCAGATGTTTTGCTTGTAATAAGTGTTCTATCAAAAGAAGGGCTGTGGGATAGGTAAGTGAGTTTAGCTTTAATTTCATTTTAGAGTGCTGAAACTGATATAGTCTGTAATTTTCAAGCCAAATTCACTTTGGTGCCTGTCAGAGACATTTCTAGCATTTGATATTGAGTTTGTTTTTTGGATTGTACTACTCAATATTCACATGAAGAATATTGTGTGCAAGAATATCGAGGAGAAAAGGTCAAGGGACAAAATATCGAAAGGTAAGTGCATATAAGGAAGTATAGATTTACTATTTCTAACTCCATACACATATCCAGGCACAAATATGTGGAATTAGTTATACAAAATCTAGACTTACTTACCTGTCGATATATATATATTTGTTTTTTATATTTTGTCTTTGATATTTAGTACTGTCCATTTCAGACTTCGATATTTAGTATGCACACTGTTTTTTGGTGATGCTTCAGTAGAGCTGTGTGTTGCATCCAGTGGTATGTAAATCTCTGGTTCCTGACCTTCTTAAGGAGGGGCGTGGTACAAGTAATAGAACTATATATGCAGAATTTGGCATGTGACACCATTTTTCTATGCTTTGAGGGCCATATCCCATATCTTTAACAGTTGTTGTCCAGCAACAGGAAGATTATAAATCCAGCCTTACAATATATAAAAAATCACTTCAGGAAGCAAAAAAGGCCTACTTCTCAGAACAGATCACCGGTGCCAAGTCCTCTGCGAAGGAACTCTTTAGAACAGTCACCACTCTTATGAACCCCCTTAAACCGATTACTCATTGTAGTCCAGATTTTTGCGATGTCTTAGCCTCTTTCTTCTTGAATAAAGTCGAGGTCATCTTTTCCTCCTTTAGCAATCTACAAGGGAGGCCAGTGATCTGGCAGCTGGGAAAATGGTAATCGACAATTCTCCTATGTTTAATAGATTCTCCCCTTTAGGGAACAAAGAGGTTACCAGTCTGCTGATGGGTTGCAGATCAGGTTCCCCCTTGGATCCCTGTCCAGCTGCAGTAATCAAAATTTCCCGGAAATTATTTCCAATACTCTAACCTCCCTATTGAATCTCATAATGAGGGAAGGGCACTACCCTATGGCATGGAAAACAACTTCAATTTTGCCACTAATTAAGAAACCCAACCTAGATCCCAGTGATCCAAGTAGCTACCGTCCCATCTCCCGTCTCCCCCTACTGGCTAAAATACTTGAGAAGGCTATGAACATGCAACTGAGTCTGTTCATTGAGGAAAACAATTTGCTGGATCCCTCTCAATACGGTTTCCGCGCGGGACACAGCACGGAATCAGCGCTGATCAAGGCCACGGAGGAGGTGCGTGAGGTCGTGGACCAAGGAGGCTCCGCCATTTTGATCATGTTGGATCTGTCGGCAGCCTTCGATACGGTCCATCATGAATTACTGATGGGCCGTTTATCGGAGGCTGGGGTCCAGGGTACGGCCTGGAACCTACTAAAATCATTTTTGGCCGACAGAACACAAACGGTAGAACTAGGTGGGGATAGATCGAAACCTTTCTCCATACCCTGTGGAGAACCACAAGGGTCATCCCTTAGTCCGACGCTTTTTAACATTTATGTGAGACCACTGGCGGCCCTTATAAGATCTTTCGGGCTACTCCTAACCTCGTACGCAGATGACACCCAAATCGTGGTGTCTCTGCAGAGAGGGAAGGAAGCAGAAAAGGCCCCTAGCTGCCATGACTGTATGCTAGCAATAACTGGCTGGATGTCTGCTAACTGCCTGAAGTTGAATGCAGGCAAAACAGAGGTGATTATCTTTGGGAACAACCCTAACCTCTGGACTCCAGCATGGTGGCCTAGCACTATGGGCCTGCCCCCAACCCCTCTCGGAAAGTCAAGAACTTGGGGGTGACTATGGACAACACCCTCACATTTGGGGACCAGGTTAGCGGGGTGGTGTCGACAAGCTTTTTTATTCTGAGGACCTTAAGGAAAATAAAACCTTTCCTCACAGAAGATAGTTTTAGAACAGTCGTCTCTGCCCTCATTCTGTCCCGACTGGACTACTGTAATGGCCTATACCTGACCATTAATAAAAAACATCTCAATAGATTGCAGATGGTGCAGAACGCGGCAGCTAGGTTGCTGACAGGGACTCCTAGGTTTATGTCGGTCAGAAATGACCTACGTCACCTTCACTGGCTCCCGATTTTACAGCGAGTCCAATTCAAGGCTCTCTGCACGGTCTTTAAGTCCCTGACTGGTTCGGGCCCGGAAGACTTACAAAAGCGCATCCAATGGTATGTTCCAGGGAGAACATTGCGCTCAATGGAAGCAAAGCTGGCAGTCGTTCCTAGAATGAGAAAGGCTAACTGGGGTGGGAAG
Organism: Calotriton arnoldi; assembly: GCA_963921515.1. Taxonomy (NCBI): domain Eukaryota; kingdom Metazoa; phylum Chordata; class Amphibia; order Caudata; family Salamandridae; genus Calotriton; species Calotriton arnoldi. The sequence goes on along the minus strand of CAWUFW010008139.1, from coordinate 188,733 downwards.
AGCTTTGTCCTTAGAGCCACCAATGCCTGGAACGGTCTGCCGCTATATCTAAGGACCAGCACTGACTTCCTTTCGTTTAGGAAGGGTTTGAAAACCTGGTTGTTTTCAGCTTAGTCTCAGCCTGGCTCTGGGGGGGAGGTTTTTCATGTATCTATTACCTTAGGCATACAATGCTCAGCGCCAGGACACCCTTGGGTAACAGTGCGCTTTACAAACCCATATAACATAACATAACATAACATAACATTGTGGAAGCCAGAAGGTAGTAGGTCAGAGAGGCTTTGTGTTCCATTGAGTATTTTAGTGCTAAAATTTGCTTTCCTGGGAAAAGAATTAAGAAATTAAATTTTTAGTAAAGCTGAAGATGAGGTCTTAATTAGATGGCTGGTTCAGAAGAAATTCTTGGTGCTAGGGGCAAAGAGATCAAAACTTTGTTTGAGATTTTTGCTGTGGATGACATCAATGCGTGATGTTTTGTAGTGAGGAGGATTGAGCATGGCATGACTGGTGCTGGTAAAGCAGGGCAAGATAGTGAATTTTAGGACCAGTGTTTAGACTATTAAGAGGATTATGGTGTCAACATTCTATTGAATGATCCTGAATAATTTGGTGATTCTGTGACATAAAGCTTATAGAAGGGTTTCTGAGGTTAATTGATTGAGGATGATGACAAAGGGGTTTATTATCTTTTTTCCTCTTTGTGACGCTCTAAGTGTGACAGGTATAGCCAGTCATGGGTCCCTTGCTCCTTGTGCCATAGGACTCAATTTGCACCTTATTGATGATGCACAAATAGGCCAAAGACACTCTGGATTTTTTTGTGTTCCTGTCCACAGGGGATTTGCATATGGCTGGCTCTTATTTGAGACGGCATGGTGGGGATGGCAGCACGGCTGGAAAGTGGCCCAAAAAGTTCCCAGCCTCTGAGATTAGTTCAAGCATTCCAGCCATCACTTTTTTGTTTTTCTCGATGCAATACCCTAAGTGTGACGGAGATCCCTAGACATGGATCTTGTGTTCACTGTGCCATAGGAATCAAGCTACACCCTACTAATGAGGCATAAATAGGTTGATGCTGACTGGGGTCCCTGTGGCCACATGCAAGAATGTTCCTATTGGCGCAGCACCAATGCTGATTTTCATGTCTGGTTCCTCTCCGAAGCAACATCGTTGGCAAAGACTGTGATGGACTAGGATGCAGCCCGAGTAATTACCAGTGGATAACATTACGTCAAGCATTCTATCCAACCCTTTTGTCGTTTCCTCAGTATCATGACCTCTAATAATGAACATGAAGACTCTAAGGGACATAGTAGCCTACTACATCAAACTGTGCACCCAATGGCACATTTCAATTAATCTCAGCTGTGTACAAGGTTTCCCTTATTCGTCACCAAATCAACTCATCTTCTCAGGTTGCTTTGGGATAAATGTTGATCTACCCTTTGGTAAAATGGAGCAGGAGCAACAATACAACAAATGTGAAAAATGAACAAATGCATCCCCATGCCTGTGCAATGAAATAAAATAATGTATTAAAAGAGAAGTACCGTTTTTGTAAAAATAAAAGGATGTCCACACCTTGAACCTCCAAATCTGAGTGGATTCAAGAATGGTATATTCATTTGTTATTTGATAATTTGCAAAAGGAGTGAGCAATGGGCAAAATGACTTTACAATATCATCATATAACCTATGCAGTTTACTTTGGATTATATATCATTTTGCACAACAGCACTTGCAACAGTTTAATGTTTTATACCTTTAACACATAAACAGGTGTGCACAGAGTGTGTGAAGGAGACTCTGGCATAAAAGGAGAACCATGTGGTAGACGCTTGCACATACAAGCTTGGTGACATCACTGATCAGAAGAGCAATGATGGCACGCGAGTTATGGTACTGTGGGGTCATGTGCAGTATACTTCCTCCCATGACTCTAATATGAGATGCTATATGAGAAGCTAGCTGACCTCTTCCAGGTAGGACTTACACCCCTAATTGTTGTTACCTTGTGATTAGTGTGTGACTAAAAGGACAATACCCTCTCCTTGACCTGGAAACCGATACCCCCTAAAGTCTAGGGTAAGGAATAGTCCAGTTACTGTATTACGATAATTAATCTATATAGGATACTGTTGATGTCATATGTCAATGTCGCATTTTTTCTGGGTTACCACTTTTATTGTATGTTAGTTTTGCAGTGGTTTGCAGTGACAGTGCACTTGCATGCCCACGTTTTAAATATAAGTACAGTGTATACCTTGACGTAGGATAATCATTATATTCTTTGCAAAATGTTTTTCTAATATTATGTATCTCTTATTAATCCTTCCCAAATAGGTTAACATATTCAACTATATCTGGTGTCAGGTAGAATTCACAGTGGATAAAGGTAGCTTATACTTTATAGCAACAACTGTCTATGTAGCTATTAGAGCCATTAAGGCTAGTGAAGGGATCCATAAGCCCTGAAGAATGCCCCAGACCTGCTAGGCAGATAGGAGACGGGTTTGAGCCATAATCCTCTGTATACCCGCTCATTCTCGGTTTTACATATACCCAGGGTCCTCACCAATAAAGGTGAAATACAGAGGAACTCTGAGGTATTTTTAGATAGTTTGAATCCAGCTTTGTCCAGTAGTTTTTATCTAAGAACTCTCTCCTTCCTTTAAGACTTCGGGGTGGTTAAGTCCGCCCTGGTGGCAGTGAGCTACCAGGGTGGGGAGAGAATGCTGATGATGAAGCATGACACTATTATGGTTGTGAGGTTTCCTCTTCCATAAAGAATGACTTTCCTCATAAGCGCAACAGAAGTCTGATGACGCACAAAAATTGTGGATTCCGGATGGTTATTTGCATGATTACGGAACAACACATCTTCTGTCTCCTCTTGTCTTTTCTGGTGCTATTATATTTAATTTTGTGTTTTCACTAATGTTTTATACCTTCATGGTCACTGTCCCATTGGAAGAAACTCCTCCAAAATCAAAGTTAGCAGAAGAATTATCTTGCAGAAAGGCGTTGCAGATAAATTATCCTATAGAAACTTTTTTTTATGTTGGGAAGTTCAACCCACAGATGAAGCTGTGTGATAATTGTAAACTTTGCAACTTTACAAAGTAAAAGAATTGTGAACTCCATACAGTCTGAGGATGGTGTATTTTACAGATTATTTTTGTAACATATTTTTATTAATTTTATACATTATTGTGCGCTGGTAAGGCGCTGCAGCTAGTGGTACAGTGATAAAATATTTCTGATGTTGTGTACATTAAGTTCCGACAGTATCCTGACTTTTGCTAACCGGTACGTACACATAATAACCCTTTATGGGTATTTGCGTGACAGGATCCACCATTTGCTTTGGCTGTTACACTTATACATTGTCTAGTAAAACAAATAAGGAACACAACATTTCTCAACTAGACCACCCCCACCCACCCTGTCTGGCTCACCGCCGGATAATCAGATTCGGACCTGGGCGTTCACATTTTGTTCTCATAGGTGTCTCGTGATGATCATTAGATTTTAGGGATGTCAATCTGGTGGGTCGGCACATTGGTCATTAAGTGTCAGTGGGGAATAACTGAAAGGTCACGTGACTGGGGGAGGGAGAGCTATATTTAATGTGTCGTGAGGCGTAAAGGGGTCGATAGTTTTGAGAGACTCTAACATCTGGTCCCATTCCATAGAGATGGGTGTTTTACGTACCCCTCGGAGTTCCTCCTGTCTGATTATAGCGCTTTCAGGTCCTCCCCATTGGACCATCTCATTGTGCCAGGTGATTAGTGTAGGGGGGAAGGCTAGTTTCCATTTCATTGTGATGGAGCGCTTAGCTACGAGGATGGCCAAATCTGCAAATCGGAGTTGTACTTTCTGTGATTTCGGGCGCTGGTGTAATCCCAGCAAGCAACTCTCCGCTGTGTTCCAGTCAGGGGTTCCTGTTATTTCTCCCACTACCTGCACTACTGAGGACCAAAACCTGCTAAGGCGTGGGCACGTCCACAACATGTGTAGCATGTCCGCGTCTTCTGCCTGGCATCTGGGGCAGCAAACACCTGCCTCGGGATATATGCAATTAAGGCGGTGTGGGATGAGGTATGCCCAGTGAAGAATCATATATTGTATGAGCTTGAATTTGGCATTACGAGACACCTTTTTGGGGAATTTCAGGAGAGAGGACCATTCTTTGTCTGTTAAGGCTCTTCCGAGGTCTCTAGCCCATTTTTCTCTTAGGGTTCTGAGGGAGGTCCCTGCATGTGCCCGGACTCCCCTGTAAAGCCATCGGATAAGGTGGCGTCCTGTACCCATCAGATATACAGCATATGTTATCTCATGTGTAGTGGACTTTACCCCATCTGGCGACCCGTGCTTTTTAACGTACGGGTAATGGATGCGTGTAATATAAAAAGTGAGCGCGGGACTCCTTGTTCCTGAGCGAAATTCTCATGATCTGTAAGGGCCCCGTCTATGAACAACTCTCCGACTGTGGAAACCCCTTCTTGTATCCAGTGGGAAATACTTCGTCTAGTAATTAACCCTGTTGCGGTGGGGTTTCCAAGTAGGGGAATGTTAGGGGCGTAGGGAGGATTATGTCTGGTATATTGTAAGGCCCTTTTCCAGTAGGAGAGCGCTATTCGCAGCAGAAGGGGGATGTCAGAGGGTGTCTTACTCTTGGGCAGTAACAGGGTATGAAGGGTGCCACGGCCCAAGTATTGAGGCATTTAGTCGATTTCGTGTAGGTTGCGGCCCGCAAGTCAGTCTGATAGCCATTGCAGCTGGCTGGCCAAGCTGTAAGCACGGAAGTCTGGCACTCCTAGGCCTCCTCCATCTGGTCGCAGCTGAAGTTTGGCCAGTCCCACCCTTCTGTGCCCCTTTCCCCAAATGAGGTCCGATATAAGGGAATTCAGCGTCTTAAAGATAGAGGCAGGAAATATTACCGGCAGGTTCGTAAAATAATACAGCAGTCATTGGAGAACTACCATCTTGGAGATGGCTATTCTGCCCATCACTGAAAGAGGCAGAGACACCCAGAAGGAAACCTGGGATCGTAGTGCTCTGATCGCTCTCGCCATGTTGCCTTCTATGAGATCTGTGGGTCCCTGTATATCTGTATACCCAGGTACTTGAAAGTATGTGGAGCAACTGTTAGGGTAAGCTGCCCAAACTTGACAGTTTCAGGGTGTTCTTCCGGGTGGATAAAAAATGCATGTGATTTCTTCTCATTTATTGCAAGCCCTGATATGTGTTCGAAGTGTTGAAAAATGCTCGGGATGGGTTCTAGGTCATCTGTCAGGTCCTGTATATATAGAATGATGTCGTTGACGTATGCTGATAATACATGCAGCGTGTTTCCTAGCCGGATCCCCTTTGCCTCCGCCTCTTTTCGGAGTTTGATTGCCAGCGGTTCTAGGGCCAGTACAAATAGCAATGGGGACAGGGGTCATCCCTGTCGGGTGCCTCTGGCCACTGGGTAGGGTCGTGAGATATGGGAGCCAGTGCGGACTCGGGCTGTAGGGGCCGTGTATATGAGCTTGACCCAGCTCATAAATCCGCGCGGTCACGTTTGGCGTGATGACGCGACACACCTTTGAATGCAGCAATGGCGGGTTAAAAACCCTCGACGGGGACTCTCCCATATCCACGGGGTCCCTGATCGGGTTCATACCAGGTGTCGAGCGGGCGCTTGGTCTTGGCATTGTGAGTAAGAGACAGAATACTCCGATCTTGAGGTATTGCCTTTGCTTGCTGGCTTCGCATTTTACTTAACATTCAACCTTGTCCCCTATCACAGTGTATGACTACAGACCAAAACCCCCCGCTAGGATCCATGGGGTAGGAATTTTCTACAGCCCATGTAAGCCTTATTTTTCTTTTTCTCCCCCACGTTTTGAGTGTTTACGAGCCTTACTATACTAATTAAATCATGGTCATTTACCTTCCCTCTCCATCGTAATGAGATGGTTAAAACCGGCCACACGTATTTTACGAGTTGCTGATGGATTTTTAAATATAGCACAGTGCACTGAACAATTGCCGAATTCACGCAATACTTTGGATATTCACAATCTCCAACTTGAATATACGGATAGTGCTAAAACCGATGCACTTCACGATAATCACGATAGGCACCATAGCCTGTTGAGTACACGTATGAACAGCACGTAAGGCAGCATGAGGGTCATTGCACTTACTGTGTAATATCGCCACAGTGAAAAACTTACAAAATGACATAAATATCATGATATGTGTTTTCTCTTTCAGAAATTATTTTCTTTCAGACAACACTGAAGGTTTAAAACCGTAAGTTAACGGTAAAGTTTTGCCACAGGTGAGGGTGCACCTTAGCGTGTGCATACCCCCGTGGCATTCCTGGTCCTGACGAAAGCCTCGCTAATTGCGTAAGGAGACTGAAACATGTAGACCGGCCATCACTTACTCACTTAGGATGTTACTGGCCAATTTAACCAGCTAAACATCCACTATCATCACTTTTTAATCTTACCTTACTTCTCCACTATTAAAATTGTTTAGGATAAGTAAAGGTCATTTTAACTATCACAGTGCTATTTTTCACTTATTGCACATTCCAAAGAAAACCTGCTCCGCTGTAATCAGGCGTCGTAGCACACCCGAGAGGCATTCGGCCCCTCGGGTGGGAACCCCATGATGAAGCATGTCACCAACTAGGTTGGTGAGTGAGGGTTCTTCTTAAAACACTCTGTGACTCCTCAGGTAATGCTTATCATTTGGAATCACTCTTCTATTGCTACCATGTATTCCCAGTTTAATGTGTCAAAGGCTTGACGCAGATCAAGGGAGATACATAGAGCCTCTTGGGAAATACCGGGGGCGGCCTCCATGATGTAGTGTAGGCGCCTGATGTTCAGGGAAGTACTACGGGCTGGGACAAAGGCGCACTGATCGGCATGAATTAATTTGGGGAGGTAAGGAAACAGTCGGCGGGCCAGGACCTTGCTGAGGATTTTATATTCCGTTGCTAAGAGAGATAACGGACGGTAGCCCGACATGTCTCATGGGCCTCTGCCTGGTTTGGGGAGGGAGGTGACCAAGGCCTGCATGGTGGATATAGGGAGGTTACTGACCTCGTGGGCTGATTGGTATAGGCGGTCCAGGTGGGGCGTTAATTTGTCTGCAAAGGTTTGAAAGAACTCAGCCGGTAGACCGTCAAGTCCCGGAGTTTTGTTACGTGGGAGCGCACTGATAGCCTCATTGATTTCAGCCCGGGTGATGGGGCCGTATATGTCCTCTTGGGCAGCCCTCGTCAGCTTGGGGTAAGTTAGGTTATCTGGGAAGGTTGCTATGGGCTCTGTTATTACACTATTTGGGGTGCGGTATAGTGTCTCATAATACGTACTGAAGGCCAGGTTTATCTCGCGTTGTGTGTGTACCATGGTGCCGTCCGACAGGGCCACTTTGTGTATGGGGGTGGGGGGGCGCTTCTCATATCAGTCGTGCGAGTAATGTTCCAGATTTATCCACCTCCGCATGTTTATGTTGTGTGAATGACTGGTAATCTATTACTCGGAGCCGCTCCAGAAGCTCAGCGTGCAGTATACGCTCTTCTTGCAGGTCACCTTTTTTCAAGGGGTTAGTGCTCACTTCCTGTTCTAGTGTGTTTAATGTGGCCTCCAATGCTGTTAGATTCTTATGGATTTCTTGTCTGGCCCCCACAGTGGTGCCAATAGCAGCGCCCCTGATTGCTATCTTGAATGCGTCCCATTCTATAAGGCGTGAGGAGGCTGAGTTGGTGTCTTCTTTGAAGTGATTTGTGATGGTCGACCCCAAAGTATCCCGGAAGACAGCGTCTTCCAGCATCTGCGGCCATAGCCTCCATGTGGGGACAGGGGTAGGGATTCTTCCCCATGATAAAGTGATCTCCAATGGATTGTGGTCGGAAAGGGTCTTTCCCATGTATGTGGTGTGGGACACTTGGGGTGTGGAGCAGAATATTCTATTGAGTCGGGTATGTCGTTGGTGGGGGGGAGTAGAAGGAGTATTCACAATGTTTTGGATTTTTGAGGCACCATACATCCTCTAGGGACCAGCCCGCTGCCCATGCCTGTAAGGATTCAGCTTGTTTAATTGAGGCGGCTCCTTGAATGGGGGGATGGGAACGGTCTAGTTGAACGTCCAGAATAGAGTTGTAGTCTCCTCCCATCACCCATGGGAGGCCCACCCAGTCCCAGCGTTTAGATTTGCTAAATACTTATCCTGCTCGTAATTTGGGGCGTAGATGCTGCCAATGACTATGTGTGTGCCATCTAGTGTGCCATGGACCAACACATATCTGCCCTGCGTGTCTATCCGTTGCTCGAGGGCCTCAAACGGAACCCCATGCCTGACCCATATGACTGTTCCCCTCGCAAATGCGGAGAATGATGTGGTGAATATTTGGCCCCTCCATTTTTTGCAGAGTTTAACTGCCTCAGAGTCTGTGAGGTGGGACTCCTGCAGCAAAACAATGTGTGCCTTTCATCTGGTCAGCTGGGCATGGATCCTGTGGCGTTTATGTACCAATCCCATCCCCCTGACATTCCAGGTAAGTATGTTATATTTATCTAATGTAGCCATGTATGCGTTTGGTCGGTCTTGTGGTCCTCTCTGGGTCGTGAGCTGAAAAGTGTGTGGGGTGTGTTGTTGGGTGAGCCAGGAATCCAACAAACAACTTTAACTCCCAATACTAGGACTAGCTCATAAACTATGCTGGTCCAAACATTATACACAACTGTGTGAACTTTCATTTGGTTTCGAAATGCATCTGCTGCAGGGGGTGGTTCCTATTCCTTGCATAATACACCAACTAGGGTATTCACATATGTATGACAGGACTCTCGGTTTTACATAAATGGTCAAAAGGAAGCTGGAGGGGGGAGAAAAGACTCCCTATGCATGATTAGAATCACATTTCTCCTTAGTGCAGTATTATGGAAGTGTTCCTAAGAGGTCACCCCATGAAGGGGTATCCGCAGCCAAACAGATCTTTCACTGTCTGTGGAGTGATCGAGGGAAATAACACGCCGCTGCTCTCCGAGTCCGAGTGTAAGGTATTTTCGTCTGACTGTTCCGGAGAAAAAGGAGGGTTAGGGTCTCTGATAGCGGCAGCCGCCGCTAATGCCGACTCTTGTCCCTGTAGGGTCTGCTCCAGAGAGGGACTTTTTGCAGGAAAGTTGCGGGTTGATCTGTTTTGGCGTGTTCTTTGTCCTGCCTTCGTCCGAGGTTCACGACTCAGTCTCTGCGGAAGGCCCTCTAATGTTTGAGAGAAAAAAAAAAAATCTGTATTTGTAAAGCGCGAACTACTCACCCTTACGGGTCTCAAGGCGCTGGGGGCTGTCGTGGAAATTAAGTGAGCTATTGCCCAGAGTCACATGGTGCTGAGCTGAGCTGAGCTGCCGCCAGAGATCGAACCGTGAGGCCTGTGCTCCGAAGTCATCTGCCCTGGCAGCTGCACCACACCTCTCCACAAAAGCTGGTCTTCAGCCAGTCATTTGCAGCCTCTGGGCTGTTGAAGAAATGCGCTTTCGGTCGTGGATGACTTTCATGCGGGCCGGGAACAGTAAAGCGTATTTTTGGTTCAGGGCTCTGAGCTTCTGCTTGAGAGCTTGGTAGGAGGCTCTTTGCCTTTGGACCAGTACTGTGTAGTCTGGGTACAATGAGATCCGGTAATTCTCATATTGTATGGGGGTTTTCTCCCTGGCCATTTGGAGCAGGGTATCACGATCCCTATAATGAAGGATTCGGGCTATCATGGGACGCGGGAGGGCACCCGCTGTCGGTCTTCTAGTGGGGATTCTGTGCGCCCTTTCCACACAAAAAAAACTCGATAAGCCCTCCAGCGCTATTTGGTCTTGCAGCCATTGCTCCACAAAGCGGGTGGCATTAGGTCCTTCTGCCCGTTCTGGCAGGCCTAGTATGCGGATATTATTCCGTCACGCCCTGCCCTCTGCATCTTCAGCCCTATCTTGGAGGCTTGTCAGCTGTCGCTGCTTTTGGGATAGGTGTTCTGAGTGCTCTTTGTGCTGTGGTAATAGGTCCAGAAAGCAAAAGACACACAGTTGATGGACGGAATGCAGAACAAATCAAAACATTCACCCCCAGTCAAGAGAGCTCGGTTTCGCGGTTTCACCCCTCATCAGCCAGGATAGCTTGAATCCAGTGGCACAGTGAGCCCGGGACCCACGTCTGGGCATACCCGGCGCACTTAGGGCGAGAAAGCAAAAGACACACAGTTGATGGAGACGGAATGCAGAACAAATCAAAACATTCACCCCCAGTCAAGAGATCTGGGTTAAATCCATCATTTTTTTGCTCACCATGCCACCCCAGTTTAGACCTGGCCATATGAAAATCAGTCTTGACCCTGTGCCGCATGGGAACAGTCCAGCCCGAACTGCCACGCCAGGTCCTCCCTGGACCGGAAACAAGCATCCTAGGACCGGTTTCGGGGTTTCACCCCTCATCAGCCAGGATAGCTCGAATCTAGTGGCACAGTGAGCCTGGGACCCACGTCTGGGCATACCCGGCGCACTTAGGGCGAAAAAGCAAAAGACACACAGTTGATGGACGGAATGCAGAACAAATCAAAATATTCACCCACAGTCAAGAGATCTGGGTTAAATCCATCATTCTTTTGCTCACCATGCCACCCCAGTTTAGACCTGGCCATATGCAAATCAGTATTGACCCTGTGCCTCATGGGAACAGTCCAGCCCGAACTGCCAAGCCAGGTCCTCCCTGGACCGGAAACAAGCATCCTAGGACAGGTTTCGGGGTTTCACCCCTCATCAGCCAGGATAGCTTGAATCCAGTGGCACAGTGAGCCCGGGACTCACGTCTGGGCATACCCGGCACACTTAGGGCGAGAAAGCAAAAGACACACAGTTGATGGACGGAATGCAGAACAAATCAAAACATTCACCCCCAGTCAGGAGATCTGGGTTAAATCCATCATTCTTTTGCTCACCATGCCACCCCAGTTTAGACCTGGCCATATGCAAATCAGTCTTGACCCTGTGCCTCATGGGAACAGTCCAGCCCGAACTGCCAAGCCAGGTCCTCCCTGGACCGGAAACAAGCATCCTAGGACCGGTTTCGGGGTTTCACCCCTCATCAGGCAGGATAGCTTGAATCCAGTGGCACAGTGAGCCCGGGACCCACGTCTGGGCATACCCAGCGCACTTAGGGCGAGAAAGCAAAAGACACACAGTTGATGGACGGAATGCAGAACAAATCAAAACATTCACCCCCAGTCAAGAGATCTGGGTTAAATCCATCATTCTTTTGCTCACCATGCCACCCCAGTTTAGACCTGGCCATATGCAAATCAGTCTTGACCCTGTGCCTCATGGGAACAGTCCAGCCCGAACTGCCAAGCCAGGTCCTCCCTGGACCGGAAACAAGCATCCTAGGACCGGTTTCGGGGTTTCAACCCTCATCAGCCAGGATAGCTTGAATCCAGTGGCACAGTGAGCCTGGGACCCACGTCTGGGCATACCCGGCGCACTTAGGCCGAGAAAGCAAAAGACACACAGTTGATGGACGGAATGCAGAACAAATCAAAACATTCACCCCCAGTCAAGAGATCTGGGTTAAATCCATCATTCTTTTGCTCACCATGCCACCCCAGTTTAGACCTGGCCATATGCAAATCAGTCTTGACCCTGTGCCTCATGGGAACAGTCCAGCCCGAACTGCCAAGCCAGGTCCTCCCTGGACCAGAAACAAGCATCCTAGGACCAGTTTCGGTGCCCAGATCTCTGTACTGGGGTGAATGTATGACATTGTTCTGCATTCTGTCCATCAATTGTTGTTTTTACAGTGGTAATAGGTCCGACAGAGGGGCCAACTCCGATCTCGGCCGGAAGCGCACCTAACACTATTCGTCCGGAAAAAAACCAAGCCGAACGCGTGTTTCCCGACCGATTCGAACATACGTCCGAACGAGCAAGTACGATGCACATAACTTCCCAGATCCCGACCCAGCCGTACTCACCCAATCCAGCTCCTGTTCCCCGGCCGAGCCGGATCCGTAAACGCAGAATCGAGTCGCACGGAAGGCAAAATACAGCACCGTCCGGCCGGACTAGTACGATGCGCACTCCGTACGCGCCGAACCCGTGGCTACGTACGGCACGTCAAAGCATCCGGGAGAGGCGCACATAAGCTCCGATTCGCGCTACAAGACGAACCACGGCTACGAGACGAACACGCCAGCTACGAGTATGAGTCGAAGCAACGAGAAAGCCGAACGAGACGAACTAACCATGTATCCCATCGCGCAGGTCCTACCAATACTCTACATATATTACCGGAACAGGTACGGACGCGTACGGCGCAGAATGTAAGTCAAACACCCACCACACAAACAAATGACACGTACCCGACATGTAACACACACACATAGGGATGCAGAAATGACGCACACTAGAAACAGCAGAACCATAGGGGCGGGATGGCTATCACCAATGCCATATACACCCATAGGGGCCTGGATGCCTACCACTAACACCACCCCTACTCAGGGGGGCCTGGATGCCTACCACAACCACCACCCCTACTCAGGGGGGGTTGGATTCCTACCACTACCACCCCCCCACTCATGGGGGGCTGGATGCCTACCACAACCACCACCCCTACTCAGGGGGTGCTGGATGCCTACCACTACCACCACCCCCACTCATGGGGGGCTGGATGCCTACCACCACCACCACCCCTACTCATGGGGGGCTGGATGCCTACCACTACCACCACCCCTACTCATGGGGGCTTGATGCCTACCACTACCACCACCCCTACCCATGGGGGGCTGGATACCTGTCACCACTACCACCCCTACTCATGGGGGCTGGATGCTCTACCACTACCACCACCCCTACCCATGGGGGGCTGGATACCTGTCACTAATACCACCCCTACTCATGGGGGGCTGGATGCCTACCACTACCACCACCCCTACCCATGGGGGGCTGGATACCTGTCACCACTACCACCCCTACTCATGGGGGGCTGGATGCCTACCACTACCACCACCCCTACCCATGGGGGGCTGGATGCCTACCACAACCACCACCCCTACTCAGGGGGTGCTGGATGCCTACCACTACCACCACCCCCACTCATGGGGGGCTGGATGCCTACCACTACCACCACACCTACTCAGGGGGGGCTGGATGCCTACCACTACCACCATCCCCACTCATAGGGGGATGGATGCCTACCACTACCACCACCCCTACCCATGGGGGCTGGATACCTGTCACCACTACCACCCCTACTCATGGTGGGCTTGATGCCTACCACTACCACCACCCCTACCCATGGGGGGCTGGATACCTGTCACTACTACCACCCCTACTCATGGGGGGCTGGATGCCTACCACTACCACCACCCCTACTCATTGGGTGCTTGATGCCTACCACTACCACCACCCCTTCCCATGGGGGGCTGGATACCTGTCACCACTACCACTCCTACCCATGGGGGGCTGGATACCTGTCACCACTACCACCCCTACTCAGGGGGGGCTGGATGCCTACCACTACCACCACCCCTACCCATGGGGGGCTGGATACCTGTCACTACTACCACCCCTACTCATGGGGGGCTGGATGCCTACCACAACCACCACCCCTACTCATGGGGGGCTGGATGCCTACCACTACCACCACCCCTACTCAGGGGGGCCTGGATGCCTACCACAACCACCACCCCTACTCAGGGGGGCCTGGATGCCTACCACAACCACCACCCCTACTCAGGGGGGCCTGGATGCCTACCACAACCACCACCCTTACTCAGGGGGGGCTGTATGCCTACCACTACCACCCCCCCACTCATGGGGGGCTGGATGCCTACCACAACCACCACCCCTACTCAGGGGGTGCTGGATGCCTACCACTACCACCACCCCCACTCATGGGGGGCTGGATGCCTACCACTACCACCACCCCTACTCAGGGGGGCTGGATGCCTACCACTACCACCATCCCCACTCATAGGGGGATGGATGCCTACCACTACCACCACCCCTACCCATGGGGGGCTGGATGCCTACCACCACCACCACCCCTACCCATGGGGGGCTGGATACCTGTCACTACTACCACCCCTACTCATGGGGGGCTGGATGCCTACCACTACCACCACCCCTACTCATGGGGGGCTTGATGCCTATCACTACCACCACCACCCCTACCCAAGCGGGGGCTGGATACCTGTCACCACTACCACCCCTACTCATGGGGGGCTTGATGCCTACCACTACCACCACCCCTACCCATGGGGGGCTGGATACCTGTCACCACTACCACCCCTACTCAGGGGGGGCTGGATGCCTACCACCACCACCACCCCTACCCATGGGGGGCTGGATACCTGTCACTACTACCACCCCTACTCATGGGGGGCTGGATGCCTACCACTACCACCACCCCTACTCATGGGGGGCTTGATGCCTACCACTACCACCACCCCTACCCATGGGGGGCTGGATACCTGTCACCACTACCACCCCTACTCATGGGGGGCTTGATGCCTACCACTACCACCACCCCTACCTATGGGGGGCTGGATACCTGTCACCACTACCATCCCTACCCATGGGGGGCTGGATACCTGTCACCACTACCACCCCTACCCATGGGGGGCTGGATACCTGTCACCACTACCACCCCTACTCAGGGGGGGATGGATGCCTACCACTACCACCACCACTACCCATGGGGGGCTGGATACCTGTCACTATTACCACCCCTACTCATGGGGGGCTGGATACCTGTCACCACTACCACCCCTACCCATGGGGGGCTGGATACCTGTCACCACTACCACCCCTACTCATGGGGGGCTGGATGCCTACCACTACTACCACCCCTACTCATGGGGGGCTTGATGCCTACCACTACCACCACCCCTACCCATGGGGGGCTGGATACCTGTCACCACTACCACCCCTACCCATGGGGGGCTGGATACCTGTCACCACTACCATCCCTACTCAGGGGGGGCTGGATGCCTAACACTACCACCACCCCTACCCTTGGGGGGCTGGATACCTGTCACCACTACCACCCCTACTCATGGGGGGCTGGATGCCTACCACTACCACCACCCCTACCCATGGGGGGCTGGATGCCTACCACCACCACCACCCCTACCCATGGGGGGCTGGATACCTGTCACCACTACCACCCCTACCCATGGGGGGCTGGATGCCTACCACCACCACCACCCCTACTCATGGGGGGCTGGATGCCTACCACTACCACCACCCCTACTCATGGGGGGCTTGATGCCTACCACTACCACCACCCCTACCCATGGGGGGCTGGATACCTGTCACCACTACCACCCCTACCCATGGGGGGCTGGATACCTGTCACCACTACCACCCCTACCCATGGGGGGCTGGATACCTGTCACCACTACCACCCCTACTCATGGGGGGCTTGATGCCTACCACTACCACCACCCCTACCCATGGGGGGCTGGATACCTGTCACCACTACCACCCCTACTCTGGGGGGGCTGGATGCCTACCACTACCACCACCCCTACCCATGGGGGGCTGGATACCTGTCACTACTACCACCCCTACTCATGGGGGGCTGGATGCCTACCACTACCACCACCCCTACCCATGGGGGGCTGGATGCCTACCACCAACACCACCCCTACTCATAGGACGGGTAATGCATGACACAACCAGCATACTCCAACATAAGGAATGTCAGAAAAAACCATCCCCCCAACACCATGACAAGCGTGTGTAGACTGTGTCAAATGCCTACAACACTGAACATGACATTGAACATACAATGTGACCCCCTATCACATGTGTCACACATAAATGTGTGTGGCCTCCACAATGCAAGCAGACCATGACCACTGTGGCAATGGGGTCCAACCCCCATCATCACAGTGACCAAAAGGTAAGTGTGGGGTCCATAGCTGAAGCACATTTTGAACAATGTGGCAATGGGGTCCAAACCCCCATCATCACAGTGACCAAAATGTAAGTGTGGGGTCCATAGCTGAAGCACATTTTGAACACTGTGGCAATGGGGTCTAAACCCACATCATCACGTGACCAAAATGTAAGTGTGGGGTCCATAGCTGAAGCACATTTTGAACATTGTGGCAATGGGGTCTAAACCCACATCATCACAGTGACCATAATGTAAGTGTGGGGTCCATAGCTGAAGCACATTTTGAACATTGTGGCAAAGGGGTCTAAACCCCCATCATCACAGTGACCAAAAGGTAAGTGTGGGGTCCATAGCTGAAGCACATTTTGAACATTGTGGCAATGGGGTCTAAACCCACATCATCACAGTGACCAAAATGTAAGTGTGGGGTCCATAGCTGAAGCACATTTTGAACATTGTGGCAATGGGGTCTAAACCCCCATCATCACAGTGACCAAAAGGTAAGTGTTGACATGGAAAAAGCTGCAACTGCCAAACAGCATGGATGATTCCTGGTCACAGAACAACAAACACATCAGTGGCAAAGTAGTGCTTGTGTCCCATAGCAACATAGATTGGGTGAGGCAAACAGTGCAGTGCAAATAAGACATACCTTTGGCCATGTGCAGACAAACATCACCCATGTGGGCTGGCACTGTCAACATTCATCAATAACACAATGACAGAAGTGACCATCATAATGCAGACCCACATATCTGCACCAATGGGCACACAAATGTAGATATCCTGTGGAGACTGTAGATGTGAGGTGAACAAATACCATACCATGGCAGCAATGGGACACACAAACCATGATCATTGTGCTGACTGATGACCTAGGATTCCCAGGGACAGCAGGGGAAACCCACCAAACAACATACAGCCAATGGCACACTAAAGATATGCCAATGCAGTGGTGCAGATGCACAAACACAAACAGGCAGCCCCACACTGCATATCAAACACAACAGGTGATGGGGGGGGGGGGGTGTGCCAGTGTCCCCAGGCAACCACACAACACATGAGGAGGCCTGAATCCCAATTACACAGATGTGCATACAGTGCCACACAAATGTAACTCATGGATCGGATTCCCCTATGTGGGCAATAAGTCATTGTCAGATGAGAGGGAGCCCAAATTACACATGTCACACAAGCTTGTAGGAACAGCAACTAACACAGCAAGACACAGACCCACCACAGCACTACCCCCAGGGACCCCACATTGTGGTGACACTGGCCTGCATGATAATCCCACTGTGATGACAAAGCTAGATGTCGTTCACACTGTGAACCACAGCCATGTGTCCTGAGCAACAAACTACCATCACACCTACACAAGCACAAATCAATCAGCACGGCCTGTCAGCCAAGGCCAACATGGAGGCGGGGGTCTAGCCGTGCAACAACTCTCATCTGCACACACTCAACACCACACACCTTGATCTCCACCAATGTGCAGCAGTGAAGCTCACATGCACTGGTGACATTGCACATGCACCCATGACAATCCCAGGGGTGGTGGTGGGAACTAATGTGCAGAAACCCATCACACATGGCCAGTCAACAAGACTCGTGAATGTCTGACACACCTCACAGTACGCCGTACATGGACATGACGTCAATACCACACCAACCAATGGGATCCCGGCCACAGTCACACACCAATGAAGAAGCCAAGGTCACCCACAAAGAACACACATAGACAACTTCCAACATTGCAGCCCTGACCCTGAGGAGTGGCAGCATTCACACACACAACGTGTCACAATCACTGAAAGCTAACACAAACTGGAAATTACATGACAGGTGTAACCAACAAGTGCCAAGGGGAATCCTGACTGTGTTCCATCTGTGTTTGCCCACAAACTCAGCCCTGACAGCAAACACACCTATGGGGGACACCCTGATGACCAGTAATGTGCCATGCACCCACATCACAGAGAACCCAGGGAGAAGACTTGGGGGGAACATAGGTCAACTCAGCAAGCATCACAAACAGGAACATCACTAGGGATCGCAGCCTGCCTAGCAAAAGTGGAAGTGAACACACACAGACATGCTCACACAACACACACCTTGTGCTCAGGCAATGTCACAGAATTACACACTGCCATGAGGGGACTCCACTCCTGTGTAAGGAAAGCTGTGCCATACGTTGTCTCTGTAGGGCTCTATCATGTCAGCAGAACACTTGGTCACTCAGTCAACAATTAGCACAAAATGAAGGCTCCCGTCACATCAGCCTGGTCATGGGAGTGTCACCAAAATCATCTGCACAGATCCAACACACATGTATAGCAAGTTGCACTGATAACACAGATGAGTCCTTCCCCATTGATGCCCAAACTTGCATGTCCAGTGGAGATGGTCACACGGTCAGGGAAATAGACAAAGTGAACAATGGCAAGCACAACAGATGTGCAGGGGTGTAAGCCACAGATGTGATATTACAAAGAAAAGTTGGGAATCCCATTGCCAAATATTGAAAACATGACACCCTCATATTGCTGCAAAGGATGACATGGCCACACAACAGGATAGGACACATTCCCCCTGGACCACATGGGGTCCTGCAAGAAACCTCAAAACCTGGCTCTTCGACAGACCCCCTCTTTGATGGATGGAACCTGCACCCCCCTCCCCCTCCCAACCCCTAGCCCCTTGAGACCCTTACGGGTGAGTAGTCGCGCTTTAACAAACCCCTGATTGATTGATTGATTTTCTGGAGATCAAAAATCACCATCACTGCAGCAAGGGCACGGTTAGCATCATCAACATCATGTACATCAGAAGTAAAACCACTAGAGAAAAAGAAAGTAGCTTTATTCAGCATTTGTGTGTGAAGAAGGGAAAGTCACGAAATATATAACAAAGGCCAATGGCCAGTCCATAACAAAGTCCAAACAGGGTGACAGTGGCAGATGTCACCCTTTGCATGCCTGCAATGCTACACACCAGGGACATTCCCCTCGGAGGGGCATACGGGGGGCAGGCCAGGCACCGCAGGGACAGGATCAGGGCTCACCAGAAGGAGGCAGGGAAGGGGTGGTAGGTGCTGGAGAGCCACTGACAACTGCAGTGGAGGTGTCTGACATGGTGTGTGCCGGCACAACTGGGGGGCAAGAGTCAGATGGTGTGGGTGCCGGCACGACTGCAGTGGGCCGTGCAGATGGAGTGGACAAGTTCCCCACTGCAGTGCCCAAGTCAGACGGGGTGGTAGTGGACTCCACTGCAGTGCCTATCTCCAGGGGAGTAGAATGGGGTTCAGGTAAGGTGGGCAGGACAGAGGGGGAGGACACGGTCTCCACACCAGTGGCACAGACATGCGCAGCGGGGGTGTGGTGCTGGAAGAGCAAGTGGTAGGGGGAGAAGGCCGGATCTTTTTGGAGATGGTGTATCTGTGGGTGGGGGAACCTGGGGCAGGGTGTGGTGGGGGAACCTGTGGAGAGGGGGGCTGAGGGATGGAGGAAGGAGACTTGGTAGTTGAGCTGCAGGGCGGCGGCGGGGTCTTGCTCTTCCGGGTCCGGGGGGACTTGCGGATGGGGGCCTCAGTCTGTCTGCGCCTGGGGGAGGGTGTCTGGGGGTGAGGGGCACTCCCCTCTGTGTGGGTGGACTTCCTCTTCCCCCTGTATGCTGGATCAGCTGGATTGGAGGGGAAGAGGTCGAGGTCACAGAGGAAGAGCTGCTGTGTAGGTGGGGTTGCAGGTGAGGCAAGGGAAGGAGCCTTGGAGGGAGAGGTATCGGAGGACTGCGGAGTGACTGTGGATGCCTGTGTGTGTGTCTGTACCCCATCCCCTGTGGGTGTGGTATCAGTCCCCTGAGGATGCCTGCATGCACGTCTTGTTTTTGTAGTGGGTGTGTCTGTGCTGCTCGTGTCTGTGTGTTTGGGTGAATGTGCAGGTGTGCATGTGCTTGGGACAGGTAGGGTGCCAGGAAGTGTGGATGGGGCAGAGGTAGGAGGGGTGAGGGACTGTTGGAGGAGGGACACTGCTGCCGTCAGGGAGGAGTCCATGGACCTATTGCTCCTCTGTAGGGCAGACATGCCCGATGAGATGCCCTCCATAAACGACACCAGCTGAGTCAACAGAGTGGTGTGGGCATGGAGGACACTCAGCATTGCTGTCTGCCCTACATGGAGCTGGCGAAGTAGGTACACAGACTCCTCACTCAGGGCAGCAGGGGACACAGGGGCAGGGGTGCGGTGCCTAGCACGAAGGAGACATGCTCCCGAACACGGGAGCCTCCACGGACCTCTGGAATGGGAGCCGATGGGAGGGCGGTGGTGGTGGCGGTGGCGGGGACAGCAATACTAGCTGGGGTGTGGTGGCTGCTGACACCCGCCTCCACAAGGGAGTCATCCTCCGAGCTGCTGTGGTCCTCAGATGAGGTGGATGGTGCTGAGGACTCCTCGGTGTGGCTCCCCTCGCCCTCCGTGCCACTGGGTCCCTCCGACCACTCATCGGCTGCTGACCCAGTCTGGCTCTGCGGCTCCTCCTGGTCCGTGGAGCTGTCCCCTCCTGTGGCCGTGGATGTTCTGCAAACAATTAGGGAAACAGACAAACATCAGTCACCTGCTCTGACCGCACACACCACAGTAAGTACAGCACATTACAGAGCAAGCCCTGGCATCCTTAGTTGAACATTGCCAAAAGTGCACAAACAGAGTAGGAGAAGCCAATTGTCAGTGTGATGGTCAACCATGGCACTCACATCCCTACTGGCCTTGCACCCATCTGTCTGGTGTCTGTCGGATGGCAATACCCCAGTGTGGACACATGCACCACCTACACAGTAGTTGGACAGTGCAGAGAACACGGTGAAGGATGTGAACATGCACACATCACAACTTTTGCCACTAAGTCAGTACAGGTGTCCGGATAAAGGGATGGCCAGAATCTATTTTGAGATGCATGTGATGCATACCAGCACCAGACACCATGATGCACCCATGTCCTGATAGTCAATGCCACAATGGGGTGCATGTAGCACATGTCACTCCCCTGCAGGATCACTCTTAGGAAGTTTAATGCCATGGCACAGGCATGCCTGCAAAGTCATACATCACTGTCTCCAGTCACATGGGCAGGGCAGCCAACCAACAACAGTCTGCACTGTGTCACAATCCTAGGTCATGGGGAATGCAAGTCCTGTAGCTGACAAGTGCACATGTCCATCCCCCACAAACCACATCATCTGAACTCTTATTTGTCCACGTCATACCAATTGGACATATGGGAGACCTGAAACACAACCCTCGGAACCTGAGCACCTCACAATCTGCTGTGAATGGGAAACAGCTGCCTGAACTACACATTCGCATACCCCAGTCTGCACAGTCAAGTGATCAAACACCTATATGTCACACAAGTATCGTCTCCTATGGTCACATCTCCGGTGGCATGCTGAGCCCTAACCGAGAAACACCCCAGTAGTCCTGACAACGAAGCCACAGCACAATGACACAGAGGCAGACACCTGAGGGAACATTTCACTGAGCACAACGTGTCAGCTGATACACGGGAGTGGGAGTACAGAGTGTATTGTATGGCCTGGAGTAGGCATGACTGTCCTGCTCCACGTGAAAGAGGGATGAGCCCTGGACAGTAGACAGGTGGCTAAGTATGTGTGACACACTTGATATACATACTCCTGAGGCCCAAACATTGTTCCCACCCGCAGCATGGGTGTGTGCCAAATACCCCAGGCACATGTGGTGAATCAGATCAGCAATTGGACCACATATCAAAGTAACACGCAGATTACATGTCAGAACTCAGGCATTGTGTAAGCAATTGACCCACTCATGAAGCCCACCACAGAGTTACGGGAACAAATGCTGGCCCCCACCTTGAGCTAAGCAAAATGCAAGGACACAGTACCCAAGTGACACAATTTCCTGACTGTAAGGGCCACACCTGGGTATCAGATGAGGAGTGGGCAGTGCACAATTGAGGTACATGGGTCCTGGACCACATGACTGATGTACTGTTGAAGTTTAACCAGGCCAGAGGAGGGCACATAGCATGTCAGACAAAGTTCACAGTGCAGTCATGGACTCACCCCTCCTTGCTGCTGTCTGGCCTTCAGCTGCCCATCCAGATCAGGGAAGACCACCGCCAGGATCCTGAGCATGTGGGGGGTCAGGGTCCGGTGTCCGCCCCTCCTGCGAGGAGGCGACAGCTTCAGCTGGACCCTTGCGATCCTCCGGGTCCAGCCACGAAGGTCCTGCCACCTCTTCTGGCAGTTGCGGATCCGGCGCTTGTAGACCCCCACAGACCTTACTGCCCGGGCGATGTCCAGCCATATTTCCTGCTTCTGGTGGGCATCAACCTGTGAGGATGACAAAGTGTAAAGGCCATTACTACACATGCAACATATCCGTGCATCACACATTTTGATATACATGTCTGAATCACAGAGGCACAGGATGTACACAGGCAGTGCAACGATGGCTATGAACAGTTTGCCAGCAGTTACTACATGGTATCATTGCCTGGGAAGTAAAACCTTGTTGGAATGCACTGTAACTGCACTATACCTGTTCAGTGCATGTAACTACACACTAGGGGGGGTGACAACTACTCAGTGAGCCTGCTAGCCAGTGGCGTGCAGACTGTAAGTCTTGCTAGTCAGACAACATGCACATTTAGTAAGGCAGTGGACAGCACACTCACCTGCTCCCCTGGTTTCCCATACAGCTTGGTGTACTGTGGAAGGAGGCTGTCCAGCAGGGCCTGGTTCTCCTCAGTGCTGAAGGCTGGGGCTCTCTCCACAGTACGTGCCATTGCAGGAGCCAGAGGATGCAGATACAGCAGCAGTGGTGGTGGCAGATGTCGTCCTGGAGCATGTAGTGCAGGCAAGTGAGCCCTCAGGGGAACAGCCAGCATTATATGTGTGCTGCAGAGGCAGATACTGTCCCATGTGTCCAAAGTGATAGGTCCAAGTCGTTTGCATCTTCTGAATCTGGCCAATCCATGGAATTGCACCACTTACACACGCCCACAGCATCCTTCAAAAGTTCAACTTCATGAGACCCATGAATTTGCAACATTGTTGTGGGTGGCCAACTGAATTCACAGCATCAGACTCGTTAAAGGTTCGAAAACGCGTCCGTTGCCATGCCAGCCCATAGCCAATGCTATGGACCGATCGGTCCATTGCTGTACAACGCGTACCCCTTCACATCATATGCAATGGCCAATGCGTGCGCACCGATCGGTCCATTGCTGTACAACACGTACATCGGGTGACAACGCGTACCCTCTCACATCATATGCAATGGCCAATGCGTGCGCACCGATCGGTCCATTGCTGTACAACGCGTACCCCTTCACATCATATGCAATGGCCAATGCGTGCGCACCGATCGGTCCATTGCTGTACAACGCGTACATCGGGTGACAACGCGTACCCGCTCACATCGTATGCAATGGCCAATGCGTGCGCACCGATCGGTCCATTGCTGTACAACGCGTACCCCTTCACATCATATGCAATGGCCAATGCGTGCACACCGATCGGTCCATTGCTGTACGACGCGTACCCGCTCACATCGTATGCAATGGCCAATGCGTGCGCACCGATCGGTCCATTGCTGTACAACGCGTACATCGGGTGACAACGCGTACCCGCTCACATCATATGCAATGGCCAATGCGTGCGCACCGATCGGTCCATTGCTGTACAACGTGTACCCCTTCACATCATATGAAACGGCCAATGCGTGCACACCGATCGGTCCATTGCTGTACGACGCGTACCCGCTCACATCATATGCAATGGCCAATGCGTGCGCACCGATCGGTCCATTGCTGTACAACGCGTACCCCTTCACATCTTATGCAATGGCCAATGCGTGCGCACTGATCGGTCCATTGCTGTACAATGCGTACATCGGGTGACAACGCGTACCCGCTCACATCATATGCAATGGCCAATGCGTGCGCACCGATCGGTCCATTGCTGTACAACGCGTACCCCTTCACATCATATGCAATGGCCAATGCGTGCACACCGATCGGTCCATTGCTGTACGACGCGTACCCGCTCACATCATATGCAATGGCCAATGCGTGCGCACCGATCGGTCCATTGCTGTACAACGCGTACCCCTTCACATCATATGCAATGGCCAATGCGTGCACACCGATCGGTCCATTGCTGTACGACGCGTACCCGCTCACATCATATGCAATGGCCAATGCGTGCGCACCGATCGGTCCATTGCTGTACGACGCGTCCCTGTACAAGTCACTGGCATATGTCACCATGCCTGTCACAGGTGAACGTATGCCAGCCACATTTACTTTCCAGGGTCTCAGGGGCACACCTACAACACCACAGCCTGTCCACACTGTATCCTAAGGCATGTAAGGCTGCATTACCTTTTCCGTGTATGGGGGTCAACATGTGGTTTTTTGGGTGGCACTTGGGGGCAGCCACTCCCAGGCTGTGCACGTGTTCATGGGGACAGGATCCTAGGTGTGTTGTGCACATGACCACTGTGATGTGCAACTGTTCATTTCAGAGCATTTGGCATGGTCACATTTCCAGGTTGTGTATGTGTATGTCATGTCACATACCCCCTTAGTCTCATGTGTGACGGTATGTACGTCACAGGGTGACCCATTGCCACAATAGTGATGGCCCTCCACAGTCTGTGTGCATGTTGTGCTTACAATGTCTCTGATTCCATGTGCACAATGGGAGACAGTCTCCACATCCACGTTGTTTGTGCATGGACTTTGATGTTGTGCGTGTGTGTGTCACAGACGTCCATGTCTGTCCTGCCGAGGCAACAGGGACCACTACCTGTGTGGGTCATGGTTGTTTTGCTGTGGTGTATTCATGATGCACCATGTCATGCCAGTGTCCATGTGGCAATACAGGGTCCCTGGGAATCTACCTGTCAATGAGCTGTGATGCCTCGGGCACATCTGTCCTCACATGACACTGTGGTGTGTGTTTGGAACGTGACAGCAGTACATGGGTACTGTGACACAGCCTAATGATATCCCATAGCACAACCAGGGACTTGTTGACGACACATGTTGAACTGTGATGTTAGATGTTGGCCATGTAGGTGCCATACATGTCCTTATGGAACGGCACACACATCATGTACTTGTGTCTCGTAATGATGTATCATGTGATATTGAGTATGGTCTATGCCACATATGTGGGGTGACTGACAATCTTTCTTTCTTCACCTATGCACTGCAGGGCACCAGCTGTCCATAGACCATTCCCTGACCTTGCAACCATGGTTGAACGGGACTGCATCCGACGGTACCGCTTCACCAGGCCGCTGATTGAGGAAATGACGGTGCGGTTGGCCCCACATTTGCAACCTGGCCGGACATACCCTACAGCGCTGACCCCCAAGGTGAAGGTGATGTCAGCCCTACACTTCTTTGCCACCGGTACCTTTCAACACACTGTGGCGTCTGCTGGTGGGATGTCACAGACCATGTTCAGCCGTGTGCTACGCGATGTTTTGGAGGCTATGTTGAGATACCTGAACCAGTACATCTATTTCCCTAAACTTCAACAACTCACTGACGTCAAGAGTGACTTCTATGCCCTGGGGACGATGCCGCATGTCATTGGCTCCATTGATGGGACACATGTGGCTTTGGTACCACCACAGGCACATGAGCAGGCATACAGGAACAGAAAACATTACCATTCGGTCAATGCACTGGTGGTATGTCTTGCAGATATGAGCATCTCACACGTGTGTGCCCGTTTCCCCGGTTCTGCACACAATGCCTACGTGATGAGGAGTAGTCGCATCCTGAGGATGATGTCACAGATGAGGAACCAGCGTGCCTGGCTTGTCGGTGTGTACTGACTTTGTACCATTGTGTGTGTTCTGCAATGTAGTATTCCACCCTCTTTTCCAACTCAGCTAATGTGCAATTGTCTGTATGTAGGTGACTCCGGATACCCCAACATGCCGTCGTTGCTGACGCCCCTCAGGAACCCTGTGACACCAGCCCAGATGCGCTACAATGAGGCACATGGTCGGACCAGGAGAGTGATTGAGCGGACATTTGGTCTCCTGAAGAGCCGCTTTCGCTGCCTGGACAAGACAGGAGGGGCCCTCACATATGCCCCAGCAAAGGTGTGCAAGATTGTCATCGTCTGCTGCATGCTACACAACCTGGCAGTGCGGAAGGAGTTGCCTCTCATCCTGGATGACGATGACCAACATCCGCCACATGTGGAGGATCCTGGCCTGGGCCACGATGCCAGTGATGGTGATGATGATGAGGGTGATGTCCGCACACAGCTCATCACCAACTTCTTCAGCTGAATGTGAGTATCCAGAGATGTCAATGATGTGAGTTTGCATGATATGTGTTGGTGGTGCTCTGGTGCTGTTTGAGTGTGTCCATGTGCTACTTGACTGTATGCGTGCAGCGATGTGTCCTTACAGGTAGTCTGTACTCCCCAACAGTGTTGACATGCTAACTTGGTTGTGTGTAGGTATCTTGTGACATGTATTGGGCATGAGTATTGCAGTTCTGTCCTGTTCTTCTGTGCTTTTGACTGTGTGTCATTTCTGTCCTTCACAGGGTACTTTCAGAGTTGTTTGGTCAACTGTGATCCCCCGACACCGTGATTCAACTTCCAGGGTGGAAGCTATCGTTTCCCTACAGGTGATGTGCCCCACACCCCTGGACTTCCTTTCTTCTACACTTGTTGACTGTGTGGCCACTGCCACGTGGGATTACCTTGCATCTGTAGTGGAAACGACATGTTGCACATGTGTAATAAACCTGTGCTTCACTTTGGGATGTGCGTTGTCTGTGGTCACACATCTGACTGACATTTGCTTACTGCACCAGTGGGCTAGTTAACACAGACTGTGAATAGGTGTGGTGTCTGTGCATTGCACTGTATTTCCTGGCAACATCAGTGTAGGCGATGAGTCAGATGGCCCTGGTGTGTATGTGTTGTGTAGCCCTAGTGGTGTGTCTCCCTCATATGTGTCACGTCGCCATGACTCACATGACGGTGTTGTACTTGCTATAGCAGTTAGCATGCACAGTGTCATTTAGCAGATCATCATCTCCATGACAGAAACCACGTTTGAATCACAACAGAGGCAAGTATGGTGTATTGGTGAGTTTATTTACATACATGTGTGAGGATAGTGCACAGGATGGTGGGTGCTGTACATTGGGATTGTAATCCAAAGTTCCCAGATGAGTTGGAAGTCTTGGTAGCAGAAATGTCCTGAGTAAAGTCCACAGTCATCTGATACATTGGTCCAACTTAAACTCCCCATGTCATGTGAGAGAGTTGGGTTGCATGCGACAGGGTGAACAGTTTGCGCACAAAGGTGGATTTCCAGACAGGTGTTTCGGTTCCTGGGGGATGTACATGGCCATCGGCCTCTCAGTTCTCCTTCCTCGGACGACCCCTCTTCTTTGGGGGGGGACCCTCACGTGCAGGCTGCTGCGGTGCAGGGGACTCTCCGCCAGAGTCCTCCTCCCTCCCTGTGGCAGTTGCTGTTGTTGCGGCACCAGATGTTGTGGGCACACAGGGAGGTGTGGCCATGTTGGTGCTAATCTGGCGGAGGCATGTCAATATGTCCCTATGCACCGCTGTCAGTTCTTGCAATGTGTCCCACTTGGACTCCATGCCTGCCATGTGTGTCTCCACACGGGACATGTGTGTCTCCACCCGTGACATGTGGGAGTCCAAGCGGGCATGATGGGCAGCCTGTCCTTGAGGATCCCCACTACCTGGCTGACCTCTCCAGTGCTATTCTGGTACGCATCAGCAATGCGCACCAGTTGTGGGTCATCATGCAGTCCAGACCCCTCTGCAAACAGCGACCTATGTCTACCACCCCTCCCACCACCCCTGGCGACACGTGCGGGACCTGCAGTGGCACGCACAGGTGACCCTAGGCCCCCTTGGGGGTTGTCACTGGTGTTGTTGTCCGTTTCTCCACGTTGGGCCGGGGTCACTGTGCTGTTGTTATTGTTGGTCCTTGGTCTGTCCGTGTCGGCGGGGGTGGTCTGTGTGTTTATCAGTTGTTGGAGGGGTGGGTGCAGGGGGTGCAGATGGTGGTCCTGCTGGTGCTGCATGATGACTCACACCAGAGGTGCCAGGTAGGTCTTCGCCATCCGAGGAAGGCTGTTCCACACCAGTGCGCTCAGTGTCCCCCGGAGCCTGGGACAGGGACTCCTCATCGGATGCTGCAGTGTCTCCATCATCACCTGTTTTGGGAGACACACACAATGTATGTTATGTTTCTGCAGGCATCAATGGTTCACACACCTGACAGTTGTGACTGTACCTCTGGATGCGGGCCTGTACATTGCATTGTCCTAAGTTGTCACAGTCAGGGGTTGATATTGGTGTGGCACATTGTCCTGCAAACTTGAAGCATTTCAATGTGAATGTTGAGGTGTGTACATGGACAGCATTGGTGGTATTTGGTGGACATCCGGCCCTCCTTCTCCCCCCAGCCCAGTTATCCCACCATGAAGCATGCCACCCTTGCAGTGGGTTCAGGTTGACTCTCAGGATGTCAGTCAGTGGTGTCCTGCTGTTGGTCGGCATCCTCTTGAGCCTGGGACTGGGACTCCTCAGCGTCTGCTGCTGTGTCCCCATCATCACCTGTTTTTGGGAGACACAAACAATGTATGTCATGTTTCTGCAGGCATCAATGGTTGACACACATGACAGTTGTGACTGTGCCTCTGGGTGCGGGCCTGTACATTCCATTGTCCTAAGTCGTCACAGTCAGGGGTTGATATTGGTGTGGCACATTGTCCTGCATTATTTGGGCATTTCTATGTATTTTCTGGGGTGTGAACATGGTCTGCATTGGTTGTGTTTGGTTGACAGCCGGCCCTCCTTCCCACCCAGCCAGCCAGCCAGTTATCCCACCATGGAACGTGCTTGCGTTGCAGGGAGTGTAAGTTGTCTCTCAGGATGTCAGTCAGTGGTGTCCTGCTGTTTGTTGGTGCACAGTTGCCAGCAGGGCCTTGTGCTCCCCACAGCAGTAGCCAGTGTCAGCCATCTTGTCAGTTGTTTTCCACTCCCTGTGATGTGAGCATGGTTCAGAGTGGTGTTGATGGGCCAATTGTGAGGGTGAGCAATATCTGTGACTACCACTCCCATCATGCTATTGCCTACACCCCCCTTCCCAGCATGCCCAT
Organism: Calotriton arnoldi; assembly: GCA_963921515.1. Lineage (NCBI taxonomy): Eukaryota > Metazoa > Chordata > Amphibia > Caudata > Salamandridae > Calotriton > Calotriton arnoldi. The sequence goes on along the minus strand of CAWUFW010008139.1, from coordinate 159,556 downwards.
ATTTCCTTCCTTTTGAGTGGAATTCACTGTGTGTGAGTGTGACATTAATGGCAAGATGGCTGACAGTGGTGTCCTGCTTTTGGTTGGTGCACAGTTCCCAGCATGGCCTTGTGCTCCCCACAACAGAGCACCAGTGTCAGACATCTTTGAAGTGGCTTTTCACTCCCTGTTAGGTGTGCATGCTTCAGTGTGAGCTTGCTGGGCCATGTGGGTGGGGGATGTTGAGCTGTGACTACCACTTCCATCATGCTATTGCCTACACCCCCTTCCCAGCATGCCCATACTTCCTTCCTTTTGACTCTGCTTCCCTGTGGGGTAGTGTGCCTGTGCTGAATGGATGGCTGACAGTGTTGTCCTGGCGTTTGTTTGGCTACAAGTCCCATGTGTGTCCCTGTGCTTCACACAGCATAACCCAGGGTTGTGGTTCTTTGTGGGATATTTAATTAGAGTGTGAGGCAATGCATTCTCCCAGGTGAGTTGTGTGGAGTTTGTGTTAAGGGTGTGTGTGAAAAAAGCTGCTGGTAACTATGGTCAGAGCTGTCAGTCCTCCTTCCCACCCAGCCAGATATCCCACCATGGAACGTGCTTCCATTGCAGGGAGTGCAAGTTTGCTTTCAGGATGTCAGTCAGTGGTGTCCTGCTGTTGGTTGGTGCACAGTTCCCAGCAGGGCCTTGTGCTCCCCACAGCAGTAGCCAGTGTCAGTCATCTTGTCAGTTGTTTTCCACTCCCTGTGATGTGAGCATGGTTCAGAGTGGTGTTGATGGGCCAATTGTGAGGGTGAGCAATATCTGTGACTACCACTCCCATCATGCTATTGCCTACACCCCCCTTCCCAGCTTGCCCATACTTCCTTCCTTTTGACTCTGCTTCCCTGTGGGGTAGTGTGCCTGTGCTGCCAGGATGGCTCACAGTGTTGTCCTTGCATTAGTTTGGCTACAAGTCCCATGTGTGTCCCTGTGCTTCACACAGCATAACCCAGGGTTGTGGTGCTTTGTGGGATATTTAATTAGAGTGTGAGGCAATGCATTCTCCCAGGTGAGTTGTGTGGAGTTTGTGTTAAGGGGGTGTGTGAGAAAAGCTGCTGGTAACTATGGTCAGAGCTGTCAGTCCTCCTTCCCACCCAGCCAGATATCCCACCATGGAACGTGCTTCCATTGCAGGGAGTGCAAGTTTGCTTTCAGGATGTCAGTCAGTGGTGTCCTGCTGTTGGTTGGTGCACAGTTCCCAGCAGGGCCTTGTGCTCCCCACAGCAGTAGCCAGTGTCAGCCATCTTGTCAGTTGTTTTCCACTCCCTGTGATGTGAGCATGGTTCAGAGTGGTGTTGATGGGCCAATTGTGAGGGTGAGCAATATCTGTGACTACCACTCCCATCATGCTATTGCCTACACCCACCTTCCCAGCATGCCCATATTTCCTTCCTTTTGAGTGGACTTCACTGTGTGTGAGTGTGACATTAATGGCAAGATGGCTGACAGTGGTGTCCTATTGTTTGTTGGGGTCCAGTTCCCAGCAGGGCCTTGTGCTCCCCACAACAGAGCAGCATTGTCAGCCATCTTTGAAGTGGCTTTTGACTCCCTGTGAGGTGTGCATGCTTCAGTGTGAGCTTGCTGGGCCATGCGGGTGGGGGATGTTGAGCTGTGACTAGCACTCCCATCATGCTATTGCCTACACCCCCCTTCCCAGCATGCCCATACTTCCTTCCTTTTGAGTGGACTTCACTGTGTGTGAGTGTGACAGCAATGGCAAGATGGCTGACAGTGGTGTCCTGTTGTTTGTTGCTGCACAGTTCCCAGCAGGGCCTTGTTCTCCCCACAGCAGTACCCAGTGTCAGCCATCTTGTCAGTTCTGTTCCACTCCCTGTGATGTGAGCATGGTTCAGAGTGGTGCTGATGGGCCAATTGTAAGGGTGAGCAATATCTGTGACTACAACTCCCATCATGCTATTGGCTACACTGACTTGACCAGCATACACAGCATTCCTTTCTTTCAGTGAGCTTCCCTGTGAGGTGGTGTTCTAGTGGTGGCTACATATCTGACTGTGTTTGTTGGTTAGATTTGTGCCACTGCCTAGCTCTATTTGTTGTTGGGTTTGTACATGTCATGACACAGTTACATATCACTATGAAATGGCATGTATTGTGTTTATCTGACTAACATACACATCTTGGGATGATTATGTTTTGTTTGCTGTGAATTTGCTAAGGGTGCATGGTTTGACTATCCCCTTGACAGTGATGTGTGTGTATTGTCACACGATATTGGGTATATTGGTTGTGTACTCACCAGGCTCTGGGATGTTTGATAGTCCATACACGCTCACTGGTGGTAGGATGGCCCGCACCTTCTCCTCCCAGGGCCTGAGGTATACTGGTTTGGCAGGAGGGCCACTGCCGGTGTGTTGGCTCAAGGCATTATCCTTCTTTAGTAGGTCCTTGACCCTCCTGCGCACATCATACCACCTGTTCTGGATGTCTTCCTTTGTGCGCAGACATTGTGATTGTGCGTTCACCCTGTCGACGATCCTCTCCCACATCTTGGTTTTCTGCGACATGGGTGTCTGTTGGACCAATGTACCAAACAGCTGTGGCTCTACCCTGAGGATCTCATCTACCAGGACTTCCAATTCACTGTCTAGGAACTTTGGATTCTTCTTTGGGGGCATGGTGATGGGTGGTGGTGGTGATTGATGTGTGTGTGTGTGTGTGCAAGTGAGGGTGTGTGAGTGTAGGTTTTGCTGGGTGTATGTGAGGGTGCTATTTGTTGGGGTGCTGATGGTGTGTGGCTTGTGTGATGGATGAGCTGTGAGTGTGTCTGTGGTTGCTGTCTGTTGGTGTTCTGTGCTGGCAGGTCATTAGAATTTGCAAAGGATCATGGTAGGGATTTGTGGCCTTTATATGGGTGGAGTTGTGGGTGTGTCTTTGTTCCCTGTTTCCCAGTATTTATTGGCTTTGTAATTGCTTGTTTGGCCCTTTTTTTTGTATTTTTTCCTTTGTACTTTTTGTGCATGTAGGAGACGTTCTTCTGACCGAGTCGGACGCTGCAGTTGTCTCGTGCGAGCTTCTCCGAGTCGTTCACGCTGTGTTTGTGCTGTGTTTCATGTGCGGCGTACGCGTCTGTCGCGGAGTATTGGGTTGCTTCGGCTCGCTGTTTTGTATGCGTGTCGGTCGTACGGCTTGAGCTCCGTGCGACTCGGTCAGGTTTTCCACGCATTGCATCGTACTGCGCGGGTCGGAGTTCGCGGGTACGTTTAGTTCGGGTTCATTCCTGGTGCGTGTCGGTCGGTTCGATTCGCGTGGTTTTCCGGCCGGATAGCTGTTTTCCGTGTGGTTCGGTCGTTCGGCTTGTGTTCCGTACGACTTGGTCGTAATTCGCATGCATTTCATCGTACTAGGCGGATCGGGCAGCACCGGTACGTGTCGGTTGGAATTAATTCCCGAACCGAGTCGGTCGGTACGTTTTCCGGCCCGAATCGGAATCGACCCCAGAGTCTGTTTGTTGCTTTTCACTGTGGAGGACAGCTTTTTTGTGGTCCGCCTTAAGGAGCGTGAGGCCAGTGGTGAGGGAGCCTATTTGCTGCTCTATTGATTTCCGTGACTCCCGTACTTCCTGCAGTATTAAATCTAGCTTGTCCGGGGTGGAGTCCATGCCAGTTGGCGGGATGCAGTTTAATGAGGGTGTTTGGGTGTTGATGTCTGATTCATCTTGCATCTGGGAGCCTGTTGGTGCCACCTCTGGCATTTTCATTTTCGTGCATCCCATGGTGTGGTGGTTAGTAATTTTCGTCTGGGATGGCGGTGCCAGCAGGCAAGTGCGTGGTGAGAGCCGCCAGTTAAAGCAGCAAATTGCTTCTGGTTCATGTTCGTGGACCCCAGGAGGGGGGGAGGGGGAGAAGGGGGAGAGGGGCCTCCGCAGGCACAGAGGGACAACGCCGGCAATCCGGTAAATATGGCGGCAGACCAATAGCCTCGGTCTGTCCCTCGGGCCATGCGGTTTCAGCGCCCAGTTCAGCAGAGGGCGATAGTCTGCCGCAGGTCGCGACAGCCGACACTGGTTGTGAGCTAAGCTTCAGTTAATAAGTATATCGGGGTAGGCCAAGGGATCAATTTGCGGTAGAAGATGGCCACCGTTGACAAAGCCCGGCCCCCGATAGTGCCGCACGCCATGTGCCCCAGGTCAATCAGCCAGGCGTTCGCCTCGTCATCAGTATCCAGAGGTCCAGGGGGGGACCCTCCGTGCGGGTGTCACAACACTCAGGGGGCGTATGGTGTAGTAGGCCCCAGTCACTCCATCCATTGCCCATGGGAGTGTGGAGCGGGGGCAAAGGGTCAGGGGACAGTTAAGTGCCGGGGCTTCACCCTGCGCCGCAGGGAAGACTGACTCACCGCTCTGCCGAAGACCGCACCTCGGTCCGATTCCCAGATCGGCGCCGCCCGGGGCTCTCCACTCAGCCTGGTGTAGTCCTGAGCAAGTATTCTTATTTTCGCCGATCCCACACGCCCACATGGGGTCCACTGGAGTGTTTCTGCTTAGGCTTGCGGACTCTTGTAGGTGGCGCGGGGTTTCCACCAATTCAGCCCATGCGGTGCAGCCGATATAAGGGGAAATAGGCGCTGGGGTTTTTTCAGGCCTAGATACTATCCCCTTTACCGGTTCTGGTCTCCATCCAGCCCCTGCAGGCAATCTCGGTGCCGGACAGCACAGGTCTTCGGCGCCCTCCTCCAGACAGCAGCGCGGAGGCCCCCAGTCTTCAGGAGCAGCGCTGGTTGGCCAGCACGCTCACCAGGTCCGATAACTTGCGGCCTCGGTTTCCCACTGATTGCGTGGCTCTAGTGTTGTCCGCTGGGTCCGCACCACTCTCCTCAGGTCGCCTCCATATACGTGCACAGTGGGGAGGAAAGTTAGTGCTGGATGCCCCCCAGCTTCAAGGATTTTGGCAGGATTATCGGGTCCTGGCACTGAGCTCCGCTATAGTGCGGCCGTCATGTTAGGCGGTTAGCCATGCCCCCCCATGGTGTATTTTACTGATATCCTCAAGAATTCATGGTGGTCATAGAAAGAAAACCTGAAGCCTTCTATGAACTCTCCGTATTCATCTAGTTATTTCATAAAATTAAGTAAATATGTCTCAAAATAGAACACTCAAATTAAGCATTGATGAATAATTGATAGTTGAAATGAAAGTTATTCTTAAACAAGAAATAAAAATGAGATCCCACACACTCAATATATATGATGTGATAGGTGTGGAGCAGGTAAAACAAATACAAATTAATGGTCAACCGAAAGCTAGGTTAAGATTAACGGGACAGATGTACTAACATTGGATTTAGTTATTCCAGAAATGTGAATTGTAATGAATTGCAATTTGGGAATCCCAAATCCATCTTTACAAACCCTGTACTGCACCATTTTTCGATTTCTTAAAAGTCACAATTGCTATTTTTTGCTTTGCAAAATGCGATTTCTAGGCAATCGCATTTTGCGAATTGGGAGTCACAAACTGCAACGGTCACTTTGGAAGCGACTGATGACATCACAATCAGGAAACAGATGCCATAGGGCACAATGTACGTGAAGATGGGCTAAAAGACAGAAAGTACAGGAGGAGGCCACGTGTGTCTCCTAGAAAGCAGACGGAGACTGGAAAAGAAAACAAACTTTTTCTGATGTCGAATTGGAGGTTTTGGTGGAGGAATGTGTCTCCAATAATGATGAATTAATTGGAAAAAGCTCCCATACAGTTTCAGAGACTAGAAAGAAAAAATAGGGCTTGACATCCAGGAACGAATTAATGCTGTAGATGTCAATCACTGTAGCATGGATGAAATTCGCAAATGCTCTTCAGCATGAGGTCTTCTTGTAAAGGAAAAGTTGCTGCCTGGTGAAAAGGAGCAGATGGAATAAGAGGTGGCCCTTCGACTGAAGTCCTTTCAACATTCATGGTGGAGATGAAAGAAAGCACCCTGCAGCCAGAGGCACTGAAAGGAGTATGTTCCATTGATACACGCCAGCGCCTGGATACCCTCATGGGTGAGAAGAAGCACTCTACAAATCTACTGATTGATTGATTGATTGGAATGATTGACAGATACACTACTTCAACAAACAGCAGCCACAGGTCAGTGACCCGCCCCCCTTAACTAATGCACTTTAAAGTAAGCAGCATTTCAGCATCAATATAGGCATATCCATCTAATATATATTAGGAAATGTACTATAAACATACACATAACGCGTAGCATTAGAAAAAAGTTATAAATGAACTGGCACACAAGACATTTTGAATATCTTCTAGGCTAAGTAGTCCACTGACTAACATGCACAAATGGTGACACAAAACAGTGGGGCTTATTTACAAGCCCCTTGCTTCGCCGGTACTTCACTTTTTCCCATATTAAAAGCGACGCATCGGCGGCGAAGGGGCCGGTAAATAAGCCCCAGTATATTTAAGTGTTTTTATGAAATATACTGTCCCTAATGTGTTTGTTGTAAGCCCATTGCAAGTTAGTATTATCATGCCAGACAATGTTACATGTATAAAAGTCAAGGCACTGTCTACAGACTTTAAGTTCTGCAGTTTCCAAGTTCAAACAGACAATCTCACCATGAGGAAGAGGAATATGGAATGGAGGAATGGTGGAGGAAGGCGAGGGAGAAGACATGGTAAACATCAGTTTATCTACATCTGTGCCAAGCCAACATGAGCAATCAACTGCACCTCATATTCGTTCTGCACAGTGTAGATCATATCAATCAACACCGAACGTCCAGCATCAGCATCCAAGGCCAACCCATGCTCAAACATAGAGGTCTCCATCCTGGAAACATACACAAACACATATATAGAGAAGCCTGAGCCCCCTGTTCTCCGACTCCCTGTCCCCTAAGAGCCCTCTTTTAATTGGCTCCATGTCCCTGACTAAATGGGATAGATTGAAATATGTAGAAAGACAGAAGGAACATAGAGGTAGACAGACTATCAGATAGCTAGGCACCTATCCGTGGATAGCTCAGCCAAGCAAGACCTATCTCTGCTGTCATATGGGATAGTTCTGTTACTTGCAGAAAGGTGAGAGTTAGCTCTGCTGTCTGCGACAGGTGATGAATAGCTTTTCTGTAGGTAATGAGAGTGACTTTAGCCAGCTGAGCAAGTTATTGACCTGATAACTGTGAGGAATAACTCTGCTATGTAAAGTGATGGATAGCTTGGCTGATTGCACCAAGTGAGGGGTAGCTCTGCTGTCTGTAATGGGTGAGCGGTTGCTCTGCTGGCTGGACTAAGCAAAATAAATCAGAAAAGCAAGGTATATATCTCTTGAGGAAGAGAGATAACTGCTGTGCCTATGAAAAGGGATCGATAGCTATGCTGACTGTGGGAAGTGAGGGATAGTTCTGTTGACTGCAACAGGTGAGATAGAGCTATGCTGTCTGCATTGCGCAAGATATCCACCTGCTTAGCAACAGATTCATCTGCCACAAATGAGGAAAAGAGCTGTGTTGTATGGCAAGTTCAGGGGCAGCTATGAAGGCTGTGGCAAATGAGGGGTAGTTATATCATTGGCGGCAGATGGGCACCTGCTCTGCTGCTCTGTAGGAGCAGACAGGTCATGCTTCTCCCTTTCACTAGTTGATGCAGGAAACAGCCTTTACTACACAGCCATAACTACGCAGTACCATTACAACGTGGGCAATACAACGAACGCGTTGTTGCCACGCGTTCCATTACCACGCAAGTCGTTACAACGACTTGCATCGGGGAACGTGTTGTTGGATTTTAAATCCAACACCTTCCCTACTGTTGCACAGACTGGAGTTGGAATAGTAATATATACTATTCCAAAGTCCAGCGCTTCCCTAAGGAAGTCGTTGTAATGACTTGCTTGGTAATGGAACGAGTGGTAACAACGCGTTTGTTGTATTGCCCGCGTTGTAATGGCATACAATGTAAAAGCATGCTTGACTGTGTCATACATCCATTTGATGCAATTACCAGCAGACATATTCAGGCCTCCTTGATCTCTCCTGCTAATCAATACATTTATTTAGCCAAAATTTGCAGAGAGACACGAAAGGAGAAGGAACTAGGGGAGTTCCAGTAACTTATTTGCCAAGACAGTTTGGGCATGTTGGAGGAGAGCGACAACAGCTTTCGAGACATAGGCCATTGTTAGCTGTTTAAGAGACAGAGCCCCACACTTTTTGCTCCCAGACCAGCAGATCTTACGCTGCCAGAGTTCTAGCCCCCCTGACCCTTTTCTGCCTGTATGACTGATTCTGCATATCAGCAGTTCTCTTACCTTATCTTACCTTACTTCCTTTCCAAAGAATGGGAATTTGAGTTTGGGATCAGATCATGTGGTACACAGTTGTGTTAACCATGTTGAGCCATCTCACTATCATGAGGTCAGTTCTCAGCATTTGTATTTGCACAACCTTGACTTCAAGCACTTGTTGTTCTAATGTCATAGTACAAAGTTAGTGGAAGTTCAACCGACTGCAAATGATATGTGTAATGATTACATCTCAATTTGAGCTAGATTTTCCAGAAAGGCTGCTTAAACATTTTTTTAAAATATTTATCCGTGCGCCTTCTAAGCACACTTTAAAAATAAGATGTACTAGAGGAAAGGTTTGTAGAACAAGAATAAGGCCTCTTGTTTCATTTTCAAATTTGCAAACAATTTGTTGGTTCACGATTTGTGCTGACAAATAATATTTCTTGTTATTGGGTGTGATAAGTAAATGGTGGATCTTGTGTCTTCACACAACTTTGCAAAGTTGATAACTTATAATTTCTTTTCTAGGACCCCCAAGAAAAGGTTGCTGTGATAGGGTCAAGTTATAGAGAGCAAATAGGTCATATTTGGTGAACTGAACATTGTGGTCCCAATAACCATATTGTAGTACCCCAGTTTTAGGTCTTTGCTACAGACCAATTGCTTCCAAGATACAGACAGTGGGATCTGGGTCAGCCCCTTCTTCCCGGTTGGATGGCTTTGTTGTCTATCATAGTTGTCTCCTCTTGATTCGGTTGTTTTTGTCCCTATTTTTTTTATTTGTCCCACTTTTGGTATCACAGCGGTCTGATTGGTTGATTTGTATCCTCCCACTGCTGAAGTTGCTTGCTTTCAGAGAATTTAATTTTTTTGCTTAAAGCACTCCATGGGAGTGCATGTGTTTCCTTGCTCTCTCCTACGTGTGCTGCTTTCCCCATTATTTTTTCCCTAACCCGTTTTTCCATATTGCTTCTCCTCCACTCCCCCAGCTTTTCCATTGTTTCACCCACCCCTCCTCATCCTGCTCGTTGTTTTAAATATGCACACCCTCCCACTTGTTTCCTCTTCCCCTCTCTTCCCCCAATGCATTTTTTAAACTGGTTTGCACTACCATGCTATCACGGCGTGTCCATCTTAAATGGGTGCTTACCCATTTCAAGATGGCTGCCAACAAGTGTGCATGTGCATGTATGTGTGGCCAGCACCAAGAAATGGGTTTGTATTATTTAAGCACACTATTTAAAAATGGCCAATGTCGATGTACATGCATCCACCATGGCGATCTTTGTGTTGGTTTGTTTAATTATTATAAATGCATTCAAAGAGCGAGACCATGGATAAAAACGCACTCAGGACAGCCTTCTTTGAATGCCTCTGTAATATTTTTATAAATCAAGTCAGGGAAGTCTGCTGCAAATGCACGTGCATCCACTGAGGCTATCCTACAACTAAAACATTGGCAAAGCCAAAATGTTTATTTGACAAAATCTATCACCTTTGTCCATGGTTCTTTCTATTGGGGTTCCAAGAAAGGCATTATAACATACATTGTACAGACATTTCTAAGGGCCTTATTATGAGTCTGGCAGTCTACGGACCGCCAGACTCACGGTGGTGGACTCCCGACCGACGTATTACAACTAGGGCTTTAGGGCCGTACTGGGACCATCGTTCCTTGGCAGTTGCACGCCAGTCCTGAGGCCGCTGCGGCCCGCCAAGCATATTATAAGTTTGCTTACTGCCATACTTTTCATGGCGGTGCGACCGCCATGAAAAGTGTGGCAGAGAGCAAACAAAGCGGGCCCTACAGGGCCCCCTGCTGCCTCACGCCATGTGGATTCATAGGCACCGCCCTGGGAACGCCAAAGAACCGACTGCCAGCCCAGGAGAAAACTCCTCATCTGGCGGGCGGTTCCTACTTGGGTTTGGCGGTGCGGGAGCGGGACGGTCCTGCTCCTGCATCGCCAAACTCATAATAAGGCCCTAAATGTTTAAGTAGGCCCCAGGCACTAAATGTGGCATTTGATTACTGTTTTTATCCATTAGCGTATTGAAAAATGTGGCATGCTTTGGAACTGGGCAGCCAAAAAGTGTGGTGTAGATAGAACCCTATGGCAAAATGAGCTGGCAATTTAAATACCTTACTCAACGAAAGGGCACTGATCTAATTAATATCACTGTTAAATCAGTGCTGAGCGGGTACCTGAGATTACAAGTGTTCTGGAGAAGACTGTGCACCCTTGCACACTCTGGCAGTATGTTGATGGATGCATGCAGTGGGGTAACATAGGCCCCTGCAGCCCCTGCAGTGCCGGGGGGCCCCAAGCTCCAGGGGGCCCCATCAGCACAGTACCCTGACCTGAGACCTTTTGACTGAGTAAGGAAGAGGGCCCCTCCCTGTACTTTGCAGGGGGGGCCCCCTCAAGTTTCGTTTTGCCATGGGATGCATGGTTAGGCGTCTTTGCTGCCTCTGCCGCACTGGCATGCCAATGCTTATGGTCATTTGGCAGGCTATCCGCAAGCCACACTGCAGATTGGGTGCAAAAAGTTGAGGTGGAACTGCAAGTTGAGTGCTGAGCAATGATGTCAGACTTGGGATTCCTATTTGTGTGCCAATACAACGCCATGGGTTCGTGAAAGAGATGTGGGCATGCTTTATAAACTGTTCTTTCCAAGATGGTGGTCTGTCCAGAGAATGCTATCTAATTTTCTCGATACAAAATTATGAAGATTCTCTTCCTGCGAGGTGAAGTCCTGTTTGATTCATGTGCAAGGAGGCATGCACAACTGATGAATGTGTTGAAATACATTTGTTCCCTTATTTTTGTATTGTGTTCATCTCCCTCTTGATATGTTTGTCCATGCTTTTTGTTTTTTGTGATTAGAGCTTCATCTTGATCTACTTCTGGATGTCCTTGCTCAGGTATACTCTCTACACTGAAGTGAGGGGGAGTTTGGTGCCTTACCATTAATTTTTGTATTATTTGTTGTCTTCAATCAAGAGCTGCAATATTGGCAAACAGTTTTTGCCCTTTGTGTTTTTTCCTCCTAACTGAGACGCTCTTAGGGAGACACTTAACACCTTTTACATGCACATCTTCAATGGGGGATGGCTACTGGCAGGAATCGCCCTCTACTCATTAAAGAAGAAGAAAACGTTTCATACATGTTAAGGGTCAAGTTCTTGACAACCACTTAAATATGGTTCTAAGGCAATACATGTAACTCCCTTAAAGGACTACTATTTTCTGTTTTCAAATCGTGTGCATCATTTGTAAAGAATAAAGTGGGAGGAGTAAACCTAACTTGCGTGAACAACTTAAAATGTTTTAATATGTATGTGTTATCAATTGCTTTTCCTCATTGTTAGATGGTCCAAACAATAACTTTTCTTTTGAAGTCAGTAATTTACAGATTCACTTGCTAGATTCAAAAATTCAAGTCATCCCCTTTCTAAACTGTTCTGATTTAAGCAACTACTTCGAGTCTACTCGTGGTTTGATTCAAAAGTTTACACACTTTGAGAGGACTCTTAGATTATATGTTAGGTAGCATTTCAGTGCACCACTACAAGACTGGGTTGTAGGTCATGGGTAAAGGGGTACATCCAGAGCACCATGTTAGCAATGAGTGGCTTTTTTCTGCAGCACTGCTCTGGCTTTCACTCCTGGTGTCACAATTGAAATACAAGAAGCTCTTTCTCTTCCGTGCTACAGTATTCATGAACCATTCCATTCCTTTTTGATGGGGAAAGCAAGCTCAACATCCTCATAACAAATTAAGTAACCTTGGCCTAATCACAAACATTTTTGACTGGTGCTATCTCATGTCTTTGGTGGTTAAAGCAGTGCTTGCTCCCAACACCTCTTTATCACTGTATTATGAAAACAGAATTCTGTAGGTGATAACATGTGACAAGAACATTTGTGCATATTTGGTCTGTGGCATTTTGTTGTTGTGGTTATGTGTTGTGTTGTTGCTATGTGTTTCTGCTGCATTATTGCAGTTTGATTTTATTGTGTTGTGCGGCAGTTGTTGAGTTCTGTTTTTACTGTTTTGCTGTATTGCACCATGGTATTTTTTAAATGTGTTCTGATATTCTGCTTTGTGTAAGAATGTGAATTATTAGTTGGGGTGGTTGTGAGACATCACCAAGGAATAATGTCACTATACCATATGAAGTCCAGTTCGGTTACTTTAATTTAAACCCCAGCTCAGTTCTTGGTAGCAGTGGCACAGAGCAGTCAGCTTACTCAAAGGAAGAATTGCAAAGCATTTACAAGTACCAAAACAGTGAATAAGTTGACAACATAACACAATAAACATCCCACTGCAATTTACAAAAGTTGTAACATTTTTAATAAACAAATCGATATCAAAACAACACAAATTGCATCCGGGAAACCGTAGGTATGATTTTTAGAATTCTGAAAGGGTTCTAGCACCAATAAGCACAAAGAGCCAACCGCAATTGAAGAAGTGTAATTTTGATCCCATCTGAGATGTTGTAGGAGTGCATCATACTTAAGCATAGTCAGCACTTGAATATATTCTGTTGTAATTAACGTTACTAAAAGGAGTGGAGAATTGCATACCGAAAGTACTCTACACAAAATGCATGTGTTTAGAATGTGATTATTAACCCCTTGGGTGTTCATGACAGCTCCACGCCGTCATGAGTCACGGTAGGCGTGTGCTCATGACGGCGTGGAGCCGTCATGCCGCTGCCGCTCCGCCCACGCGGCACTAATTCCCCGCCTGTGCAGGCGAATTAATGAGTGGGTGGGGTCATGACGGCACCACGCCATCATGAGCACACGCCGCCCGTGACTCATGACGGCGTGGAGCCATCATGAGCACCGAAGCGCCACGCCCACCCCCTAGCCTCCCTGCGCCGCGGTGGAATTCGCGGCGCAGGGAAGGGGTTAAAGATTTACATGCTATTTACATATTAGTGTAAACAGGATAAGCTAATATAAATGTGTCTCATTGTGAGTTATTAAATTAGAAAATGTGTAAACTAATGTTTAATCAGTTATTTGTATAACGTGAATTTAAAGCAAGTGCCTATAAACTGGCAATATTGCAATTCTTTATACCTGTATTAGAAACTGCATTAGTTGAATGTATAGAAATGTGCAAGTATTCTGTAGCTCTGTGCACTGCTAACTTGTCTGAAGTATAGGCCTCGAGAAGCAATTCAGTTAATGCTCGTGTTAAAGAATTAACTTGTGAATCGTATTTGACTTTTTCTTTGCTGAATGCATTTTGCCTAGCATTTTGTTTCCATGCAGGTATGAAGAGAAAGCCTCACTAGAGTAGAATAGGAGGGTTAGTTTTCACTAGATAGTAAGGTATGAGAAAGAAGATTTGGCAAAGAGAAGCACGGTAACGGGTAAGAATGCGAGTTCTCATGGGAGAGGAGAGGAATGACCAAGGACGAGCGAAGTTGTAACTTATCGATGTGGGAAAGGTAGCAAAAGTATCCAGTTGTGCCAGAGCGATTGAAAGTCACTGGCAGAGATCATGTGGAATTTTTACTGTGACTGCAGTTGTTATTTTATGCTGAACAATGAGAGGGACAGAGGAGTCCATTTTAGGTTTTCACAGAGAGCAGACCTATGCTTCTGCTTGTGTGGCTTTACGCTACTTGACCCATTGTCGGAGTGCTTTCTACTGAATACTCTGACGGCTGACACCTTTCTTTTTTTCCTGATTATGCCCTTACCCAAATGCTTTTAGTTTAGGATTGCCCTTGATAAGGTAGTGTTGGGAAAGATAGCTTGCTCATGCTTGCTAAAGAGAATCACCTGATGCAATTTACCCTTCATTTCTTTTTCCTGATTATCTGCGTCATCATCATAGAGTTAGTCATTTGCTTTGTATTATATAAAGTAAACCTCTTCAGGAGATTTGGACTTATTCTGATCTTTTTGTACTTTTATATGATTATGCTGAGATTGATCTACATTGATTTGTTTCTAAAATTATAATTAAACCCTACTAAACTCAGATCAAGTAGTCAAGTGGATTAATGTGTGGACACATTGGTTGCACTGTATTGAGATGCTAACAAGTGATTTCCTCCCTTCTCCTCTCATGCTGCTATATAGACCCGTCCCTTTGGAGAAATTTGTGTAAATGGGTCTAGACTTTAACACAGATATCTGGTAATGCTATACCAGGTCAAAGTCAAAAGTTAAAGCCGACCAAGAGGGAGCGTGGATCGGATACTGGGACCAGGTTCAGTCTGGTGGAAAGTTTCACCTTGTGAGTTAGAAAACTTTTGGGCAGTCGAAGATAACCGTTGGAAGAGGCCCCGGTGAAGCCGCTGAATTTTTGCGTGAAATCTCAGAGAGGGAGAAATTCTAAACTTTGCACTCAGGAAAAGTCCCTCATTGGTCAGATATTTTCAGTGTCTTCTCCCGGTGAAGATTTTCTACTTTCGGACTTAAAAATATATTTGCAAGTCAAATTTCTTTCAGCGATGCAAGCCACCAAGTTGAATCCGACCAGCGATGCGATGTCGGCGGCTGTGGTTTGGCGTCAGTCCGTTGGAAGCCTCTGGTTCTTATGGAAAAATCCTTAGAAAAGTTTCTAAGTCCCAGCTTCTAGGTTTAGGCAGGAGCAGTACACTTTGTCACTTATCCAAGGACCCCAGAACCTTAGGGAAACCTCTTGGGGGCCAGGACTTACTTCAGGGAAAGCCACTAGCAGGGTACAGGGGAAGACCAGTTGGAACTGGTCAGCTGGACTCTATAGGAAAGTGGGCTTCTTGCAGCTTTTTGTGACCCTGTAGCTTAACAGGAGTTCCAGTGCTTAGGTTCAGCAGGTGCAGGTCTCCTTCTCTTTTCCAAAGGTCCAGCAGTGTTTTGAGAAAGGTAGCCCGGGGTACCAATTTTATGCCTGGAACTAGCTTGTTGATGGGAAAGACTCCCTAACCAATAGTGAAAAAGTTCTCGTGGGCAACCCTACCTACTTTGACATCATTTCCTCGGGGTTTTGGCTCTAAACAATCCCACAGTGCCCTGCTCTACCAAAATCCAACTTGGGCAACCCTACCTACTTTGACATAATTTCCTCTGGGATTTGGCTCTAAACAATCCCACAGTGCCCTGCTCTACCAAAATCCAATGTAGCAGAATTTGTTTTCCCTTGGTCAGACCTATGGGTACACTCCAGAGGAGTGTCAAAGGAAATGAGAAAGTCCCCCTTCAAAACCCGCTCTGGGACAGGTTTCCCCCCACTGGGATTGGTGATACTCCGGCTACTTAGACAATGGCAGAGGCAGGCCTAGGTGTGAGCTTCATCTCCCTTTGACAGTAAGTGTCCCATTGAAGCTTGTACAGTTGGTGACCATATTCCTCAGGCTCTCCTGTCATGAGGATTTCACACCTCCCCCAGCCAAGGCCCTTTTGCTCCCTTTCCAGGGAGCAATTCACACATCCCAGCAGGCTGCGATGTGACAGTTGGGGATCATCTCAGAAAGGGCTATGAGTGGCTTTAGGCAGGAAAATACCAAGTTTCAAAAAGTGGCATTTCAAGATAGGAATTTTAAATTTCTCTTTAACATTGGATTGAATTTTAAATTCTTTTAATTTAAATTTTTGAAGCATGGGTCTAGATATTCCCAAACCAAAGTTATACATTATACAATGTTATTATGTAACCCAGAGCTTTATCCTGGGAGAGCCAGCCTCCCCACAGTGAAAAATCACTTTGGAGATGCTTCACTGCCAAGACATGTAAAACTTAAGAAAACATGTTCTTGTTTTTAAATATCATGCACCCTGCCCTTTGGCTACTTAGGGCTATCTTAGAGATCACTAATAAGTATTTAAAAGGAAGGTTTATTTGGCCAAGTCGAATTTGTAGGCTAAAAGCTGCACAGCTAGGCTGCAGTGGCAGGCCTACTGTCATGTTTTCACTTTTCACTTTAGTGGTGACACAAACAGTCTTGCAGTCCACTAGTGACTTTTAACATACAGGTCCTGGGTACGCAGAGTACTATGTACTAGGGACTTATAGGTAAGCTAAATTTGACAATCAGATATTAGTGGAGGGGTCAGAGTCTACACACTGAATGCTGGACGCCAGTGCCCTAGAGTTAAGAGGTAGTGAACCTGCACTTAGTCTAACAAAAAGTGGGGCAAAAAGTGTGGGTAATCCTGCAGAAAGGGCATTTTTCTCAAACTTTGTGTATGCTGTTGTGCTATGTTTTGCTGTTTACTTTAGATATGTTGACAAATGCTGCTAGTTAGCCAGCTAGACGCAGCATATGTCTTGAAATGTCCTGTGGCAATCCACCATTTACCATTGTTTAGGTGGTAAAATAGCACTGTTCCAGCTTTTCAAATACTTAAGACACCAGTCAGCCCAAAGGTATGACAGAGACTGTTTCTTAACTTAACAGTGCTAACTTTATGTGATGCAACCCCCATGTGTTTGTCCCTAGCTTACAATGTTTAGGAAACTGGGAAGCAGCTCAGAGAAGAGGCCCAGACAGTCAAATCAAGAATTAAATTGCTTTGCAGAGGGTAAAAGCCTGACTATTTGGTTTGGATTTCTCCCCTTTGGGATGGGATCCTTATGTCAATGCTGGAGTAGATAAGCTAAACAATGATAGAATAGAATGTTACTCAGACTCCCCGTATGTGCAATATGCATGTGGGAAGGTACTCAAGTGTACTCTCACTGTTGAGGCTCAAGCAGGACTAGTGAGAGGTTGCTTGTTTACTTGTGCAGAGGCTAGTGGATTTTTGTAATTTGTGCAGAACTCCTCGACTTCATGAATACTCATTTCTTTAGTCTTGTCTGTAATAAGACAGTTCAGAAAAAGATGGACTGAAATGGTACCCAGAGGAATTCCCAATGGTTAGGAGACATTTGATTATGCTTTTCCATCCAACACTTTATGTGTCACAGGGATCTCAAACAAGTGTTTCTCAAAACCTTTAATAATTGCTCGATTCCTGAAGACTTAAAAGACACATGTTTTCCTTATAATAAACTACCAGACTAATACCAAGATGCTTGGCACCGTGGCATATCTGTGGTATACAAATTGAAATTTGGAGAAAAAATTATTGTTTGGTGTATCTAAAGTAGTTTCTTTTTAAAGAGTAGACCATACACTTTAAAGACACTGGCAGAAATTAGGCCATACCAGCAAACAAATCAATATGCACAATTAACAGGAGACCATGAAGCAATGGGAAGAAACTAAATAAGCAATACTGCATAAAATGAATTGATTGTACCACATATACGAATACACGGTAATCCAAAATATTTAACATGATTTCCATGCACATCAATCAATGTTTCAAACACAAAATGTATTCAACTGGAAATAATCCAGTTTTCTTATTACAACCCATGGGCGCAGTCCCGGTCTGCGTCAGTGCGCTCACTTATTGCATTGGCACAGGCTGTGATTATGCACCTTGTTACAAAAGGAAATTGAACTTGCTCCCTCCTTGTCATGCCATTTCTCCAGCATAAGCATAGACTTGTTGGCCTGTTGGGCAGCACGACTGAGAGGGTCCAAAGTTAAGGGCAGATTTATTATTATTTTGTGCAGCACAGCAAGCCACCTTACGGCGCTGTGCTGCGTGAGAGGGAAAGGGCAGGCATGAGCCGTATTTAACATGATATGGTGCATTACTGTCTTTTCCTTGCGCTAGCACACAATGTGCTGCCTAAACCCAATGCAGGCACCCTTGCGCTGTACTGCAAGGGTGCCTGTGTTGAAGACAGGATTGTTTTTGTGCAAGAAGGGACACCTTCCTTCACAAAAACAATCTTCTGAGGCATTGTGCTGTGTCTATTACACATAAAAAGAGGTGACAACGGGGAGAAATAAAGATATTTCTCCTTATTGCGCCTCACCTGAGGAGGCGTAGCATTTTGACGCATTCCCTGGTCTACCAGTAATGGTAAATCTGGGAATGTGCCAAAATCCATGAGTGGATGTGTGGGAACACCCACGTGCCACCCATGGAACGCCTCCATAAGGCAGAGTAACACAACGCAGCAATTTGTTCCGTGTTGTATTATTCAATTTATCAATCCACGCAGGGCCACACAAGGTGGCCTAGTAGTTGCGTTGCTCTTGCTCTCTCTTGCGTGGCGCAAGGGCGATGCAACTCAATGATAAATCTGCCCCTACTGTGCCTCCTAAGACCCTTTATGCCTTCTCTTCTCTTCGACCGCTTCTGTAACATTGGCATAGGGGTATCACTATCTTGAGGCTATTTTCTAATTAACTTTTTGTAATACCCCTTAAAACTGTGCATGCATGAAATATGCATCAACGCCATGTTAGGGATATTACAGAAGCAGCTTTGCAAGCATCTTTTGCCACTTCTG
This sequence comes from Calotriton arnoldi, assembly GCA_963921515.1. Taxonomy (NCBI): domain Eukaryota; kingdom Metazoa; phylum Chordata; class Amphibia; order Caudata; family Salamandridae; genus Calotriton; species Calotriton arnoldi. Next base: position 140,908 of record CAWUFW010008139.1, on the reverse strand, counting down.
CCATACAGAATGTCCCTAATAGCACAAAAAGGAAGAACTTGTGTCCACTGAGTCCCCCTGGTCCCTGGCTTTCTGTAAATTCAGGAGTTTGTGCATGTAAATGCTGAAGGCTAATGAATGTAACCAAAGCATCAGAAGCTTTATTGTACTCTGACAACAAAAACATTGAACAATTCATGAAAACTTGGAAAATAACTTTCAACATTTTTCAAACAAAGATTTATTAAAACAGAATATTTCAATATTCTTCAATTGGATCTTCCTGTAAATGCACACTTTTCCTAGTTTATGTTTATATCAGTTTTATGCATGGTTCTCAACAGCATGAATGCCAGATTTTAATTCTGGTAATTCACTGCTGCTACATAGCAACAGTGGTTAAGATAAGGTGTTACTAGCTGTTGCTACTTCATAAAGGAATTCCAGGCTGCTCTGGCGAGGCTCTCACAGAGCCTGTCACTGCAGGCCTGGCACTATAGACAGGACATCAGGTGAGTAGGGTGGGGGAAGAACGGTCAGAGGGTTGTTTTGGGTGTCTGGCAGGAGGCAAGTTTTTCTTTTTTTTACTAGCAAGGAGAGGACATTTTATGAATGACTCCCCCAATACTCTTCTGTCCCTCCATTTTTTTAAATTTGTTTTATTAAGTTTTCACATGAGCATTATCCGCCAATTGTAGTTTACACAAGAGCACATCTATGCACATGGTGATTTACCGGGGCATATGGGTTAAGATGCAGAGAACTGTTATTGTAATTTACGTTAATTTCCAATCTCTAGATCGCTCAACCCTTAACTAGCATCAGCAGTATACCCAAACAATGCGGAAGCCCACCTCTATCCACCCATCTTGCACAATAGCCCACATCCAACTTCGCACTTCTCCTGTCCCCCAGGTCCAGAATCTTTATTATTTCACAGTAGTAACATGATTAAACCTCTGATATAGTATTCTATTTGCATATTAAGAAAAACTGTGTCATAGGAATAGTCCCTCCATCTCAAGATTACGTGAGCTATGCAGTATTATTTACTCCTCTTCATCTACAAAGGATGTAATCAATCTTGTCCACAGATCCACAATAGGTGTGTTACGGATGCCACTCTGTTCCTCAGCCCGTATAGCAGCTCCCTCGACCATGAACCATTGTTCTACTGCCATTTTCCACCTCCTATGCAGCAACCCCTCAGGAGATCCCCAGTGTTGCACTATGTTGCTACGATCAATAACGAGAGCCATGTATAAGAACCTATTGTCTACTTTCTTTTCCTCCCTACGTGGATATATCCACAGAAAACACATCTCTATTGTTTACAATTCCTCTCCACTTAGTGTATGCTCCATGTCAGCCACAACCGTGGTCCAGAATTGTGCTATAACGGGTAGCTGCACATCATATATATAAAGTTGGGATCCAACAAAGCACAACAAGGGCAGCGCATGGTGTCTATCTGCATCAAAACGTTCAATCCATGTGGGGTCAGATACGTGGCATGCAGATAACTGAACTGCTTGCATTTATAGCTGGTATTTCAAGAGACCTCATGGACATGCTCCAGGGCTTGCTCCTATTACTTCCCACTGAATGCTCTGCCCAGTGCCACCTCCCACTGAGAGCGTAGCATCGGTATTTCGTCTGTTGTCATTGGCAGGAGTGTTTTATAGAGCCACGAAGACTGGCAGGAGCTCTCTAAATGCGTCCACCTTTCTGCTTTCTGCAAGGCTTCCCCCACCCCAGCCCCTCCTATCCATGCATTGTCCTTAAAAGCAAGAGCCGATGATTTGGGTGGGTTGTGTTAAAACAAAGTATGTCAAGTAGTCAAGTCATGTCGGAAAAGGTTATAGATTTATTCTTCAAGTTGTATCTTCAGTTACAGGTTACAGGAAGATAAGTTCCATGTAATGCCCCACCAGGAGCAGCCTTCTTGCTGCTCAGCCCATACACTCCAACTGATCCTTCTTCAAGCACAAACCCTCTCAGCATTCTAATAACCTCACCACTGGCTGAGTAGCAAGGCAGAGAACAACAATGGGGGGGATGCATTATATGAGCAAGTAGATTACAACACATCTCCCTCTTTTAAAGACAATAGAAAATCTTTTGGATGCAAGATGATGAAACACACAAACAACACATCCAATAAATTTATCAAAACCACACGCCCTTAACCAACTAGGAAGGACACTAATATAAAAGTTTCAACCCTGACACAGTGGGTATCTCAACTCACCTCGCCTCACATCAGGTCAACTACTTACAGGGTATCTTTCAACCCTTACACAGTGGATAGGGTATCTTTCAACCTGTGCACAGTGGGTATCACATGACCCACCTTGCCTCACAGCAGGGCAACTACACACAGGGTATTTTTCAACCCTTAAGTAGTGGGTATCTCACATAACCCACCTCGCCTCACATTGGGGCATCTTTCAACCCTTACAGAGTGGGTATCACTAACCCACCTCGCCTCACATCAGGGCAACAACTCACAGGGTATCTTTCAACCCTTAAACAGTAGGTATCTCACTCCACCTCGTCTCACATTCTGGGCAACTACTCACAGTTATCTTTCAATCCTAAACAAACTTCACACAGAATCTGTTTCAACATCTGTACATTTCCATACAGACAAGGCTGCACAGGGTATCTCTCAACCCCTACACATAGCCACAGTGCATGTAACACACTCCCCCTATGACAGAGAATATCCACAACAAAGTAACCATAACCCAATTAAATACACATTGCACAGAATAACATAGTCAGCAAACATAGACTGGCTAAAATGAAAGTCACCAAAGGTATTAAAGGTCCCCCTTCCTGTGAGCGATCTCTTACCTGACATTTCATACCCAGCATGCCACTCTAACATTTGTGCACACTTCTTATTTAACTGGCATGAAGAAGTCCAAATGTTTCTGCAACTGTACATAATCCACAAAGTTCCACTGCTGCACAAATTACATGTACGGACCACTAACAGTGCCCAAACCAAGTGCACGCCCTGGAGTGCGTTTGACTTCCAAATTACTAGGTAGAATTGGTTCGAAATCAATTGTCATTTAGGACATCATAGTCATTCACCATTAGGTTAATGTGCCAAACCTGGGTATAGCATGCATAGGAAATAGTGAATAGAGGATTCCTTCGTCTTAACGATCACCAAAACACACGCCCTTCCCAACTGTGCACCTAGGATGACACACACTGCTTTAACTGATGACCTACACACTAGGTAAGCTGCACACGGCTGCACCCATCACGTTCTAGTCTTGTTCTCTGTTGTTGTGATGTCAGATGATACGCGTCACGTCTACACTCCCTGAAGCTGCTCGTGTTCTAGACTCTTTTCTCTATAGTTGTGATGTCAGATTGAGGTGCACGGTTGTCAGCGTTAACCCTGGGCGGTGAACTCCGCTCCGCTCGCGGAGTTTGCAGAGTTTTCTGCACTCCGCATTATGCGGAGATCGCAGAGTTCCGAAAAATTCCGCTTCGCGTTGCGGAGCGGAGTTTTTTTCCTCGCTCGTGTTCGTCAACGTCAAGTTGGCGACCGCGAGCGAGGAAAATCAACCTCCCAGCGAGATTTTTCCTCGTTCGCAATCGTCAACATCAAGTTGGCGAGCGCGAGCGTGGAAAATCAACATCCCAGCAAGATTTCTCAACGTGGGGGGTCAGGTTTCTCATTGCGAGTGGTCGAGTATGCTCGCGACCGCTCGCGTTGAGAAACTGCCTGTTCGCGTTGAGAAAGCTGCCGCTCGAGTAAAAATCTACTCGAGCGGCAGAAAAGGAAAGCTTGCGCTGTGCATGGTGCCGTTCGCAATGATTGCACAGTGCGGCCAAGCATCCGGCACTGTGCAATCACAGCGAACAGCATTTTTCTAGTATACTCCGCCGCTCGCGGAGCTCTGCGTAGCGCGACGGAGTTTTTTTTGCACTTCGCGGTGCTCCACGTAGTGCAACTCCGCGAACTCCGCCCAGGGGTAGTCAGCGTTAATTTTCACAGCTGACATCACATTGGCCTGAGTGCTTGCTCCTCTGCCACGTGGGCATGACCTGTCCTCTCGCTCCCCCGCTCAAGCTGACATCAGACCTCCTGCCACTGCTCGCTTCCGCCTCCAAAGAAACCTTCACTCTCTTTCGCTCCACCTGCCACCAATAGGACCTCATAATAGCCCAATGCTGCTGCAAAAACAGCGCGCTAATGGCGATTAAGTACATGTGCCAGTTGCGCATTTGTATTGAGTAATAACCTCTCAAACCTCAATATGCGCTCTCACCATATTAGGGCTAAATCCTCTCAAAATAACACCACCGCTGCAACGTATTGGCAAACTCTGCCTCAGTTGACTATAACTTGAATTAATTCAGGTTGCCAATTGTTCGTGAACATTTCCAACCCTGCACAGCGGCGATAGACACACGATCAGATCATATCTTGGCCCTACAACAGTCTCTTTGTTGAATAAGCTAGTCAAACACTGGTTCACTCCTCACCACAAATGCAGCATACTCTGTTCTTCTGTGAGCCATTAAGTAGACCACCCACACAGCCTGCAGGCTGTCTGCTGGTTTGAGACATTGATGGGGCTCAGGGTGTCCACTTGTCTTTTTAAAAGTTTATCTTCTTCTCAAGTCTTTGATATCTTTATCCTCCTGTCTTCTCCTTAATGTCTTCAGGAGTTCCACTAGTTTTTTGTTACACACGCATAGTTTCTATTCCATTTGTCGCCAGTGTTAAAACGAAGTATGGCACGCAGTCAGGTCATGAAGAAAAAGGTTATAGATTTATTCTTCAAGTTGTATCTTCAGTTACAGGTTACAGGAAGATGGTAAGTTCCATGTAATGCGCCACCAGGAGCAGCCTCCTTGCTGCTCTCCCTATACACTCCAACTGATCCTTCTTCAAGCACAAACCCTCTCAGCATTCTAATGATCTCACCACTGGCTGAGCAGCAAGGCAGAGAAGAACAATGGGAAGGATGCATTATATTAGCTAGTAGATTACAACAGCTGTGTATAACATAAATGTATAGATGGGTAACGGAGTATAAAATGGATGATTTTTACCTCAGTGTTCTGAGTGACATCGTAGACAAATCGAACTTTGCTCTTTATGCATATTTGATGTCAGTCAGAACCCCTTAGTGAAGAACATACCTGTTATTCACTGTGCTCATCTCCAGTTCTATATACTTACCAAATGATCCTTTATCATCTAAATGACAAATAAAACCATCCATAATTCATTACATTCATACATGTGCGCTCTAAAACTCGGCCTCTGAAAGAACAAGAATTATTGGCCATAATCTTGAATTTCAGAGAGCCTTTGCCCACTTACGTCCTCTGATGCGTGACAGCATTTTACCGCAGTACCTCATGCTCAAACGTAAATGCTGCTACCAGTTTGCCTCACCGTGAGTGAAGAACGTCTCAGACCCTTACACAGCTCACATATGCCTCCTACGGAGGAAAACCTGCAATCGCTGTACAGCCATGGTCCCCATGGAACCTACTGTCAGTCAGGGCGCCTCAGTACTTCATCATGAGTATGAACGGCTACAAAAATTCTGCAATACATTAAAGTAAAATGGGAATTTTTCCAACATGTCTGTCCCTAAAGATCAGAGGCATACAATATAGTCTTTCCCGGCACAGTCAATGGTAAGTTGGTTAATGCCTTGCCTTGCCTTGTGGTTTTTAAGTGTGGAAATAATCGCTCTATAAAGCTTCTCTTAGGCTTATAAAGGCAAGGATTTTATTCTATAAATGTGGGATCTGCTTAGGCATTTTGCACACAGCACAAATTATTTGTGTTAACAGATGACTGTATTATGAGGATAAAGGTTCTGTCAACTGCAAATCAAGTCTTGTGGTTTGTGTACTTAGTTGCAAACAGGTTTTTATCTGGAAGGTTTTTAAAAATAATTAAATTGTGAGCTTGGTTACTTGGAAACCGAAAGGTAGTTCTGAATGAAGCGCCCGTCAAGCAGCTGCATTTTCAGACATTCTATCAGAAAGATTTTAAATCGATGATTTCAATAAGAGAAAAAGAGGATGCTCCCCTTATTATAGGGTGAGAAGTGGCCATTAAGTAAATGACTTTGGTTTCCATGTTAAAATATACAACACATATAAACCTTAGGGTGATATTCTCAAGAAAGTGTGATAATTACCGCAAAATTAGCTTAACGCAACTTTGCACATCGCAGTCTATCGCGGGAAAATAACGCTGTGTTAACGTTGTATTCTCAACACGGCGGTACCATGCGATAGTCGCACGCTAACGCGTCAAATGACGGCGATAAAATTACCGTGACGGCAAAAAAACGCAAAACACGAATGCGAAAAAAGTTGCGATGTGGCCAACCGCGATAAAAAAATCAGCGATAACCAGCGACAGGCCTGCAATTCCCACGCATCATGTGGGAAAATGCACTACAAAAGCACCGAAAAACACAAACAAAATAATTTAAACTGCGTAGCACCAGGGAGGAAGCCGGAGCAAGTACAGAGGACGACCAGAACCCCACAAGCCCCCAGGAGGACCAGCCTGGGACTTCGGGGTCACAGAAGGGCAAGGAGAAGAAGACGAGGAAGATGAGGTTCAGTCCGCAGGAAAACAGGATCATCATCATGGAGGTGATAGAACACCACCAACAACTGTACGTCACCTCCAACGTGTCATTGGCAAATAAAAATGCAATATGGCAGTCCATCCTGGACAAGGTGAATGCAGTCGGAGTGAGGAGGAGGACAATTAGAGAGGTCAAGAGGCGCTGGAATGATGCGAAGCGCAAAACCAAGAAGAAACTCGCTGACAACCATCAGGCAGCAATGCAGACTGGAGGTGGCAGTCCAGCGGAACACCAGGAGCTGGATGAGATGGAGGAAATGGTGTCCACAGTCATCAGTGGGGAGACGGTGGCAGGAGTTGGGGGTCCGGACACTGCTCGACATGACCTGACACAACAGCACCAGGGTGAGTACCGAACAGGGACTGGGGGGATGGGGGAGATGGGCACAATGGCACACATGCACAATTAAGTAGAGCACACTGCACACCCACAATGACTCTGGATCATGTCCCTGATCCCCTTGGCATACTGCAGCACACATACAAACAGCAAGTAGGCCCCCGTCCACTATGGGCACAAAGGGGTCCCTCCCCACACAGCACCAATCTCACAACCAACCCATGCACACGTGTTAAAACCAGCAAAGCTGCGTGTCAGTGAGCCACACTGACAATGCAAGAGACACTGCATGACGAACAGCATGGCTGCAGTCAAATTATCATGACATGGTGCACGACACGACACTGAGGTGGCTGAGTGTGGAACACATCCGTAAAGGAGCAGGTCACACTCTGACACATCCACCTGCACAAACAACCCCTGACGTCAACAACACATCTGCGGATAAACTATGCCCAAGAGTCCAAAATCCGAACTAGAGCCAAAATTAGCCAAGTCTGCAACATCTCAGCACTGTAGAAGCACAGACGTCAAAGGCACACCGCCTCAAAGGGATAAGGGGCAGCAAAATCAAAGCTACAGTGGCGACTCTCCCACAATGCAGCACACACACATAGCAATAACAGCACATCATCATTTACGACAATGTGGTACACAGTGCAACACTCTCACTACAGAACAGAGGACACAACTGGTTCCGCTTGTGCGTAGAAACTGGCCTATCACATCTGGCATAGCAGGAAACTGTGAGATGATAATGTACGTGTACAACCTCACATCCGTGATGTATTACAAATGTCCACTGTCCCGCATCAAATAGTCAGCTCCTCCCAAACAGTCACAATGTACATTGTCATGCAGTCTGTATGTAAACTTGAACAATGCGTCAATATACATGTCAACACAATGTTAAAATGCATCTCCCCTTCACATTGCAGAGGGACAATCAACACCTCCTGCAGAGCAGACCAGACAACTCATCAGTGATGATGAAGAGGACCTCCACACCTTCGACACCGACGCCCTACAACAGCTAATGAACAGCCACGGCAACCCACCTCCAGGAGCAGGGCAGCCCAGCTGCTTCGAGGAGACCCCACCCCCTGCACAAACCACACAGCAGGAAGCACCCACCACCACGGCTGGCTCCCAGCACCTCACCGAAGAACACATCGCATTCCAAGGCCATGTGTTAGACTGCCAGAAGGAGGTGGCTGAACAGGTGCGGGTGGGGTTCGACCTCATGGCAGCCAAACTAGATGACATACGTGGGTGTCTAAGTCCCATCAGGGACCACTTACACTCCCTAACGGACACCCACAGTTCGCTCCATGATGTCCAACAATCCATGCCCGACATCGCTGGAGTCATGACTCTGAGAGGAGAACAACTGTCTAGTCAGAGTGGCCTCAGCGATGTAAGCCTTGAGTTGGCACAGATGCTGAGGATAATGGAGAACATGGAGCGGATGCATGCGGAAAGAATGGCTGCCACGGATGCACACCAGCGAAAAGTTGTTGTGATCTTCCGTGCCCTGCAGATCCTCATCATCGCATTGCTGCCACTAAGGCAGTCGCTGATGAATGCTGCTGGTACTTCTACACACACATTTCTGGCCCCTGATGTGTCAGTGGCACACAGTGCTGCAGACCAAACATCAGCACTCACATGTCAGACAGATGACATAGAGGACGAAGATGCTGGTGATTCCACCTTTGTAGTAAGAAGGAGCCAGTAGCATTCTTCTCTGCCATATGCCCTGTTTCAGCTTGGTTCTGCCCTCTGCATCATGCCCTGTAACAACACCTCCCACTGTCCCCCGAAACACTCTGCGACACTCACCTTGGACCTCGACATGGACTGCCATATTTTGTTTGCTTACCAATGACACAGCAATCAGACTGCGGACTGTACTCTTCCTCTTCCGATGTACTTGTCAATCCCTAAATGACTCTGGCTGGCCCTCCACTGGGCTACAATGCAATGTGGGGTTTGCATCGCCATGTACTGCTCCAGCTCCGACACTCCACCGAATGTGAATAAATCATTAAAATTCACACAGATGTGCATTGTCCATAATCGATCAAGTATGAAAGTATGGATGAATGTAAGGACATTGATTGCCCAAAAAGGTACACCCTGGGAAATGAAAGCAATGCGCATGTTTGACCGTGACACACATAGGAAGTGAGATGACTGAGAAAGTGTGCACTAGCTGTGGCCTCATTGCTCTGAAACAACAATCGCGCAATTTCTCAACTTTGCCCCACGCAATGTTAGAAATAGGGCTGGGTATGAAATGTCAAAGTCGTTGGCAGGCCTAAAGTAGTGTCCACCATCACATTTGACAACAGAACATCTCTTCGCATACCTACTCACACTCAACTGGGTGGACACAGCCTATAGTGATGGATCACATTGATCCACATGGCAAGAATATGGACACCATACTCACATTGCTGAAGACACGTAAGAGCACAGGTCTATCAGCAACTATCCCAACCACTATGTCTGGCTCACAGAGGTGGAGCTGGCAATAGGGACTCACCCCTAAGTGAAATGCGTCAGTCACTCCCTCCCTGTGTACGGACAATGCTCATTGAGGCACACGATTTGTCATTCTAATCAACACTCATCACAGTTGAACACTAGTGAAGTTGCGTAGACTTTATTAGCATGTGCGTGTCAGTACAGGCAAGACAAGGGCCACAACATGCAGACCAATGCATCAGACACTAACAGGCAGCATTCAGTCACGGTACAGTTCCACGTGACAGGCGTTGTGCATGCGCCAGGGATGTTCTGCCATTGCGTTGGTGGCTCTCGTAGAACCGGCACTCTTCTGACCTGCTGCAGTTATGTGGATGATATGCCACAGCTCGGAGCAATGAGTCGTATGTGTGTGCAACCTTTGGACGTATGGGTTGTTGTGTACGTAAGTGTCAAGGGCATTCCATGCAAGAGTACCTCGAGCAAGAACTTCTGTGTGTGGGGTGTGGATACGTTGGTCTTTCATTAGCGCTGTGCGTAGTGTGGGAGTCATCATCTGCTATGGTATCTCTCTCAGGGGGTGCCAGCCGCATGCAAGACCAAGGTCGGAGGTACAGATGTCCTTCCGCCTTATGTATTGAGACAAAGGAGCTTTCATCCCTAATGTTAGTCTGACTACTGCTTGCATTCTGGAAATGTGATGTGGCTCTCGCGCTGCAATTGAGGCTAGGTCTTAGGCTTATGGTGCACCAATAGCGATACACACAGAACAGTTGGCATGCATAAGCCAAGAGTCCGAGCGGCCTTGCGCTCCTTGTACAATCCCTTCGTGCGCGGCCGCCCTCCGGGTGCATGCAACATTGCAACATTGTCGATTGCGGGCCATGTGGCGCAGACACTGCAACAGAGACACACGCATCAGTTGGTTTCCTGTCCAGCCCAGAAATGAACCACGCCCAGAGCCCAGGGATAATTATTCACACCCCTACGCTGGTCTGGCGTACGCCGACCCAGCCCACTCGGCTTACGTATAAAGGGGGAGACGACGACGCTTCGTGTCCCAGTTCTTCACCACTGCTGGAGGTGACATGGCTGCGTCCACCTGGCATATCACGAGACTCAATCATAAAGGGTCCATGACTTGCATTGCGCAGAGTTGGTGTCACCGGATACACTGCAGCCGGCACGGGCCTACCGCCACGGGACGGTGACTTTTGGTGCACTGAGGTAGGGGCACCTTAAGTGCTGAGCGGGTGTGCAGCCTGCGATGATGCTCTGTCCTGGCGGTCCGGACTGGTAAGGATTTGTGTGAACCCTGCTGGACCGCAGTGTAAGCCTGAGCCAGCGGGCAGCGCGGGCCTACCGCCACGTGGCGTTGCCTCGCGGTTCACAGAGTTAGTGGCACCTATAGAGCTGAGCGGGTGTGCAGCCTGCGATGATGCCGTGTGCACTGATATGATCTCTGCCATTGCGAAATCAAGACCCAGAATCACGTGTGTGACCTGCTGCATGATGTGGAGGCTGCCAAGGTCGCGGGCCCCGGGCTTGGAGCTTGCACCGGCACGTGGTGGGCCCTCTTGGAGACACTCTGGTGGCGGAAGGTGAGCAGTGAGGCCTGGGTGCGCAGGGGCGGGCAAACACCGCTGGGCGGCAGGAGTGGCTGGGGTGCAGCAGCCTGTGTGCGCAGGGGCGGCCAAGCGATGATGGCGTGTGCAATGATATGAATTCTGCCATTCATAAATCTGGACTCTGTTTCAGATAAGGGACCTGGTGGACTGCAGTGTATACCGGCACGTGGTTGGAGACACACCAGTGGCAGCAGGTGAGCAGTGAGGCCAGGGTCCGCAGTGTCGGCACTCTCTCTCCCTCTCCCTCTCTTCCTTTCACTGTCTCTCTCTCTTCCTCTGTTACTCTCTCCCTCCTTCTCCCTCTCTTTCACTGTCTCTCTCTCTCTCTTCCTCTGTTTCTCTCTCTTTCTCCTTCTCCCTCTCTCCCCCTTTCTCTCTCTTTCTCTCTCTCCCTCTCTTTCACTCTCTCTCTCTCTTTCTTTCTCTCTCTCTTTCTCTCTCTCTCTGTCCTTTGATGAGCGCATGACACACCTTCTTATCTTGAATTTTGTCTTGCAGGCTGTATCTTACAGATTGTCCAGAGGAGACCCGCCATGACTCTTCCGAATAGTTGTTTTGAGTTAAATTTGAATAAAATAATAATTTGTTTGGAAATTCAAAGATGAATGAATGATTCTCCTTTTTCTGACCACACATGAATGTTAATTGTTGTACTTGTGCGACATCAGGCGAATTGTTTTGTTCATGATTTCGTAAAGTTGATGTAAAATATCTTTGTCCGGGGTAGGGCCCCGGGGGGAAGGGGGGGTTCTGGGGGGGGGTGGCGGTGGGTGTTGTGGCCCTCTTGGGTGTCCGGCTGCATGATCAGTGACTCCATGGCATCTGTTGTTCTTCTGGTGTGGCTGTGGGCTGGGCTCCCATTTCTGGTGCAGGTTATCGTCCAACTTAATACCAGGAAAGAGCAGGTGTTAATTCCCTGCTGCTAACGCGCCTTATCGCATGTTTTGTGATCTTATCGCCGATCTGGCTGGTCGTTGAGAATGTTGCGAAGTGGTGTTGTCGCGGGTTTTTGCACGGGAACGCCTACTCTGCATCTCATTAGCGTTAGTTGCCGGTGTCATCCGTGGCGATGTTTTTTGCGGCTGCTTTCGCAGGAAAACTGGTGATATCGGCTGTTAGCACCAGCTTGTGAATAGGGCGATAAATCTATCGCCACTTTGGCTGCGATAAAGTGCCGCTAACTCGGCGATAAGTCTTTGAGAATATGCCCCTTAGTGTTTATAGTCAAGTCAAAAAGGTCAGTGTTTCCAAATGGTGCTCATTTTGCATACATAGGATAACAACAATGGAGCTTGTTCTTGGATCTAAGACCTCCACTGGCATAACTATCCACTCAACAGTAGAAGGTGCCGTGGGGTAGAGGGGGGGGCAACAGGTGTGTGCACTTGCTCTTTGCACCACTGGGGCACTTTGGTATTACAGGTGTGGTGGCAGATGCTGGTGTAACCCCTTCTGTAACACAGATTGTACCTGTGCTAGATGTGCACGAGTGTGCTTGCAAAGGAGGATGCCCCATTTGTATTTTTTGTGATGTGCATTAAAACTTTACAAAGTTTCCTTATATGTTTGAAGTACACCTGCCTGCTACGAAGCAACTGTACAGTTCTATTCAAATTTAATGTGATTGCTAATTGTTTTAATTAGTTGCAAGCATGTGGACACCATGATTAGGCAGCAGTATTTTTTCTTCTTTGCTGTTTCTTTCTATTTTCGTGGCATATGCTTAGAATAAAAAAAATACTGTTGCAGGACCGTGCCAAGTCCGTACATATTGACTTTGCCAATGCTGGTTTTTATAAATATTTCCTAAAACTCTCTGGGTGAGGTAGTGGAATTGGGAGAACTCCGAATTCTCATGTAAAGCATTTTTTAAATCGTACCGGATCATTTAGGCATTATTACTGGGTCAAAAAGCACCCTTGTCCATTAATATCCTTTGAATAAACCCACAAACACCCCTTCAAATATGACTTCAATCCTAGCAGTGTTTAACTATTGTTAGTGGCTGATTGTAGCTAAAATGCTTCATGTGCCACACATTTTTAAACTAATTCCTTGACAAAGAATCAGGATAGGGGAACTTTCAAGTAATTTTTGATCTGATCCCCTCACAAACTCTGATATGCCTGACTACACTTTATTGAAGTACTCTCCCACTTGCTCTGATATGCCTGACTACACTTTATTGAAGTACTCTCCCACTTGAGGCTGCATTGCATATAGGGCGCACTGTCCTTGTTTGCGCCATGACACATCTTTAAACAGGTGCGCCAGGTGCCAATAGGGACAGTACGGCCTATTACAACTAGTGCGCTGCGGTCAGGGTAGCTGCGAACTCACTCTTGCCCTGGGAGCTGTGCATTCACTAAAATACGGAGCAGCTGTTTACAAGCCCCTATGCATCAAAATGTACCATATGATTGCCGGGTCACAATTTACTTCTTGTCTCTAGGGCCAAGAAAGCAAGAGGTGGCAAAAATTCCTTTGCATTTCTAGCCTCCAAACTGTGGAACTCGCTCCCCCTAGTCAAATATAGGACCCAACTGGAGACCCATCTATTCTTGTATCAGGCAGGCACCTAACATCTCAGAGCGGAGGTTTTACCAGCACTGGGAGGTCTGTTGGGTAACCATGCGCTATATAAATCCCAAAGAAGAGGATCGAAGCCACTCCGTGTTTCAAAATGAGGCTGTTTGCCTCTGTGCCTGTGCCCCTTAATACAGTGCGGGCACAGAAGCAATGTGAGTCACTCATTTGTATGGAGTCACATCCCCAGGTAAATGAGGGAACACCCTCTGAAGATAGCACTGGCGCACAGCAGCATTACAGATTGTGCTGTACAAGCATCTGAATCCCTTCTGTAATACCATAGTGCCCCTGGGGCTCAAAAAGCAGGTGCAGTTGTTGCAGAGTCCTCTGCTCCACTTTTGGCAATAAGTGTCTCGCTAACAGTGAGTAACAGGAAACTACTAACACTGACTTCCCAGCTTAGAAGTCTGACTGTGGTCGTTACACACAGTTGAGAACAAACCCCCATAGCAAGGGGTGTGCAAAGTTGCAAAGACACAACTTCATGCAATTATTTTAAACATTGCAATCAGGTAGGACATTTGCATAATTTAAACTGAATAACCTACCAAAGGATAGATTTCATTTTGCTGTCTCTTACCCCCCCCCAAAAAAAAACTGATTCTAGTAAAGCTCTCACAAGTGATGGTTAAGAATGGGTGAAGTTTTAAACTTTGCCTAAGGAAAGTGGGTGAGGGGTGAAACTCTAGTGTGGGTAGACCACCACCTAGGTCTCCGTCTCCTGCTCCTCATAATGCATAGTGATTACATAAACACTTGCTCTAAACAAGAAGGTGTTCAAGATCGTGTTTCTTATTGACGCCTACTATAAATGTCTTAGTAAATACGACATTTACGATTAATTATGACTGCGCCAAGAAATAGAAAAAACACATTAATCAAGACGTGCTAGAATTCTTGCACGGAAAAATGTTATGGTGTGTTGTTTAAAACTTGAAACAGTACATCTAGTGAGGACATGCACTTTAGCAATTAGAAAGTCATACATCCCATTAATAGGAGAGGGCTGCAGTGGGATTTTCCATCAGTAAACATAAAGGCATGAGCAATCGATGACCTGGCCTGCCTCAGGAAGTAGGTGGGATACTGAATTAGAGAATTAGAATTAGAAACCACATCCTTTCTTAGCCTCCTTCCTACTTGTGTGCCACAGGTTACTTGAGGTGATCCCGCTGGGAGAGATATGTGACAGATGACTAAGCACTTACCATGTGGCAGTCACTATCAGAAAGTATTTTGTTCCGCTAACTTCTTACTCACTAGATTTTGAAGCCCAGAACACTGGTGCAGGTTGAAGACTGGAAAGGGTCTGCAGGCCTGGAATGCCAGTTTTTACCAATGGGCATTTGCCCAGTGGCCTGGAGCCTTTGGAGACTCTGTTTTAGGGCAAGGGCGGCTGCTGGTGCCTCTGTACCTTGAGATACAGAGGAAAAAGAGAGCAGAGAGTGTAAAGAGGCAGGTGAAGGCGCGCTAAAGCATCAGCCTTAGGGCACCACCGTGTCGTGGTACAAAGCTACGGCAATAGATCATAAAAGATTAATTTTAAAGCATATTGGTAGTTCTCTTAGGGCCATATGTATCATTCCAAATTGCGATCGCAAACGCCGAAATTCGCAGAATTTCGGCGTTTGCGATCGCAATTGGGCTTAGTGGTATGTATGAAGGAAAAACTGCCTCGGAAAATAAGGAATCGCAAAATTTGCGATTCTCTATTTTGTGAATGCATTTAAGGAATCACAAATTGCGATTCCTTAAATGTAATGTAAAAGAAGCACCAAAAAAGTGCAATTTGGCCTTAAGGAATCGCAAACTTCAAGTTGGTGGTAATTAGCTATTTCTTTGAAAAATGCACTTTTTGCATTTTTCAAAGTGCAATGTGGCGCACATACATGCCTTTAGGGCATGTATGTGCGCCACATGTGCACCCATGCTTATTTCAGGGGTGCAACAGGGTGTCCTTTTGACACCCTTGCAACCTTGAAATTGCATTCTCAATTTGCGATTCTCTAATTGCTAATCGCAAATTGAGAATGTCTTCCCATTCATTCCTATGGGCCTCTAGGCCCATAGGAATGAATGGGGAGGTATTCCTTAATTGCGAATCGCAATTTGCGATTCGCAATTAAGGAATATGTAGGATTCGCAAAATTATTTGCAAATCCTACATACATAGCGTTTTGGGATTCTCAAATAGCGATTCGCAAAAAATCGCTATTTGAGAATCGCAAATGAACATTTTGATACATATAGCCCTTAGTCTTTTTTTTGCTTGGTGGGCTGATAATCTTAACACTGCTCCTGAGTAGTCTTCTTTACAGATAAGAAGTGTAGCACTGGTTTCTCCAGTATCCTCTCTCGGGTAGGACACCTGCACTTTGGAACCTCATTGATGAATACCTACATTCGTCCTGCTGTAGGTCCCAGAAACCATCGGTTATGTGTCCTCCCAGTGCGAATTACACATACTACCCAACATGATCCAAACATTTATTTATGGATCACCTGTCGCAGCAGGGCTAAAGGGAGAAGTGCCTCTCCAGAAAATGAATTGATCACATTTACTTGTGATAACAAAAGCACTGCTTCTGCACCTTACTCTTGTTCTAGATCCAGTGGCTTACATGCACGGTTGTGAGGTAACATACAGAGAAGCACATCACTTTTTATGATTGGAAGATTCCCAAAAGTGTCCTACAGCTGTCTCGGTTGTGATTCCATTAACAGCGAATCAACCCTTTAGTCTATTTGGGTCCACCTAAGCACTGGGCCGTACCGGCAATTCCTTTGTGAGAAATGCATTACATGTGATGTAGGGCAAAATCTATTTTTCATTGTAGGGGTGCATTATAATCACACGTGTAGGCTGCATCTGCACATAACCTTTTGTCGTGTTAACCTAGGTGGTAGGATCTTGTAACGTAATAACATGAATGTGATGTGTTTAGGCCAAAATGTAGGATGCGTGAAGAAGTAACGTGGAAGATCAAATGTAACCAGGGGAGAACATTAACTGAAACACTCATGTTGTGCAACTGACTATCATTTTATTATTAAATGTCCTTATTAATCATGTCGTTTTATATGTAGATGAAGATATTAACTGTATATGTCTCAATTTCTATATAACTTCATAAAGCTCATGTTCCATTTCTCTTATGTTAGCTGAATTTTGTAGGCCTGAAATTCATTTTCCCTGGAAGCTCTCGCATTAGAATTAATAGCTGAATTTCATGTGCATGTTAGATTCTGTTCTTTCTCACGTTTGTGTTGCAGGTGGAAGAAGCTCCCTGTTAGTTAGAATAATGTCTTTGTTTTATGAGTTAGGCAAGGAGCGAAGAGGATACATTGGGAGCTAATGCGGATAAGGAGAACTGTTGCACCTTTTCACCGGAGAAGGCCTGGGAATCGAGGTCATCATGTTACTTTTTGAGAGGAATCACCGTCCTGTGGAAACTACCTATGAGAATGTAGCCTGATCGGATGGCGTGACCTGAAAGGAATCATGAGACAACACCTGTGATATTGGAGTATTGCAAGTAGGGAAAGTGCCCCACTTCTTCTCTGCCTTTGAAGAGAGAACATCTTAGAATGAGCTCTGTCTTGGTAGCTTCATGCTGCTCGACTCAACTTAAGTGGAGAGACTTCTAAGGAAGACTCCACATGCTGACACCTTAACCTATCCTGCCTCGAAGAATGCTTAAGAAGGGATGTCACGTTAGCGTTTGTGTAGGGGAAGATTGATGCTATACTCTCACCAACTCTCGATGCAGTGGAACTTGGATTCGTGTTTCTTGATCTTTGTATACTGATTCTTGAATTAAATGTCTTGTGCATGCTGCACCGTCTCAACCTTATTCGCAGATTTGGCTTTATGTAATTTTACACCATCATCTTGAGGTGTCTGTATGTTCAGTTGTTTTTGGCTTTGTAATAAATCAACTAACCGTAATTAGTAGTCTATGAATATTATGGGTCCAGAGAACTGAAATAGAATTCGTTGACATTGTTAATGCTTTCTCTCCCCTCCTCGCTCTCATGCTGAGAAAAAGTACCATAGACTAGAGGTTCTAGAGCAGATCTAGAACATACAGGCTTGGCTCCTTCACATGTGATAAAAAGCCTTCGGGCAAGACTCTCTCTTGGTGATTTGTGTCTTTCCCCAAGTGTGTTGTGACTCTCCCACGGGGTTGGTCACCCTTAGACATGGCTCTGTGTGTTACCACTTATTATTATTATTATTATTATTATTTTTAGTCTTATAAGGCGCACAGCTACCCAAGGGTTTCCCGGCGCCGCCCATCAGGAACAGAAAGGAAATGAGAAAAGACGAGAGAAGATTAGATTCTACATATTAAACAACCAGGTTTTTAGGCACTTACGATAATTCTCATCTAGATATACAAGGAATCATCTGTCCGAGCTTGCAAAAATCCTCTCGGACCTCTTTACCACGATTCTCCTTGCAGGGATCGATTGCTGGATACAGAGACACTCGAGGATCTTTAACTTCCCATAAGACTTGGTGCCATTGACTAATAATGTTCCTTCCCCCGGAGATCAGAGATGGTGTCATGTTCCTGCGGATATCTGGTGATCTTGATATGAGAGACACCTAGCACGGTTGTTACACAGGCAGTGTCCACCAGCACCACTCCAGGCATTTTACCAGCCTGGCCAGTATTTTTAGGTACATGCCAGTAAAGAAAGTTGGGAAAAGCAGTGAAAATGTTTGATACATATAAACGTAAAACAGCAATCACATAAAGACATCACTTAAAAAGCATTAGAAATATTTGTAATTTCTGAATGATTATTAAAAAAAACTAAGGGATAATTGCCATGTAACAAATGAATACTTTACAGAAATTATTTTTCATCCACCATTTCTTGGACCTTCCAGAATAGAAAAACGTAACGAAATGTCGATTGCACATTGCTACATTTGATTGAGCAGTATGCTAATTCCCTATACTAATTTAACATGCATTGTGATTGACTATTATTTTTGCCTTCTGGAAAACTTGTGAATCATTCTTAATAAACCTTCCTGATTTACATTTTGCTTCTGACCAGTGGCGGCTGGCAAGGAGCGGTAGGTTGTAGAAAAATAAAAAATAAAAATTACTTCATCACTTCATCTCTCCTCGCCGTCTCTCCTGCGTCTCGAGTCTGGCCGGAACGGAAGTAGGAAACACACAGGCTCCTCTAATACAATCATGACGCTGCTGTCAGCAGCATCATGATTGGTCTGAGCGCCGTGGTTCGGCGCTCAGGCGGGGACTATGATCCTGTGCATGTTCTCCACGAGGCTGTAATAAAATGGTGGAGAACATGCAAAGTGTGCATGACTGTTTGGCCGGCCCAAAGCTGCCGGCCAAACAGTCATGCGCACCTACAGAGTGCCCACCACCCCTCCCCCTGCCCTATGAGCAGAGAACCCCAGCTACACCCCGCCCACAAAACTGCTTCAGCAGGGAAAAATAAAATGATAATAACATTGTGTTATTATCATTTTAATTTTCCTTTTTTGCTGAAAAGCAGTGGGACGACACTCCTTAGAGGAAGAGCCGCCCCTGCTTCTGACTCCAGAGAACTTATTTAATCAAATGCCTTTATTTCATTTGTATTGGGTTGCCATTTAGTGGCACATTACCTCATCTAGTTTTGGGGTTTTACACCATCCCTGATCTTGAATTGGAGCTTTAGCCTAAACTATCCAACACAGATAACGTCAACAGTTGCAGTGGAGAATGCGGGCACCCCAAAAACAGGGCACCCTAAAAATCTGAAACTCAAAAAATAGTGTACCCTAAAATTATATCTTCCTGGTTTATATGGTCCTAAGTTTGATTGTTTGCAGAGTTCTGTTGTTCCTGAGCAGAGGAAAGTGAGTATCAATAGGGTTGGATGCATTGCGGTGGATTTTGACTTTAATCAAGTGCATTTTGGGATTTGTAGTTTTAGTGTTCGGTATGAATTATACTGTGTGTACTCATTGGGTTTTGCGATTTTGAACAAAGATAGCATCAACACCTTCAAGCATGTACTTCGTCCTATGAACATCTGAAGCCACAAGACTTCCATTTGCAAATTCATACATAGAATGTGGGCCTACTCAAGAGAGGGGTACTTATAATACACTGTCAGAACAACCCAGGAATGTCTTCAACATATGCACATTTGCATCATATAGAGTGGGAGAGGGGCACAGTATGTAAAGTATGACTTGTAGATTTTTTAGATGTGTTTCAATGTGAACATTTGACTGCGCCCACAACATGTGAATCACTTTCAAACCACAATGTCTCATTCGCCTGGTCTGAATATGCCTGACATGAATTTCACCTTCAAGCAAATGTGTAATGCAGAGCAACTGATTAATTTGACGTGCGCTTAGCTTCGCTAATATTTCAACTCGCCAGTTAATGAATCTACATTATCTCTGGTCCCAGAGGATGGAGGATGAGACAGACCACTGAAGAGCCAAGGTGGGTAAAGTTCAATAAAACTCTTTTTTGTCGAACACTATGATACCCACGGATCACAAATCAACTCGCTACACTTTCACAAACCGAGGAATGCGTTTCTGAAATGGTTGCACGTTTTGTCATGGTCTAGACTGAGCACCATACGACCGGGAACAAAGAGCACGAGTCCTGCTCTGGAAATTAACCTATTGGACCCGATTGTCTGAACATGCCCAGTTGTTTTCACAAAGGCTTGGGTTTCTCGCTCTAGTGCATGTTAGACATTAATTTGCTTCATAAGCCCCCTTTTCCTGTCTAGCTGAAAACAAGACTTGTGGGTTTCCTGCAAGGGAGAAACTTAATAGTGTTCACCTTTTAACAACGAAATATTATTGTTGATTAAATGTAAACTTGGAGTTTGAAATCGTTTTCACTAGTTTTTCCATCAGATGCTGTGCTATAAAGTTCTATGTACATACAGTAACATTATTATAGCCCGGCTTGGGCCAATAAAGAGGGTGAGAGCCTTTCACAACAGGAATAGCCCAAGGCAGAAGGGCTACATGGCTATTAGAATATTACACCCACCTCGAATAGAATGTGCTAAATTAAAAAGGGAGAAACAGAAAGACAAACTTGGGAATGTTGGAGCAGAAGGCTTATAACAGTCATTATAAGCCCAGAGCTACTCAAGTGGCGAGCCCAACATTCCAATGTTCAAATATAGCCTTTTAGTTCGCTGACAACAGTTATACCAGTTTTTAAAGGCCCTGAAACTGTAGTAGGCCCAAGTCGTAGCCGAGGGTCTATAATGTGAGAGAAGGCCTTTAATAACTGGTATAGTCTGAGCCATAAGGGATATAAGGCTTTTAGAACATTCCATCTACTGAAGGCAGAATGCTCTAAATTACAAAGGGAGAAACACAAACACAATCATTGGAATGTTGTAGCAGAAAGTGTTTAAAAGCCATTATTAGCCCTGAGTCACTCCATTGTCTTCAAAGGAGTTCCCAACGACTAATACATAGATACATTATTATTATTCATCATATCATGATAGTGGGAAAACAACAAACTTGAAGCAAAATTAGGTTTCTGAATAATTCGTACCTTAATGAATTTGGTAGTTTAGTGTTTTTGCATGGGTATTTTCACAAGCTGGCTGAATGTGATGTTTAAATCATGCATTCTGTGAAAAGTAGCATTTCACATCAAAAGAGTTTCCAAATACCCAAGCCATAAAGTATCTTCATGTTTTGCTGTTGACTCTCAAAGCATCTTAAAACAGGAAGGAAAACATAAAAGGTCCTGCGGTAATTCTGTTGAACTCATAATTTGCAATGGGTGAGGTGACTGTCGGCTCTATCTGGAATTACAGCACTTGTGAGGGTCAGACTGTGAAAGGGAACTACTTGAACCTACAGAACCTACTTGCAGAAAAATATGTGCTAGAGCACACTGCTGTTGTTAATAGTGTGATATATTAATTCCTAATGTATAAGCAATGGATGCAGCACAATTAGTGTTTTGTACTTAGTTTAGTCATGTGGTGCTTATCCTTATATAAGCATAAGCATGGGTTGGGTCCCAAGCATATGGATATATTAGGAATGCAAGGACTGGACTATACATAGTGAGCTACTAAATAGGGGTGACAGGAAAAATTCACTCCGCTCGCCGAGTTTGCGGAATTTGGTAACTGAACGCTCTGCATGCAGTGCGGAGTTCCCTCTAAATTCTGCCATCCGGAGTGTGGCAGAATTTTCTTTCTGTTTTTGTGCACAAGACTTGTTTTGGCGAACGCTGGAGAGCGCCACGAGATTTGCCGGTTGCTAGCAAGCAAGAGATTTGGCGACTGATGATGCCCTTTTCATGACGCTGGCGAGCACGAGCTACCGTGGCTGCCCCTCAAGCAGTTTGTCTTCTCGTGAAGCAGCTAAATCTCCTCGAAAACACATTTTCGAGCTGATATTCTACTCCAAAGGACTGTTTAAGTTCTTTTTTAGTGCAAGAAGCCTTTTTTTATTTCGCTTTCTTTTTTTACCAAGAACGAAGTGCTGCAGATACTCCAGCTTCCTGGTACTGCCCAGCATGCTCCTCCCAGTGCTTTGCCCATCTCCTGGTCACTTTTCATTTAAATTTGGAGCAGGAAGGAACACTCTCTTTATCTGCTGCACATATACCATTGGATTTAAGTAATTTGTATTTGTGATATCACAGGTAAGTTCAAAAACTGTTGTGCAAGGGTGTTGTTTGTTTGATAGAGGGCATGCACCAGTATTTATTTTTACTTTTATTAAAAAAATGTAATGTATTGTGGTGGGTGGCCTAAGGTTTCAGTAAGGGCCTAGTTATTGTTTTGCATTTAAATGTAATCTTTTGTAAAGGAAAAATGTTGCACAGTTCAGTACATTTTCACCATGTTTGTTAATAACTTTGCAATATATTAATTTATTTTACTAAGTGGCCCAGTCTGCCAATGGCCCATCCAGCCAGTAGGCCCAGTACTAGTCATGGGTGCATGAAACAACTGTTTCTGTGCTACATGCTGTTTAAAATATCATTTAGGGCAGAGATGGTATTGGATTAAATTAAAATGTGTTTTTTTTTTTAGATATTTCATGTTTTGTTTCTGCAAAGAGTGTATAGGTGGGGTAATATTTGATGCCTTGGGAGGATGTGTGTTGTTGTAAAATGTTTATAGCTCAGTTCCATTTTTATTTTTGGCATTGCTGAATTAATGGTAGTGTTATCTTCAGTGTTAATATGCCTCCTTTGTCTAGCCAGTGAGTGTGTTTGTTACAGGCCACCATTTATCTTTGTTCTCCATGCCATGTGGCCAGGAGCCATTTTGTTTAGTCGGTGTCCATAGGCTAGCATGTGTTCTTTGTTTTCCAAGCTTCTTGCTTGACCATGTGGCTGGTGGCCATTTTATGTAGCCAGCCAGTGTGCTTTTGCCATACGCCTGCATGTGTTCTTTGTTGTGGCCATGCCTCCTTGCTTGGAGTTGTTGTTTGACCATGTGGCCATTTTGTGTAGCCCTAGCCAGCTAGTGTGCTTTACTGCTTTTGCCATAGGCCTGTCTGTGTTCTTTGTTGTGGCCATGCCTCCTTGCTGGTTGTTGTTGTTTGATCGTGTGGCCGGTGCCCATTTTACGTAGCCAGCCAGTGTGCTTTTGCCATAGGCCTGCATGTGCTCTTTGTTGGGACCATGCCTCCTTGCTTGGTGTTATTGTCTGACTATATGGCAGGTGGCCATTTTGTGTAGCCAGGCAGTGTGCTTTTGCCATAGGCCTGCATGTGTTCTTTGTTGTGGCCATGCCTCCTTTGCTGGTTGTTGTTGTTTGACCATGTGGCCGGTGGCCATTTTATGTAGCCAGGTGGTGTGCTTTTGCCATAGGCTTGCAAGTGTTTTTTGTAGTGCCCATGCCTCCTTGCTAAATTAAAAAAAATGTTTTTTAACATTTTCCTACCTTCCATCCACCCATCCGCCCCCTGCCTGCCATAGGCACACAGACACACAACAGCATTCATTTTTTAAGCATTTCTCCATCTTCACCTGGACCCCCTGCCTGCCATTGTTGCACACACACCAGCTTTCATTTTTTAAGGATCATTCCATTTTCCCCGACACGTCCCTGACCACCACGTGTGTCTACCTTTACATCTGTATGTTGTTTGCGCTTATTGGAAATGAAATATTTATGATATGGTGGTGTGGTTTGACTTTCAAATAGATAGACTATTGTTGATAATCATTTAGGATAATAACTTGAGAAATCACAATAAATTATATTTTCTTTGCCTGTACTGATTCAAACTACAGCAATGCCACGTTTCACTAAATGTTTTTCTTGCTTGTTTGCTTTTAGGTGCACAAGAGACATTACTCAGAGTACTGCCAGCCAGAAGGCCTGTATAAAGTGATATGCCCACACAACATGTGACGTGAGTCCTCAATCTCTTTCGCTTGTGCAGCTGTCACTGCCAACTGACAGCTTCAAGATGGTCCCAAAGAAAGATGCTACCAAGAAAGGGGCCAGTCAGAAGAAGCAGCTCTCCACCACTGGCGTGCCAGCCAGAACCTTTCTCAGCAAAGTTGTGCCTGCCGAGCCGGCCTCCGGGGAGCAAGTCGGGAGCAGCACTCTCGCATCAACTACACCACTCCAACCTAAGCCCAAGCCCATGTCTCTCATCGAGGCAGCCACTGCAATCATGGCGATGCCAACGAGCAGTGACATTGAATTGGATTTGTCTCTTTTGCTAAGTAGTACCCAATCATTGCAGGAAACAGCACAGTGGACAACAGACATAGCCAGCAATAGTACATCTTCCTGAAGTAGGAGCAGAACAGGATGTTGAGCTTCCTGATGAGCAAGACAAGCCTCCTATTTTAGAACCATTGGCTTCCAGATCTCCAGCAAGAAAAAGGAAGGGTACTCCACCATCCTTTCCAAGCCCCCTTCTAATGATCTGGACATGGATTGGACCTTGGCTGAGTCCGAGACACGCCAGGAGAGGCTCAGGAAAAGGAAAGTTTCTGAAAGCCTTACAATTATGGAAATATGTGAGGATGACAACGAGCCAGTCATTGTGGAAGCTGGCTCACAGGAGGATGACATTACCCTTCCTATTATTCAACCTGCTTAGAGGGATGTGGCATCACCGCCAGCTCGCATATTTGTAAGGCCCCCACTGAGACCTGCATCCACCTCTAGCTCAGTAGAAGTATGCACTGCAGAGAGCCAATTGTCGACACACTCGCCTACCTCCAGTTCTTCGGGCATTGGCAGTGGCATCAGTGGCCCACTGAAAAAGTTCACCTCCCCAGTTTGGGACTATTTTACAATTAGCAAGTAGGAGGATAACATTGTGATATGCTCCATTTGCCATGTGAGTTTTCGTCAAGGGAAGCCTGGTTCACACTATGGTACTGGAGGCCAAACAATGCCATATGAAAAATCACCACACAATCCGGTGAGAGGCGCACCATAAAAAAAATGGTTCAGGTGGTGTTGGTGATGAGTGAGGGGAATCAGCTCCAATCATGGTGGGAGGTGAAGATGATGAGGAAGAATTGGGTGAAATGCTCTTTACGCAAAGCAGCCCTGTCCCCAGCACTTTCCCAGCATCACCTGCCTCAGCAACCTCGCAATGACACAATTGTCAGATGGAGACACCACAGAAACAACATACAGTTACTGCCCCAAGGCGCACATTGAGTCTACCACGTCCTGGTTCTCTCTGGAAGTCGCCTGCGTCAGTGGTACCACAAAAGAAAAAAATCCAGGCTACTAATACGGGCATGGTTAGGCAAGAGGGGCTCTACAAACGCAACCACCCAATGGCACATTTATACAATGGGAAGTTGGCTAAAATGTTAGTGTTGGACCTCGTCCCTTTTTCTTTTGTGGAAGGAGTGTATTTTTTAGAATTTGTGGTGGCCACCAGCCCAAAATGAAAGGTTCCCAGCTGGATCTGTTTTGCCAGAGTTGCTGTTCCAGCGCTCCATCACGATGTGCTGCTATTGGTTCGACAGGCTTTGCAGCAGAGAGCTGTTCACACTATCCATCTGACAACAGACATGTGGACAAGTTGTCAAGCCACTGATTACATGTGTATCCCTGCACACTGGATCTCTTTTGTGGAGGTTAGGCAACAGGCATCTCTAGGTCTCGGCTTTGAAGAAAGTTTTAAGGGCATTCGGTGGCATGCAACAATAGCCATGTTCGCCATACAGAAACCCCATTCTGCTGCAAACATCTTGGAAGACTTTAACAACAGGGTGTTTGAATGGCTGCAACCCAGAGATCTCAGAATTGGATTTGTTGCCACAGACAATGGCAGTAATATAGTTAAGGCCATGGTGGCTATTTCAGGGTCCTGTGTTTTGCACATTCCATCACCCTCATTGTGCAGGACTTTCTAAAAAATGAAGACATGTCAGGAACTTACTGACCTCCACCAGAAGAATCTTTACTCATTTCAGCCATTCTTTTAAAGCCCAGAAGCAGTTGAGGATCATTCAGCGTGATAATAGGGTTCCAGTTAAAGCCCTCATACAGGAGGTGCCAACATTTGGAACTCGATCTATTACATGTTGCAATGTCTGTTTGAGCAGATCAATGAGTATGTCATTCAAAGAGGGGATGCAACTGTGAAAAACATGTCCTTTGTGATGGACAAATGGGGCTTAGTCAAATGCCTGATAGAGAAGCTACTTCCTTTTGAGATTTTCACATGGGAAGTCAGCAAGGAGGACTGTACAATGGGCCAGGCTATCCCGTTGTTGCATCTGCTACAGGACCAGTTAGAACTGGTGACTGAAAGCTTCACAGGTGTACATAAAGGCACGCATAATTTGGTACAGAGCTTAATCTTTCGCTTGGCTGAGAAATACAAGGGTACAAAGAGACATCGTGACATCCATACAGTACATCTGTGCCACAATGCTTGATCCACAGTACAAAACACTACTTCCCAATTTCATTCCTTTTTGAGAAGGGGATATTTCAGAATACAAGACGTGGATTGTTCAGCGAGCCAGAGACATGAAAGAAGAATGGCTGGACATTATAGTCCCACCCCCAGGCACAGGCTCTGGGGTATCGCCTTCAGCTTCCAGAGAGGGAAGTCCTGTTGTCTCACAGCAGCCAACGCCAGCAACAATAACTATGGCGGCAACAACAACAATAGGAATACAACACTCGGCCAGAACCTCTGCATTGGGTTGATTTTAATTTGCAGGTCTTAAGTCCAATGTAGAGGCGAAGGTAAAAGAGGTGGAGCAAGTGGCAGCACCAATGACCATTCAGAGGATGTTTCAGGGCTGTCTGGCTGACCCAAGAGAGGTCTATGTGGATCAAAACCCATTGGTGTATTGGTATGGGAAGATGCATCAATGGCCAGAGCTCAGCAGGCTGGCAAAAAAGTATCTGGCTTCTCCGGTACCCAGTGTGTCTGCTGAGCATGTGTTCAATGCAGCTGGTGGAGTTGTCACAGTGAGAAGAACCAGTCTCTCACCTCAAAACATGGAGAGATTGACCATGATCAAAATGAACCAACATTTCATACCACACAATTACACCGTTCCTGAAATAACACAGGAGGACGATGAGGGTGATTGGTTAGATTCAAGTGTGTTAGATCATGATGACCAACTTCTGAGTAAACCACATGTGTTTGAGGATGAATTCTACTTCTTTGACTAAAAGTAGGCCACCAAAGAAGTTTTTTACTTACTTATCGCCGAACTGCTTTGCCAAAAAAAAAGATATAGCCTGTGGAACATTATGTTTGTGTCAGGCTTATGCAGCCCCACTATTTTTAGGCACTTCTATGGCCAGATTGGAGTTGGACCAGTGTGTAGTGAAGAATCCTCCCCTTTCCCTTCATGGACACTGGAAACAATGCCTGCCTCCCTCCCATCCCTATCCTTTTTTATCATCCCCTAGCAGGGCTGCCCCAATAAAGATCATTTGATTTACAAGACTACCAAATTCCAATATTTTGCTTGCATCAAAGAGGAGATACAATTGTGTACCTACCATCTAGCTTGCTGCCTGAACTGGAACAGGTAACTGAGTGCACCACTGAGTGATATAGTATTGAACGATTGAGTGATGATTGATGATTCATGTGGTGGCAAACAGTATGGGAGGGTGTTCAAATAATAATTTGCAAACTTCCTTTCGAGGATTTGCAATGTTTTGGGCCTGATGGGTGATAACTTTTCCTGAAGGTGATTGTCCCGTTCCTACTTAGCGAGATTTAATTGCAGGGTCCCCTTTTTTTTCTGGTGCTTCAGAGACCAGAATAGTCATTTTAGTTAACAAACACAAATCTACACAACATACTCTAATTCGGTTTCTCTTCTTCTTCTTCAGCAGCAGTGCACTACAGGTCTTGGGACGGAGTTGGACTGATTTGTTACTAGGAGTCAGGAGGAGGATGGAAGGGCTCAGGGCGGGACTACCTCAACAGCCTGAAGAAGGAAGGTATTGAGTCTATGAACTTCAAAGGGAAGCCAACATGATGATGACTCTGAGGCCTACTCAGCTCTGTGGACTGGAGAGAGTTGCGTTGATTTGGGTAATGCTGCTCAGTGTGTATGCTGGCTCAGATGTGAAACTCCTCTTATGTAGTTGTGGTTGGTGGGCATGTTGCTTGTAACTGGAAACAGTGTTACAGCAAACAAATGATGGACGGAATGCTGTCAATGCAAACATTCTCCCCCAGTCAAAAGATCTGGGTTAAATCCATCGTTCTTTTGCCCACTACGCCACCCCAGTTTGGACCCAGCCATATGCAAATCAGTCTTGACCCTGTGCCCCATGGGAACAGTCCAGACCGAACTGCCAGGCCAAGTCCTCCCTGGACTGGAAACAAGCATCCTGGGACCGGTTTCAGGGTATGTCGCCCTTCTTCAGCCAGGCTAGCTTGAATCCAGTGGCACAGTGAGCAAGGGACCCACGTCTGGGCATACCCATCCCACTTAGGGCGAAAAGTGTTACAGCAAACAAATGATGGACGGAATGCTGTCAATGCAAACATTCTCCCCCAGTCACAAGATCTGGGTTAAATCCATCGTTCTTTTGCCCACTACGCCACCCCAGTTTGGACCCAGCCATATGCAAATCAGTCTTGACCCTGTGCCCCATGGGAACAGTCCAGACCGAACTGCCAGGCCAAGTCCTCCCTGGACTGGAAACAAGCATCCTGGGACCGGTTTCAGGGTATGTCACCCTTCTTCAGCCAGGCTAGCTTGAATCCAGTGGCACAGTGAGCAAGGGACCCACGTCTGGGCATACCCATCCCACTTAGGGCAAAAAGTGTTACAGCAAACAAATGATGGACGGAATGCTGTTCCCATGAGGCACAGGGTCAAGACTGATTTGCATATGGCTGGGTTCAAACTGGAATGGCATGGTGAGCAAAAAAACGATGGATTTAGGCCCAGATCTCTGTACTGGGGTGAATGTATGACATTGTTCTGCATTCTGTCCATCAATTGTTGTTTTTGCATTTGTCACCCCGAGTGGGACGGGTATGCCCAGACGTGGGTCCCGTGCTCTCCATGCCACTGGAATCAAGCTATCCTGGCTGAAGAGGGGTGAAACCCCGAAACCGGTCCTAGGATGCTTGTTTCCAGTCCAGGGAGGACCTGGCTTGGCAGTTCGGGCTGGACTGTTCCCATGAGGCACAGGGTCAAGACTGATTTGCATATGGATGGGTTCAAACTGGAATGGCATGGTGAGCAAAAAAACTTTGGATTTAGGCCCTGATCTCTGTACTGGGGTGAATGTATGACATTGTTCTGCATTCTGTCCATCAATTGTTGTTTTTGCATTTGTCACCCCGAGTGGGACGGGTATGCCCAGACGTGGGTCCCGTGTTCTCCATGCCACTGGAATCAAGCTATCCTGGCTGAAGAGGGGTGAAACCCCGAAACCGGTCCTAGGATGCTTGTTTCCAGTCCAGGGAGGACCTGGCTTGGCAGTTCGGGCTGGACTGTTCCCATGAGGCACAGGGTCAAGACTGATTTGCATATGGCTGGGTTCAAACTGGAATGGCATGGTGAGCAAAAAACGATGGATTTAGGCCCAGATCTCTGTACTGGGGTGAATGTATGACATTGTTCTGCATTCTGTCCATCAATTGTTGTTTTTGCATTTGTCACCTCGAGTGGGACGGGTATGCCCAGACGTGGGTCCCGTGCTCTCCATGCCACTGGAATCAAGCTATCCTGGCTGAAGAGGGGTGAAACCCCGAAACCGGTCCTAGGATGCTTGTTTCCAGTCCAGGGAGGACCTGGCTTGGCAGTTCGGGCTGGACTGTTCCCATGAGGCACAGGGTCAAGACTGATTTGCATATGGCTGGGTTCAAACTGGAATGGCATGGTGAGCAAAAAAATGATGGATTTAGGCCCAGATCTCTGTACTGGGGTGAATGTATGACATTGTTCTGCATTCTGTCCATCAATTGTTGTTTTTGCATTTGTCACCCCGAGTGGGACGGGTATGCCCAGACGTGGGTCCCGTGTTCTCCATGCCACTCGAATCAAGCTATCCTGGCTGAAGAGGGGTGAAACCCCGAAACCGTTCCTAGGATGCTTGTTTCCAGTCCAGGGAGGACCTGGCTTGGCAGTTCGGGCTGGACTGTTCCCATGAGGCACAGGGTCAAGACTGATTTGCATATGGCTGGGTTCAAACTGGAATGGCATGGTGAGCAAAAAAACGATGCATTTAGGCCCAGATCTCTGTACTGGGGTGAATGTCTGACATTGTTCTGCATTCTGTCCATCAATTGTTGTTTTTGCATTTGTCACCCCGAGTGGGACGGGTATGCCCAGACGTGGGTACCGTGCTCTCCATGCCACTGGAATCAAGCTATCCTGGCTGAAGAGGTGTGAAACCCCGAAACCGGTCCTAGGATGCTTGTTTCCAGTCCAGGGAGGACCTGGCTTGGCAGTTCGGGCTGGACTGTTCCCATGAGGCACAGGGTCAAGACTGATTTGCATATGGCTGGGTTCAAACTGGAATGGCATGGTGAGCAAAAAAACGATGGATTTAGGCCCAGATCTCTGTACTGGGGTGAATGTATGACATTGTTCTGCATTCTGTCCATCAATTGTTGTTTTTGCATTTGTAACTGGAAACAGGCTTCTGATCCCACATCATCATCTTCACATGATGCACACTTTCGGCTAAATGTTATGATGACAGTTGTGAGACGATCAGCCCGGTACATGCAGCTACTTGTCTGTGTTTGGTTGTAAATTGCTCTCACTTCTCAGTTAATCGATCTGCATGACTGATAAAATGAATGATTGCAGCAGCCTATGCTCTTGATCTGCCTCTGAGAAAAAGACAAAAGATAGGCTTCATGAGGCGTGTGCCACCTACCAAGCAGTTGGCACACGCATCATGAAGCTTATTTTTTGTCTTTTTCTTTGACTCTACAATATCATTTCTGTTTTACAATCTGCAGGCCTCTTCTCTTGCATGAAAGGCGAAAGCTCCATAACACTCCTGATTATCTTACCAGACCAGTTAAGTCAAGCACCAAAGACGGACATTCAGAAAAGAATGCAGATGCACCACCCAATTTAGCAATACTCTACCATTTTTCTTTTAACGATCATCATATTTAGGACTGTGTGGGCTCACTAATTGCAGAGGGAGCTAGGCTGCACAAAATTTGGTCAGGGTTGTACAATAAACTCTAGCAGGGGCTTTTTGACCCCCGTCACTGTGGGACCAGGGCCAGGATTCCCATACCTCTGTGCCACTGACTCCTTTTTTGACCTCTCAGTACACCCATCTCATTTCCCTTCAAATGTTTCCTCCTGATGCCTCAAATTTGGCAGTGTACCAACCCATGTTCAAGTCTTTGAGTGACCACAAACAAACACCCTTCCTATGTGTCCTTCATTTGCATTCTCTCTGTAACCCGGATGCTTCTGACACTGTTCAGTCTCAAGTGGCCGGTTGGATGCACATTGCTTGGGTATGCAGGCACTTATCACTCCGTACAGCCCCTCTCAGCACACCCAGACCACATTTATTTTCACTCCTCCATTAATTTGTATTTTTCAAACCTAGATTATAGAACATTTAGATATATAACATGGGTCTCTGAGGCTGAAGGACTGTTTGCCATGGATTTAACTGAACTGTATCATACTCATTTCTTCATTTCCTTCCCCAACAGATTATTGTTGACGTGCTGCTCATTGTCGCCCTGATGAATATTTATATTGTTGTTGTGCAGTATTTGTCTTTGTCACACCTTTCCCCAAATCCCCTTTCCCAATCATTCATCAAACCCCTAACCCTCTTTCCCCGGCTGTGTGATTTATTGAGGTGACTTAATTTATACCATAAATGAATCACACACTTGGTGGGGTGGATGTGGTGAAAGTGACAGCAACTCACTGCAAGTTCTTCTATTGCCTGAGCAAAAGCCCATGCCAGCCCCCCTTACCCACCCAAGCAGAAAAAGGATTTACATATAGAACATCATTCATCAACATCATCATTCAGGCCTTGTGTTGTGTAAATGCTTAACCTTGTCGACTCCACTCCTGACTATGAGTCCACTTCTCCTGACTCGAGGATGTCATAACTTTAGTTTTAATTAAATAGCTCCCCATTGCTCAGAAGAAGTTACTATTGCTACGTTTTGTTATAAGATTAGGTATTTTTTTCTTTGTTGTGTCATGGTGGTAGTAGTCTGGTCTCAGACTTTGCAAAGCTATGATATAAAATATGACCCACTAGCTCTGTGTTTTTCTTTCAATTTAGTTGCCTGTGATGGATAATCCTTTAGCTTAATCCTGCAGTTGGAGCTCACCTAGGTGGGAGCGGGACCTTGCTTGTTGTGATGCCTTCCCTGTTAGAGCATTAGCCTGCTATTACTACCACCACCATTAAGAAGGTACCTTGGGAAATCCTGCAGGAAGTGTTTGAGACTGAGAGAGGTAGCAGCCATCACTTCATTTATTCAGGTAAGAGAACTGGAATTCACTGGAAGTGAACTACTTTAGTTAGTAAGTAACTAACTTCTACTGCAGATAAGTATACTATATGACTTTAACTTTCCTTGTTTATCTAGGATGTTGTAGGCAATATAGGCAACTGCATCATACTCTACACCCCTAATGGTCAATCAATAATATAGTTACAGAGGGTAGTAGGACGTGGGAATAACTAACTGGTATACATATACTTTGAAAACCCAATAAAAACAGGCTGCATGAAAAGGCATAAAGTAGAAGAAAGATTTTTCATTTAACTTACTTTTTTTGTACCACTATAACATACCCTCTCCACCCACAACAGGCCCACCCCTCTCCCCAAACAAATCACCCTGTCTCCAACCAAATGTCCAAAGAAAAGTCAAAACAAGTCCCGTTTGTATTCCAATTCCCACCTTCTCCACCCACAACAAAACATCTTCCCACCAAAATAAAAAATAAAAAAGGCCTAAAAGAGGGCGTTCTCCACGCGAGCCCAGAGCTCCTCAAGGCTACCCTCCATCCCTGCCATCCTGCGGTCTAGCTGCGCCAGGTACTGCAGGACACAGTGCTTGAATAGGCGGTCTGAGTGGGAGGGGGGCAGCAGTGGTGGTGGTAAGATAGGCGGATGCCAGCTGCCGGCGGCACTGACGATGTTGTTGCCTGGAGGCTGGGTGGGGCCTGGGTAGCAGCAGCCTCCTCCTCCTGCAGGGCCACCAGCTGTTGGAATTCAGCCCTGATTGGCTCCAGCCTCTGCCATACCAGCTGGGCTGCTATCTCCTGCCGTGTAGGTGTTTAACCAGTAGCTATAGCAGGAAAGAAAAATTGTAAACAATGCTCTGTGCAAAGTACTTGTTTAAAATTGAATAGCGGCACGGTAGCAGTACATTGCTGGTCCACTAGGGCCAATGGAATGTGATGTACAGATTAGTCACACTCACAGGGCCATTTTTTACCCACACATACCTCACATAAAAGGCAAAAGCACTGACTGGCTGAAAGGAATTTTGCACGTTCATCACAGAGTATACCATCCGCAAAACTCAAACTCAGGCACTTCATCCCACTGTACTCCCTGGCCTCGCCCACCACCACAAATTATATCCAACAAATACATTTGAATGGCAGTAAGGAAAGAAAACATATCTTACTCTATTGTAGGGTAAGTTTGATGGATTAGGTCGGGTAGGTAGAGGTTTTGCTATAGAATAGTGGGATGCCACTGATCATCATCATCATGTACCCACTGACTAAGCTTTGGCTTAGTCAATCACTGCAGTTAATGAATGTCAAAAAGGAAAAATTTGAACAGGTGTGCCATAAATCTATTATGAAAACTTGGCCAGAAAAGTGTTGCACATGCCAATAATGTATATTTCAACTTTGTTGGTAGGCTGGGACCAAACTTGGAAAGAATAAAGGAGTGAAGTACTAGGAGACGACTGGGTGGGCACTGGGAGGGCACTATTTTTGGTTTACAATGCAATGAAAACTTTGCAATTTCCATATCAACTAAAGCAGATGCACATTGCACAGCCAATACTACAGTGCCAAATTGAACTATGCCATAGTTAAGTCATGGCTGGCGAAATGCCATGGGCATGGAGGTGATGAATGGCGATGGATGGGATACATATATGCCTCGCTTAACAAATACAGTGCTTGAAGGGAGTAGACCGAAAATTAAAATACCCCTCACTTTGAACCAAAGCTTTGATGAAACCAAGTAAGCGAAGTATATGAACACTCCCCTCTCCAGAAAAGCTCCTTTGTTTCTTCATCCAAGCAATCCATTCATCCTTTCATTGTTCTGGTATTCACCCTTTGACACCCACCATTTCAGCTTTACATTCTCCCATCCAATCTTTCACGATTCCAATCCCTCCATTCATCCATATATCCATATATTCATCCATCCATCCAGGCATCTATTGATCTATCCATTCACCTATCATAGTATCCCCTTTCAACCATCCTTTCACCCATACATCCATTTACCCACCTATGCCTGTTGTTATCCACGCATGCATCCTTTCACCCACCCACGCATCCCCATTTCACCAATCCTTTCTTTTGACCTTCCATCTGTCTTTCCCTTTTCCATCAAACCATCATTTGTATCATTCAATATGAGCTTTTGTCTGCTGAGCTGCATATAAGAGAGGCCATTAATAAGAACTCAACCCCTGCTGTAGCCGCTAAAGCAGGGGGTTCACGACGCCCTTGCAATGAATATACTAGTAATTGTCAATAAGCAAGCAATGTGACTTACCACCGCACGTCCCTGCCACTACTGGGACTACCCCTCCAACCGCCGCCGCATCTGCTGCACGGATCACTGACAGAACATCGACAACACTAATATCGACCTACAGAAATATCGTGACATAAATATTGTTGTCAAAAATATCGACCTCCTATCTTCATAATGGTAAGTACAAAAATATCGGAAAAAACTATCGTTGTTAAAAATATCGAAGTACAAAATATCGTTTTTTTATATGGATTATAAATAATGTAAAATAAATTAAATAATACATTTTACTTAAAAAAATATTTAGAATTATTTGTAAATTTTAACAATCATAAGTAATAAATGAAATTTAAAAATAAATTAAACATACATATATAAAATGTAATATATATATATTTACTTAAAATAATTAATAAATATTAATTTTAATTAATTATAAAATGTTAGAAATATATTAAAAAATAAAGATGAATATAAATATACATACACCTGTAACATAAAAATAAAAATAAATTATAATATGAATTAAAATATTAAAATATGTAATATTTTTAAACCTAAATTTAGTGCAACAGTAGGGAAAGTGTTGGATAGCGGAGGGTAAAAATTACTATTCCCACTCCAGCGAGTGCAACAGTAGGGAAAGTGTTGGATGGCGGAGGGGAATAATTTACTATTCCCACTCCAGCGATTGCAACAATAGGGAAAGTGTTGGATAGCGGAGGGGAATAA
Source organism: Calotriton arnoldi (assembly GCA_963921515.1). Taxonomy (NCBI): domain Eukaryota; kingdom Metazoa; phylum Chordata; class Amphibia; order Caudata; family Salamandridae; genus Calotriton; species Calotriton arnoldi. Next base: position 105,255 of record CAWUFW010008139.1, on the reverse strand, counting down.
ATTACTATTCCCACTCTAATGAGTGCAACAGTAGGGAAAGTGTTGGATAGCGGAGGGTAAAAAATTACTATTCCCACTCCAGTGAGTACAACAGTAGGGAAAGTGTTGGATAGCGGAGGGGAATAATTTACTATTCCCACTCCAGCGAGTGCAACAGTAGGGAAAGTGTTGGACAGAGGAGGGGAATGATTTACTATTCCCACTCCAATGAGTGCAACAGTAGGGAAAGTGTTGGATAGCAGAGGGTAAAAAATTACTATTCCCACTCCAGCGAGTGCAACAGTAGGGAAAGTGTTGGATAGCGGAGGGGAATAATTTACTATTCCCACTCCAGCGAGTGCAACAGTAGGGAATGTGTTAGATAGCGGAGGGGAATAATTTACTATTTCCACTCCAATGAGTGCAACAGTAGGGAAAGTGTTGGATAGCGGAGGGTAAAAAATTACTATTACCACTCCAGCAAGTGCAACAGTAGGGAATGTGTTGGATAGCGGAGGGGAATAATTTACAATTCCCACTCCAGCGAGTGCAACAGTAGGGAAAGTGTTGGATAGCGGAGGGGAATAATTTACTATTCCCACTCCAATGAGTGCAACAGTAGGGAAAGTGTTGGATAGCGGAGGGATAAAAATTACTATTCCCACTCCAGCGAGTGCAACAGTAGGGAAAGTGTTGGATAGCATGGGGGTTAAAATTACTATTCCCACTCCAGTGAGTGCAACAGTAGGGAAAGTGTTGGATAGCGGAGGGAAATAATTTACTATTCCCACTCCAGCCAGTGCAATAGTAGGGAAAGTGTTGGATAGTGGAGTGATACAAATTACTATTCCCACTCCAGCGAGTGCAACAGTAGGGAAAGTTTTGGATAGCGGAGGGGTAAAAATTACTATTCCCACTCCAGCGAGTGCAACAGTAGGGAAAGTGTTGGATAGTGGAGGGGAATAATTTACTATTCCCACTCCAATGAGTGCAACAGTAGGGAAAGTGTTGGCTAGCGGAGGGATAAAAATTACTATTCCCACTCCAGCGAGTGCAAAAGTAGGGAAAGTGTTGGATAGCGGAGTGATAAAAATTACTATTCCCACTCCAGCGAGTGCAACAGTAGGGAAAGTGTTGGATAGCGGAGTGATAAAAATTACTATTCCCACTCCAGCGAGTGCAACAGTAGGGAAAGTGTTGGATAGTGGAGGGGAATAATTTACTATTCCCACTCCAATGAGTGCAACAGTAGGGAAAGTGTTGGATAGCGGAGGGGAATAATTTACTATTCCCACTCCAGCAAGTGCAACAGTAGGGAAAGTGTTGGATAGCGGAGGGGTAGAAATTACTATTCCCACTCCAGCAAGTGCAACAGTAGGGAAAGTGTTGGATAGGGTAGGGGTATAAATTACTATTCCCACTCCTGCGTATGCAACAGTAGGGAAAGTGTTGGATAGCGGAGGGGTAAAAATTACTATTCCCACAGAACAAAATTCAAATTTAAAAACAAACAAAATATCAACTACAAAACAAAATATAATATAATAAAAAACCCAAAAACAAAACATATATAAAAATATAAAAATTAACAAAACATATAAAAATATTTTAATGTAGCAAAAATCTAAAATTGACATCAAAATATAATTTTTTTAAATTTAACAAACAATTTACAAACAAATAAATATTTTGTAATAGAAATTTATCTTAAGCAAAAATTAAAAATTACATAAATGTAATATGTATTGTCCTAGCCTATAACACCACACAATTTACAACACACATCTAACTAAAAAAAAGTGTACCTCTGTATTAACACAATTAATTATCAATTTAACAAATATGAATAATTATAAAACACATTTAAAAATGTAAAAGTTAATGTACAAACCAAACGTTACAGCTATTGAACTTAAATCCCCAAACAAAATAAAAACTAAACAATTACCAAAAATATTTATCAATTAATAAATGAATATTAATGATCAAGTAATGATTAATTAATTTAAACTAAATTACTTTCCACCCTCTACCCCAATAAACACCAAAACACACACCTAAAAATATTTACACAATTTCCATAACTAATTTTACATTAATAAATTAATATCAATTAACAACAAATCATTAATTAATTTAAAAAAAATTACTTCCCACCATTTACCACTATAAACTCCACAACTCACACATCAAAATTATTACACAATTGGCATATTTAAATTTTAAATAATTAACGAGCATTAATTAACGAATAATTAATTAATTATAAATAAATTACCTCCCACCATATTCCCCTATAAATGCCACCACCAATTTCGTAAAACATGACCCAATTAACATAATTAATTAACAATTAATTAATTAATAACAACTAACAAGCAAAATAAATAATTATTAATAAATTAATTCACACAATTAACACTATAAAATAAAATTAATTAAATATTATATAAAAAATATTAATAATTGTATTAAAATTAAATTATTTCCCACCCTACTCCCCTATCAACCCACAACCTGCTCCTAAAAAATAACACAATTAACATGATTACCAATTAATTAATAATAATTAACAACCAATTCATAAATAATTAATAATAAATTAATTCCCACAGTTAACAATATAAAATAAATAAATATAAATTAATAAAAATTATGAATAAATTAATTATAATTAAATTACTTCCCACCCTATACCCCTATAAATCAACAACCCGCTCCTAAAAAAATGACACAATTAACATATTTATCAGTTAATTAATCAATAAAAATTAACAGCCAATTATTAATTAATTAATTATAAATTAATTCCCACAATTAACACTATAACTTCAAAAATAAATAAATACTAATAAATAAAATTAATATTCAATTTATTATAATTAAATTACTTCCCACCCTATTCCCCTATAAACCCACAACCCGCTACGGAACTAAAACGCAAAATTTTATTAAAATAAAATTAATAACTTCTAAAAATTTAACACAAATATTAAAAAACAAATGCAATACTTAGACAAAAAAATAGAGCACATACATTTAAAATACATACTAAAATACATAACACTAACTAAAAAAATTATATTTTTTACAACTATATTTTTGCAAACGATATTAATTACTTCGATATTTTAGAAAACAATATTTCTTACCTGAAACTCGATATTCTTGACCACGATATTCTTGCAGTCGATATTTATGTGTCTCGATATTTTGCACTCGATATTAGTGCAAGTCGACATTTCCTACTCGATATTCTGACTCTTTACCCTGCTGCACTACTGGCGCTGCCACTGACCCCGGCACTAATGGTCTGGGGGGCTAGAAAAAACATTACACATTTCAGAAGCCAGGTTCCCCTCCCCTTATTATTTTGTTTTAACAAAATACAACCGCAATACATAACTGCAGTGTGATTAGCAGTATCTTCTATTGAAAATATCACTCTGGGAATTTTGTTGGTTGGTAATGCTAGAAAAGCCAGTTAGTCAAGCCAACAAAAAGTTTTCGTAATGTAAGGGCAGAGCTATGATGACTCTGAGTCATTTAAACGCAATGAAGGGGTGACATAAATTGGTCAATGAAGCACAATGGTATTGGTTCGCAAATGCATTGGGGCCGGCCTCATACTACTTTCCTGCCATGCTGCACTGTCATCGAAACTGCTACTCTACTGTATAAATGAATGATAATACATACTACAGCACAACATAGGGGGTTCCACCATGACCATGACCACTGTCTTGTTTTATTGCTTGACCATGAGCAGGAAAAAGAACGCCTTCTTAACAAACATGCATACAATAGCTTACTTGGGTCTGCAATCTTTACAGAAGAGTACCTAAAATTTGCTGCCCTAGTCTTACACTACCAGTCCACAAGATATTTAAGGGGAGAGGGACAGCTTACTAACAAAGCAGAATAAAGATGCAGAATAGTATAAACAGGAGGAAGTCAGCTACAAAAACATGACATATAGAAAAAAAGGATACTGCAGAAATAGCAGGAATATAACAAACACTAGAAAAAATGAAGAGGAGTTGAAAAAATAAAAGGAGTCAGTCACAGTATAAAACAATCCAAGGAAACATTATTCTAAATGTCGAGAGGTAAAGGTTAATGAAATAATAATAATATGTTAACAGGATGACTAACTGGGGCCAGCAGATCCATCAGCTGCAGCGCTGGCGGTACTTCAGATGCCCTCTTCTTGCCCTTGGGTTTATATGTAAGAAATAAAGAAGTTAAAAAAAATTGATTAGTGGTACAGTTAATCTCCCCAAAAATATTTTGACAGGCAAAGGCATACTCAGTAATGTTGTACTTTTCTAAATCCGATCGCCTATAGCACTAGTATTGAGTTGATCTATTCCTAAACCTAAGGCCTATTCCAAATTTCCAAAACCTAAACAACATTTGGAACTACTAATGCATTGCAATGAATATTCTTTGCTTCTCATCTCATTCTCAACCCCCTTTGATTGGCCACCTCAGTCTCACTTTTTTTCAATACATAGATGCAAATACTACACATCACTGGGAAATTGCTTGTGACTGTATGAGCTACATAAAGAAAGGCACAGAGAATGCTAACTCACTGTTATTACTTACTACTGCCACTATCTTAGTGACAGAACAGTCTGCATGGCTTCTTAATTAATCGGCCCAAGAGAGCACAGACCAGTACGATTAGGTAGCGCTGAGCACGTGTCTAGCTCAAACTGGATCACATAATATTTGTAACGTAAACTTTACTTACCTCTGAGTGTGAGCAGCATGCTATTTGACAAAAATATATTATCATTGTAGAACACAACACAACACAACAAATAAATAATTACTCACCGAATTCTGCAACCTCGATACCCAGCAGGTAGAGCAGGTCCTGCTCCTGGTCCAGTATGTCCGCCCAGCGGTGCATCAACTGCTGCTGGGTGCGCTAGACTGCAGTGTGCTAGCACACCCTCCCCAACAGCTGCTGACATTGCCGCAAGGGGTATCCACTCCCAGGCCTGCCGCCTGCTGCCAGCATGGAGGGGAGGTGGCGCTGTACAAAAAAAGCTAGTGCGCCCACCTCTGCCTCTGAAAAAATGTAGTGGGGCTGCACCCCTTGGCATCGCTGGCGACCACAAGGTAGGCGGGTATCAGCAGCACTGACGCCACAGTTCCCTTCCGCATCCTGCTCTGCCATGGTGCTGGGTGGGGAAAAAAGAAGAAATTGGAAAAGGAAGGAATTTAGAAGAAGGAAGGAAGTAAAGGGAAAACCAAAAACAAGTACTAAAAAGTCACAGAAACAAAAATGTAAAATACACAAAGACACAGACTAATAAAATAAAGATAAATGAGTGGTGGATGAGTGAGATGGGTGAAAATTGCAAAGATTTAACTGAGATTAAAAAATCAGGCCCAGCACTGATGATTACAGGAAAGCAGGCAAAACAAAATGGCTGCGCCTATGCGAACCACGCGTTGCTGTTTGCGCTGGTTTTGCAGTGCAGAAGCGCGCATCGCGCTCCCAGTATGTAAAAAACCAGCACAAATGTGTGGACAAGCACTTCTGCGCACTCGCAGAGTTCTGCGGAGTCCTGCAAAGTTTTTTGGACACTCCTTGGAACTCCGCAGCACAGCACTCCGTGAGTTCCACCCACCCCACTACTAAATTGCACTTTCTACATAGGGCAAATATTAAAGACACGCCCAAGAAAGTGTTATATTTTATTGAGCTGGGCTTTGGAAGTGGATCTCTGAGCAAATAGGACTGCACCACAAGTATTTGTGATCCCAGCTTCCCATTAAAGGTAGGGTGTGCCTCTGCTCTCACCCAATATTTGTTTATGTGTGTATATGGTATTTCTATAGTGTAAACCTAGCCCAAAGGCAGTGGAGCGCTGTATTTGGTCAAAGTCCAGCATAAAGTCAAAGAGTGATAAGAGAGTTCGCTGGTTTGTAGAATATTGATGCATTGTGATGTCGTTTTCTTTACTGAGGTGCATCTTCAAATCTTTCCTAAAGTAGAGCAGCACTGGACTGTCCTGATAGATACAGGGATGTTGTTCCAAATCCTGAGTGTATAGATGGAAAAGGCCTACTGCCTTGCTTTTTCTGTTTTACATGTCTTAGTCTCCAGTCTGAGATGGTTGACCGAACATAATCCACAAATTGATTGGGCCAAAAGAACTGTCGAAATGAATTCTGACTATTGCAAGGAGTATTGTTTTCATTCCAGGATATCCGATCATCAGCCTACCCAATCGTCTCTTTTGGCGGAAACTCCACTGGTGATTTGCGCAGTAGAAGTTCCAGAAATTCCAGTGGAATATCAATATTTGAAGGCAGTGTTCGGTGAACAGGAGGCCCAGAAGTTACCTCCCCATCGGGAGTATGATTGCAAGATCGAGTTAGAACCTGGAGCCTCATTACCTTGCAGTCAAATTTATGCCCTTTCGGAAACTGAGAACTGTCACCTTAAGGAATATTTAGATCAATATTTGGCTAATGGGTTCATTCGGCCTTCGCAGTCTCCAGTTTCCTCCCCGCGCTTCTTCATTTTGAAGAAAGACGGGAAACTTAGGACCTGCATTGATTATCGCGCTTTGAATGCGGTAACCAAGAAGAATTGTTACCCTTTGCCGCTAATTTCAGAACTTTTGGACCAAGTGAAGGAGGCCCGAGTGTACACCAAATTGGATTTAAGGGGGGCTTATCACTTGGTTAGAATGGCTGAAGGATAAGAATGGAAGACAGCATTTCGTACCCGATTTGGTCTGTTTGAGTATCGGGTCATGCCCTTTTGGATCGCTTTGCTGTGGTGTACATCGATGACATTCTCATTTTTTCAGCCAGTTTAGAAGAACATGTTCTTCATGTGCGAGCAATTTTACAGAAATTACTTGACTACCAGCTTTTTGTAAAATTGGAGAAGTGTATATTTCACTCCGCTCGTGTGGAGTGCTTGGGCTTCGTTTTGTCCCCTGAAAGTGTGTCAATGGATGAGTCTAAGGTAAAGGCAATCAAGGACTGACCACCACCACGTAATGTAAAAGAAATTCAAAGTTTCATTTGGTTCGCCAATTTTTATAGGCGTTTTATCATCAACTTTTCGGAAAAGGTGGCCCCCATTACTCGACTCCTAAAGAAGAAAGAGAAGTTTTTGTGGAGTCCTGAGACTGAGAAGGCATTTCAATATTTAAAAGAACTTTTTACTACCGCCCCCATTTTGCAGCATCCAAACCCAGAGGAACCATTCTTCGTGGAAGCCGATGCTTCTAATTTGGCAATTGGAGGAATTTTGTCTCAAAGGAATAAGATCACTGGGCAACTCCACCCAGTAGCCTATCGGTCTCGAAAATTGTCAGCAGCTGAAATTAACTACACCATTGCAGACAAAGAATTGCTTGCGGTGAAGGATGCATTTCAAGATTTGAGACATTATTTATTAGGTGCTAAGCATGTGGTCACGGTTTTTACAGACCACCGAAATCTGCAGTTTTTGAAGTCCGCACGCTCCCTCACTCCACGACAATTGAGGTGGTCTCTATTTTTTGCTTATTACCAGTTTGTTCTGACCTATAAACCAGGTACAGCAAAGGGAAAGGCCGATGCTTTGTCTCGCTTGAATTTTGGAGATCAAGAAGAAGTGAGTAGAGAAGGTCACATCATTCCGGAGGAAAAAATCATTAGCACTATTTTGTATTCTGAATTGGAAGACAAGATTAAGGGGTCTCTTTCCAAAGATGAAATGATGGCTTGGACGAATGAAGATGCTGGAAGAGAAATTAAAGATGGCAAACCTTATCATCACGGAAATCTTTATGTACCTGGAGATGATCTGCGTAATGAAATTGTGAAGCACTATCATGATAATCTTTTGGCAGGCCATAAGGGAGTGAAGAAGACCTTGGAACTGATTAAACGAGAATTTTGGTGGCCTGAATTGGATGCTCAGGTGAGACAGTATGTGGCCTCCTGTGAACAGTGTGTTAAGGGGAAGACCAATTGACAAGCCCCGCAAGGTTTACTTATGCCTTTGTCCGTAGCCCCATATCCATGGCATACTGTTTCAATGGACTTCATTGTAGATCTTCCCTCTAGTCAGGGATATTCCACCATTTGGGTCTTGGTAGATCATTTTTCCAAAATGAGTCATTTTGTTACACTAAAGTCACTTCCAAATTCTGCTCAACTGGCCTCATTATTCAAGCAACACATAGTGAAGTCTCATGGCATTCCTAAAGTGGTGATCTCTGATCGGGGTCCCCAATTCATTTCCCGTTTTTGGAGGGCCTTCTTGGGAAGATTAGGAGTGGACTCTCGATTGTCTTCCAGCTTCCATCCTGAAACCGATTGACAGACTGAAAGGGTCAATCAAGAATTGGAACAATATCTACGTCTTTATTTGATGGATCATGAAGGGGATTGGCCAGATTTGATTTGGGCTGCTGAATTTGCGTATAATAATGCAGTTAATTCGTCCACTGGTTATTCCCCATTCTTTTTAAATGCAGGAAAGCACGCAAACACATTTGTGGGTAAGGCTGAGAGTGAGGTACCCGCAGTTGAGGAGGTGGTGGGTGAATTGCAGAAGGCTTTTCTAACCGCAAGACAAAATTTAGAGAAAGCAAAAGATTCCTACAAAAGACAGGCTGATAAGAAAAGAAGAGAGAATCCAATTTTTGAACCTGGAGATAGGGTTTGGATTTCCACTAAGAACATGAAATTAAAGGGAAATCGGAAATTCCAACCTAGATTTGTGGGACCCTATGAGGTTGACAAGATGGTGAATCCAGTCAGTGTTAAGATCAGGTTCCCTTCTAATATTAGGGTTCATCCTGTGTTCCATGTTTCGTTAGTCAAAAGAAATCCTACTAATTTGCGGAAAGTTCAACCACCTGCTCCAATTCAGTGCCAGTCAGGAGAAGAATTTGAAGTCAAACGCATTTTAGATTCCAAGATTAAGAGAGGGAAGATTTACTACTTGGTAGATTGGAAGGGTTTCGGTCCTGAAGACAGATCCTGGGAACCCGGTTCCAATGTTCACGCCCCCAGATTGATTCAAACACTCCATAGAACTCATCCACATAAACCCAAAGAGGGGAGGGGAGGCGTTTTGGTGGGGGGTACTGTCAAGGCTGGCCTGTTGGGGAATCTTTCCTGTCCTCAGTTTAGTGTCAGGCGCAAGAAGTTGCTTTGTTACCCTTGGAATCGGCTTTGCCGATTCCTCTTTTAGAGTTTTCAGGCTGTCTCATTGTCCCACTAAAATGGCGGCTGTAATGACTGTTCAGGTGTAGGAGTGAAGCGTTCTAGTGTTTGGCTAATGCTTAGGAGTCAGGGGTTTCACGCTCGCGCATCAATTGTGCGGCGCACTTCAACTGTCATTTCTTGACGAACGGAGCGTTTCTTTCGCGCTCGTTCGCCGTTTCATGAATTTTGTTAGCCGGGAGACCGGCAGCTCATCCGTATCTCATCCTGACTTCTGTGGCGTTCAGTGCTGCTTTGCTGAAGCCTCAGAAGTTTCCTGGTGAACAGTTTTCTTCATCTTCTCAGCGTGACCAGTTCTGTGAGTAGAGGGTGTGGGAGAATTCCCCTCCCACAGAAAGTAAGTCCTCAGTTTATTTTTGTAAATGCTTGGCTCTACGTTATTTTTAAGTAGAAGTATTTGAGAGTGCACCTTTATGCCGACGCAGGTCGCAATGCCTTTCCAGTAATTGGCTTGCCTGCAGCGTGCTATATTCTTCAGTTTGACATTCCCGGCAGCAGTATTTCAAGTTAACGGCGCTGTCAGTTTTCTTGTGCTCAATTTTTCCTGTGAACTCAACAGGGAGGTCAAGAGTAGAACAGTTATTTCTGCCAGGCAATTTCCAGCGCGTAATTTTTTAGACAATACATATTTTGAAAAAGACTTATTTTCAAAAAGGATTACAAACAATGTTAAACAGCGCAGTTAATGAATGTGAAATTCTTTAAGACTACTTTTAAGATTCACAAGAAGCTCAGACAAGAAGTGGCAGAAGCTTTTCTTCTACAAACATCTCTAAATAGTATGTAGCAATATATATTATACTTACCGACCAATGCTCCTTCTGCCACCTGCAATAAAAGAAAAGATACAGTCAGGATTAAAAGCAAATAGACTAAATAATAACAACAGCTTCTATGAATAATATTTAAGAGAGAGGCAAATCACTGCAGAGGTTCAGGTATGAGATACGTTTGAGTATTACACATTTTTGAATTCTGTTCTTATTTTTCAAACAAACAGTTATCTTTATTTCTGTGCATTTACTGTTGTCAGGACCTCAGTCATTGCTTTTGTTCTCCCCTGGACTAATTTAATTTTCCCTTTATTGGCTAGAGACGTAGCTACGTCCTATTCATATCTTTAGGCAGTTGACACCTTCCTCCCTCTTCCCGAGGGTTGGTTTTTGCACGTTTGAGTATTACATCTTTTGAAAGCATTTAGATCAGGGAGTGTTAAAGGTGTATTAATACTGTCATTTTGTATTATAGGTGCTGGAAGAATAGCTAGAATTCCCAAGAGGAAGAGGCAAAGCAGTGGAGTCTCTCTTTTATCCCATCCCCCTTTCCCCCTCTTTGCTGGAAATGGAATTTGATATCCGCTTTTAGTGGAGTTTGGGATCGGAGGAATTGTCATCTGCTCCTGTGGAAGTCCATGGTTATTCAGGTGCGTGGTACTTGATAACAGCTCACAGTCAACCTGTGTATTCTTCAGAAGATTGTGAAAAACTAATAGCCTTGATTATTTGCCTTGCTTGTATTTTCTTCATAATGCTGCTGTTTCTTCACAACCTCAGTTTGCAGTATCAAGTAAGAGGGGCTGATATTCCTTATACTATTTATTGACCTAGTTGGACACCTGGGAAACGTTTTCTGTAGTCCATGTCCCATGCCTTATGGGTACTGTAGTTTTTATTTTAATAAGGGACCTATGTTAATTGTCACTTCTTCTATTGTTACTTCTTCTGGCTGCTGTAAACAATAAAGTAAAAAAGCCAGGCATAATACTCACCTCAGCGTCTTTAATAAAATTTGGACTTTCCATCATTAGCAGATTTTTCAAAATCTTTGATGCCCTTTGTGGGAATGTGGATTATTAGTGGGAAGGGATGTGAGTCCTCTTCAAGTAATAAATGCCATATTTCTGTTCTAGGTCCAGTTAGATCTCAATAAATTAAACTTCAGCTCAACCCTTGGTGGCTGTAGCACAGAGCAGACAGCCTCAACTTAGGAGAAATGTGTAAAGTATTTATCAGTACCAAGACAGTTAAAAAGTAGAATACACAACAAAATAAAAATCTTGCTCCAATTTATAAAAGTAGAGAAACTTTTAATAGACAAATAGACACCAAAACGACAAAAATGTAATAATGGGAACCTGAGATGTAAAATTTAAAAATTTGAATAGTTAATTTAGTGCCAAAAGAAAAGCACAAAGTGCTAACCGCGGGTAACTGGTCACACTATACCAGGTCAAAGTCAAAAGTTCAGGCCAACTGCGATGGAGCAGTGATAAGATACAGAGACCAGGTTCGACTTGGCTGGAAGTTTTACCTTCTGATTTAGTCTCAGAAATGGAAGTCAAAAATCTTCTCCAGGGCAAGACAGCAGGCTCTGGCCGAGATGGGTTCCACAAGGCCGGGCAGTTATTGGACGAAGTCCCAGTGAAGCTCTTGACTTTTGGAGGGGAAAGCTCAGAGAGGGAGAAATTCAGAATTTGCACCCAAGGAGGGTCCCTCGCTGGCCAGATACATTTGGCGGCTTCACCCATAACGATTTCCACCTTCGAACTTTGTCACTTTTTGCGAGCTCGTATTCCCCCTGATGGGCAGCAGATTCCTGCAATCTGTAGCCAAACAGGGCTCCACGAGTCCAGATACCTTCTCTGGGATGTCCAGCTGAAACAGATTTGCTGTAGCAGAAAAGCTTCTAGTAGGAGCAACCTAAATCTTTGGTCCAGTGGAAATGCACCATTGTTGGATTTATTTAGCGGGTTGGTACAGTCTTCTGTCAGTTCTGCAGGTAAAAATATAAGTCCCAGCTTTTAAGGTTAGGCAGAAGGAGTACACTCTTACACTTATCCAAGGACCTCAGGTCCTTGGGGACATGACTTTAGTTCTGGACTCACTCCAAATGAAGAAACCAACAGGGTCCATGGCAAGTCCAGTTGGAACTGGTCAACAGGGTTCTTCAGGAGGGCCTTCATGCATTTTTGAGTCCCTGTAGCTCAACAGGAATTCGTCAACTGATTCTTGAAGTCCGCTTATTAGTCCTGGGTTTTAGTGGGAACAGGTACACCCATAGGTTCAACAGCAGGTGCATTCCTTTTGTCCTCCATAGGTCCAGATGTGTTCTGAAGGTCGTACTGACAGTGCCACATTTGTGTCCAGTGCCAGCCTGTAGGTGAGGGAAATTCCTGGCCCTTTCCGTAACTAATGGGTTAAATGATCCTAGCACTTCCTGTGTGTTTTACTTCCTTTTTGAAGTGTAGTGAAGATCCTGCCTACAGCCCAGATGGCCATCCTGTCATGGGGAAAAACATATCCCCACACCAAGCCCTTTGTCCACTATCAGGGAGCAATACACATCTCACTACAGGAGAGCCATGAACAGTCAGGTCACACTGAACAATGGAAGAAAGACACATTTGGCTTAGGCAGGAAAATTCCAACTTTCCAAAAGTGGCATTTTCAAAATAGTAATTTAAAATCCCACTTAGCTATTACATTGGATTTTAAATTACTGTTGGTATGAGTCCTTGAATCAGTGTTCTAGCTGTTCCCTAACTGAAGTTATGCATTATAAGGTGTCATGGTCAGACCACAATTTGCTTGCTTTCCAACATAAACCAACACAAAACGATGCACCTAAAACCACCTTACATGCATTCCATCTATCCACCGTGAAACAAACTCAATTTGGAACACTTAGAAACACAACTAACATCCAGTACAGATCTAGACACAATAAATTATGTTAAAAAACTATATGAGTGGCTACAGGAAGCTTTTGATATTCTAATACCACTAAAAACGACACAACAGAACAAAAGAAAACAGGCACCTTGAAGAAATACAGAGATACAAGAGATAAAACAGCAAATTAGAAAGCTGCAACGTGCCTGGCTAAAAAAAAAAACACCAATAGAGACAAACTTCACCTTCAGAAACTTAACAGATTATGCAAGTCAGCTATCAAAAAAGCTAAGAAAAGGTACTATTCAGACAGAATTCAAAATGCTAAATGTGCAAATAAAGAATTCTATAAAATTCTCAATGAATTTCATAAACCAAATTGCCTAGAAGGAGCTCATCCTGTTACTCAAGATTTCACAGACAAACTGGCAAATCATTACACGGCCAAAGCAGACACATTGAACTCATGTTTAAAACAAAGACAAAGCACCAGCACCGACCCTTTTCCAGAAAAACAATCCAAGAATACTTGAACCCAGCCTCTTAGTTCCTTCCAACACATTTCACACAATGAATTTATGGAGCTGGTCAATGCAAGCAGGCCTCCCGGCAGCCCTTCTGACCGGTGTCCACCGCAAACTTTCAAGAGAATTATTCTAACAACCTCTGCTGCCACACCAGTGAGAATAATCGTCAACAATTCCTTAACTACTGGAATATTTCCAGAAGAACTCAAAAAGTCATACATACACCCATTACTGAAGAAAACAAACTTGGACTCGCTGAACCCTGACAACTACAGACCAATTACAAATGGACCTTTTCTGGGCAAACTGATAGAAAGAGCAGCATTCACCCAGATGGCACAGTTCATTGAAGATAATGCCATACGTTAGGACTTCCAAATACAGAATCTGCCCTCGTTGCCATCTGGGATGACCTGAAGAACACAGTTGACTGGAACGGGAATGCTGCAATAATTCTCTTGGACCTCTCAGCTGACTTTGACATGGTAGACCATGACACTCTGATACAGCCAGCATAGAGGGGACTGCTCTAGACTGGACCACATCCTACCTTCGCAACAGTACAAATGTCATCCATACCCCCCATTTCTCGTCCAAACCGTACTTCATGAAAGCAGGGGTCCCTCAAGGCTCTATCATCTCACCCATGCTTTTCAACATCTACATGAAGTCATTACCGGCACTGATCAATCAATTTTACCTCACATGCTATAACTATGCAGATGACACGCAAATACTCCTTCAACTGGAATGCCCCAAAGACATTGGGAAGTCACCAATTTTCAGCTGTCAGAGCCGTGGATCAATGGATGACGTGGAGCCATCTCAAATTGAATGCTTCCAAAACAGAAATGCTCACGTGTAGCGATTGGAAAAATTATGACCCCCTCTCTGCCTGACCTGATGATCTGGGAACACTGCCTAAAGTATCGAAGGCAGTAAGAAACCTCGGAATGACCATGGACTCCAAGCTATCAATGAATGCCCAAGTGGACAAACTAGCAAGATCAAGCTTTGCTACGATAAAAACTCTGCAACCAATATTCACCCATTTCGGATTTCCACACAAGGTCCGGGCTACCATCTCTGTTGCTCTGTCCAAACTCAATTACGCCAACAGCCCCTACTATGGATCACCTTTCACGACTATGAAAAGACTACAACGGATCAAGAACCTGGCTGCCAGACTACTCTTACCTATAAAGCCACATGACCACATCTCCCCTTCCTTGAAAGCCCTGCATTGGTTACCAGTTGCCCGAAGATCCACGTTTAAGCCGCTTTGTTTCACCCACAAAGCGATACATGGAACAGGACTGCTCGTCACCTCGCCTCAAAATCACAATATATATGAAAAAAAACATGGATGGCACATCCTTCTCTGTTCAAGCAGCCAAACAATGGAACTCTTTACCCCCATCATAAGATCCACGGATAACCACCTTATCTTCAGAAAACTACTCAAGAATTGGCTCTTCCCCACATAACCACAATACCCAAACAGAAATATACAGTATATCCCTCTGTATATAAGCATTTATTTGGACTATAGATATGTACGTATATATGCGTATTGCTTTGTATAAACGTGTATAATAATTATGTTTTTTTTAAATATAGATATTTATTAGTTCTGCTTAACAAATGTACATATTACTGATAGTTACACTATTCTATGTTTTTATTATGTATATACATGACTGCATAAATAAGTAAATCTTTTATCATAACTATTTATCTACAATTGCTTCACTATTGAATTACAAAAAGATTTTTTTTTTAAATGTACAACAACACTTGAAAGCCGGAGTTTATTAAATGCATCTTTAATCAACATATACTACCTTTCTTATGCATATGTATACCTTCCATGTACTTATGCATCTATAAATGTATTACTTTTCTTCTAATTCAACATATCCAATGCACTACCCTATTTCTCACCCTATTCCACTCTCAATATATCCTCTACCTCAACTCTGTGACTCATCTCGAACCTCATTCTACTACTCTTTCCAATGCACTACCCTATTTCTCACCATATACCTCTATCAATATATCCTATACCTCCACTCTCTCATTCATCCCACATCCCATATCACCACTATGATTCCCAAAATAACCCTTTCTAGACTCTTCCCTCCTCTACCCCTCCTTGTATCATCTCATTTCTCTTTTACTATTCAGATCTCCCAAACAAGCCTTTCTAAACCCTTACCTCTGACTCTTCCCCCTCCACTTCCCTTTTACTCATCCCAAACCCCCTCCTACTGCTATGAACTCAAATTCTAGACCATTCCCTCTTCTATCCCTTGTTCCCTCTTCTATCGTCTTCTATCCCTCCACTATTCCTTTTCAATCCAGAATAGCATGTCTACCACTCAAACTAATTTCATATTTCCCTATACTAACTCCCCTCCACATCCCCTTTACTCACCCCAAACCCCCTCCTACAGCTATAAACTCCCCAAAAAAAACATTTCTAGACCCTTACCTCTTCCTTCTCAATCCAAATAACTGACTAACATATCCACCACACAAATTACTTTCATATTTCACAATACTAATTCACCACTGATCCTTTATGGGTTCCGGAGTAGCGTGCTACTCGCCGAAAAGCGGTTCAACACCTCATCAGGGGTAGCAAGTGCTATATAAATGCAAACCTTTTTCCCTCTTCTATCCCTCCACTATCCTTCTCAATCCCAATAACTGACTAACATATTCAACACTCAAATTACTTTCATATACCATTACACTAATTCACCACTATTCCTTTATGGGTTCTGGAGTAGCATGCTACTCGCTGAAAAAGAGCTTCAACACCTCATCAGGGGTAGCAAGTGCTATATAAATGCAAACCTTTATCCCTCTTCTATCCCTGCACTATGCTTCTCAATCCAAATAACTGAATAACATATCCACCACTGAAATTACTTTCATATTTCACTATACTAATTCACCAGTGATCCTTTATGGGTTCCCGATTAGCGTGCTACTCGCCGAAAAAGTGCTTTGACGCCTCATCAGGGGTAGTAAGTGCTATATAAATGCAATTACAATATAATACAATAATGTAACCCAGTGCTTTTCTATGGGATAGCTAGCTTTGCCACAGTGGAAAGTGACATTTGAGATTTTTCACTGCGACGACATGTCAAATTTAAGTACACATGTCCAACTTTTTAAATACAATGCACCCTGCCCTATGGGCATTTTGGTCCTACCTAAAAGGTGATGTATAAGTATTAAAAAGGAGGGCTTAGGCTTGCAAAGGGTTACTTTGCCAGGTTGAATCTGCACACTAAGCCTGCAGAGGCAGACATGAAAACATGATTTGTAGTACAGTCGCTGCCGGCATGGCTCGCGGGTGGGGAGGCCGGGGGTCGCGCGCGGAGGGGGGAGTTTTAATTTTATAATAAATAAAAAACTTACCTTTCCGCCGGCCGGGTCCCACGTCTTCTCGGCTCCTGCTTCTGCTCTCCTGCCTCCGGCAGGAACAGGAAGCAGGCTTCCTCCCTCCCCTAAGCCAATCACAATGCTGTAATGGCAGCGTTGTGATTGGTGGAGATGCCGCCCAGCCAGGGCCTTACTCGGGGAGGCCATGTTTTCAATGCAGGCTGCATTGCAGCCTGTATGGAGAAAGGGCAGAGTACGCATGACTGGTTTGGGCGGCCTCAGAGGGCCGACCAATCAGTCATTACGCCCTCAGGGGTGGGCACACCACTCCTCCCCTGCTCGCAGAGCAGATGCCCGCAACTAAAAATAAAATGGTATTACGGGAAGTTATTACCATTTTATGTTTCTGCTTCTGGCACTGCAAGAAAGCAGTGGGATGATGCTCCTCCGCCCTAGTGGAGGAGATGCCTGTTGTGTTATCACTTTATTGGTGGCACAAAAGGTGTTACAGTCCACTAGTGACATTTAACTTACAGGCTTTGGGTACACTGAGTCCCATATACTAAAGAAATATAGGTAAGCTAAATGTGCCAATCAGGGTTTCTAACCAATGCAAAACGTTTTTGAGGGTCAGAGTGCATGCACTGGGACTTGGTTAGCTGGGTTCCTGTGTACAGAGTCCATAAACCAACAATATCAGTTCAAACACATGGGGTGATTGTGCAAAAGAGGCATTTTCTTACATGCTTTCTCTTTTTTTGCAGAATAATTGTAGAAACCGTGATGAAGAACATAAGGCCAATTTTAGTGTCTGGGAGCTTTAGATAATGCAGATGTGTATTTATTGTTCACATGATGTTGATCTCAACACTTGTTTGGAGTTCTCTATGGACGTTTTTAGTGAAACCATGGTGGAACAGGAAAAGTATAAGTAAGGGCTAATGTAACAGGAGGTGCTAAAAAGTGAGGGCAAACAAAAAATAGATTTGACTGTTTTTTTTTTTATCTTCCCTCTTTTACATTTTAGGACTGACGTGCAAAAAAGTCTATTTTATTGACTATGCACTTATTTTTTAAACAATCAGAACACATCTTTTGAAAGTTGCATTACATTTGATGTTGTCCCCTGCAGCTTACCATGTCTTGCTGACGGTCAGAGATGGGGTTTATTAACAATTGAAGCCCAGATCATCAGCCAAGCCCTATTCAAAGTCAATCGGCTTAGGTTCATCCAAAACTGGGTGTTGCTAAGACAGACATTAGTCGGGCCTCCTGCAAGAGAACTAGACACTGCATAATCAGTTCTCCTAGGGAAGAATGTGGTTGTTTCCTGCAATAAGAAATCACATCGGTAAATCTCTCCCAGGTGTTGAATAGCACGTGCTGTGCCGACCACCTGAGAAAATGGTTAAACTCCAATTACGTCCTCAGTTTCTAGTTCTAAATGTCCAATTATAAATTAAGATCCCAGGTTAAACGTAGCCTGTTCATTTCCTGTGCTGACTCAACAAGCGTGTCGAACAGAGATGTTATTGTTGAAGGTCTAACCATGTTCACCTCAGTGTACACATTGGAAGATGAGTAATTTGGCAATTTCACCACTGAGAAGTTAAATAGAAAAGTTGCTCTACACATACAGGCGGGATACTTTCATGGAGGTTTGAAGACAGACATAAATAGACTGAAAAGTCAGGGTTTTATAGCGTGACTGTAGAGAGCAGTGTCTGGAGCACACACTATGAGGCCACAGAAGCCCCTGTGAGGTCAGACAAGCGTTTCCTGGATATTTAATTAAGGCATATGTGTCCATCAATACACAACGACCAATTTGGCAAGTAAATGTTCAATATACATGTTGGTCAGTGAAACAGTTCAGTCTCAACATCGAAGAGGTGATGACTTTACCAATTTGCAGTTGTACTGCCTTTTGCATCAATAGATGTGTGTGAGGTGGGCAGCTAAATCTACATAAAACAAGCTCTTAAATTAAGAGAACACCTTGTGTGTCTTGGAATGACTGATTCTCATTATAAATCGTTTGAACTCGATGATATTTTGAAATGGAGTTTAAATAACACTGTTTTAAAATGTTGACCGGAGGATTCAAAATAAGTATGATGGACTTACAAGAAATTACTAAAAGTAAATAATGTATTATATCGTTTTTTTTAATGGCCAAACCTGTGTTAATTTATCTTTTTTTTCAAAGCCTTAATGATGATACGGGCTACCACCCATATTTGAGTTTTATACGTTTCTTTTGTTTGTCTATCAATGCTATTTTAAAATACTATTTTCTTTAGTGACACGGTTTTAATTCTCTTTATTTTTTGTTCGTTTTAAATATGCTCCATTTTCGATTCTCACTTTTCACCCTGTGTCTTAAATGTCCTGTTTTGCAAATGTCATATATTACTAGAGTTATGCTAGTGTTTTCTTTGTCTGTGAATCTAGTGGCGCATGTGTATGAAGTTTTAAAGCCGGTGTGGCAAACAAAACTTCTTTTGTAACACATGACCGTAAGATTATTCCTTAAACATAAATATCAGTTACAAAAAATGCAATAAATGCGTATTTCATCTTATAATCATGCATTATTGTGCTAAGTGTTCTCACAAAATTATAAAGTGCATTTGGTTTTTGTCTCTTGACATCTCATGTTCTTTACCTTTTCACCTTGCCTCCGTCATCGACGTATATCTAAGCATCGCCGAGGAACCACAGAGGTGACTTTTTCTGTAATTCCACCTCACAAGTCTTTCTCCAGATTCTGATCTGCTTTATGGATTAGGTGAATTCCTCCTGTGGTCCCTTTTGCTGGGTTGTCTACAGACTGTGAGGTACACAGTGAAGAATGTGCCGTTGGGGGCTGAATGTGGCAGTCATTTTCCAGTGCATGTTTTATAGTGCTTGTACAGTTTAAGTTCAGTCAGAGCCACTGTTTAAGTATGTTCTGCAGAGAGGAGATGTGTGTGTGTGGGGGGGGAGGGGGTTGTGGGGGGTGGAAGAGCCCGGAGCTGCCACCGCATTCAGTGGGGCTAATTACACATCATCTACTGATCCGGACTGCTTGTAGTAAGAACATAACCTTATGAACACTGTAATGTCATGCCTTTATTATGCCTGCTGTTATTTTATGATTTCTGTTTGTGTTTAGAACCAATAAAAACGATTTTTAAAAAAGTATGTTCTGCATTATGAGGTGGAAATTAATGCCTGTGTGAAATATGCATAATTTACAGACAGGTACCAAATCCAAAAGAAATATGAGTCATTAGGATTACATGTGCAAACTCCAGTTTATTGAGACTATTACAGTACCCAATATAGAATGTTGAGAGTTAGCCAGCCAACCAGAATGCTTCCTTTGTGGGCTATAGCTACTCGTAGGACCACGCGGAGCATTCTGTGAATGCCAACTCCCTACCACGCCAACTTAATTTTTAGGTCTGGCCTAAAAACAGCAGTAGCTGTTTTTCCAGCCTCATCTTTCCAGAAAAAAATATCATACAAAATACATACATGTATAGGGGCTCTCTATTAAAAGCCTTTCACCATTAGTCTGTTCAAATATCATTCACATTATGCTCACTCCCACCACAGCACAAAGCGTAGTTCAATAAACTAGGCCACCGCAGCCATTGACTGCATTCATTTTGAGTGTTTTCATTTTGCTCTTACACATGTATGCATACACCTAACAATTACATCCTCATGATTACAACTTTTTGGGCATTTGTACTTCCCAGTGACTGCTAATCCCTAGGTATAGTTGGTGTCATGGGGCGAGGAAGCAAAAGACACACAATTGATGGACGGAATGCAGAACAAATCAAAACATTCACTCCCAGTCAAGAGACCTGGGTTAGTTAAATCCATCATTATTTTGCTCACCATGCCACCCCAGTTTAGACCTGGCCATATGCAAATCAGTCTTGACCCTGTGCCTCATGGGAACAGTCCAGCCTGAACTGCCAAGCCAGTTCCTCCCTGGACCGGAAACAAGCATCCTAGGACCGGTTTCAAGGTTTCATCCCTCATCAGCCAGGATAGCTTGAATCCAGTTGCACAGCGAGCCCGGGACCCATGTCTGGGCATACCCGGCGCACATAGGGCGAGGAAGCAAAAGACACACAATTGATGGACAGAATGCAGAACAAATCAAAACATTCACCCCCAGTCAAGAGATCTGGGTTAAATCCATCATTCTTTTGCTCACCATGCCACCCCAGTTTAGACCTGGCCATATGCAAATCAGCCTTGACCCTGTGCCTCATGGGAACAGTCCAGCCCGAACTGCCAAGCCAGATCCTCCCTGGACCGGAAACAAGCATCCTAGGACCGGTTTCGGGGTCATGAGCCTTTTCTAGTAACAAGACACTTATTGTAAGTTGCAGTGTTGACTCATCACTAGAAACCAGCTTTGGTATATTTATTTATCCTATCCAAAACGAGCACAAGTCATTAGCGTAGCATGTAGTACATATGTCAGTTTTTAAAATAAAATACTGGTCGCAAAAAAGTAGAGAGACTACTTTTTGTGACCAGTATCTTAGTACATCTGGCCCTATTTTCTTTCCTGTAGAACACTGTGCTCTAGAATGAGACAAAGGGTGTAGTTCTAACAGATAGTTTGGTCTTTCCCAAATTAGGACTTATTGGACCATACAGAGAATTGTAAATTAAATTCACCTACAGCCATCCTCACTCCCACATTTTGTGTAGTTTACCAGGGGCGGCTCCTCTGTTAGAGCGGGGGAGCATCGCCCCACTAGCCAAAATGCCCTAACAAAGCCCCAGAGATGAAAAATAATTTGTTACTATTTTATTTTTCATCCACCCATCCCGAACCGAGCGTCAGGCTGGGCAGGGCCTGCTGAGTGACAGCAGCAGGGAGGAGGGTGGGCTGCCTGGGCAGTTAAAAGTGTGCATGTCCTTTTGGTCATCCGTCTTGCGACGGCCAGCCAGACATGCGTACTTTGACACCTCTAACCCAGCTGTCTTAAGAAAGCTGGGTTAGACCAAGTCCAGGCCTCCAGTGCCCTCGGGAACATCGAGAAAGGCCGTTCCCACCAATCCTGGCACTGCTCTCATGCTGGTTAACAGCATGAGAGCACCGCCAGGATTGGTTAGGGGAGTTGTTGAGGGCACCGCGCAGGAGGCATGCTGAGAAGAAGAACTCAGACTGGAGCCAGGAGGACGTTCGGCAGGTAAGTGCCTATTTATATCTTTTATTTGTTTAATGTGTGCAGTTACCCACCCACTACCCATTTGCCCGCCCCACCACTATTAAGTGCTGCCAGCCGTGACTGTATTTTCCTATTTAACTTTCAGGTAGTTGAGAACCCCAGCATAAAGGCTATTTACATACTCTGAAATTGAGTTCAATACGGCTCAGGCTACTACTCCTGGGATTGCTGAGGGATGAAGTGAATCGCCTTTCGCTACCAGGAAAGGTGAAAAAAATACTTTTCTCAACTTGCTTAACTTAGTGTTTCAATGACAATTCTACATCATAGTACACACTATGATTTTTCACTGAATGCTTTGTCAAGATAGCAAGTTGGGAATGTAGAAATGTTTCCTTATACCCTTGCCCCAAAAAACATGATTTCAGTCTTGGCCACTTTTAGCTGTATCATGCTTAATTTCTGTGTGCTCTGTGCACACATTGATCACATAGTTTTCTCTCATGGAAGGCGAGGAGTGAGCGAAAATGTCAAGCCACAACTGTGAAACGACCTCACTCCACTTACAGTCACTGGATGCCACACAGAACCTTTCAGTGGTGCTTACCTTTTTGGCAAACATCACACTCGACTGCTGCCCATAAAAAATGAAAAATAAGTTGAAATATTAGTTTTCTCCACGAATGGCTATAGAGAGAAGGCAATGGATGGTTTAGTAATTATTTGTTAATTGCACCCATTGATCCCCTTCGGATTGTGCCTCTATCTTGCCACTAAGATAACTATTAGCTGTGCTGTTTAAAATGTGTAGCCTTGACTCAGTTCTGGCGTTTCTATATCAGTTGACTAGTCTTCTTATCCTTCTTAGTCACTGCACTTAGTGCCAAAATAGCCAGCCCGTGATTGCCCAAATATTATACCTTTCTTACCTTACTTGCCAAGGTGTAACATAGTCTGCATTATATTAACATATGTACAGTGGCGTAGCTAGGCCTTAGGCCGCCCATGATGGCGTGATCGAAGAGCAGGGGGGGGGGTACTGCTGACAATTCATGCGGCCGCGACGGCTGCGGGAAAGAACAGGGGGTGGTAGGGGGGTGCTGCTGATTATTACGGCCGCAGGTAAGAGCGGGGGAGAGGGGCCGGCCGCCGCCCCCAAAACTCGGGCTGCCTGGGGCAGTCTGCCCCCACCTAGCTACACCAGTGCATATGTACTTGTAAAGCACACATTCACCCAAGGGTATCTTGGCACTGAATAACAGATGTTTATTGTTACCCAACTCAATGGTACTCATTTTATTGACCTTAGAAGGATAAAAGGCTGAGTGGACCTACAGGGATTTGAACCTGTGGCAACGAGGTTGAACACAGGACCCTACAGTGGACGCATTAATCCACTAAGCCACCAGATCTGGCTCATCAAACCAACTCCATTGCTGTCTACACCTTTTACTTACTAGACAGGCATCAGGTTTCCAAGTACTGAGTTTCCTCTTCTTCTTAGGTCTCTTTTACAAGCGGTGTGCAGGGTATCCGGAAGCAGCTCGGGCTTCCATCTGATGCCTGCTCCTCCTCCTAATGCGGGTGGCCGCACCCCCTTGGCCTTGATATTGTGTGTTTTTTTGTATCCTCCTTCATTATGTGCCTTCTCCAACTTTATTAACATGTGTGGTGCCATCACAATTTCTTCTCCTTCGGCCTCTTCTTTATAACCTTTGTTCTCTTCCTCATGAGCAGGCTTCAGGCTTTTAGAATATTCAGCAGAAGAGCGCAGGTAGTCGGTGGCTCTCTCAATTAAAGACCATAAAGAGGTTTCAAAGGAAGTAGGATGTCATTTAGAACTCAGCAATAGGCCAGTGGTCGAAGTGGGCGGGATCGGCAGGGAACGGTGTGCTCCTACTTCTTTAATTTCACAGAGTCCGTTCCCCTACTTTCTTATTTTAAACATGCCTCCCGGACGGCAGAAATCGCCAAGGTCGATAGTTAAGGCTCGACTTTTGGGGAGGGGCGGAAGGGGCAGAGAAGGAAAAGGACTCTGTCTTTTCCTTCGTGCCCAGAGAAGACAAGGACAGTGTCCAGTTCTCCTGCCACTGGCAGCTGCCCCCCCTCTCTTTGTCCCCCCTCTTCCCTCTCTTTCTGTCTCGCTCCTCCTCATTTAGTGAAAACCGAGACTTTAAGAAACAGGTATTACCTTCTCTTTCCTCCTTTCGTTTATTTGCTCCCCTGTGAAATGGATCCAAAAAAGAAAAACACTTTTGCTGGAAACGTCTTCTTTTTCTGACATTTTTCAATTTCTAAGTGCAGCCTGGGGGGGGAGGAGGGTGGAGAGAAATAAAACATTCAAAATATGAAAAATAGCTAACTAACTAAAGCAAGACAGAGTGGTTGCAAGGTGGCCAGATTGATTTATTCACACCTAAACACATTAGCGCCACTTTACAGTGTTTGCCAGTGAAGCGCTACTTTTGTTTTCTCGTCTCTCTTTGAACAACATTGTTTTCCCTGGGTGGGAAAGTGCATTATTCCTGGAGGGACTGACATCCACCCTTGATCGGTGAATTGGAAAACAAAATGTGTACAGCGGCTGTGTGTTCACGAATGAGGTCTTTTTAAACCATACTGCTTACGTTTTGTAAGGATATAAGCAATGGGCATTGAAACGGGTCCCTTCTGGGCCCTGTAGTCATGGCCTTAACTTTTCAGGCAAAAGCACTCACTAATTTCTGAATAATGAGTGTAAAAAGAAAAAGGTAACCATGTTGTTCCTGATTACATTTCACATGCTTTACTTAATCTCTCTATGAGTGTTTGCTTTATCTAGGATGTTGTTACTTTTTTTAGGCAGCATATTGCTCTTGTCTAGTGCGTAATTTGAATTGAGTCACATCCAGGTGTTTATAGCGGGTCAGTGCAGTGCAAGTTTCTCTCAGTGGGGCAGTATGGTGTTCAGCGGGGGAGAGGATGTGGCACTATGGTCAGAGCTTCTGAATTTGGAACTGGGGAACCAGGTTCAGCCTTCATGACCAGTCCACCAGACCACTCCCCCTGAGGGAGCACATTCCCATGCTAGACCTTAGAAGGCCCCACAAGTCTTAAAAGCCCTGGTGTCTTAGCACCAGCAGGTGGACCCTAGCAGTGGCAGTGGCAAGTGTGGGTTAACCTTGAAGGCCTGTCCGCCACAATTCATTCTGAAGTTCACCTCCAGTCTTGCAGGCAGGCCTATGAAGCAGCACACCATAGAGTGACAGTGAATCTGTCACTGAGGGCACAGGAATCTTGAGCAGGGTGGCTCTAGGGCAGTGCGACCGCACCAGGCACTGACCAGCCGCGGTCCGTGCAGGTAACAGCGGTGGGGCAGAGGGGCCGGGTAAGGGGGGATTTCGAGGGACGATGCAGAGGGAAAATTAAATAAATAATTAATTTTCCCTCAGCATCGTCCCTCGAAATCCCCCCTTACCCGGCCCCACCGCCCCAGCGCTGTTACTTGCACGGACCGCGGCTGGCGCTGACTTCAGGTGGGGGCGTCGTGTTTGCAAGTATAATATGGTTTTAAAAGCACTTGCTGCCTCCTTCCTGGCCTCCAACAATTTTCGGCAACAATAAAAGTGTCATGATAACTCCAGTGATTCATGTCCTTAGTAGAGAGAGATGGTGTTTTGTCTAGTGGACATTTTGACTCATGGAAAGGAAGCGCAGTGGGCTATTGTGCATGCTGCTAAGAACATGTACCATGCAGATCACAAAGTGCACATAATGTAAATAGGTCAGTGGGTTACTGCTTTTGTCAGAGAGACCCTATTGTTACTTGCAGTCAATAAGTAAAAATCCTAACATATAACAGTGAGCTATTAACTGTCATGTAAGAGCTGCATGCAAATTGCAAGGTATAAATTAGAGCGTTATGGTTTTTTCCCCAGTCTTTGATTATCCTAATGTTGCAAAAAAGGGTTCATTTGGGTATAAATCAATTCTGATTATTAAAGAGAACCCCCAACCATGGTATAATGTTTTAAATTCTGAGTTTGTTTCTCCAGACCAATCACTATTAAACTATGCTGCCTACTAGTATGATTGTCATGTGACTCCTACACCTTGTAGTCCTTTGTCTTATGTAACATTCCCTATACAGTGATTTACACACGTATGATTG
The DNA here is from genome assembly GCA_963921515.1 of Calotriton arnoldi. Lineage (NCBI taxonomy): Eukaryota > Metazoa > Chordata > Amphibia > Caudata > Salamandridae > Calotriton > Calotriton arnoldi. The sequence continues at coordinate 79,082 of CAWUFW010008139.1, read as the reverse complement.
ATTGTCTCTGTGTAATATGTGTGATGTAAAGTGCTCTGACACCAGGGTAGGGTATTAGTGGTGCTGTAAATTTTCTGATACTTTATTATTTTGACATTTTTTCACATGCTAACAGTCTCTGCAAAGATTTTTCCTTATTAGTACCAGTGGAACATACAACTGCAGCAGTGAGAAAGGTGACCAGTCAACCTTTGCAAAGAGCCCTCCAATTCACAGTAGCACAAGTCACATTTTTAGTAACTTTTGATCTGTTTGAGCTATAAACAATTTATTAGTTAAAATCGTCAGATTATGCAGCAGATGATGTATTATGTGGCAAATATGGCAGAACCATAATTATGTGGAAAACATTTGCAAACTAGGATATTTTGCCATTCATCTTTGAACTGCTCTTGTGGAAAAAGGGAGGAGAAGTGCTGATGACAGAAACTCCATGGCTGGGAGACAAATGGCGTGCGATTCCACTTTTAAGGATATTTGGGACATTCTATGAATGTAAACGTATCCCACTTTGTGAATGTATTTTAATGTCAATAACTCATATTAAACGTTAAATAAACATGTGTATCCATTGGTTAAATTAAATAACGTAATAAGCTGTAACCGGTTAGTGAAATGGGAAACAAATTCTAAAAATTGGGATATTTTGCTCTTTCTGCCACACCTCTGACTCCGCCCACTGACCCAATCCACGGGTTATTCCCACAATCCGATTCTCTGCCCACAGTTCCCCTACTTTTTTTCCCCCACTTCCACCACTGCAATAGGCCCACCGTCACATTATGAGATTCCCTGCTTTCTTTCTGCTCAACCACTGCGGTGGTTGTTGTACAGAAGGCAAAGAAGTGTGCTGAGCGAATGCCAGGTTGTTTTGTCCCTGACACACTGGAACTTTTATTTCCAGCATGACACACTTTTGCTGGCAGTCCCGAAGAGAAAAATGTGTGGGCCTTTTGATGTGCATTCATGAATGGCCCTATGGCAGAAAAGCAGCTTGTCTAAGGCTTCGAGCAGCAAAGCCTGCTGAAGCTCCGCCACTGGAAACCTAGCAATTCCCCCTCTTTCATAGAAGGTGGGCTAATGCAAGTTTGGTTGAGCAGGAGCCCTGCCGATTTACAAGAAAAGCTTCCACTCCATCAAACTTTGAATGAGGCCCAAAGTGATCAGATTCTGGCAAGGCATATGCAAGCATGTGAATTAAATTTCCCCACTGATCTCAGTTACTGTCCTTTCTGGTTTCTTATTTTTCCATTATACAAATTCTGTTCATGATGGGCTCTCACCTTCTCTTGCATAACTGTGCAAGGTCATTGCAGGCACCTATGTGTTTTTCCAATCCTCATTTGATTCTGCCCTGTGGAAACTAACCTCTGCCTGGTAGTCCAGCTTTTTAGAAGACTAATCAGCTCCTCCTGTGTCCCACTCCCAGAATGCCCTGTTCAACTTTTGTGACTAACATGTCTTGCAAAGTTGTAATTGCAAGCATAAAGGTGCAATGATTTCTGTTAATTTTTGTCTTTAATAATCGCTGGCCAATCACACTTCTACTGATAATAAAGGCCACCTCCCAAAGCACTTAAAGACAATCATTTTAATGAAGATAAACCTCTACAAAGACTCCATCTAACAGCATTGGAGCTGATAGTAATGAAACGTTGTAAGACATGTCCACTCATTGAATCCCTACCTGCTTCTCTCATCTGCCTGGTCTCCCTCTTCTGACCCTTTCAAAGGACAGTACTGATGCTTTCCTCTCTCCTAATGATTCCTTACCTCATATCCTGCTTTCTCTCTCTTATCTCTGACTCTCTTCCCACCTATGGTTCCTTCTTTTCTTTTCCAGTTGTCTCTCTCTAGAGCCATTGAATGAGCTGAGTTCTATCTCCAGGTTCATGTTAATGTTCGTGTTCGGTGAATCATCCTGGGTCTTGTTGTGAGTTGGTTTTTTTATTAGTATTTAGGTCATTTATTTTCTGTCTTCTTGCCTTTTCTTGATTCCAACACTCCGCCTCAGTTCTTCCAGTGATTTCTTTTCACTTTCTTTTGCTTTAAGCTCCTTTTGCGTCCTGAGTTTGTTGGTATATTGTTCAAATGCATCTAGAATGCAAGTGCTTTTGGCTGAAGGCCAGGTTTAGCTCAAGATGTCGTGCATTACATTGAGGCACTTGCCATCTCTGTCAGACACTCTTCCTCACACTAGTCCTCTAAGGGATATTTGACCTATTGACTCATGCTTCGTGCCTGCCTGTAATCTCTTCTCATTGGCTCCTCCCACATATTCCCTTGCCAATTCCTCAAGATCTTCTCTTTGAGTCTTGCAGCTGGGTTTGTGCTTGGCAGATGTGTCCTGTATGCTACATAGGGCTTGATTTAGAGTTTGGTGGACAGGATACTCCAACAAAAACGCGACTAAGTACCCTACCCGCCAAACTTCAAATAGAGACGGGTGGTCTGGCAAGCCTGTTAGCTCCATCTGCAGAATACTTCCTTTGACTGCCTGGCTAAGCAGAGCCAATCAGAGGAAGGACTTTACAGCATGCACACTATTTAGGGCAGGCATTGTAATATCTTTTCTCTACTATTCGTCACCACCAAGAAAAACCTGGCAGTGAGGGGCAGAAAAAAACTATAATGATCCCCATGCTCTGGGAGAAACCTCTCCGTGTGTGGGGGTCATTAGTGTTTTGTTTTCAAAAAACATCTCCCACTTCTGGAGTTTTCTTTTGAAAAACAAAAAAAGTTAAAAGTTTGATGAACAGCATTTACAATTGATGGTGAGCATCCACCAAACTTTTAGTACATTGAAAGGAACTGCTGTGACAGTGGCTTCTTTCACTGTACATGGATGATTGCTGGGTGGGCGGTCATCTATAAATTTGGAGGATGCAGTCCATCATGGTGGCATGGGTAATTTTCTCCATCACCTGAACAGACTGTACGCTGTCACCAAACATTAGCACCAGTTCAGAAATGCATTTTGGGAGATCTTGAGGTTCACTTTGACAGAACCAAAAACTTCTCTTACATGAAGAATAACACCTTACTGATAATTACCGGTACCACCTCCGGCATCTTCTACACTACTCTCTTCATTTTCAAACAGACAACCAACTTTATTTTTCTTGCCTTTTACAGATTTCTTACTATTCTTGCACATTCTGGCAAAGTGACCCTTTCTCCGAAAATGTTTGCAACCTTTACTGGTAGCAGGATCAAATTTGGATTATGCGCCATGTATATTGCTACCACATTTGAAATATACAGCTCCTTTGTATTTCCCCCCCACCATTCTTGACTAATACCGTGATCCACATCATTCGATAGCACAGACGTCCTAGTGTCACATCTGTCACTATTAACTGGCTTCATCCAAACTTCAGATTGTTTAATAGCGTGAGCAAAAGTGATGCAGTCATTCAAACTGGGGTTACCCAAGACGCACAGATGTTCTTGTCTTTTCTTATTCTTCATGTTGACAATAATTTGATCATGGATCATCTCACCAGCCATGAAACCATCGTTGCAAGACATTGATATATTTCTAAGAGCTGTTACGAATTTGTCAAAGGATTCTGCTTCTCATTGGTGTCTGAATAAAAATTTAGATCTACTGTTGTGTAGTTCCTATATATCCTATACAGGATCTGCACGTTCGGATAACATAAACTGTGGGGTTGGTGGCGGACGGATTTCGAGCACCTCCACCGGATACGTTAGCCTGTCTGCATTAGCTAGCTCACAGTGCCACTAGAGTCTCCTCTTATCGGGGAGAGAATAGTTCTTGGCAACCTCAGAACATGACAACCCTGATCCCCCAGGATCGTGGAAACAATATACTACCTTTCGCTCAGTCACTCGTGCTCACTTAGTTTGTCTCAGAGAGATACACAGAATAAACAGGCTGGGCGTTTCAATAAGTATTTATTGAACAGTTGTTATTCTAGTATAGCATAGATGAGCTGCAACAACCATTAGACAGTAGCAGAGATATATGATTAGCAATACTACAAAAGTAAAAGGATGGTATAGCTCTACCATCTTGCAGAAATCATGAATATATACAAGTACATAAAACACATGATAAAAATGCGTACTCCTACGATGTCTCCCTAACTAGATGTACCTAAATGTACCTAGCATCTGTGTAGGTGTTATGCCAAGAATCCCTCTAGGATCTAGTCCACCCCATTACCTGAGAGTTAGAGAATATGGGACCCCGTCCTGGTCTCGAGTTGGACACCCCGCGAGGGATGTTAGACCACTGCTAGCTGGAGCGTCTGCATGCAGGAACTTCAGCGTCTCTGGTCAGTGTGTCAACCGGGAAGTCACGGTCTCCTCTATCTTCCTAAGCAAGATGTGTTGTATATATACCCATAGGTCTCCCCAGGGGTCCTACCTTGCTGTGTTACTGTGTCGGCCTAAAGGATGATGTAGGGCCTGAACGGTATACAGAGATATTATACAGGAGATGGTAATCCTACTGTTAGTCCTGCTGTGCTTCCAAGAAGCGTCATGCATAATGTATGAGAATCGAATCAGGGAAAAACCAGCGTTCTGTGTGCAGTGTCATATCTAGGTAAAAGGTCAGTGTCTAAGAACCGTTATGTATGCAATGTAGGGAAGGATGTAGGTGAAATGTTGCGATGTTACCTGCGCCTATATAGGGTACCTATATGGAATATAACACTACCTAATGCAGTGTTGACAGTAGGTTTGAATCTCTTCTCCATTCTGGCATGGGCTTCATCAAATTCACTATAATCCCCTTGTCCTTCTTGGGGCCTTGCTTGGGGCAACGTCCTAAAGACCACTTGTCCTTCTGACCGCTCCTTTGTGTTGAGGAAATGTAGGTGGTGGTTCAATCTGTATGGGTGCAATAAATTTACATTTCAATGTGATCCTTTTTGACACAATTTTAGGGGAATACCCCATTCCCACTTCAATGAATAGAATATGCCACATTCCACATGTAGGTAAACAGTGCTTTTTTCAGAAACAGTTAAAGTATTTAGCACCCCTACACTATTGCCAAGTTACTACTACAACAATAACTAAATAAACATGCTAAGCATCATTAAACAGTGACACAGTGAACAAACCTGCAACTCAAACCTATAGGTGGTGGGAAAACATTTGTTGAGAGGCACAGTAAGGAAAATGAACCGTACTTTGAGCCCATTGCTTTTCTTGTCAATTGAACAACAGGGATCGTTTGTGAAACGTTCAACCACCTGTGTTGTGTGGAACCTGTTCTGAAGATAGCCGCTGTCTGTACGCGGCAAAACCCCACCTTCAGAATGATGGTGAGGCAATGACAAAAACACTCCACCTTCGGGGTCTTTCAGCCCTGCATTCTGTTGTCATCCAGTAAGAAATGAAGGCTTCCCTTCTGATCCAGCGGGTTACTAGCAACAAGCATTCATACGCTAAATACTCACCTGGGCCCATTCATTCACGCTAACTAGTACTATCCGCTGGGGGGAATCAGTTGTACTCTTTATCAATATCCCTGTTACCAATTACCTTTCCTGATTGAAGAGTAATGACTTACCAATGGACCTTTGATAACTGGGGATAAAATGAAAATATACAAACACAATTTTCATTAACCACCTGAAATAACCACTAACTCAGGAAGTTTTTAAAATGTTTATCTAAATTATTTAGCAGAGTAAATTACAAACCACATAATACTTAATCGTATATCAAGGAGGAAGCACACTATTGTCACCTATTGATCACAAATGACGGTCCCTCAGAAAGGAGAAGATAGAGACAGCAGTACGAACTAAAGATTACGCATTTATAGTTACCTAAAGGTGTGATAACCAAACCCCTTGGCCAGGGAGTTGGAAAGAGGGTCCCCAAGAAAGGATGAAGACCAAGACCTCCGGACCAGGTTCAGGACAGGATAGATGACCTCTCTACCAACGACGCCTGCGTCGTTCCCCTCTCTGACACTTCGTTCCTCCTCGATTCTTCCGCGTCTTCTAATAGAGTCCGTCGCCCCCACCTCAGGACCTCTTCAGACAGCGGTTCAGTCTGCAATCGATCAGCTCTCGTCTGTGTCAGCATCTGGGCTTTGCGCCTAGTCTCTCTGCTTCCTGCACTCTGTGTGCTCTGCGCTTATGTCCGTCTGCTCTAATGTTCATCTGCGCTAACTAATTAGCTAATTCTATATCTATTATACCCTTCTACGCCCATGTACCTCCCATTAATGTTTCAAAATTATGGGCCCACTATTTCTGATTGGACAGGGACAGGGGGTTGATCCTCACACCATGTCATTTTAGTTCAATTTTCTTAAGCCCATTGTTTTAAAATACCGCCCCTCTCAATTAATACATTTGCTTTATTTCCCAACCGTTTCACAACGATTTAATACAAAGTATATACAAAATGTATCAATGTATAGGACATTTCGGAAGAACTGTGAAGGTGATCAGCGGGTCATGTCCTTGGACATCTTCCAAGTTGACTTCATCGCTTTGCTTTGTTAGTTTTCAGAGTGCATGCGCAGGTCACATGGCTCTCGAGCTGCTGTTTAGCCAACCCAGGCCCACTTTACGAACTAATAGAAATCAAAGAAGAAACATATTAAAATCAAAAATAAATGTTTTCACTGTATACCCCCTACTTCTACTCTATTCCCATTTAATTATAAAACTATCCCGCATTAGTAGCGTTAGAATACCACATTATTATTTGCAGCAATGCGAAAGCTTTAGCATGTGAGAACATTAAGCGGCCATTTTAGCATACACTGCGCAGAAGCAAAAGTTTCCCTCCAAGCAAAGAAAGACGTCATACCACGTGACATGGTTGACACATGCACAGTAGAATTCCCGCGCTTTAGCGGCCACTTTGGATTAGACAAGGATTACTTATTAGTGAAAACACATAGGCAAGCATCTCTCAGATAAAAAATGTTGTGTTTGCACATTATTAATAATGACACTACAAGGTTTTAGTACAAATTAATTAATATTGTGAGAGGATTGCTTCCGAGCAAGTCTCATTGTGAGTCCTTGCTCCATCAATCCCCTCTCTGATGGCGTTTCTGAGCCATCAAAACTGCCCACAACCAGATGCCAACTTCTAGCATATTTCTGTCACATTTTCAATTTTACACTGTCTATTTTTATCCTTTCCTTTCAGTTTCTTGTAAATTTCACTTCTTAAATCTTCTAATTCAATCTCCTCAAACTTTTTTTTCTTACCTCTTCCTGTCACCCTATATGTTTCCTTCTTTCTACAACATTTGCACCATATCATTATTGACAATACTGTTATTGCTATCCCTACTAAGGGTACTAATATTTGACCTATAAGTCCTTTCCCTACATTAGTAAACCAAGTACCAATTGACGCAATGCTATTTGTTAATCTTTCCCATACACTATCAACTTCCAGTGGTTTCAGTTCATTCTCAAGTTTAGTAATATTCTTTATATATGTTCCGATTTCTGCACTTTTGTCCGGAATATACGTGCAACAATGTTTTGTTTTCAATAATTTACAGTCTCCGCCCCTTTTGCTAACAATATATCAAGAGCAAGTCGATTTTGCATAACCATAGATCTAATCGCAACCATCTCCGCATTAATCATTAGAAATCCTCCAGCAGTATCCGTTGATAAACGATCAACCACTGTAGACAATTTACATATTCTCCTTGAGTTCAGAATTACTCCCACTGAAGGTATCAATGCACCAAATATGTCACCTACAATTTCTGAAAAACTAGCTCTTTTGCTACGTGTTAACTATTATTTTCATTGCTCCCAGTGTTTCTTTTTACGTGGTATACCTTTGGAAAAACTATTCCAAAATAACAACTTCCATACCACCGTGCAGGAAGCCTAAAGTAAGCCTTATTCCCACACACATAATATATTCCAGGAAAAACTGAATCTGTTCCTCCTTTTAGTCCCCAACCTCCAAGAATTAAAAAATTATGTTCACATTCACTGGTACCAATAAAAACATTGTTATATTCAGTTTTTAACCTATGAAGACACATTTTCCCTGTCTTTACAAAATCTAGAGCCATAGCAGCTTGAGCCTTGCCAGGTGTATAAATACCCTCTTTCTCAGCCCAAGGTGGAAGATGAGCTTTATGCTCGGACGCTTTCCTTTGGAAATTCTGTCTTCTATCTTCAACTAAATTTAAAAATATCTTTTCTTCTTCACGTAATGAACATGTTAGATTGCTTCTATGTGCATGTGTTATGTCTATCGATTTCATTGTTAAGAAAAATTCTCCGATAAATTGTGCATCTTGACTACTAAGCACTGGGTTCAGATTCTTCCGAATAGGAACCTCTGAAAATATCACATCTATATTTGAATAATAATATTGAAGTTTCCCTGTTCTATAAAATAAACTAGTTAGTACACTACATGATATACCATAAGTTAAAGGCAAATGATGATAGGTTAAACCTTTTGCTACTGATTCAGGTAACTTCATACAGACATAACAGTCACTAACCTCCATTGTATCTACGTATTGAAACAATAATTTAGTAAAAACATTTAAACTAGTATCGTTATCTTTTACCACGTGATGAAAATCTGGTTCATCCTCTGCTTCTATTTCTACTCTATCACTTTTCAAATTATCTATCCTTCCTTTGGTGTCGTTGTTACTCTTTTTGTCCATTATCATAAGGTAAGGAATTTCTACAATCACAACAAACCACACTATAAGCACCACTACCATACTACATATGCATATAGCACAACATCTTTTACAACCCTTCCGTTTCGGTCTCCCAGAAACTCTGTCGTCAGCCATTTTTGTCTGTGAAGATTTCTCTTCTTTCTTTTTCCTTTAAACTTTTGACGTTTATCAAGGTGGTTTTACTTCTTTTTCATAAGTCAGTTCTGCACTTGTTCCTTCGTCACCACTTTCACTTGTCTCTGAACTTTCGCAGTCTTCGAGAATTATATAAGTCCAATCAGGACCTTTAAACTTATTGTTCACGACTTTCAATCTTTTGCTTTTTCGTTTTTCAGACCCACTTGTTTGTCCAGATAAGCTTGTTACTTCATTTACTTGTTCTGGGTCTTCACTTCGCGTTGCTATATGGTATTTCACTCTTTTAATGACACTGGGCCAATGATCACCCTTTCTGACCTTCTTGGGTTGCACTGTATCTTCACTTTCCAAGTCTTTTCCAAAAACTCCTTTATTCTCAAGGTGTGGCACAAATTGTTTGTCCTTGTTTTCAGCTTTCCACTCTATCTGCTCTTGTTCAGGTCTTATTAATGTTTCTTTAGTTGCCTGAATGTGAGTTTCTGCTAACTTGCCCTGTTCAGGATTGACGTTTTCATGCTTGAGGCTTTCTTGTTCGATGTTTTCTTAGCTTTCTTCTCCCTGAACGTGTTTTTCTTGACCTATCTGGTTCTGATCGCGGCTTATTGCACTCTGTACTTCTGCAGCCTGACCGTGTTCTTCTAAACCTGTCTGTCCCTGCTCAAAATTTGTTGTTTCGTTGATAGTTTGAGCCCAATTTCCTTTCCCTATCTGGACCTGCTCAGGTTCACTTATAGTTTTGACCTCCCTATCCTGAGTTTGTTTTTCTACACCTATCTGGTCCTCTCTAATTTCTTCTAATCTAGCTCTGCTCCTTGTTTTGATAAAGACTTCAGGTATATCCACCACTGGTATCCAGTCCTGACTTGTGCTCGGTTGTTCTTCCTCAGCTACTCCCGAATCTGTCACTTGGGATTCTTCAGCTGTCCAACCTTCAGCTTCCTCAGCTATTGATGCTGACTGAGGATCTCTTTCTTCAGGAGCTGGCACCCTTTTGGTGTGGCTTACATGAATCCAATTAGGTAAGCCTGCACATTTCACTGCTGTGTTTGTAACCAATATTACGTGACAAGGTTCTCCCCACCTGGGTGATAAACACGTTTCTCTGGTGTGATGTTTCACTACCACCCAATCTCCGGGGTTCAGATCATGCTCTTGTTCAGGCTGCCTGGAAACTGCGTCTTCTCCAACCTGGTGAGAGACAGAACGCACTAGGTCAGCCAATGCTTTGCAATAATCTAGAACCATATCATCAGTTATGTTCAGCAATTTATTTCCAGGTACATGTGCTTGTCTCATTGCTCTTCCCATGATGATTTCATGTGGACTCAATCCTGTATTTCTGTCAGGTATGCTTCTGAGTCCCATTAAGACAAGAGGCAATGCATCTGGCCAATCCAATGATGTGGATGCACACATTTTTGACAATCTTGATTTTATTGTGCCATTCATTTGTTCAACCACTCCAGAAGCCTCTGGGCGGTATGCACAGTGCAATTTTTGTTCAATTTTAAATGCTTCACAGATTATTCGAATTACATCATTATTAAAGTGACTTCCTCTATCTGATTCCAAAGTTACTGGGAAACCGAACCGTGGAATAAGTTCTCGTAACAACAGTTTTGCAACTGTTAGGCTGTCATTCCTCCTGGTAGGGTAAGCCTCCACCTACTTTGAAAACAGACACACTATGACAAGTACATATTTCAACCCTTTGCATGGTGGTAACTGAATGAAATCTAACTGTAATCTCACAAATGGACCCTCTGCTTTTCCGATTTTTCCCAGACCAATTACTGTTCTCCTTGCTGGATTATTCATTTGGCAAGTTAAGCACCTCTGGCAAAGACTCTCTGCTGCAGCCCTAAACTTTGGATTGTACCAATTTTGTCTGAAAATTCTAATCATGGCATCTCTCCCTACATGTGTGTCTCCATGATACATTCTGGCCATTTGTGAAATCAGGCAATCAGGCATGACTGGTCTGCCATCTGAATAAACCCACACGTCATCATTTGTTCTTCGTGTGCACCCTATTTTTATCCAAACATCCTTTTCACTCTCTTCAGCATCATCCTGCAATCGTCTCACATCATTCCTTGTTTCAGGAGTTGAACATAGCATAAGTTGGCAGCTGATTCCCATTCTTTCGACTTTTCTGTTTACTGCCATTCGATTTCTGGCACAGTGTTGAGCGATTAGGTCTGCATATCTGTTACCGGCTACCACCCAGTCATCTCCTGACTGGTGTGCGGCACATTTCACCACTGCCAATTCCTTTGGTGCTTGTATTGCCTCCAATAATTCCTTTACAAACTGCCCATTTTTGATTGGGGATCCTGAAGAAGTCATGAAATCCCTCTGCATCCACAGTTGGCCAAAATCATGCACAACCCCGTACCCATATTAACTATCCGTAAATATGGTTACTTTTAAATTTTTCCCAATTTTGGAGGCTTTGATCAAAGCAATTAATTCAGCTACTTGTGCAGATTTGACTCCTGGTAAATAGGATGCTTCGACTATTCCAGATAGTTCACATACAGCATAGGCTGCACTCAATTTGCCATCTTCATGCCTTAGGCATGAGCCATCTACAAAAGCTCCCTGTCTGCATTTTTTAGAGGCATTTCCTGAATGTCAGGACGTGGTTTCGTACACAATTCTGTGACTTCCAAACAGTCATGGTCTGTGTCGTCCCTGACTTCTTCACAATATGGATCTGGTAACAAAGTTGCAGGATTTACAACTGTGCATCTAGCTATGGTCACATTCTCAGCTCCTAGAATTATTCGCTCATATATTGTCATCCGACTAGGGGTAAGATGCTGAGTTCTAGTTCTTGTCAACAGAATCACAACTGCATGTGGGACGAACACTTTTACAGGGTGTCCCATTGCGATTGATTCACTTTGTTCAATGCTCATACAGGTAGCAGCTACTGCTTTTAAGCAGCCTGGCAATGCTGCAGCCACTGGGTCCAATGTAGCAGAAAAATATGCTATAGGACGCCTGTCCAATCCATGTCTTTGCGTTAAAACCGAAAGTGCACAGCTTTCTCTCTCATAGCAGAATAATGTAAATTCTTTTGTATAGTCAGGCATGCCCAGGGCAGGTGCCTCACACAAAGCATTTCTTAGTTTAACAAATGCACTGGCACTTTCATCATCCCATTCAACTGGATCCTTTGCTTTCTTTTTGGTTAACTGAATTAATGGCTTCGCTAGTAGTGAAAACCCTATAATCCATTGTCGACAGTATCCTACGATTCCAAGAAACATTCTCACCTCTCTTTGTGTTACTGGCATTTTCATTTGCTTAATTATTTTTATTCTCTCAGAGGTTATTCTTCTCTTTCCTCTTTCAATTTGGTGCCCTAAATATTTAACTCCTGTTGTACAAAATTGTAACTTCTCATGTGACACTTTGTGTCCTTCCTCAGCCAAATGATTGAGTAATGCAATTGAGTCTGCGACACAATCGTCATGAGTTCTTGAAGCTACCAACAAATCATCTATATACTGCACTAAGACTGAGTTCCTGGGCATTACTAATTTTTCTAGGCACCTTTTCAGTATCTGATTAAAAATGGAGGGACTTTCTGTGTACCCCTGAGGAACACGATTCCACACATAAACGTGATTTTCAAATTTGAACGAAAACAAATACTGACTATCTGGATGCAATGGAATTGAGAAAAATGCTTGGCACAAATCAATTACGGTAAACCATTCTGCGTTCCATGGTATTTGATATAGGATTACTGCAGGATTTGGGACTATATGGCAACAAGGTACCACAATTTTATTAATTTTCCTCAAGTCTTGAACGATTCTATATTTTCCACTAGGCTTTTTCAACCCCATGATTGGCGAATTACAAGGGCTACTCATAACTTCTTTTAATATACCTTGTTTTACCATTCTGCCAATTTCCTCAGTAACTCCTGCTTTCACTTCAGCACTCATTTTGTACTGTCTGGTATTTGGAAAAATTGCGCCTTCTTTTACGGTTATTTTTACTGGGTCTATATTTGCCATCAGACCTACTTCTTTTCCAGTAAAATCCCATACCTTTGAACTCACTGTAGTTTTTAACTCTTCTGGTAATTCATCTTTGGTTATCAAGGAGAACATTTCATCTACTTCCGTACCTTGTTTGGCTATCATGAATTTGTAAACATGATCTTCGTCCGGGGTCTGTAGTGCAACACAATCCGGTGTGCAGTAAATAGTGCAATTCATTTTGCACAGCAAGTCTCTGCCCAATAAATTTACTGGACTAGAATCACACACCACAAATTGGTGTATTTCTCTGAAGTTTCCAATTCTTACTTCCATGGGTTCGGTAAGGGGTGTTCTAATCTTTTGATTTGCTACACCTACAACTTGGATAGCTTCTCCAGAGAGAGGGAGGTCTGGGATGTCTGCTGTTCTTACAGTAGAACGGGTAGCACCAGTGTCCAACAGAAAAGTGATTTCATTACCTTTTACTTTCCCTTCAACATATGGACCTGACTGATCTACCGGCAAGGATGCACCAAGTACGCATTCCTTTTCCCCCTCTCTTAGGCACCGTCATTGATAATCATATGGTTTAAAATCATCCTGTAAAAGAAACTGTGAAGTTAGATATTCATTCTTACCACTTCCTCCTTGATATCCGACGTCTGTACCGTGTTTTGCTCTGCTTACATTAGCCTGTATAGGGGCAGGTGGCAACTGACTCTGAGGATTTACACCCTGCTGTGAGTCATTCTGCGTCTGTGGATTTAAATTATGATTTGGGCAATTATTATTTTGAATCTTTTTACATTCGTTCTTCCAATGTCCCAACTTTCCACATCCATGACAAGGAAATTTCTTTTTAGCCTCTTCTCTACTCATTCGTTCTCTTACCTTTCCACCATTCCCTGTGTCACCATTCGTTCCAGATTCTTTTTCTTGACTTTCCGTTGGATTATCTAAATTAATTCCCTGTCGCTCAGCCATTTTCACTTGAGCCCACATCACTTTTTCTTGAAGTTTCTTGTGTCTATCCTCAATGTCATCTCCACAATATTTAGCATATTTCAAAATCTCATCAATAGGCTTTCCCTGCCAGCAAAACATGTGTTGCTTGATCATTTGACAAATCTCTGGTTTTAGACCATAAACAAATCGATAGACAAACTGACTCATATTTTTGTCTCCAATATCCTCAAAACCGCTATACTGTTTGAACACCTGCAATAGACGTTCATAGTAGGCATGTACCGATTCAGTTGCTTCTTGGGTAGTTCTGTCTATTTTCACCCAATCTGTTTCTTTTGGTGGTATTTTCCCTTTCAATTAAGTTATTACCTGGTGATACTTTTTCATCACATCATTTGATGGAGCACCTGTCTTTGCATCCCTAGGATACTCTTCACTAGGCCAGTCGATTGTAATTTTACAGTCTGTCCATAAATCGGCAGGTACCACTATGTCAAACAAACCATCTAGGTCCTTTAACAAAACCTTTGAAACTTTCACAAACCTCTCAACCTGCTTGTACCATTCAATTGGTTTTTCTCTCAACTTTGGAAAATCATTTGTAAATGACAAAATATCTTGCCTACTCCATGGGACATGGACATAGCCTCCTCCTGGAACCTCTCGCATTGGGTACATCTGTTCTACCTTCCTGTTTCCTTCAATAAATACTCAGATGTCATTCTATGCGAACGTGCTTCTTCCTTTTTCTTTGTCCATCTAGTTTTCCATTTATCCAATTCTCCCCATTTCTGTAAAACTGTCATTAATTCTTTAACTTGTAATTTTCTACCAGATGTATTCATATTTTCTAAGTCTTTGTCAGTAAATTCTGCTCTGTATGGTCTCTGCAACACTTTTGACTTTCTTATTTCAATTCCCATCTCTGAGGCCAAATCCGTTAACTTTTCATGGAATATTTTTACATTTCTGGTTATGCTCCTACATACAGACAGTAGTTCTTCTTCACTGTAGGTGTTTAAACGATCTACTCCTACATTTCCAGCTATCAATTCTTCTAATTCAACTTTTAATTTATAAATGTCCAAGATCTTTGGTGGTGTCTGTCTACTCCTTGTGCCCATCTTTCTAAGTCTTCTGGAGTTACTACTGTTGCACTTTTAGTTCCTGAAGATGTGATTATATTTACATCCTTTGAGCAACCAGGTGTGACTCTTCTGGGGGGTGCTATTTGCAGATTCTCGAATAGGCAAATCCATTAGTGAAATCATAGATTCACAATCACTGATATGAGCATCGATTATTACAGCTTCATGTTTAGGGATATCCATAGGTGTAGTCATAACTAAAGGTTTCGGGCAATTTACCTTGTCTCCATATAAAGGGACCACGGGACCAATGGTTACAGGTATAGTCAGAGATTCAGGATGTACATTCAACTGAGTTATTTTCTGTATTAATTCTGTTCTATTTCTGTCTAAGGCCTCTCTTTCCTTATCCTGAAGTACCCTATTAACTGGTGGATTATGCAGTACTTGAGGTACTAACGGTGTTCTCAGAATTGGTGCACTTGGGGTACATCCACCCAGCCCTTCCTGGTATGGTGGAGGGTTCTTTAATATTTCTTCCATAAATTCATCTTCAGATTCTCCAAACCCTGTCATGTGTTTAGTCTTTTCTTTGCATTTGCTCCCTAGCTGTTCTTCAGCCATAAATACGGGATACAAACCTTCAGAGATCATCGCTCGTCTCCACTGTTTCATCTGACTTTCTCTTGTCTCATTTTGGCGTCTAGGGAAAAATCCCCTATAACCCCTATTAGTCCTGGGTCTATCACGCTCAAATGCTTCTGTTTCCCATTCCTACAGGGCTTCGTACTGCGTTAGTCTTGGTCTGGGTTCTAATTCATTCATTCTTATTCTTAAATTTTGAAGAATTCTCCCATTGAAAGTACCATTTTCTGGGAAAGCTAATACTCCGTCATCTTTTGTATAGTCTATCCAATTTTCTAACCATACACAAGTATGATAACCCCGATCCATCATCATGAATGAGGCGGGCGTTTTTGCTGGTGGAATGAGAATTCCTTCCCTAGTTTTGATAGGCTTATCCTTCTTAAAATAATTCTTAATCTTTTGTAGGAATGACATTTTTCTCTTTTCTCCATACATTTTGGGTAAATATCTGTTTATTGAATTATATTCTGCAAAACCTAGGAATCTCCTGTCTGGACGTGTTCCTATCAAAGTCGGATCGCGTTTCCACATACAATTTCCACTCTCCACTAATATTTCGACTTCTATTCTTTTAACCAATCAAATTCCAGCTTGCATTTGTCTCGGGGCCAATCCTAGCGCGGCTTTTCTGTGACGTCTATTCACTCTCTCTGATGACCCCTCCTTTACAATCTGCGTTTCTCTGTCCCTTGCTGTGTCGACCAATCCCAGCGCGACACCTGTGACGTCAGTATTACTCCTAACTACTGACCCCTCCTTTACAAGACTCGTTCTACGCCCGCTGTTTCAACCAATCCCAGCGCGGCGCTTGTGACGTCAGCTTCTACTCCGGCTTCTGACCCTCCCTTTTCAAAATCTTACGCAAATTTTAATTCCTCAACACTTTTCATTAAGATTTAATAACAACGTAAAAACATTCGCTATCTTGCCAGTTTCCCTAAATTGAAAAGGATAGATTTTCTCACACTTAGTAAAACCCTTCCGTTTACTAGACATACACTACGAGTAAAGCACTTCCGTTTACTCTTCACGTAAGCTTCGGAAATACCTGCTACTCCTTCAATGTTACCCTTTCTAGGTGATATAACATCAACATTTCACCAGCGTATTCCTTTGCTGTCACTCATACACGCACAGAGTCCCTAACAAGTACTGATAGCCCTGCTTAACTTTTCAGTACTATTTCTGCCTGACAGATAACCTCACTGCAGTATGGCTTCCACTTACCATCCGCTATTCAAATTCCCCGGGGATTTCTAGACAACATAAAACAAAACTTTTTTTAAAACGGATGTTAGTTCATAAAAATAAAATTCTCATTACCCAATTAACAAAGAAAAACCATCCTCTGCTACCAGAAAACTGATCCAGCGGGTTTCTAGCAACAAACATTCATACGCTAAATACTCACCTGGGCCCATTCATTCACGCTAACTAGTACTCTCCGCTGGGGGGAATCAGTTGTACTCTTTATCAATATCCCTGCTACCAATTACCTTTCCTGATTGAAGACTAATGACTTACCAATGGACCTTTGATAACTGGGGATAAAATGAGAATATACAAATACAATTTTCATTAACCACCTGAAATAACCACTGACTCAGGAAGTTTTTAAAATGTTTATCTAAATTCTTTAGCAGAGTAAATTACAAATCACATAATACTTAATCGTATATCAAGGAGGAAGCACACTATTGTCACCTATTGATCACAAATGACGGTCCCTCAGAAAGGAGAAGACAGAGATAGCAGTACGAACTAAAGATTACGCATTTATAGTTACCTAAAGGTGTGATAACCAAACCCCTTGGCCAGGGAGTTGGAAAGAGGGTCCCCAAGAAAGGATGAAGACCAAGACTTCCAGACCAGGTTCAGGACAGGATAGATGACCTCTCTACCAACGACGCCTGCGTCATTCCCCTCTCTGACACTTCGTTCCTCCTCGATTCTTCCGCGTCTTCTTCTAATAGAGTCCGCCGCCCCCACCTCAGGACCTCTTCAGACAGCGGTTCAGTCTTCAATCGATCAGCTCTCGTCTGTGTCAGCATCTGGGCTTTGCGCCTAGTCTCTCTGCTTCCTGCACTCTGTGTGCTCTGCGCTTATGTCCGTCTGCTCTAATGTTCATCTGCGCTAACTAATTAGCTAATTCTATATCTATTATACCCTTCTACGCCCATGTACCTCCCATTAATGTTTCAAAATTATGGGCCCACTATTTCTGATTGGACAGGGACAGGGGGTTGATCCTCACACCATGTCATTTTAGTTCAATTTTCTTAAGCCCATTGTTTTAAAATACCGCCCCTCTCAATTAATACATTTGCTTTATTTCCCACCCGTTTCACAACGATTTAATACAAAGTATATACAAAATGTATCAATGTATAGGACATTTCGGAAGAACTGTGAAGGTGATCAGCGGGTCATGTCCTTGGACATCTTCCAAGTTGACTTCATCGCTTTGCTTTGTTAGTTTTCAGAGCGCATGCGCAGGTCACATGGCTCTCGAGCTGCTGTTTAGCCAACCCAGGCCCACTTTACGAACTAATAGAAATCAAAGAAGAAACATATTAAAATCAAAAATAAATGTTTTCACTGTATACCCCCTACTTCTACTCTATTCCCATTTAATTATAAAATCTATCCCGCATTAGTAGGGTTAGAATACCGCATTATTATTTGCAGCAATGCGAAAGCTTTAGCATGTGAGAACATTAAGCTGCCATTTTAGCATACACTGCGCAGAAGCAAAAAGTTTCCCTCCAAGCAAAGAAAGACGTCATACCACGTGACATGGTTGACACATGCGCAGTAGAATTCCTGCGCTTTAGCGGCCATTTTGGATTAGACAAGGATTACTTATTAGTGAAAACACATAGGCAAGCATCTCTCAGATAAAAAATGTTGTGTTTGCACATTATTAATAATGACACTACAAGGTTTTAGTACAAATTAATTAATATTGTGAGAGGATTGCTTCCGAGCAAGTCTCATTGTGAGTCCTTGCTCCATCACTTCGACCCTAGAGTTCTATCTGTAGCAAGTGCTCCACCCTTAAAGAAAACACTGCTGCCTCAGAAAATCGATGCCTTGCCTTAAAGAGGTCAATGCCACGCTCCATTTACCTACCTGTCATAGTAAACAGTGGGATATGGCAGTATGACGCAGAATAGAGTCGGCAGTTGAGGTTCCAATAGACCCTATGTCACCTGTGCCAAAAATCAGCAGGAGACGGTCTGACTCTTGTTGCTTTCCGCCAAATTTGTAAGAATAAACAAATGTCGAGAAGCCACTAATGATAATTTTTTTGGCACATTGATTGATTTGGCGTAACCGTTGGAGGAATTCAAATAGTGCCAATCACGTGGGCACACATAAACCAGCTGCCTTCTCGCGCACGTCTCCACGCGCCGGCACTATCAAGATACAAGAGATACCTTCACGTGCTCTGCTGTGGATTGAATGCTAATTTTGTGTTGCTGGTTGTTTACAGTCTCAATCAGAAGCCTTCCCTGGGATAGCAGAATAAAGAGGATATCACCAGTGAGCTTGTGTCCTGTAAACCCGGAGGCAGTGATGTCACAATATTCTTTTTCTATTGTTTATTGCTGCTGGTAGCCACAGTAATTAAGGGATTTGCATGTTATAATCTCTTTATTGTCTTTAATATAATCTTATATTTACTCTGAGATAGGGCTAGGAAAATTTCCATTTTATCTCTTGGAAGACCTTATGTGAACTGTAAAGCTGGATGTGTGCCAAGCAGCATGTGCTGCACTGCAAGGCTCAATGTGGGTCTTTGGATACTCAGTGGACAATACATTGGAGATGGCATTTCATGAACCAATAATTTCAAGGTTGACGTGAGGGGGAAAAATTCAGTGGCGGCTGGTACTTAACTGGGGTGGGGGGGCATGGGGGATGGGGAGGTAAATGGAAAAAAAAATACCACTTAACTGCACGCCGGCCGTCGCCTCTCGGTCCTCTTCGTCACTCCAGGAGCAGGAAGGACGCAGGAACCAGGAAGCACCCAGGCTCCCAGACTCCCTTGTCCAATCATGACGCGGCATTACTGCAGCATTGTGATTGGTCTCAGTGCCATGGTTCGGTGCTAAGACAGGGACTGGGGGCCTGGGCATGTTTTCGACTGAAGCTGGGTAGTACAACCTGTGGAGAGCATGCAAAGTGTGCATGACTGTTTGGCTGGCCTAAGTTGGCCGACCAAACCGTCATGCGCACTTAAGAGAGTGCCACCACTCCTTCTCCTGTTCCTGTGATGTCCAGCCCCACCCCGCCCCTAACCAGCTGGAAAAATAATATGATAATAACATTCATTATTATCATTTTATTTTTCCTTTTTCAACTGCTCACAGAGCAGTGGGGCTAAGCTCCGAGACGCTCCTGGAAAAATTACACAAATTCACCTAACCCTTCTTGAAACCCCTGCAAATGATCATACTGGTCATCCATTCCATTAATCTCAAACGAAAGCTGGGTGTCATCCTTGTAATATTTATGTATTTATTGCTGGTATTTATATAGAAGGCCCTCAGGCATTGGGGCACCTGGGCACGTTACATAGTACACACTAGATACATAAAAAATCAGAACATTAAGTAACAAAGGAGTGCAGGTTCCAAAAGAACTACACGGATTCAGGGAAGCTGCATCAAAGAGTAATACAGAATTACCAAAATTACTCCAATTACTCCAACGTAATTAAAATTACTCCCAGATTTAGTGAAAACCCATCGTTTAATTCACTGGTGTTGCACCCAAAGCCTCAGTTTGACTGTAGAGCTAAGCTATGACAAGAACAGTTGAAACTGTGATAGTTGGGGGTGTATCATCTTTGCCACCTCTCTTAGACAGGGCAAGGGGTACACTGGCAGGCAAAGCACATCACAAAATAGATGCATGAGTTTCTTCTGAGGAGTAGAACTGCCACTTCACCCTGTCCATCCCTATTGTTAATCACTGGTGTAGTGTTGGCAATGTGCACCAAAGGTGCATTACTGGCTACACTAGGTCACTCACTGACAGGCGGTGATATGTGAAAGTCACTGGTGTAATGAAACTTGAGGGGGCCCCCCTGCAAGGTACGTGGAGGGGTCCCCTCCGGAATGAATCAGGAGCTCTCTGCCAGAGAACCGTGCTGAGGGGACCGCCCTGAAGCTTGGCCTCCCCCCACCCCCCTGCCCCGCTCCACGGGGGCTGCCGGGGCCTGTGTTACGCAACTGGCGAAAGTCACAAAACTCGGTGGTTGCTGTGGTAATCTCATCTCTTTCGTTGCTGGTCTGTACCCACCCCCAGTGTCGCACCTGGTCATTTACTTATGCATGTTTCAGTGTGCCTACTGAGAAGAGTGATGGTATTGGACAAATACACCGGTCAGGACAAAAGTCCATGTACTTCTGTGGCTCATGTGCTGATGGTCTGGTACTGATTTGAGCATCCATAGTCCAAACCATAACATGAGCCGCGGTCTCGGCAGCCACATACTTTTGTGGTGTTTCTCGCTGGATATATGAGCTACAAGGGCGTTTATGCTCATGTGGTACACACAGTGGCCAAATGCACTAAAGGCACAGCACTTTCTCTGCTGGACACAGAGTAAAAACTACTGCAAAGTCTGAAACTTAGATAGATGGGACAGGTTGCATATGGTGCACAGGTGTTGGTCATTATCTTCTTCTGTGTGCTGGTGACGTCTGTTTACTCTTCTGGTCTTAGTGTTTGAGTGCCTGGAATTGCTGCAGATGTAGTTGGGGTTTAACGCTATAGATACAGGGTCACCGTCTCCCCAGGCATAGGTTTTTCTGTGACATTCATTTATGTTTATCAGCTGCTGCTTCAGTGGAAAAATGCGCATACATCTTAGAACAAATGTAGGTACACTTTAAATGTCTGATCGGTGCGAGGCACTATGGCACTGGAACTTACTTGTGATAACATATTCTGTGCTCTGTATATATGTCTTCTGCAACAAACAATAAAGTGATGGAAAGAAAGCCGGTTTGGGCCTACTTAGGCGTCTTCACCGAGATATAGCTTGGTTCCTTTGGCACAGTGAGCACGGGACGACATCAGGCATCAAACAACAAAGTGATGGAAGGAATGTTTGAATTAATCTCAGCCGCTGACAATTGACTCAGATCATATTCCAGTCCATCATTTTAACCTTCTGTGCCACTCCAGACAGAGACCTGTCATTTGCAAATCAGTATACATGTCTAGCACACACTTGCCTCTTGCCATTGTGTTTCAATGTGTTGCATATTCTACAAAATTGGAATATTTCTTTGTGTGCATTGGCACAGCTGTGTGTTCTTAACACGCCAGTTTGCAGTTGATGCTGAGAGCAGGCATTTAAATCATGTCTGTTAAGCCACTAGTTATTCGGGAGTTATTAATTGGCAAAATATTTATGGGTGACGTACATGCAGTGGAAGATGCATCACTGAAATTTACACTTACCATCAGGACCTACATGGTCATCGGTCTGTGGCTGGGTTAGCGGTGCTTTACCAAGTAACCTGTAAATAGCCACTGGAGCAAGTGTGGACCCTGCAAGTGTGTCAACCGGTGTTAAGTGCCCAACCCAACCAGACACAGTCTTTGACTGTGCCACTTGAGGTCTGTGTTTTGCCTGGTATCTTCTGCCATCTTAAGATGGCTTACATCATGCCACCATTTTTAGCTTCTCCATTGGTGCAATGGGTGCTGCCAGCTTGATTTATTTTGTCCTAGATGTAGAACCAATGGCGGTCATCTTGTTTCTGGGACTTTGATGACCGTTTTTTAAATAGTTTCTCGTGATCTCTCATTTCCTCCACCAGTAGGCTAGGTTCCTTCTCATTTAACTTTTCTTTCTCTCTGTTGCTTTCTTGCTGTGAGGTAGGACATCAACACCCTTTTAAAACTTTTTAAAACACTACTCTGCTGCACTCTTGCCCCCTGTCTGCAATATTTGAAAGTATGTCTGAGAGTTGTGATATCATCACCACTTGCCACAACAGCTTTCACAGTTAGCAACCATTCTGCAAACACAAATTGGAAAACCACAGTTTGCAATATTAACATTTTACTCTTGTTTCTATATATCGCTCACAATCTTGCTTTCTGTTTTTTGGCGAATGGCTTTCACATTTGCATTGCATTTATTGGCTACTTCGTGGATGTGGCCAGAAGTGGAACGGTTCATATTTGGCATCCCCCCTAATGAAAATCACTATCTTTTAAATACATTTCTTCCCACAGAGAAAAAACTGAGGCGGATTCTTGTTATATATACACAATAAGTAATGAAGCCTCAACATTCCTTGGGTGATCGCTGTTCTGTGGTTTAGTTATGTGGGTGGTGCACATCTTAAAAATGCTAATTTCTCATGCGTAGTCATATAACCATGCCTGGTTGCCAAGTTTTTGCAGTTACGCAGAGGTCACGTGTGAATCATGCGCAAGTCTCCTGTGGTGAAGGGCTGTCAGTCACCTTGGTCTGAGTAAGCAGGAAGTCATTCCTCTGAGGAGCCAGAGAGTCGGGCATCATTGAGGGGTCCTGTTACAGGCAAGCGATCTATTTGTTTTACCTGAGGCTAGGGATGTTGGTGCTGGGTAAGCTGACTAACACTGAGATACCTGTCTGCATGTATCTGGATTAAAACAGAAGAGCATTAGCCTTTAATGAAATCAGATCAGATGTCTGTGAAAGGAATCTAGGTGAACTCATCACATGCCATGGTCTACCCTGGGCCTCCACGTCACAGACTCTGCATAACCTGTCTATTGTTTCACCACTCCCTAATGTTTCATTTGTGCCAATGGTTGCAGGTGAGGGGCATCAACAGACATTTTTGGGGTCTGGTCCTATTTTTCATCAGCTGACAAAGCATGAGAGAGAGAGGAAGAAAAGGAAGAACAAAGGAGGACGTGAATGAGAGTAAAAAACATGATAAAGAGAGAAAGAAAGGATGAAAAAGAACCTGCTGGAGTGGGACAGAAGTGGGAGGAAGTGTAGGGTGGTGCAAGAGGAAAAAATAGTCGGCGTGGAATCAAGACAATGCAGCCTTGATAAACAGCTACCCTGGCATTTGGCAGCCCAAGCCGTGTGCTCTTAAAGAAAGCTTTGGGCACCGCCACATATTTTTTACAAATTAAGCATTGCCTCTCACTTCTATTCTGACTGCCGTTCCATGGGTGATAGCGACCTTCACCCCTTTTCCTCTTCCTCTGGTATCCCTCTACCCTAGACTAATTTCCATGTTGTGTCATTTTCCTTGCTGTTCTTAGGTCTCACGTACCAGAAGCGCAAGTTGACTGGTTGCAAAAGTCCTATTGTGGGCTTACCAGGAACTTACTATGGATTTATAGCATGCCCATTGCTTACTATTGGTTGGTTTATTTGTTACTCTCATTTGCTTGCTTTTTATTCAGTGGCTTGCCTACCTCTTCTTGTGTTTGTGGCTCCCTAGAATATAGCCTCTTTACCATCCTTTTGATTGGCTGAGTTGTATCCTTCCACTGCTCACTTTTAGAGAACTACTTGCTTCTTTTCTTTTTAGTAAAGCAATCCGTTTGAGAGCATGTGTTTTCCAACTATCTCCCTCGTGTGTTTCTCCTCCAGCCAAATATCCACCCCGTGTTCCTTGTTGTAGGCTAATTTTTTCTTATTTTTGCTCTCTCTCGTGTGCCTCCAACCCTCCCACCTCACTCTGTGTTGCGCTCTCCCTCACATGCTTCTCCTCTATCCTCTGTTGGTCTCTCCATCATGTGCTGCTTTTCCCCTCCCACCTACCCACTCTTCCATTGCCCCTCCACCCATTCAGCCTTTAAAAAAAATATATTTTAGCTTCTCTTGCAGGGCAGGCAGCAAATTACTGCCTGTCCCTGCACCTTCAAAACAATGCTCTCACATTGGTTAAATGTAAGCATTTTTTATTTACATCCATCTTGTGACGTCCTGTGGCTCACATCCCTCTCACCTTTTACTACTACAGCACAAAACGGGGTATTCATTTATTTGGGATATTACAAACATGGTCTTTCAATCTCTGGCGGGGTGCAGGGTTGGTCCGGCGTCTATATCTCTGGCTACGACCACTTGATCCTGGCTTGTGGGTTGTTTGTCGCTCATGCCCATTTGAGTTGCGGACATTCAACTGCTTGTCTCTCTCAGGACCATCATCATCCTCCCCTCTGGCTCCACTGATGTCATGTCCCAACAGTGGTTAGGTGCAGCAGCAGCTGCTACCGCATCCCGGCTGTGAGGCGAGGACAGGGACAGGGGCTGGATAAAAAGGTTTTTCAAAAGAACACTTACCTGTGAAGGCCGGCCGGTCGCCGCCTCTCCTCTGTCCTCTTCTTCCTGTATTCCGGTCCTGATGCAGGAAGCAGCAGGCAGGAAACACCAGGCACCCAGGCTCCGTTGAGCCAATCACAGCGTTGCAATGTAGTGTTGTTATTGGTCTGAGCGCCGTGGTTCGGCGCTTAGCCAGGAAATGGGGGCCTGGGCATATTCTCCACGCAGTCTGTAATGCAGCCTGCATGGAGAACATGTGAAGTGCGCATGAATGTTTGGCCGGCCCAAGAAGGCCGGCCAAACAGTCATGTGCACTTAGGAGTGGGCAAACTACTCCTCCCCTGCTCCTCTGTCATGGGAGCAGCCCGCCCCGCCTGCAAAGCTGCAGCAGGATGAAACATAAATGATAATAACGCAAGTTCTTATCATTTTATGTTTCCTTTACTTCACTGCTGAGAAGCAGTGGGGCGACGCTCCTCCGCCGTAGTGGAGGATCCACCACTGGTTAGGTGTTGCTTTGCTAGATTCGGGTGCTTCATATACTGCCTCTTGGATGTTGTCCACTTCATTCACCACCGACTTGATCCGCTAGAACCAGGACACATTTCTAGATACGGTGGGCAGTCCCCATTGGACAGTGAACATTTTTCCCTGGATGTTGATGATTTCCCACACCTCTTTTTCAAACAGGGTGTGTAACGTCCATCCCGGGTGTCGATCTTTCATGATCACCTTGTCTCCTATGGCGAGATCCGAGACAACAGCCTCGCAGTGCTTGACTATCTTGGTCTTTTGTGGTCTTGGTGTCGATAGTTGCTCAGTTCCAGTTGGATCCTACTGGAATGATGTCTCAAGTGTGTCTCCTCATCAGCAGGTCACTTGGGGCACACCTCATAGTGCTGTGCTGTGTCTGCCAGTAGGACCTTAGGATGTGGTGCAGGCATTACTCTGCATCTTCCCCTTGCTTCATTCCAATTTGCAGAGTTCTATTCAGAGTCCTCATGAAGTGCTGCACCTCTCCATTCGCCTGGGACCCCTGTGGGGTCTCTTTTGGGTATTTGATGTTCAGGTTGTGAAGATATGATTGGACCTCCTGCCCCTCAAATGGAGGTCCATTGTCCGTCTTTATCTCATCAGGGATTCTCAGCAATAAAATTATATTTTTTCTAGCACAGCTTTACATACAAAAAGGCTGTAGACGGCACAAGTTCCATGACTGGGTGTTTGGTATGGTTGTCAGCCACCACCACTGTGAGCCAGCCACCAGGAAAACTGCAGAAGTTCAGGCTTCCTCTGTGATTTCTAGGGCAGAGGGTGCGTCTCTGCTCACAAAGGCACAGGAGTGGCAGTTCCTGACTCTGCCATCCACCCAGTTGTCCATACCAGTGAACTGCACCTTGTTTCTGAGGCATGCCTTGGTCTTCACAATGCCTTGGTGACCCTGGTGTGCTAGCTCAATGATTTTCGCCCACAGGCATCTGGGCATCACGACCTGTCATCCTCCGAGGAGCAGACCTTCCTCTCTCATGCTGAGTTCATCACAGATTCTCTAGATTTGGCTCATCGCCGCTTACTTATCCGCAGTTAGCACTTTAGCTCAGTCTAGGAAGTTGTGCCACTGTCTCCTATGGAGTGCCTCTTTTGCCTTGGAGATTCTTGTGTCCTTTCCATGACTTCTTGGGTTTCTGGGATGGAAAGTGCTCTTGGGCAGGCCTCATGGACTATCATTCTCATGAATTACTCCACCTCTTTTTCTTCCTCTGTGGTGCTGGTGCCAGCTTGTGTTGGTGGGTGTCTGGACAGATATTCTGCTGGATTGTTCACCCCTGGGTGATAAACGACCTTGAACGTGTATGGTTGAAGCTACACAGCCCACCTTTCATTGTGAGGTGGTCTGTTCCTGGCAGTGCCAGCAAAGAGAGGGACCAGTGGGTTGTGGTCAGTCACAACCCGGAGTCTCTGTCCGCAGAGGTACAGGTAGAAGTGTTGGCATGTCCACAGGATTGCTAACACCTCACACTCAATCTGGGCATACCTGGTCTCTGTGTCCGTGACTGCCAGGTTAGTGTAGGCGATGGGAACCCATGATCCCTCACGTTTTTCTTGCTTTAGTACAGCGCCAAGACCAATGGGGCTCGGATCCACCACCAGCTCCGTTTTTGTGCTTGGGGTTGAAATATGTCATCATTGCATCGTTTAGGACTGCCTCCTATATCATTCAGAATGCCAGTTTGGCTCGGTTGTCGCAATCCCATCGACTGTCGTGTTTTGTTAGGGCTCGTAGTGGCTCCGATAGAGTGGCCAAGTTTGGGATGAAATGCCCACAGTAGTTGGCCATTCCTAGGAAGCTTCTCATCGCTGATGCATTTCGTGGGACGGCTGCGTTCTTGATGGCTTCGACCTTCTTCAGGTCCACTTGCAGTTCATCACTTGAGAAATAGTATCTAAAGAGTGGGATGGTGTTGGTGTAGATTGAGAACCTCTGCTTGTGGAGGGTCAGCCCGCAATCTGCTAACTGCTTTAATGTTGCCCTCAGCCTCATGTGGTGGTCCTCCAGTGTGTCAGAATATACCAAGATGTTATTACTAATATTTGGCATGCTGACCAGCCCAGAGAGGGTCTCTGTGATGACGTTCTGAAACACCGTTGCGGTTGATGAGATTATGAAGTTGAGGCGTCTGTACCTGTGAAGACCTACGTGAGCTGAGTAGGTAGGTATGTATATGCTTGCCTCGTTGAGCTCGAGCTGGTGGTATCCTTCATTGAGGTCCAGCTTTGAGAACCATCTGTCTCCATTGAGGTCTGCCACTGTTGCGGGGATTCTACACATACACAGAACTATGCGCAGGAAAACAGGACCTCGGTGTATAGAAGCTGAACCTTCCTTCCACCTTAGTACCCAAAATACCAAAACCAACTAGCTATAGTGTCTCATTTGTTCTCCTACATAATCATGAAGCTACAAATGATTAGACAACCCAGAACACAACACTCCTGACTCTCTCAGGAATCGCGGTAGCAAGACACACCCTTTCGCTTACTCACTCGTACTTGTCCACAATAAGAATGGTCAGAGTCACTGTTATAGTTCAAAATGTTTATTTTAACTATTGTGCTCTATAATGCAGTATACGAGTCACTACCAGCAGCGAAATGCATAAACCTAAAACAGTTAGCATTGTTATAATTCCATAGAATATAAAGGGGGATGTCATCATATACAGACAGTGGCAAAAGGACTATAAGGCCTAACCACCCTCCCCTTGGTAAGGTGAATTTTATTATATAAAGGAAGATCTCTGGGTTTTGTCAGCAGTCCCCATACCTTAGTGCCTAGATGGAAGTTTTACATCATAGGAACAACATATCTCTTCTCCCTGGAAAGGTCCCTCTCCAAGTGTGTGTTAGAACAACATGCATCGCCGTAATATCAAAGCACGAGTTTCCAGCAGCGCAGTTGCGTTAGCATGTTTTGTCTAGGTGCTAGGGACTGACCAGAACAGAATAACAAGGGGCATTGTTTATCGACCTTGCACATCGTGTTCAGACTAAACTCCAGGAACAGGCAGAGAACGCAGAAAGCAGACAGTTCTCATGTGAAAGGCACAAACAGAGTCTTGCAAAATAAAGTCATGTAGTAACGTGCGCAAAAGCAGCAGCATGGCAGCAGAGCTCATGCTAACTTAGCAATATCGACACTGACCCTAACGGCCATATAACACCACTATGTCATCGACTGTGGGGGTTATGTGCAGCTCATAGCATATGACTTGGTTTGGGGGCTGCATATCAATGCATAGTCTTATTGCTCCAGGTTGCTTGGGCTTGGGGGCTATCAGAGGTGAGACCCATGAGGTGGGCCCAGTGGTTTACTCAATCACCCTGTGCTGTCTGAGTTGGTCAAATTCCTTCTCCACTAGCGGGCGCAGGCGGAATGGCACTCCCCTGTGCCTGAGAGCTACGGGTCTTACAGCCTCATTGATGCGCAGTTTTACTCTCAGGCTCTACAGGCGCCCCAATCCTTTGAACAACTGTGGGAACTCTTCTACAATGTTCAAGGGTGCACCTGCAGTGTAAAGAAGACCAAAAGCAAGCCCTCCATGGTGTGGCACCCAAGGAGAGTGCCCGTGTCTCCTCTGGTCACATGGAACCGGGTCCATGTTGTCTTTCCTACATTTTCTTCTGTTACATCTACGACTCCTCACAGTGCTAACAGCTCAGTTCCTATGTACGTGTAGATCCGGGCTTTAGTGGGTGTCAGTTTCAGTCATGGCTTGAGTTTATGGAATTGGGTTGAGTCCATGACGTTCACGAATGCACCCGTGTCGAGAGCTGTGATCCTGGTTTCTTCAATTTCAACAGTGCCCATTGGCAGGTGTCGCTTGCGGTGGCTCTCTTTGCCAGTGAATGAGATTGTGAATACTTTGTCGTCGTCATCATAATTGGGATTATTCATATACTCTGGCCAATGCGCAGAATGTCCCGTCCCTTTCTCATTGAGGAATAGCTGCCTTAGGGCTGGCCGCCCTCCATCGGTATCCTGTGCCAGTGTTCAACCCACTTCTACAGCACACCTTGGCGAAATGATTAATGCGCCCAGATTTCAAACATGCCTTCTCTTGTGCTGGGTACACATTGGGCGTCTGGTGTGTCAATCTGCAGTTTCCGCACCCTTTCTTGGGTTGCTTTGGTGTGGTGGTGTTATGCGGCCAGACGGGCATCTTTGAATGGCTTCAACTTTATCCTCTTTGATCTTTATCGCCCGAGTTGCACTCGACAGGGCTGCCCCTATTGCCAATGCCACTTTTGTGTCTTCAGCCCTACTGTCTACCAGTTCGTGAGATCTTGCCAGTATTGGGATGTTGTCTAGGGAGATGCCTGGTTGTCGTAGTATGAGTTTTCTAAGGGCGGATGACTGGCAGCCCTGGATCAGTTGGGTTCTAATTTTACCCGGTTGGTTGATGTCGGTGCAGGAGCTTGCCAAATTGCGTAGGAGTACCACATAACATCTATGGACTTGTCCTCTGTTTGTAGGGCGTGTCTCAGTTTGAACCTCTCGAGGTTGGGGTTAAGTTGTGGATCAAAGTGTTGGTGCAAAGCCGCCACTGCATCGTCCAAGTCATCATCTTCTCCCGTGTTGGGGAGGTGTTTGAGTAGATCGTATTGTTCCATGCCACTGTCGTGTAGCATCATGGATCTCTTCACTGCCCCATCTGTCTCATGTGTGGCACAAAAGTAGTGCTGCAGGCATCCAAACCATTGGCGCCAGCGTGGGGTGGCCGTGGCAGGGTCTACCAACTGGCTAAATGGCGGCATTGCCATGACAGAAGTTTGCGCCTACCGTGTAGCAACAGAAAGTGGGGCATCTTGTTGCTGGGCTGGCATTTTTATTTTTTTGGTCCGTAGGCCTGCGGTCTTGTGAGCCACTCACCATTTCGACTGGGCCCCTTTTGTTATAGTCTAAGTGGATCGTGAGGTTCCTTTTTGTTTCAACTCTGCCCCCTTTTGATTTGTGTGTGCCCTTCTTATTAATGCAGTCTCTCCTCTCAGGATCACGCCACGTCTAGGCCTTCCTGCAGTTCAGGTGACCATCCCTGTAACTGTTTCCTTATCCTATTAAACAGTTCCTTTTATTGTTCCTTCATTCTTCTTTCTTTTTTTTCTAAAGTTCTTTTGTTGGCAAGGCTGAGTCAACGGGGGACAGCTGTTTCGTGCATGCCTCCCAGGGGAGTCTGGGCCGCCCCGTCTCACCCCACTCAACACACTGCCGTCTGCATCCCTCAGGGGCTTCTCAGCTAGCTGTGCGTGTCCTGTGTCAGCTCTCCGGTGCTGAGGCACGATGCAGATGGCAGTCACTAGGTGGCAGTGCAGACATTCTTCCAGGCCGCGTGAGCCTCGCTTCGATTGTGGTCTGCGCCACCCACATGGAAAGTTGTAGAGGAAGCTCCAGGGCGTTACTCAGTGCTGGATGGAAGTGGGTGTAGCTTTGCGACCGGGGCAGGGCTCTCATCACCTGTGGGTCGGGCACATCTACTGTGAGTCAGCTGCAGGAGTGCACAGCAGCTTGCTTCCTCAGGCCTGCTGACTCTCTCACACAAGCACCGCACAGGTGTAGCCAAAGAGCCGCTGGGATTCTGGTGTACCCTGTATGAAGGAACACCTCTGTCCTCATCGCCAATGTGGCATCCTACAGCTCGAGGTAATGATGCAATGGTGGGGTGCGCACTGGACAAAACGGGAAGACACACATACTGGATAATGGGTTATCACCAAGTCACCATGAGCAATCACTCAGCCTTTATTTATCCCCTCAGGCCTCACCAGGCCCTTGGGCTGTGTGCTCAATACATTGTACGGTAGAGGCCGGGTGGCACTCTACATCTCTCGGACCAGTAAATTAAAAAAATTGAGACCACGTCTGCGCCAGTCCACGCCTGGACAGCGCCCAGTGCCACGGACCCTGGTTCTTTCACCGATACAACGCCAACATCCTCCTCGCCCTCAACACAGGAAGTTATGCCGCCAGCCACCTCGCATCACCGAAGGACACCCAAGGACACTTCTTCTGCCGGTACTGCAGCCACACCTTTGCCCATGCAAGCACGCCAGCTCCTCTCACCACCCAGCTGAACAACAGCGCACCTGACCAGCTCAACTGCATCCTCCTCAACATGCAAGCCCTCCACAAACATGCCACAGAAATCTGGGACCTCCAGGACGCCGCCTCTTCCGACATCAGCTTCTTCATGGAAACCTGGATCAACCCCTGCTCTGGTACGAACATCGCCACTGCCATCTCCGACAGCTACAAAATCACTTACAAGGACCACGCTGACCGACCGGAGGACGCATCGTCCACAAGAACACCCTCCGCCTGACCACTCACTTGTACGACCCAACAACAACCCTGGTGGGAACACCTTCATTTCCAGATCCACACCAACCCCAACAACACCCTCCGCGGCACCCTCATCTATGGGCCTCCTGGCTCCCGTCTGACTTTGACTGACACCATCATAGACCTCATCGCACCCCAGGCTCTCAAATCCACCGTTTATATCCTGCTCTGTGACCTCAACTTCCACTTGGACCACCCCAGTGACCAGAACCCCACATCCCTTCTGGAGAACCTCGCCACAAAGAAAGCAGCCCTTCAAGACAGAATCAATGCCAATGCACACACAGCAAAGAACTCTTCGCCATTGTGAAGGAGTTCCCCAGGCCCAACAGCGAGACCACAGACATCCCACCCTCCCAAGACCTCTGCAACAAACTCAGCACCTTCTCCCACCACAAGATCAAGCAAATGTATGACAGCTTCAACACCCAAGACTGTGCCACAGCACCCGTCACCACCGCACACAACCTCGCCGCACCCCAACAGTCCCTTCTCTCCTGGACTCCGCTTACCACATACAACACACTCATGACCATGAAGAGCATCCACTCCGGAGCCCCATCAGACCCATGCCAGTATCACATCTTCCATAGAACAGACACCTCCATCGCCCCAGAGGTACCCCGCACCATCAATTGCTCCATCAAAACCGCCAACTTCCCAAATGACTGGAAACACGCCGAGATCAACCCCCTGCTGAAGAAGCCAACCACCTACCCGACAAACCTCAAGAACTTCAGACCCATCTCCCTTCTCCCCTTCCCAGCCAAGGTCATCGAGAAGGCCATCAACGCTCAACTCTCCGATTTCATCGCAGAGAACCACATCCTGGACATCTCTCACCACCACCGCCACCACAGACGACATCCGCTCCCTCCTCGACCAGGACGAAACCGCAGCCCTCATCCTACTGGACCTCTCCCCTGCCTTCAATACCGTTTCCCACAGCACCCTAATCACGAGACTCCACGACGCTGGCATCTGCGACAAGGCCCTGGACTGGATCCACTCCTTCCTTACTGGCCAAAAACAGCGAGTCAGACTGCCTCCATTCCTCTCAGAACCTACAGAGATCAGCTGCGGAGTGCCCCAGTGCTCCTATCTGAGCCACACCCTCTTCAACGTCTACATGGCCCCCCTCGCGGCAATCGTCAGAAATCACGGACTCAACATCGTCTCCTACACCAACGACACCCAGCTGATCCTCTCCCTCAGCAATGAACACACAGCCACCAGAATCAACTTTCACAGTGGCAAGAAGATCGTTGCCACCTGGATCAAAGACAGCTGTCTTAAGCTCTACTCGGACAAGACCAAAGTACTCATTCTGGGACCCGCCCCGTCAGTCTGGGCTGTCACTGGGGGCACTTGAGACATCAACGGAGGGACCGTAGTCCCAGGGAGAACTGCTTTCTGCCACTGCCCGAGCCCTCGCAAGCCCGCACTCACCCTGGTGGGACCACAAGTCCCAGGGTGCACCTGCCATCTTCTCCCGCCGCTGCTAACGAGGGGGAGGTGCCAGCATCATGCTTAAAGCGCTACCTCAGCCCCCGTGGCGCGGGACGCTGCTGCGGAGCCTTCTGTGTTGGGGCTGTCACTGGGGGCACTTGAGACATCAACGGAGGGACCGTAGTCCCAGGGAGAACTGCTTTCTGCCGCTGCCCGAGCCCTCGCAAGCCCGCACTCACCCTGGTGGGACCACAAGTCACAGGGTGCACCTGCCATCTTCTCCCGCCGCCGCTAACGAGGGGGAGGCGCCAGCATCGCGCTTAAAGCGCTGCCTCACCCCCCGCGGCGCGGCACGTGCGCGGGCGGGCCCGTCCATGACAGGAAGAGACAGGACAGGGCCACCCCCCTTGAATCCAGTGGACAGCTTACGGCCTGAACTGTTTACAGCTATCACATTGTCAGGTTTGACTATCTGTGCTGTTTACTGTGGAAATCCTTGATTGTTTTCAAACTACGCGCTCGCAGTCCTTGCCTATCTAGAGACTAAAAGATTTATATTGACTGTTATTAGTTAGTCCTTAACATAGTGGGAAGTTGACCGGCTGTTTCTTCCAATTGTTAAACGTTCTGAGTATGGGGAAAAGGAAATTAATGGAGGGGAGTGAAGGAGGGGGGGGGCAGGGGTACTGCCGGCATGGATAACAGGGGAAAAAAGGTTAGAAAGATCCAAAAACAATCACTGAAACTGACCCATCCAGGAAGTAATTGCGTCCTGGTTAGAATAGATACACTCATTAGCGAGTGCGAGGGTATCCTAAAGGATGACACATCCGTTCAGGCTTTAACCACTGAATTATCTCAAGGCTCTGTATGTACAACTAATCACAGCCCTGGTCGACAGCTAACTATCCCTGCAATGTTCCACAAACCGACTGGAGGTGGAAGCCCAGTAACCAAAAAGAGCGAGACTATTGATACAGGGGAGGGAAGACAGGCTCCCGATAAGAATGTAAGCGATAATTTCCAGCTATTGGGAGTTGCAGTCGCCTGTGCCAACAGGTTCTCCCCCCTGGCTGATCCTCTGGTTGGAGATGGTTCGGACACCCTGTTGTGTATTTCCCCTCCTCCGTCTGGTTGTCCCTCTCCCGAGCCTGTTCCATGCCGTAGTACCAACCTATCCTTAGATCCCCAGGGAACACATTCTCTTATCAATGAATTGAGGTCGGAAATATCATCCATGCGTCTAATGATCGTAGATTTAACATCTATGGTTAAACTGCTAGTACAAAGGGCACCTACCTATACAGAAGTCACAAAAAACAATTTAAGTCAGGTTGGCCAGCTTAGAAAGGTAAATTATAATAAATATAAGTCTGGCTCTGAAACTAATGGCTTAGCGGGTAAGGTTTCCTCCCAGTCTCGTTGCTGCTCTACGTCAGGAACAGAAACGAATCCTATGGTTAGGCCAGGTCGCCTGAACATGACCAGTTCAAAATCAGTTCCGGCACAAACAGTTAATAGACGACCCTCTCTATTAAGAACAGGAAATTCCCCACACAACTCTCAAGACCGTAGATTTACAGTGCCCAGTTCCAACTCGCCACAGGCCTCTACAATCTTTATGGTAAACGTACCCAAATATACTAACAACAATGTCACAGAAAGTGCAGATTCCCTTACAAACAAAGCAATACACTGGATCCGTCATGTGAGGGAGTGCCGTTCGGTTATCCGTGAAGATATTATTAGTGCAAGAAGACTCACCTCACGAACTGACCAATTAGATTGCATTGAGCTAAAGCTCAAAGGACAAGATCTTGCAGAAAATATGCTAGCATTGGAATTCCGTACATCGCCCCCAGATTACTCTTCAATCCAATTTAGACGTTTCCCACTCACTGATAGCTATGTATGCTTCCCTGGGCAACAACATCCCCTTCAAGTAGGGTCCTCCACCTTGGAAGCTAATGATTGACTTCTGAACATGACCTATGAAGAACAGGAAACCCAGGAAGTTCTTTTAGTAAATAGAGAATCCCCGTCCTGTACTCCTTGTAATTACATGCCATCATGCCCCATTAGTGATATACCGCCACATAACGCACTGGTAACGCTGTCCCCGCTGCTGGAGCAGGGCATCCTTGGAGAGGGTCCACTGACTGGCCCCAGTGACAAGGGCCCAGCCTGCAGTCTCTCTGCATGACTGTCTGTGCTTTCTTGGAACATAGCCGGGTTAAGTTCTAAGATTACATCCCCCGATTGGCATATCTTTATGGATCAATATGACATTTGCCTCCTACAGGAAACCTGGATGGTGGATCCCTGCTTCCAAGCAGGCTATCTAAATTATAATATACCAGCTATTAGGGGGGGAAAAGGACGCGCCTCAGGTGGTTTAATAATCTGGGTTCGCCAAGAAATTGGTTTTGTCGTGCAGACACTAGAGTCCAATAACAAGGACATCTTAGCAATCAGGGTGAAGTGGGGCCAAAGAGATGCTATTGACATCTATAACGTCTATGCAAGAGGGACAAATGGTAAAAAATCGGAAGTTTTAGCGGCTCTCGATGGTTTACTAGACCAGCACTCTGGGGGCAGGAATGTATTAATTGCGGGTGATTTTAATGTGACCTTCGAGCCCCTTACAAATGAGAAACATAAGCTCACTGAAGATGAAGATGACCAGTGGGGAATCCCTAAACTAGATCTACCTCCCATAAAAAAGTGGACGGATGTGGCGATTCAATTATATTCTATCTGCCTGGAGAAAGGCCTAAGGGCGGTTAAATGGCAGATCCCTATCTGATAGACACGGGGCTTGTACATTCAATAATGGCCTAAGTACTAGCCGCATCGATTATCTATTGATCAATTTCCAACTATGGAATGTGCTAAGGGATATGGTGGTCACAGAGAGGCTTGAGAGTGACCACAACCCCCTGTGTGCAGTTTTTAATCTATCAACAAAGGAAGTAATCAAACCCATATACAGAGAAATTGTCACTCAGGATTTGTCCTCTACAAATGATATGAGGCGGTTAAAATGGATGAATTTACTTGAGAACTCTGAAGCCCTCGAAAAAATTTCCTTGGATACTAATAGTGCTATATCCACACTAGAAGTTCTTCTCTCTAACTCCGCAACCCCTGAGTCTATAACAGAATTCCATGAAGAATTCTTTATCCATCTACGTACCCATTTTTTTAAGCATTCTAAGACCAGAAGTATCAACACTAGAAATATCTCAAAATGGTTTAATGCTGAATGCAAGGAGGCACGAAAATCTCTAGGGAGCGCAATAAGAGAAGGGGATCCTGTCAAAGTACGTACGGCTAGGCAAATCTATAAGAAAGTGCAGCATATAGCCAAGAAAACTTGGGATGAGAACAGATGGTTGGACCTCAAATGTGCCTGTGAAAGTAAAAATTCCAAAGAGTTTTGGGATGTTGTAAAATGGGGCAGAGGTGGTCGACCGACAGAACCAATAAACCATGTAAGCCAGGACCAATGGGTTAACTACTTCAAACCCCAATATGCCTGTAACCCAGAGGATAGCGAAATGGCTGAGCTTTTAAATTCCTATTTTCGCGGCCCGGCTTTTAACGAGGCCGATGTTAGCCTTGCACTGAGAACCCTATCGGGAGGCAAAGCACCGGGGCCCGACGGAATCCCAGCTGACATATTTCTTTTTGATCAAGCCAAGTGGAGTAAATACATTATGATTTTAGCTAATGAAATTGCAAAGGGTGCACCGGTCCCGGCCTCGTGGAAAGGGGCCGAGGTAATCCCTGTTTTTAAAAAAGGGGATAGATGTCAGCCTGAAAACTATAGACCAATCAGTTTAATTGATTCCTTCCAAAAAATCATGAACCGTCTTGTACTGAACAAGGTGCAAGATTGGGTGGATGAGCAGGGTATACTATCACCTCTCCAGGCGGGGTTTCGGGCACGTACAAGTACCGTTGACCAGATATTTCGCTTCACAATGTTGTACTGGAAGGCGGTGGTCATAGACAAGGGCAGCTTATATGCTGCCTTTGTGGATCTTAAGTCAGCTTTTGACCTCGTCTCACGTGCCAAATTGTGGGCCGTATTACAAGATCTAGGCATACCCCATGAATTATTATCACTCATAGTTAGACTTCATGAGGGAAATTACGCAAGAATCAGATGGGGCACACAAGGACAGACTACCAACACCTTCCCCGTAGAATGAGGAGTGCGACATGGTTGCGTAATGGCACCTACACTTTTCTCCCTGTTCATTAACGGGATCGCAAAATTTATGGAAGCCACCCCCACTGATGCTCCTGTTCTAGCTGGTGTGAGAGTACCTATTTTAATGTTCGCGGATGACACGTTGATTTTTGCTAAAACACCAAGCGGTCTGCAACGAGCCCTGCTGCTCTTTGAAGAGTTTTGCCATCTGCGGGCCTGGTAATCAACGTGTCAAAAACGAAATGTATGACCTTTAATCCACATAGATCATTTAGAGGAGGAGTGGTATTGAATAACCGACCTCTAGAACAGGTAAAAGACTTTACATACCTAGGGGTCACAATGCAGGGAGATATGAAGTGGAACAAGCAACTAGAAATGGCTACACTGAAGCATCGCCAACTGGCCGGAATCCTGCAAACTGAGTTTAATACTTCACTAACTAAACCAGTTAGTCCAGTTTTGCAAATATATAACACAAAAGTTGTTAGTTCCGTGTTATATGGGGCAGATTTGTGGGGTTTTAATAATCTTTCCAAACTAACACTAGCGGAAAACACGTTCCTGCGGAACATTACTAAACTCCCACAAAGCACACCAATACGTCCGCTCCTCCATGACCTGGGTAGGAAGTCACTGGCTGACATAGCCAGGTTGCGACCCCTCCTACATTGGCGGAGAATCTGGTCAATACCGGAATTAAGAGCTTATGCTGTTGGCCTGAAGGACTTAATTAGAGTAGATCGTTATAAAAAAGTCACATGGTTGCAGGAAATCAGAATTATGCTAACCAATATTGGCATGGTTACACTGTGGGAAAATCCAGAAAGTACCCCGTTTCCAGCTAAAGCTTTGCTAAAGGAAAGATACTGGAGCTGGGTGACGGATAACATCGTCAGAAATAGTGATTCTTTAACACTAACAGGATACTTTCTGAATGTGAAGCCTTTACAAAAGCAGGAACCATACTGGGACATAATAACAAAACCACATGATAGGATGTTATACTTCCAATTCAGAGTTGGTACCCTGCCAGTAAGGTCATTTTCGGCAAAATGGGATGTGCAAGCCAGTGTCTCCTGTCCAGCATGCCTCGCTCATCCAGAGTCTCTGGCCCATTTACTGTTTGCTTGCCCAGCTTATACGGCTCCGCGTATGTGGCTGATTCCGATTTGTAGATCATTGGGAACTAGAAGCAATGATGTGGCGCTTAGACTACTCCGCGCAGAAACAACGACATCTATTGTCATCGCTTTGGCAAAGTTTTTAGGCTGGGCATGGTCTATTAGATCTCAAATAATTTCAGTTGGGTAGCGGGTATGTTATGTGTAGATGTGCTGATTCCCACATGCCTCTAGATCCTTGATTGGCATTTTGTTTTTCATAGTCCATCTGTTTTGGATAACAGTGGCTTATAGGAATATCGTGGCATGGCAAAGGCTGATATTAATGCATTTCTTTGTACATTGTATAATAAGTGGCAAAAAGACATAATATACTTAACTATTACCAAGTAGTGTTCAAGTGTTAAATGCCCACTGTTTTTTTCTAAATGTTTTAACTGATTTTATATCTTTTTAGTGTAACCTATTTTAATGTGCTATTAATTAACGGTCATGTGTCTTCTTATGTTTTGTACATCTGCTTTGATGACTAATATTGTCGAAATAAAGTTAATATGACTGACTGACTCCTCTTGGCCTGCTTCATTGAACACTCCTCCCACCCCCACGGACCACTCAGGTAACCTCGGCATTATACTGGACTCCTCACTCACAATGACCGCCAGATCAATGCTGTTTCCTCATCCTGCTTCCACACGCTCCGCCTGCTTTGAAAGACTTTCAGATGGATCCCCACAGAATCCAGAAAGACAGTCACCCACTCACTCATCACCAGTAGACTCGACTACGGCAATGCACACTACACCGGCATCACCCAGAAACAGCTCAGGAAACTTTAGAACGTTTAAAACGCCGCAGCCAGACTGGTCCTCAACATCCCCTGTCTCAGACACATAACACCACAACTCCAACAACTCCACTGGCTCCAAGTCAACAAGAGAATCACCTTCAAGCTCCTCACACATGCCTACAAAGCTCTCCACGATGCAGGACCAGCATATCTGAACCACTACCTCTCATTCCACGTAGCCACCAGACAACTTTGCTCCGCCCAACTTGCCCTGGCCACCGTCCCACGGACTGAGAAGACCAGAACCAGAGGAAGATCTTTCTCCTACCTCGCCGCCAAGACCTGGAACACCATGCCCCTCCAACTCAGGCAATCCCTGTCCCTGACCCAATTGAGGAAGGATCTCACGACCTAGCTCTTCAACTGAACCTCCACGCCCAGATGGATCAGCAGCCCCCCCCAGCACCTTGAGACCCTCACGGGTGTGTAGCCGCGCTTTACAAACTCCTGATTGATAGGCCTACAGGCTATTATCCAGTTTCAAAGAGAAACTGCCCTGAAGAAGCAATGTTATTTATACAGCGAAACACGTGTTGGCTGTTTTGTGTCACCTCATTATCAGTCCTATGCCATTTTTCGGTGGAAGAATACTGGACTAGTCTGCTAACGTTTATGCAGTACAAACATATTTGTGACTGATGATGTATCAAAAATAGAATAGGGACAGCTGTGATTGGAACGTTTGATACAAATAAAGTAAAGGATTGAGGATGTTTATGTGTTTTACTGATTCTTACCAATGGTTTGTTGAAATAAATTGTATAAATTATGTTGCATGCTATGATATTTTCTTCTTCAACCTAGTCAGTCAGTATTATAGTTTGATAAAAGGAAATTAAAGTGTCAAATCAATATGCTCAAGAGCGATGATCTGGAGATGGCTTAGACTATTCCTGGAGTGGTATTTCAGTCTAAATATAAAATAGGTGAGTATGGTGCAATTTTTTTAGATAAGTTGAGAGAAATGGAATGTGTAATGCTTAACGAGGGCTGGATGTTGACACACCAGCAAATTATAAAAGAAAGCCCTACCTGCTCTTCAACAATTGATTATGCAATTACAATATTCAAATCTTTCCATTTCGTCACTGAGTTCCAAGTAATCAGTAATTATCTTAGCGACCACTGACTTGTTCAACTGGGACTTGAGCTGTCCACGCATCATAATTCATCATGGTCCTTAAGATGAGGCATCAGAAGTGCAAACTTCATGCAATCGCTTACACTGTAATTCAAGTAGTATTGCCTCATTACAGGGCATGATTCAGGAAAAATTAAGCACTAGTGAACACTCCTCTGTTTTGGCTTACCTAAATAAGGTAATTGAAGAGTATAAATCCACTCTAACAATTTTTATGTTGAAAATTCAGCTACACGTAATCATTATCCCCTCCAGGCGAGCTGTGAGAAGAGATAAAAGTGAACACCAAAAGATTTCCAAAATAAATACATTGGTACAAAGTCAATGTTAAAACTGCATGCTTGCAATGACAAAACTCATCCGGTCCCTTTGGAACAAACTCTGTAGATATCAGAGCCAACCCAAACACAGGCTGATCTAGTATGGTATGACATACAGACATCAGCAGGACAAAATGACTCTGGGAACTAATAGTGGTTAATTGCTTAACACACAGGCACAAAGAAATCTCCAAGACTTGTGTCCATCCCAGAAAGCATATCGATGAACTATGTTGAGGACCTCTATGAATTGAATAAAAAAGTGACTTGAACTATGTGCTGCTGTCCTTTCTGCTTTTACTACCAATTAGGTCAGCTTCCTTAGGACCTACAACTAACCAGATTGCTAAACATATCTCCATTATAAGACCTTCCTCTGCCAAGAGTCCTGATCAAGCCGTGTTATCAGTTGTGAAAAGAGACAGAAACCAATCTAAGGCCACACACCGTGCTCGTGCCCACCTACCAATGCTAATCAACTACGTTGACAGGACGCTTTAACATGTGGCAGCAGCAACATAGAGAGAAGCAGTCTGTGAACCGCATGAACTGCGTCAATATGTTTTAAATAATTTGTCCATTACTCTATCATTTGGGTAAACCCGCTCAACTTTTATTAGCATGAGGACGCAGATTGACTCACAGGTGATATCTATTGGATGGCCTCTGAGGAGCCGCAGGGCTTCAATCGGCTACAGGGCTTCAACCGCTCACTACCAACCTGGTACCGGCTTCTGATACAGTTCAAACTTCATGGACCTTTAGGATATCTCGGATTTCTCACATAGTCAGTAGTTAACTGTATGCCTTCATGTAGGTGATTTTCCCCACTACTAGCTACCAGCTGCTACTTGCTGTTGCTGTGCACAGCTTCCTAGTCCTTCACCACTGCGCCCCCCTCCCTCAGGGTGTCAGGGTATGAAGCGTGCAACAGAAGGTTTGGGGGACGAACCTGACAATGGCAAGTTTTACACTGTTTGGGCAGGATATTGAAGATTACTGTGCCATTTTTTGCACTGGCAGTGTAGTTTGGGCAGGATATTGAAGTTCTGCAAAGCATGTGAGAAATACCATCTTACATTCATGACATGGAAGGAGGTGGGGCATGGCAGTTGAATTGGGTATGAGGTGAGTAACAGACTTTTTTTCTCTTTTCTTGTCTTCATTGGAATATTATCTGAATTGCATTACTCCACTGTATCATCCCACTGTAGGTGATGGGACTCTGTTGTGACTGTGAAAGCAATTACAACTGACTGGCAGTGGATCTTGAAGCTTATAACTAGTGGGTTTATAAAAGCAGGATTCAACTTGATTAGAGTTTTTTCTGGACATTGACAATTAAAAGGTTATCCAGATGCACACAAAAAAACTATTTGCTCCGCTTCCTGAAGTCTGGGTGGAATGACGATTCAGACAAACAAAAAAGGGGTGGTTAAAAAGATTATAAAAACTGTAAGAAAACGAGTCCCCTAAAAGTGTCTTCAGCAGCTGTCTCTGAGACAGCATCACCCACTGCATCTCCATTAGTCAAATGGATCCTTAACTTTGTCATAAAACATTTCAATCTCTCCACTAATCGATCCTATGACGATTATTCAATTCTGCTGTCTGAAATTGCAATTAATTTTGTCAATGTTGAACGTAAGGATAACAATAATGATAATGGTGAACAAAATGTGTGCAGTATCAGTGAGTCACCTTTATCATCATTGGCTAGAGGCTCAAGACTTTCATCCTCACTGTATTTACATCAGCCATCTTATACATTTATTTGGTATCCTTCATTTAATGTAAGGAACCCCAAAGGGTATATTGGGAGCCCTGGTGGTTGTTAACAAAAACTCAGCAAAACAAATCAGGCTATTGCAAAAAAGTTAACATCGGCTAGCCCTCATTGATAAGACCATTATAGCTACATCCCCAAATGAGGGGAAAAATTGGCAACTGCGAGGATAGCAATGCTGAAAGATCTGATGCAAAAAGACCCATTATGCACTAATTTAATGCCCAATTTGCTCACTGCCTTCTGGAGCATAGCTCTTAAGGACTGATGCTAATTGAAAAAAAGATTTCAAAATTATAGGTATTTGAAATTATGTTCCAACTATAATAATTATAATAATTGAGCCTGAGGTTCTACTCCTCTTATTGGTATTTATTTTTAGCTGAAATACGGGTAATTCAGGCATCATGTGTCTCTCACTAAGAACTAACTTTGGGACTGATTTAGAGCTTGGAAGACTAGTTACTCCATCACAATGGTGATGGGTATACCTCAGCACATGTGCTTTGTATTTAGGGCATTTGTAGTAAGGAGGACGGGATATCCTTCTCGTTTGAGACTCAGTAACAGTCCTCCAAACTCTAAATCAAGCCCCTTGCTCTTTGTAGCTCAGTGGGATAAGGCACTAGCTTCCAAATGAAAGCGTTTAACCTTTGATTATTGGCAGTGCAATAAAGATCATCATGAACTAACAAGAAACCAAGGAATAAAAGAAACAAAAACATCTCCCAATTCGAAACAAAAACATCTCCCAATTCCTCAGGGTATGTCGTAGACCTCAATCAGTCATAACCTACATTCCACCCCTTCTTCAGACACAACATGATGTGTTTAAAGGGCACAAAGGGTCAAATGACTTCATGAGAAATTTACCTCACACGTCTTCGAATCTGGTCAGCAAGTCTTCAGTCTATACATCATCTTTTCAAATGATGCCACTGTTAAATTCCATATAGGTACTCCAATATAGGCCAGGGTAACATCCCAACCTTTCACCTATATTCGTCGCTACACTACATACATAACGGGCTGCTAGGACTGACCCTTTACCTAGTTACAGTACTGCTTACAAAACATGGGGTTTTCCCTGAACAATAGCCTTATACATTATGCATGAGGATCCTTGGATTCTTGGAAACTCAGCAGGACTACCATCTCCTGCATGATAACTATGTACAAGGTTCATTCCCGACGTCATCCTAAGTC
The DNA here is from genome assembly GCA_963921515.1 of Calotriton arnoldi. Lineage (NCBI taxonomy): Eukaryota > Metazoa > Chordata > Amphibia > Caudata > Salamandridae > Calotriton > Calotriton arnoldi. Next base: position 35,258 of record CAWUFW010008139.1, on the reverse strand, counting down.
CGACAGTGGCACAGCAAGGTAGAACCCCTGGGGTTACCTTTGGGTATATAAACATCACATCTTGCTGAGATAGTTAGAGGAGATCAGGACTTCCCTGCCAACACACTGACACGAGATGCTGCGGCTCCTGCATGCAGATACTCCAGCTCGCAGTGGTCTAACATCCCTTGCGGGGTGTCCAGCTCGAGACCAAGACGTGGTCCCACAGTCTCTCACTTCAGGTAATGGGGTTGACTTTATCCTAGAGGAATTCTTGGCTTAACACCTACATACATGCTAGGTACACTTAGGTACATCTCGTTAGGGTAGCATCGTAGGAGTACGCATTTTATTGTCATGTATTTTATGTGCTTGCCTGGATTTATGAATATAGCAAAATGGTAGAAATCTACCATCCTTTTACTTTCCTAGTGCTTCTAATCATCTATATCTGTTACTGTCTAATGATTGTTTCAGCACACCTCTTTTACACTAGAATAACGACTGTTCAATAAATACTTATTGAAAAACGTCCCTATCGTTTATTCTGTGTATCTCTCTGAGACTAAGTGAGTACGAGTGACTGAGCGAAAAGTAGTACACTGTTTCCACGGTCCTGAGGGATCAGAGTTCTCATGTTCAATAGTTGCCAAGAACTATTCTCTCCTTAGTAAGAGGAGTTTCTAGTGGCACTGTGAGCTAGCTGGTATACAGGCCAACATATCCGGTGGGGGTGTCTGGAATCAGTCTGGATACCAAACCCGCTGTGTATGTTGTCCAAACGCACAGATCCTGTATAGGTTTTATAAGAAGTATACGACATGGCGCCGCCAACGTTGGTTGGGTACCTATTTAACAGTCAATTCTGAGTAGTTCAGTCGTGCTATTCTCAGAGACCCCTACTCACATTTCCCCAGAGACGTCTGGAGTGGGAGGAAACAAAATCCGCCGCAGCTGAGTAGGAAAAAGTCTATGTACTGGCTGTTGGTTTAATCAAGCTTGAAGGACACATTGTTCCTATTGTGCATAACACCTTATCTCAGTTCCCTTGGAAAAGTCTTCTAACTCATAACAATGACTGAGGAGGGAGACACAGTACATGAACTGCATATAACAGAGGAAGAAGAAGATGCAGATGCAATACATCTTTCAGAAAATGTTAGAAATGCCATCACCCTAAAACTAGCTTCATATGGTTTAACAGCTAGGGGTGGGCCAGTAACCTTCGTGATTGAGGCACACGAATCATTTTGAACAGAGGTATTCTACTCATGGGTTACATTCCCACAGACAAATGCACTAGCAAAGTCATTTCATTACTACACAGAAGATGAAATACCGGACGAATATTGTCCATATGAGGACATTGAAGTTCCGCTCACTTACCAGGAGCATTTATACTGGTTTAAAGGCGCCCTACCACATACAAGAGCTAAAGTAAGACTCAGTCCGCTCGGAAGAGACGGAGCAACGTGGCCAGTATTAGCAGTGTACGCACCACATCCTGACATTGAAAACAATGCCAGCAGGAGACTTACTTACACAGCATAAAGAACTAAAAAAACATTACAGAAACATGACACAGTTCGTGATGCGGACACTCACAGTTAACTCAGCAACGGCTACACCAACAGGTCCGATTCAAACATCAACAACTAAAATTACACCACAAACATTACACGCAGTGATGGGTAAAATGCCCACTAAACGTGAACAAATGCCATTCTGCGTGGCTCAAAAAATAACACAGCTGGAGGCGGTATTTCCAAACACCAGCCCACATGAAAAACACAGAATGTTAACAATTTGCCTGCCCATGGGGATAACGCCCCAGGTAGAAGATTTAACCTCTTGGGGTACAGTTTTCGCTGCCATATATACCAGAATTCATGGTATCCCGTCATTAGCAGTAATACCAGATGTATTAAGACAAATACAGAACGAGTATGGAACAGAACCTGCTCTGAACTTAAGGATGAAGTTACTAGGTATCAGCTATAATATTAGCAAATATTAAAGGGGAATCAGCATTGGTGGCAATATGCCAACACCTAAGGGAGTTCTCTCCTCTACAACAGGAAAATGAATTACCAAAAATAATTGAAACTGCTTATGCAGAATTAGGCAGAGACAGTTTAGGGGTAGAGCAATAAAACCACAACTAATGTGTTGTCCCGAAATGGATACCTTCAAGCAAGCACCTGCTTCTTCAAAGAAGAAATGGGATAATAACAAACAACAAAAGAATAAAGACAATAGATCTCAATCCAGAGGTAGGTCTCCTCAACAGGAGCACTCCGAAAGGAGTATAACCTTAGGAATAGGGACAACATTAAACTGACAGGTATCAGGACACTGATACACGTTCCTCTCGTTCCTTTCAGGGTTCATCGAAAAACTCGGAGAGGGAAGGACGGTCAGAACACAGACAAGAAGAGCGTACAAAGTCCAGAGACGCACAACGCACTTCAGACTACGCTTCCAAAAAAAAAGAGAAACCTAAAGCAAAACCTCAATTCAAAAAGAAGAAAGTAGCATCTCTAAAAATTAGACATGCCCAGAATTCTGAGGACTCAACTCAATGGGGAATGGGCTCTGACGATGCTAGACAGCACAGCAGAAGTAACAATAGCTCGCCAGAACCTGATGGAAGTTCTGGTGACAGCGGAGTTGAGTGAACATATCACGGTGGAAACGCCAGATACTAGGGTAAGTGTCCCACACAGGTTACATGAAATAACACAAAAAATGGAAGGGGACAATCCCAGAAAAATTAAAGGTCTCTTTTGGGAGAACCTGACTTTTGGCTACGACATTCTTTTAGCTGAAAGAGATTGGCCGCCTACTATTGTTATGGATTGCCCAAAGGGAGAAACAGTAATAATGCCGGCTTTTTCCGACCTCGTTCCCCAATACTGAAAACACACATACGCGCTGGAGTGGACGGTAGCCCTTGCTCCTGCACTATATCGCAACCATGTTGGATGGGATGAAGATTCAACCCACCACGTGACACCATTAAAATCTACTCCAACTCCACAGAGACAGTATCCAATTAAGCAAGAAGCTAAAAAACAGGTCAGGGAGACCTTAGATCAACTTGAATACCAAGGTGTGATTGAAACTTGCACCTCTTCAATGAATAATCCTTTGTTTCCCGTAATGAAACCTGACAACTCATATCGTCTAGTTTTAGACTATAGACATCTAAACTCATGCACAAAAACCTTTGCAGTACAAAATGCACACATTGCCGCATTAATGAATAACATTGTGCGGAAAAAATACAAAACAACACTAGATATCTCAAAATGGATTTTTCTGCCAAAATATAGCGCCTGAGAGCAGATATTTGAAAGCATTCTCAGTGCTGGGGTACGAGGGGCAATTTTGTCGACTCTCCCAGGGGTATAAGAACAGCCCGGGGTTGTTTTCCACCAGGGTAACTGAGTTATTTCAAAATCTGGATGAGGAGGCATTGTCCTATGTAGACGACATTTATGTAACGGATGATGACCTGGAGGAACACTTGACCAGGGTGAGCACCATAATTTTGGGATTTGCCTACAAATTTAACCTTAAAAATCAAAAATAGCCCACCTCAATGTCCTATTTTTGGGATATGAACTTTCAAGTGAAGGAAAAAGTCTGGCAGCTAACTCTTTAGAAAAGTGTGCGCTGCTCCAACCTTCAAAATCATTTAAAAATTTACAATCCATACTGGGATTCCTGAATTTTGGCAGAACATACATCTTGGATTACGCAGAAAGAGTTAAACCTTTCTATGACCTCATAAGACCTGAAGTTTCAGTTAGGCAATGGACACAGGGTCACACAGACATCCTTCGTTCCCTACAAGCTGACATGATAGTTTCAAAACACTTACAGACAGTGTAAATGTTCGCAATCTAGTGATCCGTATAGTTGCGGGTCAATCTGGGTACACCTACTTAACATACAATGAAGGTGAAACTGTCCCAATAGCATACAAATCACACTTGTACACAAACGCTGAGATGCGTTTTGCATCTACAGAAACAATTCTGACAGCGGTACAGACTGCTGTAGTGAGAGAAAGAGCACTGGCTCAGGGGAAGTGAATTATTGTCGTGACTCCAGTACCAGCCTTAGAGGCTGCGACAAAGGCAAGCGTTCCAAATGCTAAAGCCTTACATCCGAGATGGATACAATGGGCTAATTCTCTCACTGCATCAGATGTAGAATACAGGTACGACCCAAGTCTAAAAACACAAGCACTCCTGCAATATGAACAAGAATATCTTCTACCGAATGAAATTATGCCTCTAGATCAGTATGAATACATAATTTATACTGATGGATCTGCACAACCGGCCATAGGAAGTATCAACAATACAGCGCCCCGTGTGCGATTGTTAAAGTTCGAATGAAGGATGGAAAGTTCCATCCAAGCTGTACAAAGACTCTGGGGCAGATTTACAAGCCCATTGCGACAACTTTACGCCGCTGTTGCGTCACGTCTGTGACGCAGTGGCGTCGTAAATAATGCGCCACGTTGAGACATATTTACAACGTGACACATCTAGGGAGATGCGTCACGTTGTAAAGCCCTACACTACATTATACCTGTGTCAGGTATAATGTATGCAGGGTGGGCGTTCCCACACAGGAAAGCCTCGTAAAAGTGACGCAGTGAAATCTACAAGATTTCACTGAGTCACTTTTACGACGCCACTGCGTCAAAACCTTGCGCCTGCTTGAAGCAGGCGTAAGGAGTGACGCAGCATGTTAGAAATAGGTATTCCTAACCATTGCTGGAGTTGCGTCGTAGTTGCAACACGACTCCAGCAATGCGCTGCCCTTATGCCAAACAGATGCGTCACGCATCTGTCTATCCTTGCGCCGCGGTGCGCTGCATTGTAAATGCAGCGCATCCATGGTGGCGCAAAGGTTTTTTTACATGTCGCAAATAAACTGCCGCATCCCTGCTAATATGCCGGGATGCGCCAGTTCTTGGAAATCTGCCCCTCAGTCTCTAGGAGATTGCACGGCTCAGTTAGCAGAACTAAAAGCTCTTTTACTGACACTGATTAATACGGATCGAGAATTCCCCACACTAATTGTGTGCGATTCCTTTTACTGTGTCCAGTCATAAAATTAATATCTTCACTATTGGGGACAAAATGGGTTTAAAGACTCAAAAGGTGGCACAATTAAGCACAAAATGCTATGGGAACAGGTAGCTGAGTTGAAAAACAAGTCATCAACGTGATGGCGTTCACGTTGAAGGGAATTCATTGGCTGATGAAGCCGCAAAGGGGGTACAAACTGCGTCCGTAGCTGCAATCACTCGTTCGAAATCGAGAATAGACGGACAGATAATGGTAGCTGTCATTGCTTCACGCAAAGACAGCAAAGCACTGCCGAGAAGTTTTCCACTCAAGTACTCCTACAAGTTAGATGCAAGCAAGGTTCCATTTGCTCAGATTCCTGGAGTGGGGGATAGAGTAATACCAAACATGGATCGCAGTTCAGGCTTCATTTTAGCTGTACACGAGGGTCTTGGTTCTGCACACGCAGGAGTTACGGCGACGGTTTCTTTACTGAAACAACGATATTGGTGGACAGGGTTAACGAAGCAGACCAAAGACTATGTCTTAAAGTGCGACATCTGTCAACAGATGAAGGGCTCAACCATAACACGTCCAGCGCAGACACCATTATTGATATCAGACAGACCTCTTGCGTGTGTCTATTTGGACCACTGCCGCCCCTTACAATCTGATGGGGCTCACAAGTACATAATGGTTGCAGTGGATTCCTGCTCGAGATTGCTATGGGTATGGCCTCAGCGCTCGGCTGATGCTCGAACTGTTATCAAAGATTTGCAAGTCTTTATAGGGACATACGCAGTTGGCACATTACATTCTGACCGTGGCCCCGCTTTTAACTCTAGGACTTACAAGGAGGCCATGGGAGGTTTGGGTGTAGCATTGCGGTACTCCTCTCCATACCATCCCGAGGGAAATTCGGTCGTGGAGAGGAAAAACCGGGACTTAAAGCAGTCTTTAACAGCTAGGGTATTAGGCGCGGGTGGTAGTTGGGTCAATCACTTATATGGGGTTCAGAGGGCCTTAAACAACATGCCAAGAAGCTCTCTAGGGGGGTCACTCCTTATGAGGTCCTATTTGGGATGAGAATGTGGGTACCTGATCTAGATTATGAAGGCACAGTGGCGGATGAAAAACCTTTTGACACATAAACATTTGGCTCGTCGTGTGCTGGGAAAAAATTCTGCTTTTTTTAAACAAACTCCAAATTGGAACTCCAAAACAAATTGACACTTTTTATGACCTGCATGGCTTTCCGATGCCTGTTGTTGTTCGAACTATGGGGGTCATTATGATGGCGGGCGGACAAAGTCCGCCCGCCACCATAACGGAATGCGGGACCGTCCGCAAGGGGTGTGGCGGTCCCGCACCTGACATTAGGATGCCACCGCCACCGTGGCGGTGGGACACCCTATTCCCAGCTTTGTGGTGGGCGGTGCTCACAGCACCGCCCGCCACAATGCTGTGAATGCACGTCGTGCATTTGCATTCACAACGTGACAGGCACCGCGCTGTGCCTGCCATCTTGTGCATACAAATGCAGGGGGGTACCATAGGTACCCCCCATGTGCACCCCCCACCCCTCCAAAATCCTGGGGGCCCGCTACGGGCCCCCAACAGCAAAGACCGTATGCCTTTCCATGGCGGCAACGCCACCATGGAAAGGCTGATCACCGCAGGCATTGTAATATGGATGGCGGTGTCTTGCAGACACCGCCACCATATTAACCTTGTTTTCCGCCGGTCGACGAGTCGACCGGCAGAAAAGCGGCAGACGGTCATTCCGTCCGCCGCGGACCCCCAGCCATCATAATATGGCGGGGGGTCTTTGCTGTGTGGATGGCGGGCGGATCGCCCCCGCCGGGCCGGCAGTGACTACCGCCGGCCCGGCAGGGGCGATCCGCCCGCCATCATAATGACCCCCTAAATACGGACACAGTAGAACTATTGCTTGAGTGACAATTCTTCTGTTTTAGCACTTTTTAGAATTTTATAACATTTTTTAGCAGAACTATGGTTTTTACTACATATGTTTGCGTACCAGTACCTAGTTAGGTAGTACGTTAGATAGGATTATGTCGTCCGGTCGGATGAGGAGTGGGTGTTATATTCCATATAGGTACCCCAATATAGGCCAGGGTAACATCCCAACCTTTCACCTATATTCGTCCCTACACTACATATATAACGGGCTGCTAGGTCTGTCCCTTTACCTAGTTACAGTACTGCTTACAGAACGTGGGGTTTTCCCTGAACAATAGCCTCATACATTATGCATGAGGATCCTTGGATTCTTTGAAACTCAGCAGGACTACCATCTCCTGCATAATAACTATGTACAAGGTTCATTCCCGACGTCATCCTAAGTCCGACAGTGGCACAGCAAGGTAGAACCCCTGGGGATACCTTCGGGTATATAAACATCACATCTTGCTGAGATAGTTAGAGGAGATCAGGACTTCCCTGCCAACACACACTGACGCGAGACGCTGCGGCTCCTGCATGCAGATACTCCAGCTCGCAGTGGTCTAACATCCCTTGCGGGGTGTCCAGCTCGAGACTAAGACAGGGTCCCACAGTCTCTCACTTCAGGTAATGGGGTTGACTTTATCCTAGAGGGATTCTTGGCTTAATACCTACATACATGCTAGGTACACTTAGGTACATCTAGTTAGGGTATCATCGTAGGAGTACGCATTTTATGGTCATGTATTTTATGTGCTTGCCTGGATTTATGATTATAGCAAAATGGTAGAAATCTACCATCCTTTTACTTTCCTAGTGCTGCTAATCATCTATATCTATTACTGTCTAATGATTGTTTCAACACACCTATTTTACACTAGAATAACGACTGTTCAATATATACTTATTGAAAAACGTCCCTACCGTTTATTCTGTGTATCTCTCTGAGACTAAGTGAGCACGAGTGACTGGGCGAAAAGTAGTACACTGTTTCCACGGTCCTGAGGGATCTGAGTTGTCATGTTCGATAGTTGCCAAGAACTATTCTCTCCTTAGTAAGAGGAGTTTCTAGTGGCACTGTGAGCTAGCTGGTATACAGGCCAACATACAAGAGAAAATATATCGTTCCTAGGTAATAGAAAAACAAATCACAATGACTGTGATAAACAATGAAAAGACAATGAGGACAGAAGGTGACAAAATATAGATAAAAACTGTGATTATTTATTTAGTTAATATTCATATATATGAAACAGAATCAAAAAAATATTTAAAATAAAAAACAAATTATAAATAACATATACATTCATGTACTCTGATACATTCATAAAATATACATCAAATTTAATAAAATACAAAGTACATATAAGAATTCCGAAGTGGCAACAGATAAATCTTTGACGCGCGTTTCGGCGCACGTAGCGCCTTCGTCAGGAAAAGCCACAACAACTTGAGAACTAATGCGGCTCAACAAAAATAAACGAGGCTTGGTCACTCGTTATTGTGTTATGCGATGAAACATCGATAAATAAAATGTATAGGAACCGATGTAAACACTAAGATGTAAACGTACACGACGATACTCTTAGGATATTGGTTAGCGATGTAGATAAAACTTAGTTTATAAGATGAAGGAAATAGAGCGGACCTTACTTTATATCAATACTGACAATGGTCACGTCTTGTATATACAGTGATCCTATGAGTTGCCAGTTTTGTTTAAGGATGCCGCCGCGCAAAAAACGTCTGGCGTTCTGTCGAGCGAGATGTTACAGGCCAACATATCCAGTGGGGGTGTCTGGAATCAGTCTGGATACCAAACCCGCAGTGTACGTTGTCCAAACGCGCAGATCCTGCATAGGTTTTATAGGACCTACACGACAATAAGCATGTCTTATACCCATGTGTCATAAAATGAGACTGTCATCTACTAAAATCTCAGGATTCCAATTCTCGCCACTGCAATAGAGGTTCAAAATCTATCTGTGATGTTTTTGTATAATTTCTGGGATATCAGATGTATCATATAGAAGCACAGCTCTCACAGTTAGTGGAGGTGCTGTTCTTAGCCCTGACTTCCTCCCATCCCAGATGTATTACCAGCAATGGTTTAATTTCAGACAACCCCACTGAATATGGACGATGCCACAATAGGAAGAAACATTTCTGCAGCAAAGCAAGGATGGGCTTAGCCGAGCCGATTGTATTCAGCATGGGGACCAGTATCACTAGTGTAGAATTTTAAAGTTCCCTAATTTCAACCCTGTCACCTTAGATTTCTGTTGTGTGAAACATCCTGATCACTCCAATCCTCATTGGTGAATTGGATTGGGAGTCATTGTTCCCACCAGACTCTGAGATCTGAGGCTGTGGGCTAAGACAAACAATGATCGATAAGAACACCGTACACTCCAAATACAACTCTCCTGAAAGACCCCTATGTGTGCAAGCGCTTGAGAGTGATAGACCAGTCAAAAAGTCATAGGAGTCGATCCTGACAGTTTTCTCAGGTGAGTTGTAAGCTGCCAACATTTTCAGAATTATGAATCAATCAATCCAAATTCAGGTTGCAAGGTGGCAAATAACTTAAAGAGCCCATCTCAGTTCAAGTGATCAATTTTATGAATTCCCTTGGATTTGTTTTCCAAATTGACCAGGACCTGGTAGTTTTGTCCACAAGAATTTTCCTGCTGCCCGACAAAGAACGTTTCCTATCATAAACAACTAGCTTTTCGTGTGCCTTTGAGCCAGGCTTTACTGGAAAGAATGAATGATTGTCTTTGAGTCTCTTCTAGGTCTCCACACCCTTACATATAAAGAAGGCAGACCCCCATCTCTCTTTCCGTGTGAGCTAATAATGGAAGGGGGAAGCAAGTATTTTCCTCGAGGCACCTGATGTGCAATCCAATACATTGCAAATTTCCATAAAAGGAAGGTGGTAACCACCACACTCCTGTGAAGAATGGAGTTTCAAAGCATTTAAGCGTAGTTGCAGCAAGCTGGAATATTCATTTTTTTGTCTGCACTATTCCCCACAATGAAAATTGCAAATTGGAACAAGGAGGACTGAGGTTAACCCATCTAGTATAGAAGAGAGATTGTCCCTTTCCATGTGTTCAAGGCTGTTGTTCACCAGGATGCCCAGGTATTTCAGACATCACGTCTCCTAGCGGAAAGTGTGGACTACAGGAAGCCTGTAGTGATTCTTTCAATCAGTGTGGGGGGGTCACAATTCCCCCAGTTTATACTATACCGCAAAAACTTGGAGAAAGGTGAGATTTGTGATATGAACACTTGAACAGAGGTCTCCAGTTGCGACAGGATCAATAGTGTATAGTTTGTTTAGAGCAGGATCTTCTGTTTATCGCTGGGGTGGAATTACCACGTATGTTATTGTCTTAATGAATGGCTATTGCAACGCCTCTAACACCAGTAGAAAGAGCAGCAAAGAGGACCTTTGATGACAAAGCATAACATATTATAATGTATACCTATCACACCTTTGGATGCTTCAAAATTCTAATTCCAAGGAAAAGACATGTCAGGCTTATTCAAAGATTGTTTCTAACACTCACCCATGACCATGGCGTGACACACCGCGTTAAATTTATCCGCACTTAGGGGCCGATCACGATGGCGGGCGGATCGCCCCAGCCAGGCCGGCGGTGGTCATCGCCGGCCCGGCGGGGCGATCCGCCCGACATCCCGACAGCAAAGACCCCCGCCATATCATGATGGCTGGGGGGTCCGCGGCGGATGGAAAGACCGTCCGCCGCTTTTCCGCCGGTCGACTCGTCGACCGGCGGAAAACGTGCTGAATTCTGTGGCGGTGTCTGGAAGAAACCGCCATCCATATTGCGATGCAGGCTGCGAGCAGCCTTTCCAGGGCTGCATTGCCGCCATGGAAAGGCTGGCGGTTCCTGCTGTTGGGGGCCCGTTGCAGGCCCCCAGGGTGTTGGGGGGGTGGGGGGTGCACATGGGGGGTACCTATGGTACCCCCCTGCATTTGCATGTACAATGTGGCAGGCACCGCGCGGTGCCTGTCACGTTGTGCTTGTAAATGCACAACATGGGGCTTATTTACAAGGCCCTTGCGCCACTTTTACGTCATTTTTAACATGGGAAAAGTGACGCAAAAGTGGCGCAAGGGGCTTGTAAATCTGCCCCCATGTATTTTTACATTGCGGCCAGCACCCGCCGCAATGTAAAAATACGGGATGCGCCCGCCACTGTGGCGGGCGCATCCTAATTGGTATAGCGGGACTGCCGCACCCGCCCGCCATCGTGATCGGCCCCACTATTCAATTTTTAAACTCAACAAAAGTTGACATTACTCACCGAAAAGTATTATTTTTGCATTCATTATGCCTGGAGGCAACTGACACTGACACACTGCCAGAACTTGTTGGCAATCTGTGTTTTTTTTAATCGGCCTGAAAAAGTACAGAAAGTTAGATGACTAATGTGGAGTGTAAAAATTCTTCATAATTAAATCGGAGCGTGTAGCCAATTCTGCATTATTCGCACCCTTAAGCACAGTATGTTCCAAGTGCACGGAAAGCTTAAGATTCGGAGCAGACAAGGACAATGTTTTAAATTGTAGACAGCGCGAACAAGCACTCGTTAACATATTTCACTGGATTCCGTATTTCTGTAAAAAAAAATGCCGACAGAAGAAAACATCGTTCCTCTAGATTTCACAATCTTTTAATACTTCGCACAGCAGTTCAAGGTTTACTATAGTAGTGCCCCAAAGTGATATCTTTATTCTGGACTTGCACGTGCTTTCTTAGTTCACGTTAGTGGTACACATTAGCACTTACCTTAGGTTTTTGATAACGTTGCACAGCAGCGTCTACGTTATTCTAGTGTTGGCGTATAGTGCTTGTTTGCACAGCAAAGCCAATTCTAGCCAGTGTTGCACAGCAGTGCTTTCTTCAGTTTAGCGTTGCACACCAGCGCCTACGTTATGCAAGTGCCTTTTATGATAGTGTGTAGTTCGGCGCGTACTTAATGTTAGAGCTGAGCAGTAGTGTAAAATCTTTGTTAGTGTTGTACAGCTGTGTCTGCTCTACCTTTGCCATGAACTGTAACACGTTTTTGTTTGATTTTACTTCATTGATTTTACAGAGCACTGGTGCAATTGCGAGATGCTTCAGAGTGCAGGGTGAACGGGTCACGGGGGTGGGGGGGGATTTAAACTATAAGTGTGTTCAATTCATACTTTAGCCCAGTGCTTAATTTGTCAAATATTAAGTGCCAGGGCTCTGGCCAGGAGGCCACTGCAGCTTGCACCATCCATTGCCCTTGTCATCGCTGCCAAAACGACTACTAACCATCTCTCTGGCATGTAAATGCGACAGTTCAGATTATTCCAGGTCCCCAAAGCTAAAGGAATGGCTGGGGAGGCAGGTATTAGCAATTTTAATGTTTATTGTAGTCCTAAACTACCGTTGTTCTGCTCATCTCTAAATTAGATAAGCAGCGCCACCATGTGGTGCACTGTTGTAGGTATGGTGTTGACAATCAGGTGCCGGGTGCCGAGCACCGGAAACTAATTAAGTGCCGGTGCTGAGCACGGAAAGCACCAGCTCAAATTAAGCACTGCTTTAGCCCAGTCATTTAGAAAGCTGCAGTCAACTGACAAGGACCGTCCAGAATAGGTCCATCACTAGCCCAAATTACCTCTTTCTGGAGCTCCTGGGTTCAGGCAACACCCATGAAGTCTTGTTAGGGTGTGAAGAGCCCCCAAAAGCAATTCTCATTATTCTCAGTGGAGACAGCAAAAGGCTATGGGGCCTTTGAGGTTGCATAACAGGAGAACTGCGCTCCACATAGGATATGAAGACCTGAACGATTTTGGAAATTCTAGCAAAGTAGGAATAATTATGATTATTATTATCATCATCTTCATCATCATTTGGAGTTTTGCAAAGCGCAACTGCTACCCCAAAGAAAACATCCTGGCGCCACACCACCCAAACCACTGAAGGGATGCGACAGTTCAGGTCAGTTAGCTAAGCCAAGTTTTCAAGTTTTTAAGTTTTTTTAAAGAGGTAAAGTTAGTTGCCGAATGGAAAGCAAAAACGTGTTCCAGTTTTTAACATACAAATACAAGAAAGATTGGCCGCCAAGCTTGCAGCAAGGAAAACAAGGTAAAGTGGTCAGATGCAAGAAAGCAGTATGAAACACTTGCGCAGAATGGTCAGGTATTAGTTTGTTAGATAATATGGTTCTTTCTTGTTAAGGGCCCCCCAAGCAAAACAGAGGGGCTTATTTACAAGCCCCTTGCGCCACTTTTGCGTCATTTTTAACATGGGAAAAGTGACGTATGGGTGGCGCAAGGGGCTTGTAAATAAGCCCCAGGGTTTTTAAAGGTGGGCACATTTTTGCACCGAGTGACAGCGCAATTTTTTGTGGTAGTGAGAAATCTGTGAGCAACAGACAGATTGAGGGTAAGGTGAGCAGCAGAGTTTTGGATCACCTGCAAGTCGTGAACTTTGTGTGCCAATGTACCAAGGTACAGTGTGTTGCCGTAATACAAGCAAAAATCATCAGCACTTGCAAAATGGTTTTGGAAGTAGCCAGAGGGAGAAAGGAGAACATTTTGCGAGACGTTCTAAGGATGGAGAAACAGATTGCAGTGACTTGATTACTTGGTTTTCTATAATTAGATTTTGGTCCAAATTCTTTGTGGGTTTAGTGGGACTATGTGGGGGGCCTGTGTCAGCTCGCCACCACAAAGAGGACCATTTGGAAGATAGCCTACTAAACATTAGGCCTTCAGTTTTGTCTCTGTTTAATTTCAAACATCTGGTTTCCATCCAGGAGACAATAGACAGCATACAAGATTGGAATTTAGTTTGAGTATCAGCATAGTTGTTGGAGGAGGTAATGACAATTTGAGTATCATTGGTGTTAGAAACTACGTCGAATCCAAAGGATCTCACTAGCTCAGCAAGAGGAGATACCTAAATGTTGAAGAGCATTGGACTTAAATAGGAGCCCTGAGGGACACCACATGAGAGGGAGGCAGTCCCAAGACCGAAAGGATCCCTCCACATTTTGGGATCTGGAAGGAGAAAAAGGAACAAACAAATTTTAAAGCATGCTTGCAAATGCCCGTGTTCAACAGATTATTAAACCTGGGGTTGGATCCTTACAGTTCAGCAAGGTTGGACCACATTAAACTAACAATAGAAAGAACCTTGTCTGAAGTAATTTGAACAAATCATTTACCACATGTTCAAGAAATTAATTAGCATGATCAAATAGGTATTTCACCATTTTCTATCATCTTATTCATTGATTTTTCACAAAAAAGCCTTTTGCATACCATATACTCTTAAGACATAGACGAAACATTCACAGTATACATCCTTGGCCCCACAATATTCATGTCTTTGTGCGACACCTAATCCACTTAATATATTTAAATAAAAAAATCAGTGCAAAAAAAACCCAGTGCAAAAAAAAACCACTATAAATGTTTGCCAGTTCAGTTCATTGAACACAACAAAAATGCGGAGTAAATCTATTATTTGTTATGTCCATACTGCATGAATACAAAAACAACAAGGGGTTGAAGCAAGTCCTTTTAGTGAGGGAGAAACTCAAATTTTCAAGAGTTGACTCCGCAACCAGATTGTTTAATTCAACTCCCTAGTTAGAAAAGCCGACGTGTTTCGACCCATTAAGTTAGTTATGGGGTTTCCTCAGGACATAGAACTGGGAAAGGCTGTGAAATAATTAAAGAGAGGGGAGTATTAGTATTTTATAAATTTCTATGGGGAGTCTGAAACTTGATATCACCCTTTCAATGGATTTTACCTTTGTTTTCCGTGACCACATGTAAGTCGGGTTTTTTTGATTTGGTGCGCAGCTCCGAAAGCCAATAATGCCAAAGTAAACCTAAGTTGAAGCAACCATAGGAGACAAGGAGGGAGGAATTAGAACCTGACTTCTGGTGCAGTCCTATTTCAAATCACAGTATGACTTCAATTTCAGAGTTCGAGAAAGAATTGCTGAATCTGCTGAATCTTCAGCAAGTGCGTAGCTTTCAAAATTATGCAACTGCCCGGAGCGGGGCATTTGCCTTCAGTCTCTCAAAGTAATTTGTTCTCTGCGGTTTGTCGAAGGCGCTTCTACGAGTCGCAGCGTCCAAACACTCCTGCCTCCTGGTGCCTCCTTTTAAGTAGTTTCAGGCTCACAGAGTGCATATAACTTCCATTATTATTTCACCATTCCACTTTCATGACCCAGAAGTGTCTCCTTCACTGGTGCAATTGGAAATCTAGGGTCAATAGGATTTGTAGTTCCCAGATTACAGGCTCAAGATTCTTAAACGCACACACATCTTTGAGTATATGTCACATGTCGTACCTCTAGTGAACCATTATTCTGGTGTATTTAGTAAAAAAAATTCGTAGCTGCTGATATTGTTTCATAAATTCTGAGGTTCAGACATTTCATCCAAGCCAGTAATTGCAGTATTAAATCTCAAGATTAAATTTGCCTCCTTCTTGATTAAATTTTGTTGAAAATCACCCCCTCTGTGATCCAGCTGAATGACTGATAGCACGATCCATTTAAAGTCATTCTCTGAATGAGTTTGATCTTGAAAATTATTGACTAGTGGGGCTGACATCACCTTTTGGGGAATCCTCAACTTATGCTGGATAATTCACTGACGGATTGCCTGAGTGGTTTTTGCCACGTATAATCTTTTGCATTAATTTTTATTACACAAGTATAATCTTGTATCACCATGATTATTGGGATAGGTGTTATCAGATATAATTTCCTGTTTTGTTTCACTTTCTGATTATGCCGATCATGTAACACCAGACTTGATCCCGACACAACACACCTTGATGGAACCGTGAAACTGGATGTGTTCTGCTACCATGTGCTAGCAATGCTCATCATAAAACTTATAAAAACTGGATCGATGTACACACCTGTCTTTTTCAGTCAAAATCATTTTCAAGTGGATTTTTAGGCCAAAGGCAACATTTGGAGAACATTATACTTGATTTTGATTTTCTATTTACAGTGGAAGTGCCGTAGATACTATTGTACACATGAAAGCAACTTCCCATTCCTGTCCTCCGTACTCTCATTTTTTTTAAATCTACGTTTTCTGGTATTTTGTTTTGTGCCAGGGCATCAGCTGTGGGCCAATGGCATTGAAAGTATAATATAAGATCTACTGCCAAAGAAAGCAAGCAGCGAGAAACAAGTATAATCCGACATAGAATCTTACTCCAAAGAAAATCCAGAAAAGACAAAGCATAATCAAATGACAGACTAGGGTAGAGTCTGAACATTTAGAAAGGCAAAGAAAGTCATAGGAAGGCCAAGAACATCTGGAACATTTCCCCAAAACATCATCTTTTATAGGGTTTTAAACAGAAAGGCAACACACTTTTAGTGGTGAGATGTGACATAATAGGGATGAACTAGCAATTTATCATTCTAATAGGCCACTATTCTAATACATAAGACACTTTCAATAATATACATCTATAAACACCTGCTTCTACTGCACGTTAATGAATAAGATGTGAGAAATGCATGGGCAATCAGAAGGAGGGCTTGACTCCCTCCCGGCTCAGCCCTGTGAGCAGCGTACACGTGTAATTCCTTATTAAACACATTTGCCACACAGAATAGCAAACTTAAAAATTGCAAGTAATACTTTTTAGTTCTTTTATATGTTAGTATGAAATGTTTTTAATGCTTCTATTACATTGACATGTGACCGAACCCTTTAGCACTTGCCTTTTTAATAACGGCTCTTTGCCAGATTTTGCACATTTACGTTCCACGTGGACATGAACCTGTGATGGAAAAATGACTTGTTTAATTGAAGAATGTAATTAACAGCAGCCAAGGCATCTGCATCAGATTCTGGTTCATGCCAAATTTGTATTCCTAAAGATTACTTGCACCTTAGCAACGGGACGTTGCTAAATTAGCACTTCAACCCTTCTTGCGGGATGGTATTCGCGATGAACACTAAGGCCCGTTGCACTGGCGAACATAACCGACGTCATCAAACATGTTTTACTTCTGAAATGGGACTTTGCTCAGGTTGCATATCTATCCTTCCAGCTGGTATGAACTCGTGACGATAACTGAGACCTACATAGTATCCGTAGGTCCTAATTTCTGTTTTTTAACGTCTGCTAGTTTAATTTTTATACCTAATGATATTTTTAGATTGTATTGCTTTTATCATTGAAGTGTATAGTCCGATTTATATTGATATGTACGAAACTTGTCCCTCGATTCCTTGTGTCTTTTATGGTATTTTTACCGAAATAAAGACTTTGATGATGATGATGAATAAGATGTGCATAGGAAATTAAGAAAATGACATGAAGTATATTTAATATAGAAATACAATAGACAGTCCAACTAATGAATGGTCCATAAGAAAGGCACAAACAAAGGATCTTGAAAGTTACAAAGGCAGGAGCATCCTGGATATGGCCTCCTCAAGAGGAACACAAATTAATACAATTTATTAATACACAGACCATGGATGAGGCTTCTATTTGACTGATTTACTGAAATTCAAACAGTTATCCGCACTTTAGAGTGGGTAACCACTCCTCCTCCTGGCCCCTGCCCTGGCAGTACAGCCCCGCTCACACCAGGAAACGGAAAACTAAAATGATAATAACGCTGGTTATTATCAATTTACTTTTCCTTTAACTACTGCTCGCAGAGCAGTGGGGCGACTCTCCTCCGCGGCGCCCCTGCACAAGAATCACCAAGTCGGATGCTGGACACCGTTCCAGCTGTGAATATTTACTAAGTATTTTGGTGGGAATATGACATTTTGGTGTACAAAGATGCTACTTTTGCAAGTGGGCCAGCACAAAACAGTTGTGTACATTAAATGCATTTTTCACATTGGGAAAAATTACTTAATTTCAGGGATCGGTGGGCAAGTACGGTAAGATAAAAGAAGGAACGTATCTATGAAAATGCAGAGGCTTTGCAAGCAGGTATTTGTGAGAATTAAAACAATCTTGGAGTCACTTTAAATACTGGAAGCACTACTGTAAAAGCCTTACTTCCAATTTTTTGGCTGTCTGGACGCACTTATTTAAAAATCATACAAAATGGGATTATATGAGATACAACTACCTTACATAGCCTACTGGAACCACTAAACTTCCCCGAAATCCTTGAACTAAACCTGGGAGAAAGTGTATTTATGCCAGTAAAACTGGCAATTTCCAATTTTCACGCTATGCAAAATTTGTGATATTTAAAAAAACAATTCCATGGCACAATTTGGCATATTTCACATGCAAGCGGCTCCTTTGCACACACAGAAAATGTCTTACCAAGAAAAATGTTCTGCTCAAACCTGCCTCCTGCCATCATCTTGCGAGACTAATTTTAAGTGAAGAGTGCGTTTGTGTGAAAAAAGTAATCCAAGATACTTACCAACCACATTTTGCTCTGATAGCATAATTTAACCAACTGTTCATGGAAGTTTGCTAATTAACAAGAAAAAGTGCCCGATTTTGTACACTCCCTACCTGGCACTCCTAAAATGTCCCTCAGAAAAAATACACACCCAGCTTAAAAATGAAGGGGCCCTATAGGGCCAGAAAATAGGCCCGGGCACAAAATCAAAATGGCCCCCATTAGAGATTTAGAAAGCTAAAAAACTGGCTTATCTTTGCAAATTGGGACAGTTTTGAACTTGTAATGACCTGCTGACAGTTTTTGTGATAACACCAGGGAATTTAACAGTAAAAACTGGCCGGGGTGGCTGCTGCCAAAATAAAGTGGTAGGGCAGC
The DNA here is from genome assembly GCA_963921515.1 of Calotriton arnoldi. Taxonomy (NCBI): domain Eukaryota; kingdom Metazoa; phylum Chordata; class Amphibia; order Caudata; family Salamandridae; genus Calotriton; species Calotriton arnoldi. The sequence goes on along the minus strand of CAWUFW010008139.1, from coordinate 16,398 downwards.
GCTGGGGGGAGGCAGGGGAGCAAATAATAATACAAAAAAAACAACTACCACCTGCTGCTGCTGCCAGCCACCTTGGTGAAGAAGTAACATAAAGAGGGGGGGGCAAAAAAAGCCATGTTTGTGCCAGTGGCTCACATATAGCAACACAAGCCCTCCGGGACTGACACAGCACTGCTAGAGGGAAGTAGAGCTTGCACTAAAATCAGAAGAGAAGGAGACCTATCTTGAAGTCCATGGGCCACTCCCACCCAGTCGAGACACTTCTCTTAGCATGAAAGCAGCGCCAGGATTGGTCTGAGGGGCCTGGTTAGGCATTCAGCACGGGACTGTTAGCCTTTGCCGTTTCTCGACCCAGCTGTACAATGCAGCTGGGTTGGAGAAATCAAAGTGTGCATGTCGGTTTGACCGGCCTAAGATGGCCAGACAAACTGTCATGCACACTTACAGTGCCCAATACTCCTCCTCCTCCCCCTGCTGTAGCTGCTGCTGACACTGCGGATGCCCATCCTGCCCCACCCTTTACTCAGCAGCATCGGCTGTAAGTGAAAAATAAAATGTTAATAACATTGTTTTATTATCATTTTATTTTTCATCTGCAGTGAGTGGAGCAACGCTCCTCCGCCATTACAGAGGAGCCGCCACTGAAAACTGGCCCAACAGACCAAAAAACAGCCCACAAACAGCCCAAAAAATGGCCCATACACTGGCCTGTCAGACCCGCCAGTCGGGCATTACCTGATTGCCCTATACGCCGGTCGAACTCTGGAAAAAGGTAAATGTAGGATAGTAGGATCTGCTTTCATGGTTACCCTCACTTTTTGCTTGTGTCATTCTGTTTTCTGACTAGTCTGACTGGGGTCCTGCTAATCAGGACCCCAGTTTCTGTGCTTCCTCCCTAAATTGGACCATGGTGAGTACTTAGGTACCCGCCAGATTGGCTACTGGTATACCTTTGTAAGTCCCTAGTGTATGGTACTAAGATACCCAGGGCATAGGCACACCAGGGGTCCCCCATGGGCTGAAGCATGTATTATGCCACCCATGGGAGGCCACTCAAATTGTGACTACATGCCTGCCATTGCAGCCTGTGTAAGCTGGTGCTAGCACCACTTACGACAGATATACATTTTCTTATATCTGAGGTCACTACACTTAAAACCTATAAGTCACCCCTAAGGCAGGCCTTTCAATCCTGAAGGCAGGGTGCTTGGTTATAAGTGTGGGGGTGCTCCTGCATGAGCACCACAACCCTACAAACGCCAGAGTCCATTAACCGGGTGTTGTTAGTGCATCAGCCATTACGATATATAGAGTGGCCATGAATCATTACGCGATGGCTAATTCTAAACTGGCTGTAACGAACATTGGCATGTTTGGTATCAAACATGCTCGAATCATACCCCAGCACCTTAAACGGTGTTGGAGGTATGTTTCCATGCACTGTGGGGCTCCTCTGGGAAGCCCTCTGTGCTCCCGGTACCAGTCTTCCAGAGTCCAGAGCCATGGCTGCTGCCGTCCACAGACACGATTCTGCCCTATTGCTGCTGAGCCAAGCTCAAGCAGGGGAAGGTAGAATAGGTTTCCTGTCACGGGGAGGTGTGAACACCTCCCAGATAGTACTTAGTGTATTGTGCCAGTGTGGGGGTGCTTGCCAGCGCCACTAGACTGCTTTGAAGGGTAAATTTGGTGCCCTCCTTGCATACTCCAGTTGGAACCAGTTCTTGGAGCCGTTGGCTCCCGCTCTGGCGTGAAAACGGACAAAGGACATGGGAGTATCCTCCCCACTGTCCAGCCCCTCCTCTGGGAGGGACCCCTGAATCGTCCCAACCCTTTCTTTAGGGTACTTAAGGGCTTACCTGTGGGTGGTTCTTTAGATTCATCATGAGACAAGATTCAGATCCGAAACCACTTCACATTCAACAGTCTGGGCACTTTGGACTTCGTTGGACTTCGCTTTGGGAACCAAGACTGCAACGTGATGACTCCTACTGCTCCTGGTCTCATCATCCTCCCAGTCTTCTGCGTTGTCTGTGCCTGTGCTCCATACAGATTCTTCTCTAGGCCCGTGGGCATCAAAGACACCCAAAGGAATCTGCCTTGGAGTGAAGGAGTCACTCCCCTGCATCTGAGGGCACTGCAACAAAGCTGACCGGTCTGCTCTCCTGAGCTCCCACGGACTCCAAAAGGTTCAGCAACACAGGTGATGGTTCTGCAACTCCCTCGAGCCCTGCACTGTCTTAACAGCAAGTTTGAAGCCAGTATCCCACGTCAGAACCGCTGGAGCAGTACCCCTGTGCCCTGTGTTGGCTTGCAGTTGCCAAGGCCTGTTGCCTCTTTTCTCCAGAGATCTTCAGGGTCTCAGAGGCTCCAGCCTCAAGCATCTCTTGCTACCAAGATTTTTATCCTCACTGCATCCTCTGCACCGTGGGCCTGCATCCTTGGTGAACTGCTCGAGGTCCTCTTGTGACCCCTGTGCCATTGGCCCATGGGTCCTCTTGAGGATCTTCTGTGGCTTCAGTGGGCTCCCCTATTTACTCGGGGCCTGCTCTGACTTTCCTGCAGTTGGTAAGTCCCTTGGACCTTGCTGGTTCTGACACTGCACCTTTTTTGTCTTCCACATTTGTTGCAGCTGCCAAGGCTTGTTGGTGCCCCTGCCGGACACCGACCCCCTGGCTCTTGACATCCGATGTGGGACAACTCATGAATGGCTCCTGGTCTTCCACAGCATTGCCTGGTCCGCACAGCTACAGCACCAAGGTCACCGTCAACTGTCCTGCATCTTGCGACATCGGTGGGCATTCGTCTTCCGTGCCTCCTGGTTACTCCTGAGTGGCATAGACTCTGTCCCCTCTGCTTGCAGGTACCTCTCTTCCTGAATCCACCCTTGGATTCCACCATACTCTTTCAGCTTCTACGCCAGCGGCATCTTTACTGAAGTCCTCCATTGTGGTCTACGGCTGGCTCCGACGTCAATTCGCACCTATGCACCCGGCTTCCCTGGTGTAGGTATCCTGGTTTATGGGGTATCCACGGGTGGGGTGACTCTCCAACCTTCCATCTTTCATGGGGTTTCTTCAGGGTCCTCTGGGAAGGGTCCTTCTTCTTGAAAACTGCAACGTGACTTCCCCATTGACTTGTATTGAGCACGCGGTCATGTGTCCACTCTGCACACGGCCTCCGTGGAGTTCCTCGGTACTTACCTTGGGTGGTTCCTTGGGTCCTCGGCTTTTCTAAGTCTTCTGGGTCCAGTCTCAACTTAGGTTGTGGGTCCCATTCCACTTTACTAGTATATGGTTTGGTCTCCCCCTGGAGACCACTGTGTATTTGTGCTACTTACATGTTCTATTTCTGAAGTATTGTGTGTATTGGGATTATATCTGCGGGGAGGAGATACTGCAATGTGTTAGTGAGTGTTTATAATAAATACATATTTTTATAACTACACTGTGTGGTTCTTTTTCACTTAACCTACATTATATAATTAGTACTGGTAAAACAAGCTGCTTCACACTCCTTCTGCACTAAGCCTGAAGGCTGCTCTCCACAGCTACCATTTAGAGAGCTCTCTAAGGTTGTCTAAGACCACTAAAATCACAATAAGGGTTGTCTGTATTAGTACAGGGTGCTTCACTTAAATAAGTGGGCACCATATACTAAGCCATTCTCCTACAGTAAACATTTCATTTCTTTCTGAAGGTGCTGCAGCAGTTTGCAGAGGTAATGGTGTAGCAAAATCCAGAAAAAGTATACTTTCAGCTCTTACACGATGGACCTTGGCTTTACAGATGTGCAATTTGTGCTCTGATACCTCTGTTTTGCTGGTTCTGTGTTCTTTCCTGTTCTTGGTGCTGTGCATATGCTTGCTCTTGTGCTTTACTTATGGCTGTGTATGTGTTCACTCCTCTGCTTTGCCCAGTGCTGTATTTGTGTTCACTCCTGTACTGTACTCAATGTTGTACACGTTCTCTCTCCAGTGACCGGTGGATGTGGCAGGCTGCTGCTCTGAGAGTGGCCTCTGGGTAAGGTGATAGCACCTACTCACACCACTGTTTTTCTGATTGACAAAGTGATTCCTAACCAGGGGACTGTGATGCTGACATGGCTATGATAAATTACTGATACAAATATAAAGAACCTGACAAGCTACTTTGTGCCTAACCGTGGCATAGTGAAACTTGAATGACACTCCGTACCGAATGGAGGCATTGTGATACTTGCAAAACACTTCATGCCTAACTGGGCATTGTAATGAAACTCCGAACCCAAAGGGGCATTGTGATACTCACATGGCAGTGTATTTATCACTGGGACACATCTGAAGGTCTTGACACCATGGCACTATGTATTATATGAAGCATGTGATTTAACATTATATCTAGCTGGACACTATCATACTTACATGGCACTATAAAATTAACTATGGCAAATGTGAAGAGCATGGCATGACATATCAGTGCTTAATTTGAGTCAGTATTTCAAAAACACAAGAGCAACCCATATGTCCATGTAAACTGGTTAATAACTATTTAGCTAAATAATTTGAGTCAGTGGTTGCAGGTGGGGCCCACCGGCACCCAATTTTGGGGACCATCACTTACTTTTTTTTACTGGACTTTGACCTAGTGCAAGAGAGAGAAAATCATAAAAGGGGGAAGATGAAGGCAGAGAAAGATGGAAAAACTGTGACAAAGAAAGAAAGTAGGGCTGATAAAGCAACTGAAAGAGTGAAATAAAGGGGCAGGGAGAGGATGATGGTGGATGAAGGCGGTGTGAGGTGGAATAATTAGACTATGCAGCCTTGGTATTCTGCACATCCTGACTGTGTAACCACACCAAAATCCTCTTGTCCCAGCAATTACTGGACATTTTTCCCAAATAAATATTGGTGGGTTTGACATGTCAATATTTATCTGAGGAACGCAGTTTAAATTGCAAAGCTCATAATTCCAAAATGTGTGGTAACGTTCGATACCACACATATTGACATTTATTGAGGCACTCATAATGATGACCTACATCATCAAGGTATGTACATGTAGTGATGTATAGATTTTCTTTTCTTAACTTACGGAGATTTGGGATGTGTAGGTTTCAAAATAATCATAGGGCTATGCCCCTTATGTTACGCTATTAGATTAGCCTTATATAGCTAAATAGAGCAGTGGTAGTCATTTATATTGACAACCCACTGAGCTATATTAAGAGAGATGATGTTTTACAGAATAGGTTAGTCTTGGATAGGTGGCAGCCATTTTGTATACTGGCCGCCATCTTACATTATGGCTATGTTTAAGCACGCGGTGAGCTCTAAACTGCGCACGAGGTAGGCCCAGACAGCTGCGCCATGACACTTGTTGTTCACCTGATAAGTATACACCCAGTTTCGTTTCTTTATCCAATAAGGGGCGCTGCCTCGCTTATGAATAAGCCTTTCTGTGTGCGTAAGTAATATTCTATTTGCAGCACCTCTCCTACGTTGGGAGGAGCAGGGATGCAGCTGGCTGACCTTGGCTAAGAGATACCGTGTGCCTGCCTCGGGCTGGTGATGTACGCCCCTCTGCCTCCCTAAAGTACGCATCCCTAAACCTGTAACTTTCCTTTGTAGGCGTGCTTTAGATGTTTATGACGTGTTTGATGTATCATACTATGATGTGCATGATTATTGAGTCAGTCCATTAGCAAGCATTGCATGGTGCATGTTGTATTTGGGCTCCTCTGCAGAGTATAGATAATAAACTGCTTGTTTGCATTCTCTACTGGTTGACTGACTCTTCATTGATATAGGTAAGGCCGAGAGGTGGTGTAGTAACCCGAGTGACCCTATACGGGTCACTTCCTTCAGTTGGCACCCGAACAGGAACCCCACGATTAATCACCCATCACACCCGTAAACGGGTCGTGAGGTCGGGGTGCAGGCTGGTCTAGCGGGCGGATCGGGGGCCCCCACAAGATAGAGCTTTGTTTCTGTGGCTTGCCCCGCCCGTCTAGTGGTGATATGCCGGGGTCCAGAGACGGCGAGACCTTGGAGCTGACCAGATTGGTCTGGAGAGTCGGCGGTAGAGAATCACATGTGAAACCTGCGTTTGACAGGTGAGTGACTTTGTGTACGTTTTAGTACTTGAAAATGTACTGGCGCCAGTCCTGAGGTGGTGTTGGACTGAACCGTGCGAGGCAGACCGTTGACCGCCTTTCGGTGTGAATTTGAACTGCTCCGGGTGATTCGGGTTTTTGAGACCCGTTTCATAGTGGTTCTCGGGTAGCTCCGGGAGGGGCAGGGCCTTCGGGGCGTGTTTCATGGACGGAGCCACACTACCGACTTGAGGGAGACAGAACCGATCGGTCTGTGCTCCATAAGTGGTACCGGACTGTGAGGGTGAGGTCGCCCATCGAGCTGTATCTCAGTGGTCTTGAGCCACAGATGAGATGAGCCTTAGTGGCGAACCTCACAGGCAGTGCCGGACCGCGTTTGACAAGGCAGAACCTTGAGTTGTACTCTTAAGTATTGTGGACAAGCTACTGGGGCTGTGCTTTAATAGCGAGTTTGAACTGTATTGTGTGAACGAGTGCTGGGGCTGAATCTCGTGGTGGTTTGAGAGTCGTTAACGGCTCTACGAGCTACAAGATGCGGGATAGGCTTTAGATCGTGTCTAATCACAACAGGGTCGAGCTGGGCTATCCATACACGTAACAGAGATTTTTAGGTGGTGCTTAGTGAAAGGCTGTTTGGGCCGTGTTGTATTGCATACCTTAAGAGGTCTGTTCGTGCTGATTTTTGAGTGTATTTTGTGTACGATTTTCGGACAGAGAAGTGGATTTGCTTTGCGCTTGCGCAGTGGGAATTGTGTAAGTATCTTATATTAAGATGCCGGGTTTTAGTAAACTTGGATGTTTTGTATGTTGATGTTGTTGTTCAAGTGATCTACTGGAGGAAAGACAACCTGCTCCTCCAGAGGGTACCCCGAATTTTGATATGTACATAAAGCACGGTATTGGCCTTATTATGTTTAGCACCTTATGGCATAAATATACAAAGGACAATGCTGATTTGCAGTGGCCACTTGTTGGCTCGTTCGATGAACAAAAGTTGAATTTTCTAGAAGGAAAGCTGTTTGCTAAGAAGAGTAGGCAGTCAATGTTTGATATGTTGAGGGTTTGGCAGAAGGAGGCAAAGCAGCGGCGAATTAGAGAGGAAAAAAATACGAGAAAAAGACAGGCGCTGACGATTGCGCAGAAAGCCATGGGTTATGATAAAGCGACAGTAAACAAAGGTGTTGAGTGCGCAGATAGGGCGTTTCGGCTGCAAGCTGAGAAGAGTTATGTCGTTCAAAATGAAGGTGATGCTTTTGTTGAAGATTTGTTAGACACCCAACCCCCACCACCTTATGCTCCTCCACGGATATATCCTATTGTTCCAGCTTCCCAGGCCCCGGCTTCAAGGGCTCTGGCTTCGGTTCTTGGCCCCACCAGTCCTCCTCCTCCTTCTCCTAACATTCCGGGTCTACATTTGACGCCTTCTGGGTATTTTACTGCTTTATCGGGTTGGAGGGTAATAGCTCTCCGTCTGTGGCACCTGTTTCTGCATTTTCTGGTTCGACTTTCTTTACTCCCTCTAGTCAAGATCGTTCATTGATGGTACCTGTCTCTTCATCCACTCTGTCACCGGCGGATGTTTCACTTCCCATGATGCAATTTGACAGAACGCCTGTGAGTGGAATGTCCCCGGGAAGTCGAGTGAAAGTGCAAGAACGCGTGAGTAGGGTCTTGGTGCGTTCTGCAGTAAGTAATTAAGAAAAGGAGATGGTGGCGAATCAGGCTGCGCAGTGGATTCGACATCCGATCTATATGGTTGAGGATGTATGGAGTGTGATGAGACAGTATGAACCGCTTATACAACAACTTGCGCTTAAGCATATGTGTACAATGTTGATGAGTTTGTGGGAGCAGCGCTTTAATGCTGAGGTCCCAAAGGAGGTTTCTGAGATACGAGATGAAGTGTATGGTTCCGGTATGGATCCTGCTGCTGTGTTGAATAAAGTTACTACTTTGTTAAAATATCGAAGATGCTTAAAGAGGGTTCCACAGCATTAGCGCAGTTCCCTATGAGAGAAGTTCACCCCTTATATCATCCCGAGATACCAGCAGAAATAAATGTAGCGGGTGACATTGTTCGGCCCTGGGAGGGGTCACGGTTTCAAGAACAATGGGTTTATACCCCCTGGAAGAGAAGCGAAGTACTTTCTCTTAAAAATCAGTTGCCAGATCCCAGAAAGAATACGACTGCTTATTATAAAGAACTGACAGAAGCGGCCGATTCGACAATTATGACGTTAGCTGACATTATGTTGTTTTTTGGGTTCCTGGTGCCGATTGATTTATGGAGGCAGGTGCAATTGGTGGATCACGTGGTAGAGTTAGGAGCAACATGGGATAAAGCTGTGGGATCAAGAACGTAAGCCAGGTAAGAAGCCAAGAGCGGAAGTGTTAGCTTTACCTGGCCGAATTATTACGTACATGCATTCGTTTATTGCTCCTAAGAAAGTGGATTGGGATAAACTTACAGCATGTTGTCAAAAGAAAGAGGAGAGTGTGTCAGATTTCTTTACTAAGTACAAGGGGGTGTTTTGGGATTTCAGTGGTCAGGATTTGTCAGTGGATGGTGGAGTCCGGCTGTTTGTCGACAGGTTTGTTAATAATTTGCTTCCTGAGATTACAGCCTGGATGAAGGCAGCAGAAAGTACCTGGTCCACGTCCACTCCGTCGGGAATATTGAGTATGGCGCAATATTATGAACATCGAGAGAACGAACAGAGGCAGGTTGTAGAGAAGAAAGGGAAGGAATTGAAGACAAAGGTGTTGTTGCAGCAGGTGCAGGGAAGTAGTGGAAGAGGAAGGGGTCAGCCGCAAGTGCAGCAGCGATGGTCCGTACCGCGAGGTGGTGGAACGAGTGCTCCATATGTACCTGTGGGACCTAATCAATGTGCATATTGTCGAAAGGAGGGGCATTGGTGAAATGAGTGCCCTGAATTGCTACAGGCTGGTGGGATCCCTAGAAGAGGGGGTTTTCGGGGGCATGGTAAAGGAACAGGAAGTCAGGGTGAGAGAAGACCAGAACGAACTGAGAATGTTGAAAAGGATCAGAATTACTTTGATGATCCTAGAGGGCGACAGTATTGTCGCGAGGATTATGATGTAGATGAAGGAAGAGGGATGTCCATCCACAGCTAGGACAGCGACGGACAGGGTGGGGGACCAGTTTCGGTGAATGTAGATCAGCGCGGACCCTATGTCGCTGCGGGTTTGCTTGGTACCTTTCAAAAGTTTTTGATTGACACGGGTGCTATGAACAGCTCCGTTTCCCGTTTGCTGGTCCCTGGGGCAGCTCTGTCTGGCAAGAATAATGTTTCAGTGGGATTCTCAGGTACGCCGGTTGTTAGTCCCATTCCTAGCCCCTTGCTTTGACAATTGGTCCGTTTTCAGTGAAATCCTCGTTCCTTTTGACTTCAAATTGTGGGGAAAATGTAATGGGGCTTGATCTGTTGAAACGGCTGCATGCAACCATTTTCTGTTCCCCAGACGGTGTTTACATGACGATTGGACCTGATGTGGCACGGGCAAAGCAACACTTTGCCAACGACGCCCCTCTCCCCAATGTGTTCAAGGACGTGCCTAGTATGCTGTGGGCTACAGGTGACACGGACGTAGGACTGTTGCAGGTACCGCCAGTGTCTATTCAGGTTAAGGACAATGTTTCTCTGCCTCGTATTCCACAGTATAAAATATCGCAGACAGGAGAGACTGCTTTGTTGAAAATCATAAATGATTTAATTGCGTCTGGTGTGGTTGAGGAAACAGCTTCTAATGTGTGCAACAGTCCTATTCTTCCGATTCTTAAAAAGGCTCCGACAGATTCACCTGATGCCCATTCTGATGGGTACCGATTTATTATTGATCTTAGAGAAATTAATAAAATAGTGGTACCACAATTTCCTGTTGTTCCTGATATCACTTCGATTTTGACTATGATCCCTCCTACAGCTCAGTATTTCTCTGTGATTGATTTGAAGAATGCGTTCTTTAGTATTCCGATTCATCCAGATTCCAGGTATCTTTTCGGGTTCAATTTATCTGGCAGAAGCTTTGTGTTCTGTCGCGCTCCTCAAGGGTATACTGAAAGTCCTAGGGCCTGATTCACAGAACTAACTTACGTCAAAAACGTAAAGTTAGTACTTTTTGGTATTCACAGAATACACTTACTCATTTTGGTATTCACAGAATGAACTTACTCATTTCGGTATTCACAGAAGTTAGTAGTCCTAACTTTAGGACTCCTAAATGCCTTCTGTGAATACCGAAAGTCTTAAAGTTAGGATTTTTCTCAGTTTAGGAGTAGTAAAGTTAGGTATTCACAGAAGTTAGTAGCCCTAACTTTAGGACTCCTAAATGCCTTCTGTGAATACCGAAAGTCTTAAAGTTAGGATTTTTCTCAGTTTAGGAGTAGTAAAGTTAGGACTTTACTACTCCTAAACTGAGAAAATCCTAACTTTAAGACTTTCGGTATTCACAGAAGGCATTTAGGAGTCCTAAAGTTAGGACTACTAACTTCTGTGAATACCGAAATGAGTAAGTTCATTCTGTGAATACCAAAATGAGTAAGTGTATTCTGTGAATACCAAAAAGTACTAACTTTACGTTTTTGACGTAAGTTAGTTCTGTGAAACAGGCCCCTAGTATATATAGTCAAGCCTTGAAAGCGCAATTGGACTCGCTAGTGCTTCCGGTTGGTAATGTATTGTTGCAATATGTTGACGATCTCCTCGTGGCTTCTGATACTGAAGAAGGATGTAAGGAAGCCACGGTCAAATTGTTAATACATCTGGCACAAAATGGACATAAAGCGTCCCTTTCTAAGTTTCAGTATTGTCGACAGGAGGTTACCTATTTAGGTCACCTCCTATAGAAGGAGGGTAGAAGATTGACACCTGAACGTATTTCTGTAATTAATAATATGGGCGTGCCAAAGACACAGAGAGAAGTGCGAGGTTTCATTGGAATTACCTCATACTGTTGACATTGGATCCCCAATTATTCTCTGATTGTGAAACCCCTCCTTTATTTAACTACGAAAGGTGTGTGTGAACCCTTGCCGTGGACGCTTGAGTGTCAGCATGCCTTCGAGCAACTGAAGCATGTGCTTTGTTCTGCTCCTGTCCTTGGTACTCCTGACTATAGGAAGCCTTTTGTATTGTATGCACATGAAGTGGATGGTTGTGCGTTGAGTGTCTTGACACAGGCTTTCGGTGGTAAGTATCTGCCCCGTGCTTATTTTTCTGCAGTCCTTGACAATGTGGCTAGAGCGCTCCTGAGCTGTCTGAGAGCCGCTGCTGCGGTGGCAATTGCAATCAGACAATCGGCAGGGCTCGTTCTTGACACTGACCTAATGGTCATGGTACCCCATTCTGTAGACACTCTATTGAATAGAACGCAGACGCAGCACCTTACTAGTGCGCGTCTGACTGGATATGAGCTAACTTTGTTCGCTCCACATGTCACCATTAAACAATGTGTCACTCTGAATCCAGCCACATTACTACCCCTCCATTCGACGAGTCATTATGCAGATGCGCATGACTGTATGTACAGAACAGAGGAAGAAACGAAGGGACGTGTAGATCTGACTGATGTTCCCTTATCTGACCCCCAAGGGGAACTATATGTCGATGGCTCCTGCCTTAAGCTACCAGATGGCACTACTTCTGCCACATATGCGATCACCACATTGCGCACAGTCGTAGAGACTTCCCGCGTCCCATATCAATCTGCCCAGGCTGCTGAGTTAGTAGCCCTGTTGAGGGCTTGTGAGTTAAGTGAGAAGATGGCTGTTAATATTTACACCGACAGCCAGTACGCGTTTGGAGTCGCTCATAATTTTGGGCGGCTCTGGGCGGAAAGGGGGTTCCTGACATCCCATGGGTTGAAGATACAGCATGGCCCGTTGATCCATAGATTGCTGTCGGCTTTGATGTTACCCAAAAAGCTGGCAATAATAAAATGCAGTGCCCACAAGGTAGTTACAGATGACGTGGGTAGGGGCAATGCATTTGCAGATCAAACAGCTAGAGAAACTGCTAGATCGAAGATGAGTAAGATGTTTGTGGCAGGACCTGCTAGGTGGGTACCTGATGATGCGATGTATGAGAACACTGTAAGTAGTGTTAAGGACATACAGAATGAGGCCACAACAGATGAAGTGGCTGTATGGCAGGAAAGGACAGGTACTCTAGATGAGGATGGGTGCTGGACTGATTTGTCTGACAGCCGGAGATGGCTGTTGCCCAATGCATATGTTTTCCCAGTTGTCACTATGGCTCATGGTCCCGCTCATATTAGTGCAAAAGGGATTTGTAAATTGTTAGACCCAGTGTGGCAAAATGATCTCATTCCCAAGGTAGCTGCCCATTTAGTGAAACATTGTATGATTTGCTTAAAGCATAATCCTGGGAAAGGTACTCCTGTGCCTTCTGGGAATTTCGCACCACCCTCATTTCCCTTTGAGGTTCTCCAAATGGACTTCATTGAACTAGAACGAGTGAATAATTTGAAGTACGTTCTAGTGGTCGTGTGTGCTTTCAGTAAGTTGGTGGAGGCGTACCCTGTGAAGGAAAATACTGCTAACGCAATGGCGAAAGCACTCATAAAAGAGTTCTTCCCTCGTTTCGGTTTGGCTCGGGTGATCTGGAGTGACAACGGCAGCCATTTTAATGCCAGAGTCACGCAGTTGGTGTGTGAAGGGTTGCACATAAATCAGAAGTTTCATGCAGCAAATCACCCCCAATCTGCAGATCTTGTGGAGAAATATAATGGAACGCTCAAGTTGAAGCTAGCTAAGATCCAGGAGAGCACAGGCCTGAAGTGGCCGGATTCGTTACCATTAGCCCTTTTGTCCACAAGAATGACCGCACACACGAGGACTGATCTATCTCCCTATGAGGTAGTTTTCGGGCGCCCTGCCAATATATGGGGTGTCCCTAGGCCAAAACGATTTAGTGAGATTGAGTATCCGATGATGATAGATTACCTGTATGAGTTAACTAAAAATCTTCGTTCTATTCATCAGCAGATCGGAGAGTCACTGCGACCACTTCCAGAGAGTCCCGGACATAAGTTGCAGCCCGGTGACTGGGTTCTGATCCGAAACTTTGGGAGGACAAAGGCTCTGGAGCCCCGTTGGCATGAACCGAAGCAAGTCCTCCTAGCAACGAGGACTGCGGTGAAGGTGGATGGGAGAAAGAATTGGATACATGCCCACCATACCAAAAGAATACCGCTGCCACTCCCTTATGACCGATGGGTCCAAGAAGGAATCGGAGATCATGAATGTGAGCACGTACCAAGGTTCATCCCGTTTTCGGATGCTCAGCTAACTTGGACGGAGACAGAAAAAGAGAACGAAGATGTGTTATTGGAAGCTGTCCCTCCCGAAATAAGGGCAGCACGGGAGTCCTCTGACACTGAACAACGAGTGTTGGAGTCTGGGAGCTTTGTTGAGCCTGAGCCATCGTTGCTTTTTTCTGATCAAACAGTGCCTGGGTCTGTAAGATATGATCTACGCCCACGACAAAAGAAGAGCACCAGAGGGAAATAGAGAGTTATGGATTTGAGTTTATGGTAAGAGCACAATATCTGTAGTGCCTGCCGCAAAAGAGAGACACTGGTGCACTGCTTTGAAACATTTAGACTTTCGAGTGAGCTGTGGGTGTTTGCCAGGAGGGCACCCCAACCGACACAAAGAAGGATTGGATTACTGAGTAGGCCTAGACTGTGAGGCCCCACGCGGAAGAAGTCACCTGTTACAGTATGATGGACAATAGAAGCCTACCAAAAGAGGCTTAGAACGGACTTTGGCGTAGTTGATCATTGATTGAAGAAGGTCGCAAGTGACTCCATCATTATTGAAGAAAGTAGGTGTTAGATATGTTCCCCTTTGGGGGAGTTGTCGCGCAAGAGGAGCAGCCTCTTGCGGCCCCGCCCTTAGGTCAAAATGATCCTGGATGGCCTAGTTGGACCACTAAAACCAAAGTTGTGGTTATGATTATATTGTTTGATGTGATATTTTATTTAGAAATTAAGCATTCAATGCATGTTCTGATAGGGTCTACTCCTGATCCGCCTGAGCATTCGTTTGTTTCCCTAGCTCCACATAAAGAAAGACACAGGCAGACGTATTTTGGAAATGCTTTTCTTCAGATGCTCCATGAAGTACACCAAACGACTAATGCGACAAAGTGTTGGATCTGTGGTTTAATTCCTTCTATGACTCATAAGAATGATCTTCTTATATCCTTGCCTCTGTCATATCTAGGGAGTTGTGAAGCATGGTTCCAGCTCCTTACTGTAGTGTATACCCACTCACATGCAGATACTGCCCAACTGACTAAAGAAGATTATGAAGCAGTGTTGGAGTACATAGTGATGCACCAGGGATACACTCCCGGAAAAGGAGGGAAGGCAGGCACTTTGCATCCAGATGCCTGTATGAATGTTTATGAGCAAAGTGCAAACATTTCTTGGGTAAAAGATGAGATGATGGAGTTCCAAGGGTTTAATATAACAGAGTATTTTAGATCCTTTCATGAGAGAAATATCCCAGATACTGTGGTCCTACCCATTCCGATAATTGATACACCAGCCCCATTTTGTGTAGAAGGGTTTGGGAGTGTTCCTGTGGGGAAGAGTCATTGTAATTATACGTTTACATTGACCACGACAAGTAGTCCACCCTTGCTTACACCCCCAAATGTATATTTTGTCTGTGGGACACATGCTCATGTATGGCTCCCTAGGGGGTGGGCAGGACGCTGTTATATTTCTTTCCTTCTACCCCCAGTTTACTTAGCCACATCCAATTATCATAAGGATCATAAGTTGCAGCAAAGGGGTACCTCATTGTCACGAGTAAAGAGGATTATCAACACTGAAGATGTTGATCAGACATATACCACGATGCAGCAATTTGCTGATGCTATGAAGGGATTGTTGCCTCTATGGGGACCTATGTATAATAGTAGGCGAATTCGCCATCTTACTAGAGTAGTGGAAGCGGTCATTAACACTACTGCTGGTATACTCACGAATATTACAGCTGAGCTTCAGGCGACCAGGCTCGTTGCTCTTCAAAACCGGATTGTCCTTGACGTCATACTTGCAGACAGGGGTGGAGCCTGTTGTGTGATTGGTAGCAGCTGCTGCGTTTACATACCAGACCTACCGTTTATTCAGCTATTCAGACACTCCATAGGTTAGCCTCTGAAATACATGAAGATAACGGTACAGGGTCTCTGACACAGTGGTTCTGGGGCCTAATGTCCGTATGGGGATGGAAGATTCTCATGGGTTTAGTAGTAGTTGCAGGGATCATCTTCACTTGTTGCCTTTGTGTGAACTGTCTTCCATCCTGTTGCACTTATTGCTGAAAGAACTTCAAGAACTGATGGATATCGACGAAGGCATTTTCGAGGACTAAAGATTCGAATTCAACAGAATCTCGTTTTAGTTCTGCACAGTTGCATACCCCCCCCTGTTTCCTCATGCTGACGACTGATAAAGACCCTGCCTGATGGCCTCTGTACTTCTATATTTATCTTATAACGCTAAAAGGAGGGTCTGTAGGTTTCAAAATAATCATAGGGCTATGCCCCTTATGTTACCTATTAGATTAGCCTTATATAGCTAAATATAGCAGTGGTAGTCATTTATATTGACAACCCACTGAGCTATATTAAGAGAAATGATGTTTTACAGAATAGGTTAGTCTTGGATAGGTGGCAGCCATTTTGTATACTGGCCGCCATCTTACATTATGGCTATGTTTAAGCACGCGGTGAGCTCTAAACTGCGAACGAGGTAGGCCCAGACAGCTGCGCCATGACACTTGTTGTTCACCTGATAAGTATACGCCCAGTTTCATTTCTTTATCCAATAAGGGGCGCTGCCTCGCTTATGAATAAGCCTTTCTGTGTGCGTAAGTAATATTCTATTTGCAGCACCTCTCCTACGTTGGGAGGAGCAGGGATGCAGCTGGCTGACCTTGGCTAAGAGATACCGTGTGCCTGCCTCGGGCTGGTGATGTACGCCCCTCTGCCTCCCTAAAGTATGCATCCCTAAACCTGTAACTTTCCCTTGTAGGCGTGCTTTAGATGTTTATGACGTGTTTGATGTATCATACTATGCTGCGCATGATTATTGAGTAAGTCCATTAGCAAGCATTGCATGGTGCATGTTGTATTTGGGCTCCTCTGCAGAGTATAGATAATAAACTGCTTGTTTGCATTCTCTACTGGTTGACCGAATCTTCATTGATATAGGTAAGGCCGAGAGGTGGTGTAGTAACCCGAGTGACCC